>CM057349.1:256652712-257312349 GCA_030015575.1 Agapanthus africanus | reverse complement strand
CATTTCAATGTTTCAGTTTCACTGTGTAATGTTAAAGGAAAACTGATTTCCCGATTAGATACTTACTCCAGGGTATGTATTTACCAGGTACGATTCTCACATCTGTATGGTTTTACAGATGATGAGTGGGAGTAGGTTATTGGGAATTGGGTGATCATCCTCATTATATCGGGATTCGTTGTAATCGGTGATATTTGAGGAAATCACCTGGGCTGTTTGCCGGTCGGCAAATATTTGGTTTTTGAATATCCGCAGTTATGCACCAATTTCAAATTGATATATCTGTACGTCTATTTTCATAGAGTGAGATATACCTTTCTGAAATTATGTCTACGACATTTACCTATATCAGTGGATGGTTAGGTAAGGAGCATTAAACAGCGGTGTAATTCTTCTTAACCATAAGTACAGTTTTCAACCTACGACACACAGTGAATGAGTTATCAGACTCAAGGGACTTATACAGAGTATTGTATGTTGTCCAGGGTCCATCAGGACAGAGGGGTTGGTCCTCGTACTACATTCAGTTTACTTATGACTTCTCTAGTTTTTAGACAGGTGTTTCGTGGAAACGCAGGGTCCGAATTTGGAGAAGTTATTGGTATTTGAATAGAGTGGAGAACCAGGTGTCACAAGTATCGGGATTCTTCAAAGCGATCGAAGATGTAGATACTTGTGTATGGTGTTCAGTTGATAGTAATGATTAAGAGAACTTGCTTCTCTTTCAGGTTACTCATAATTGGAAATGCTTCCTAAGTTGAGTAACGCTGATCGGCCTCCTTCCATTTAGTTGACATGCGCTGGGGACAGCTGCATGATTTGAATCTGGTTCAATTAAATCAGTGCCTCTGTTTCTATATTGGATATAGAACAGTTCATATCTTAACGATGTTAAGGTACGGGGAGTTGTCCGGTTCATGATTAAAACCAGACACTGGACAACTCAAGGCACGTTTCTGTAATGGCTGTTTGTGGGTTGACCCAGGCTATGACGAGGGTTGATTTTCTACCATCTGGATGAACAATAGCGATATTGTTCTAGACTCGCCACAGTTTTATTAAAAATGGATTTTTTCAGAAAACAGTAGTGGGAGTATGGTAGAACTGGAAGTGATTCCAGAACCACAAACGATTACTGAAGATTTGATAAGGAACCTAAAGATTCAATCCGGTTTGACATTCCATTGGCCACTCCGCAGATTAGGTGGGTAACTTCAGGCACCCGAGAGGCACTACGGTAGCCTCAAGGACGGTGACAGGGAAGTTCTTGTTTACCCACAATTACCATTGCTGTTGTTCTAGGCTGCGAGACCCGGCGGGAGGATGAGTATAGCATCGTTCTAAACTAGTTTTAGAAGTGTACGTCTATATGACTCCGCCAGAGGGTTGTCGTAGTCAGTGGGAGCAGCGGAAGCATTGGTGGACCGGTTGCTTATGTCTATTTATAGACTAGAGCAGATGTAGCGGAGATAGATCATCTATTTCTGACGTGACAGTCATGGGTTTGACTTCATCAGAATAGGGGATGGATCTGTTGAGAAGGTAGTAGGGTGTGATGTCCTGGTATCTGGATGACATACACAGAATAGGAAAAGAAACTCCTATACTACAATCGGTTGTACTTTGGTCGTCACACAGTTGTTTCTCCACATAGGAATTGGGTATTATATCAGACATACTGGTTACTAGATCTATGGTTTTAGATCTAGATTTGGGTGGTTTCCCAATCAGGGTACTTGACAGCATTCTAAGAGTATTTAGGATGGACGACTCCTGGCACGGTAGTGTACCTGCAGGTAATGGAGTCACCCTCTCCAAAGGTGTCTTACAGACTAAAGGGGAGAGGGACGTGCATGATTGGCAGATCACTTGCTAAGGCAATTGAGTCAATCGTGAGATGTCAAGTACCACACCAGATGTTGTTCTTGCACTAGATGCAATAAGTTGACATTAATCCAATCCTGGAGAAACAGTCGGAACCAGTTTTAGAACATAAGTGGATGTTCTAGGGAGATGATAACGACAGCCTCATTCAGGAGACAGTTATCATTCCAGGCTTCCAAGGTGACATGGACGACAAGGAGGTTGTCAGAGTTATAGTTTTCCTTCTGATGAGGGGCAGTATTTTGGACAGGTGGTCCAAGGCAATACTGAGGGAGGCATGGCGCGCAGGATACTGATTAAGTTCAGTTGACGATACAGTCTAAGAAGTTTGGATTTGGAGTTCATTTATGAGCTATGTCCCATCAGACATCCAGACACATTCTAAGACAGGTATTGCTCTTTTCGGGAGATGGCTTTCTCCGCGAACTTGAGATATAGAGAGACATAGAAAGAAACAACTAAGCGGATCCACTCACTGAGGCTATTCCTCGAATGCAATAGTTCCGCAAACGAGCTTTGTGAGACTGACTAGTAGAGGAGTTGGATGTTCGGTATCATACGGGCTGTGAGTATGCGACATCGCAATAATTAGCCTTGAGTGCAAGTGGGAGATTGTTGGAGATAGTGCCCTCAGAGTCAATTATTAGGTCACAGGTACGTGATTGTAATGATTGAGGGAGGACCTATCCCGGTAGGACAGTCTTACTCGAGATGATAGTATGCTATCTGGTTTACCTTTATCATCGTGTACTGCTTTAGGTGACATGACACGTCGCTATTACACGTTGATAGAGCCCCTAGGATTCTTGCTTGACCACCAGCAGTATGAGGGCGATCATATAAGTGGGAGCTGGGGGTCTACAAGCATATCCTTAAAAGGTCCCTAGTCGTGGGAGTTTCGAGACCGGGCATCGATACTCCATTAGTAGACTAGTGTATACAGTCGAGACCCCGACGAGGGGCGGTGGCCGGTCTCACAAGCCACTGGTGTCAGTTGGATCACCTAAGATGTATACAGGTGCTCATTGGGTTATGAGTACACCGGACAGGACTCGCCGGGAACATGCTAGTTGGTCATATACCAGACGTCAGATGGCAGTTCCCTGGTGACATGTGTGCAGGTTAGTTCATCGACCTGGGGATCGTCATTTGTCTCGTGTGAGTTCCCACTGTACTTTGATTACTACCCTACCACGGCTCAAAGGAGTCGTGCAAACAGGTTTTAGTTGGGTACAGTCCCGAGCCACATGGAGGCAGTGAGCGTATCTTCAGGGGTTCGTCTCTCCCGGTATTGGGGGTGAGGTCGTGCTGTGTCTAGGAGAGCCATTACACAAAGTCCTTGGCCAAGGCAAGGAGATTTACTGGTAGGTATTCCAGTAGTATCTCAGGGTGTTCTGGGCTACACTCCGACACGACTTGTACCGCTTTTGGGGGTCTGACTTTTACCAACCCCCTAGGCCCGCCATGCGATGCTCATAGACGAACGGACCGGACTGCACGGATATTGTCACTGACAGGCTCAGTAGGGTGTCAGGATGAGTTCGCTCATCGACGTCCCTTTTGGTCAATAGCTGGTGGCCCGTCACGTATTGGCTTATACCTCTGACGTGCTAGTGGTTAAATCCACAACCATAGTATTGACGAGTCTTTAGAGTCCACCACACTTTCAGTTACTCAAGTTTCGGGCGAAACGCTGTAGAGGCCGTATGGAGATATGGCAGGGTCCGATCAGATACGTGCGGTATTGCACGGATCAGGATCGGACGGTTTGTACTGATAGCCGTATGGTTATATGGCAGGGTTCGATCAGATACGTGCGGTATTGCACGGATCAGGATCGGACGGATATTACTAGCCGGCTTTGGTTTAAGCCGGTCCTAGTTTAGTACAGTGTAGATTTTGTCTCTTTGCATTTGTATCCGGACGGAATACAGATGCGGGTGTGTATGCACAGTATCGGGGTTTTCCTGTAATTTATTACGGGACCATTTTTCTGGAGTTGCCAGTTTGCATTCCGTTCCGGCCGGTTTTCCTTTGTTCTTTCCCGGCCGGACTTTTCCGATGGAGGGTGTTATTTGCAGTTTTGCAAATAACATTTTGTGGAGGGTTTTATTGCATATATATTGATTATGATAGTTTCATTTCTTTTGCTCCATGCTTTTGAATTGAGAGATTTGAAAGGTTATGGGTTGAATAGTGTGAAGCATGGTTGTATGTTTATTTGTCTCTTGATGTGGTTACCTCCACCATTCTCCTACACTCACCTTCCTTCTAATGTTATGCTTCATATTCAATCCTCCACCCTTTTTCTAAGATAATAAGTTTTTCATTAGAAAAGAAGAAGAAGAAAAGGAAAGAAAGGAAGAAGAAGAGAGAGCTTCATTCTTGAGAGTTTCTTTCTTGATCTCTTTTCATGCCAAGAAAAATGCAAGCACCATTTGTCTTCTTGATTCCTCCATCATCTACAAATGGCAACAAACCCCAAAGTGAGACATGCACTCTACACTACACTTCCTACAGCATATCTTGAGCATGTCGAGTTGCCGGCTTCATGCGCGAGTTGCCTCGGTATTGAGGCGGGAGCCCGTAAAAGCTACAGGCAATGTGGTGCCCTTTCCGACGAGGAGGAGACGGACGGAGATCCCGCGAGGAGATCGGAGTGGAGATGAAGACCGGAGGACTTGGATCGTCGGTATACATCTCTTCCCTTTCTTGTTAGTAGCTTAGACTTGTTAATGGTTACGATCCGGAGTTTAGTGCGCGGTGGTGCCGGTTTGCAAAGTCCGCAAAATTTTAAGTTTATCACCGCTTCCGCATTCCGGCGTCGGATTGACGGCCGGGGCGCCGCCGTGCACTTACATCTGTGCTGCTGTATTAGTACGAACCCTCTTCGGCCCTGGAACTACCGAAGTCTCTGCAAGGCGCTCCTCGACTAATAGGGCTACGTCTACAGCTGCTGCATATGTCTCGTAATGCTGTGCGCTGATCGCAAGAAACAGTGGTGTAAGCAAGCCTCGGACAAATCTCTTGACTCGCAGCTCCTCAGTAGCCACTAGGTACGGAGCATAAACTGATAGCTCGGTGAATAGCACATCGTACTCTGCCACGGTCATCTCTGGCGTCTGGCGTAAGGACTCGAATTTGCGTGCTCGGGCATCCCTAACAGTCTGGGGAAGGAAGCGGGCTAGAAACATCGTCACAAACTCGATCCAGGTCATAGGAGGAAGACCTGCTGCTCTGCCCTTCTCAATCGATTCACACCACTTCTGCGCAAGACCCTCAAGGCGAAAGCTCGCGAACTCTACCCATCGCGCATCTGAGCATCTGAGTGAACGGCATATCCGGGCCATCCTATCAATGAACGACTGTGGGTCCTCGGCTGCATCGGTGCCCGTGAAGACCAGAGGCTTCAGCCTCATGAATTCTGCTAACGATACTGTAATCACCTCCGTGGCTGCTGGGGCAACTGGCTGTACGGTAGGTACCATCGCGGTCCCTGTGACGGGTGGAGCTATCTCTGGTCGCTGCGCTCGAAGCGTCTCAACTAGCGATCCTATCATCTGGCGCATCTCCTGCATGCTGGATCCCACCGTCTGGCGCATCTCCTGCATACCAGCCCCTAGCGTGGTGATCTGATCTGTCATAGGAGGAACAGTCTGCTCGGGTACAATGGGTGCACTGCTCGGATCAGTCCTCGTCTCAGACGAGTCAACACGAATCTCGGCCCTCGGGGCCGCTCTCTGCGCTCTCGTAGTCTTTGGCGGCATAGTGGCTGAAAGGAAATTAGGATTCAATAAGAATACGGAAATCGAATCGCAAGAATATACATATACTGAAGATGGAATTTAAATCAATAAGTCCTAAGGTCGCTTTGGCGGAGTACCGTGTCGTGAGTATGCCGCGGAACATATACACGCTACGCCACTCTGCTTCAGCTATCTACTCCATCATACCAAGGTCATTCTACACCCCGAAAGGTAAAACCTACGCTCTGATACCAATTTTTTCACGACCCGAATGTTTCGGCTCGCAACCGGCACTTATCCACGCAACGTCTACAGGCGTAACGTGGTTAAGTAAGCCGAACCCAGAAATCAAAACCATTTAAAAGTAGTGAGTGTTGAAATCATTTAATTAAAACATTTAGAAAACCTTAAATAGTTCAATAAGTTCTTTTAATGTTAAGTTATCATTTAAATAATTTTGGCAGCATTTCCTTTGTAAAAGTAACCACGAAATCGGGTATAAAGCAGGATATAAATGAAAATGATATATAATGAAATAAAGCATTCCCAAACGGGAGTAATCACGCCCAACGGCGGAAACCATCACCACAAGAGTAATATACGACGCCGTAGCGAAGAAATGAGCAGTAAAAGTGAAAACAAATATCATGAAAGATAAAGTTGCATAAATTAAGTCGGCTCACAATGAGCTCGACACCAGAGTACAAAATAATATACATCGTTCTCACAACTGTCTCTAAGTCAATACATGAAGGTAGATGGAGAATACTAGATACAACAATATACAACTGAAAAGTAAATAGATACCGCACAAAACCCACCTGATAGCAAAATGGCTAGCACGCCAAAGCAGTGGTATCTGTGTCAAAAGATGTGGTAAACAGCCAACCGCGACTACTCCTAAGGGCAACCTGCAAGTACTGTGGCACAACGGGGGTGAGTTGCCAACCCGTGAATAGTAGATAATATATAAAGGTAATCGTGAGCATGCACGTACTTCGCTACTCTAACATATGCCAGCAGGTAAAATCTATATGCGACAAGCGGTAGGTGCAATAATCATGCAAGTGCCCTGTCAGGTAAAATAACTACAGGATGAGATACATGTTAATCAATGCTGAGCATGGGGTAAACAACATCTACACGGAATATCAACGTGGAAAAATAATCGGTGCCCAAAACTGCACCCAAATCCCAAATAAACTCAGGCGCTGGCACTCTCCTCGGCCCTCAAATCCTGTAAATCTCTGAGAATCACGAGTGCCCAACATCGGCACTCAAAATATCATAAAATACTCGTGTCCAGCATCCACACGCAAATCCTCATATATCGGGCTCTGTAAGTCCGGATCAGCCCACGGGCTCCGTCTGCGGTATCGGCCCTCGGCACCGGCAGTACGGATCATCCCGCATCCATCTCTCGACTCTGGTCAGTATCCTCCGGATAACTGCCAGGTCCAACCAATCATCGGTAGGTACTCGCCCACCTCCAGGCTCAATCGGCAAGGTCTATCGATCATCTTGCCGAGGAGAACCATACCGGGTCCACCACGAACCCGCAAACGGATCATCCAACTCCTCGAATTGGGTTTCAAGCACACGTCTCAGCACCGAGAAAACGCGTGGTGGACGCACCAAAATATCATATCACGAGGAACCGGGTTTTCAAATAGTGCATCATTTCTTAAATAACCCCACGGTCCTCAAAACAAGAAATCACATGAAATCCAACATCAATGAGTAAATCAAATGCGATGTGCTATGTACATCAAGCCATAATATAGGAAAAAGGGAGGAACAGCTTTTTAAAATAGTTTCAGTTTTTCAAAGACCTCATGCGGCTCCCAATGTCTATGAAAATCATATCGAATCATATGTGAAAGGAACTACAGTATAATGATCATGGCAATTCTACAGTGAGTGTGTCATGGCAATTACTAACGGTGTGTGTGTAACATGCCGATTAGTGCTCGTGCAACATGAACCGTTAGTAATAGTGCGGTGTTCTATCAATTCTAAGTTTACATACATATAGCAGGGGATGCAGTATGCAACAACAGTATCCATGAATAGTCAATGTAGGTAAATGCAATATGTAGCTATAAGGTCCTATCAGCCCTGACGCATAACGCAATACGGGCGATATCCCCGTAGATGTTAAATCTACTCAACGAAGTCTCGCGCTAAGTATAGCCGATGCCTTGCTTCCCTTTCTTCGCAGCGTCCGTCCCACTCGCCTGCGAACCTAGAATTTACACAATATATCACACATAAGCTCAAATCTACAAAAACACGATTTCAAGGTCAAACTAGAAACCCGCGTCGCAAACCAAGCGCGCGTGTGCGCGATACGCTAAAACGTGTGATTACGCGCCTGAAGCTACTCCGACGCGTCACGATACGCAGAAACCCCAAACCCACACACGTATCACGTGTGTCGCGAAGATTTAAAATACGAGAAACAGGTATTTAGCTCCAGATTTTTATACAGCAAGAATTAAATAAATTTTGCATCAAACAGAAATCTGGTGGTATTTTAGTGAAATTAGGCTAAGCTAGGTTAACATGGCCTTAACAACACTTAATTAACTTAGTCTAACCAATATTAACCTCACATAACCAAAGTTCACACTACTCACCACATTTAGCACTAAAACGCATAATTAATCACTGATCGAAGCTATAACACACCAACTAAGCAAACTAGGATGTAGAGTTAAGAAGTATACCCCACTCTCGACCCTAGGGAGCAGGAGGAAGGAGGAGTAGAGGGAAGGAGCTGTTGTGCTGCGCTGCTGTTGTGCCGCGCTGCTGCTGCTGCTGTGCCGCACTGCTGCTGCTGTGCTTGCTGCTGCTGCTGCTGCTGTGCCGCGCTGCTGCTGCTGTGCTGTGCTGCTGCTGCTGTGTTGTGCTTGTGCTGCTGCTGTGCTATGCTGCTGCTACTGTGCTGTTCTGCTGTGCTGTGGTGCTGCTGTGTTGTGCTCCTGCTATGCTGTGTTGCTGCTGCTGCTACTGTGTTGTGCTGCTGTGCTATGCTGCTACTGTTCTGTGCTGCTGCTGCTGGGTTTGCTGCTGCTGCTGCTGGGTTTGCTGCTGCTGCTGCTGCTGCTGGGTTTGCTGCTGCTGCTGCTGCTGCTTGGAGTTGCCGCTGATGCTGGAGCTGCTGAAGCTGCTGGTGTAGCTGTTGTGGCTGCTGCTTCTGCAGTTGCTGCTGCTGGTGTGTGTGTGGGAGTGTGAGAGTGAGAGAGAGAAGTGAGAAAGAGTTAGCACAACACAAGAAATGAGAGAACAAATGTCAACACCCTCTCTCTCCCATTCAATGCAAGCATGGGCTCATGCCATAATGCCCATCTTGCACTCTCTCTCTCTCACCAAGTCAAACCCAAAGCAATAATTCATTTTCCATAAAAAAAAATACACTTAATTAAAATCAATTTAAATTAATAAGAAAGGGTTAGTCTACCGTGGTTGCTAAACATGGTTTAACCCTAATTTAACCCTAGTTTACATGCACAAGTGTGTGCAAGTCTAGAAAAATTCTAAAAAAATATTTATAATTCTTGACAAAATATTTATGATTATGATTATGTCTAGAAAAAACTAATTTGGTAAACTTTGTATTAAAAAAAATCATTTATTAACCTATAATTAGCCTCTAAACACATTCTAAAGTGTTAAAAGTAGTTAATGACTCCTATGATTATGTTAGTTAGAGTTTAGCAAAGATCCTTACGGTTAGTCGATGTTAGTTTAAAGAAAAAGATTGTTTTTCATATTTCCGCCTCCCCGCAACTTGTGCGGTGTACAAGGTCGAGTTACAGTGGTATCAGAGACTCGCTAAACTATAACTAACTTGTTAGCAAAGTCGTTAGAAATTCGATCGCGAGACGAACCGGAAAAAACATCAAATTGACCAAGTTTCTGTCGATTTTAAAACGGGGTCTAAAATTTTTTCAGGGACCCTTAAAATTTCATGCAGGAAAATATAAGAATACTGGAGAAATTTGGGTTCCTGAATCGGCCAAACAGCCGCGGAACCGCGGCCGATCCATGCGATCCTCCGCGGATCCGCGGCCGAGTTGAAGCCGATTCACCC
Source organism: Agapanthus africanus (assembly GCA_030015575.1). Taxonomy (NCBI): domain Eukaryota; kingdom Viridiplantae; phylum Streptophyta; class Magnoliopsida; order Asparagales; family Amaryllidaceae; genus Agapanthus; species Agapanthus africanus. Next base: position 257,302,623 of record CM057349.1, on the reverse strand, counting down.
CAAAATTCCCCAGTAATTCTTCTGTGTTAATTTTGTTCTTTCTGGAATGTTTTGTTTCTGCTCAAGTCTCAGGTGCACAGAGAAGTTTTTGGAGTAAAATCAATTGTGTTTGCTCGATCGAAATTCTACGATGTTTGGCTAATTAGATTATATCTGTGATTTGTATAATGTGTTCGTAAATCTCCCCTAACTGCAAGTATGTCGGTTGGCAGGGGGTTTCACATTTCTGTAATGATTTTACTGTTTGTGTTTATGAACTTAATTGGATCGTTGTGATGATTAGCCAGGGTTTGAGATGGGTTTTAATATTTATTCATTCCATCTAAATTGTAATATGATGTAATATTCTTTTGCGGGGCACATCCAGGTTGCGGTTGTAGCCACCGTTGTATTATTTCATTTACAAGTTTTTGCTTCTAGGATAGACCCAAGGTGGGGTGCACAAACTACCGGGTACTTTGAAGTGTTTAGTGGCCTACTCACATTGTTGAGGGAGACCGCTTCACTTCAGGTATTTGGCGGGTAGTTTGCCGTACCCGTAGGGGTCTAGAGTAGGGTAATGGCTATTCATCACAACTGTGTAATCCGTCTTTCATTGCAGGCTCAAAGGAAACGCGGACTGCTTGTATATCCAATAATGTTCATCTGTGATTTGGAATGCCTATTATTGCGTCTGACGAATGTACAATATCTATATATGATAGCTATTTAGACGTCACTTATGTTTTACACCCACGCTAGCCCAGCCCCCGCTCTGTTGTTAATTAAGTAACCTAACGGGTGATGACGGGACCCAGTGGCGAATGCGGATAGCATAAGAGGACGTTGTATTTTCGTTGTTTTCTACAATGATAGGTTAATGATGGGACGCATTATATTAATGCAAAGAAAATAAACCAAAGTTGAATCGTTGGAACAGTTTAAAAGAAACCACTCGGTTATTTTTAAACAGAGGATATTTTTTAAATTGCGGAGCTTTAACCACTCCTTTTAAAAGTTATCAGCTTCCTTCGATCATATCAAGTTCACTACGTTCACGGTTTCGCCAAAATCATTCGTAGCCCTCCGTCATTTCATTTGGGTATTCAGTAGTATTCAAGCTATGTATTTTGACCTAACGCCAAGGCATAGTGTTTGGTAGCTGCTGGGTTTTCATTTGTTGCATAGATAGATGAGTTACTTTGGGACAGTCGTATTATCATTTGGCCTACGTCAGGGTTTTTTACAGATGGGTTCAAACTAACAAGATAATGATGGGTAGAACTTGACATGTGACTTATGACATTTTGACCGAACGCCAAGGTCATAAGAGCATGGGGCAAAAATTTATATCGGGAATTTCTAAAGAAACTGAAATTTGCAAAGAGATGCATACCATTTGGAGTTTGATGAATGTTGGTAGGATTCCTTCAGCATTATCACACGATGATATTTGGATCCCGATTCTACTGTGAGTATCCGCTACTCATCAGGAGATTCGTCACTTAACGATCAATGCTATAAACCAAGTAGGTGCCGAGAAAGGTGTCAGCGGCGCTACGCCCCCAGAGAAAAGAGGTTATTTAATTAAGGAACTTCGCGAAAGCGTTGGAAAACCTCCCTCGAAGTACCGACACCGGCCTGGCTGAACGGTTAAGCAAGTATTGTACGGTGAGAATAGTCCTGGCTACTTCTTCCTTTTTGGTTTAAGGAGGGATTTGAGAAACAGTGGGAGCCATCCAGTTTAGATAAACTAAAAACCACTCTAAACTTGCAAGAGCATCATGCTAAAGTGTTCTCTCTCTCTCTCTTAATTGCAGCGACCCAGAACATGACAGGACTTAAGTTACTACTAGAAAAAATATATTGACAGGGCCAAACTATAAAGATTGGCTGCGGAATGTCAAGATGGCTTTGACTTATGACAAATTGGGGTATGTCCTTACCACTAAGGCACCTGCTGTCCCTGGTTCTAAATCCAGTAATGCAGATAAGGAAATCCACAAGACCTGAGAGTTAGATTGTGCGAAGGCCAAGTGCATCATGCTTGCCTCGATGAATAATGAACATCAGAGGAGGCACGAGGATATGGATCTTGAATCCATATTTCTCCATACAAAGGATCTGTATGGGGAGCAATCTCGTATAGCAAGATACGAGACCTCAAAGAACTTGTTTCAGGCGAGGTTGGCCTTCGGATCATCTGTAGGAGAACATGTCCTAAAGATGATTGGCTATATAGAAGAGCTCGCAGACCTTGGGACGACTTTGGAGAACGAGCTCTATACAGACTTGATTCTCCAGTCCCTTCCTTCCACCTACGCCCAGTTTATTCTGAATTTCAACATTCAAAGAAAAGAAGTTGAACTTCCAGAACTCCTTAACATGTTGAGGAGTGCAGAGGGCACCTTGCAGAAGGCAAGGGAAACACCCGCTATGTTTGTTCGCGGTGCTTCTTCTTCCGGGTCCAAGGCTAGGGCCAAAGGAAGGAAGAATAAGGCCGCCACCAAACCTAGAGGAGGTGTTAGTAAGGTGGGAGTGAAGGGAAAGAAAAATATTGCGGTGCCAGTAGTGGCAAAGGATGAGTGCTTCCACTGTCATAGGAAAGGGCACTGGAAGAAAGATTGCAAGGTTTGGAATGCCAAGAACCAGGAACCGAAGCAAGCCGTGGCTTTGACTTCAGGTGTGTTTGTAATTGAAAATTGTCTGTCAATCAACTCTACTTCCTGGGTATTGGATACTGGATCAGGATCTCATATATGCAATTCATTGCAGGCACTGAGAAACTGTAGAGTGCTGAAGGTTGGTGATGTGACCTTCCAGATTGCTAACGGAGCTAGCGTGGGAGCTGTGTCCGTAGGGGATTATCACCTTGGATTGACGAGTGGACATATTTTGGTTTTACATAACCGTTTTTGTGTACCCAGTTTAACGTGTAATATCATATTGGTTTCGTTGTTATCAAAAGAAGGTTAGGATTTCACGTTTGTAAGCGATGTTGTTAACATCCACCTTAATCATGGTTTGATTGGGTTTGGTACACTAGATAACGGCATATATGTCTTAAACCGATTACAGATTTTCAATGTCCAGAACACACTAAAAAGAAAGTCTCCAGATTTAAACAAGGTTTTCTTATGGCATTATAGACTAGGTCACATCAATGAGACAAGGTTAACTAAGTTACAAAGAGAAGGATATTTGGATTCGTTCGAATATCAATCTTATGCCACTTGTCAATCATGTCTCAATGGAAAGATGACAAAGACTGCATTCACTGGACATGGAGTAAGAGCGAGCGAGCTCTTAGGACTCATACACAGCGATGTATGTGGTCTAATGTCTACACATGCAAGAGATGGTTTTTCCTATTTCATTACTTTTACGGATGATTACTCTAGGTACGGATTCATTTTCTTGATGAAACATAAATCCGAGGCTTTTGAGAAATTCCAAGAATATAAGAATGAAGTAGAAAACCAAACCGGCAAAAGTATCAAGACACTAAGATCTGATCGAGGTGGTGAATACTTAAGTGCCGAGTTCCTAGGTTACCTAAAAGAGAAAGGAATTCTCTCTCAGCTTACTCCTCTTTACACTCCACAGCATAACGGTGTATCGTAGAGACGGAATCGAACCCTATTGGATATGGTACGTTCCATGATGAGTAATGCTGAGTTACCGCGATCTTTCTTGGGTTATGCGCTAGAATCAACGGCATATCTTTCGAACAGGGCTCCTACCAAGACTGTGCCTACCACACCATATCAGATGTGGAGTGGGAAGAAACCCTATCTTCAGTATTTAAAGATATGGGGATGTCCAGCTTTTGTTGAAAAGCGGCATGCGGACAAACTAGAGGCACGATCAGTACAGTGTAAGTTTGTGGGATATCCAAAGAACTCCAGGATGTATTTCTTCTATTAAGCAGAGGAACAAAAGGTTTTTGTTTCTCGTAATGCCCATTTTCTAGAACATCAGTTTCTAGAAAAGGAAACAAGTGGGAGCGCAATAGAACTGGAAGAAATTCCAGAACCACAAACTACTACTGAAAGTTTGGTAGAACCAGTAGTTCAAAAAGAACAGGATATTCCCGCACCCCTCCGCAGGAGTAGTAGGCCGTATCATCCGCCTGAGAGATACTACGGTTTTCTCATAGATGGGGATGAAGAGGATTGCGTCATTGATGATGATGAACCTACTAGCTTCCAGCAGGCCATCCAGAGCGGCGACTCGGTACGATGGCTGGATGCAATGCGGACCGAGATGGAGTCCATGTACACCAACAAAGTATGGACTTTGGACTTTGCTCCAGATGGGGTAAAACCCATAGGATGAAAATGGATCTTCAAGAAAAAGATTGGTGTAGATGGACAGGTGGAAACTTATAAGGCTAGACTTGTTGCAAAGGGTTTCGTCAAAGACCTGGTTTGGACTATGACGAAACTTTTTCTCCAGTAGCTATGCTCAAATCCATTCGGGTCCTTCTTGCTATTGCCACCTTCCATGATTATGAGATCTGGCAGATGGACGTAAAGACAGCTTTTCTAAATGGTAATTTAGAAGAGTGCGTCTATATGGATCAGCCAGAAGGCTTCAATCAGAGTAGGAGCAGCGGGAAAGTGTGCAAGTTGATTAAATCCATTTATGGACTAAAGCAGGCATCGCTGAGTTGGAACATCTGTTTTGATGAAACGGTCAAAGAATAAGACTTTATCAAAAATCCAGATGAACCATGTATATATAGTAAAATTGTAGCACGAACTGTCGTATTCCTCGTCTTGTACGTGGATGACATTCTATTGATAGGAAGTGACATTCCTATGCTACAATCTGTCAAAGGATTCTTATCACACAGGTTCTCCATGAAAGACCTGGGTGATGCCTCTTACATTCTGGGGATCCGGATCTATCGTGATAGATCCAAGAGGATGTTGGGACTTTCGCAGTTCAGGTATATCAACACTATAATGAAAAGATTCTGTATGAAAGATTCTAAGCGCGGTAATTTGCCGGCTTGTCACGGAATCACCCTATCCAAAGAGATTTCTCCCAAGACTGATTTGGAAAGGGATCGCATGTCAGTTATACCCTACGCTTCTGCGGTAGGCTCTATAATATATGTGATGTTGTGCACCAGACCAGATGTAGCTTACGCACTGAGCGTGGTAAGCAGGTATCAGTCAGACCCAGGGGAGAAGCACTGGATAGCAGTAAAGAACATTCTCAAGTACCTGAGAAGAACTAAGGAGATGTTCTTGGTTTACGGCGGAAAAGACCTCAGGATAGAGGACTTTGCTGATTCCAGCTTCCAGAGTGATAAGGATGACTCCAAGTCCATGTCAGGTTATGTCTTTACCCTCAATGGAGGGGCGGTGTGCTGGAAGAGTTCTAAGCAGGACACCGTTGCTGACTCGACGATGGAAGCGGAGTATTTTGCTGCTTGCGATGCCGTAAAAGAAGCGGTCTGAATGAAGAAGTTCCTAACAGAACTTCAGGTGGTTCCTACCATTGTTGATCCAATACCGCTGTATTGCGACAACAACGGAGTTATAGCTTTAGCGAAGGAACCTAGGTCCCATCAGAAGTCCAGACACATCTTAAGGCGGTATCACCTGCTCAGGGAGATCATAGATTGTCGGGAGATCGAGGTCCGGAGAGTTGCTACAGAGGAGAACACTGCTGATCTATTCGCTATGGCCTTACCTCAGATTCAATTCGAAAGGCTACTCGAGATGATTGGTCTTCAGTATGCCAGTACATAGCCCTAGTGCAAGTGGGAGATTGTTAGTGTATATGCCCTAGGGGCCATTATTGTATCATACTGGCTTGTATATTACTTAATGGAAGCTTGGGATATTCACAGTTATATTAACAGTCTTGCTAAACATGGTAGTATGCTACTTGGTTTATATCTATCTTAATATGTGTGTACGTTGATCGGTCGAAAATACTGCATTTTTAACACGGCAATTTCCCTATCATTTGCACTCATCTAGAAGTGTTCGGTATTCATATTGCACATATTAGAAAAACAGTCCTGAAATACCAGATTACATGTGTTATACACTTAAACCGACATTTCTTAGGGAAATTGACTGTTTATCATAGCATCGCATCATCCCTGTATTGCGCAACACTTGTCTCGAGAAATTGTGCAGGATATTCCAGAAACCGAGCCAAAATTGTGAAACAGTGCTGATAAAATACGCCAACTCAAAGGCTAGAGATCTGGCAGTGATCAGGGACTCATTTAGAAAATCAACATATCAGAAAAAGCCCACAAAGTCAGCCCTAAATCATCACAGAAAGCCCAAGCCCCAAGGCTTCACAAGCACCACGGATCCGCGGCGGGAGCCCTCTTGCGCCGCGGAACCGCGGCGCAAGAGGCTTCAGAAGCTCAAATTTCCTCGCGTGCTCTCAAATAACGGCTAAAGCTTCCAGAATACTGTAGAAACTCCACGTGGCTCGGCTTAACAATCTATTTCTAGAAGGCTCCCTATAACAAACTTTTGGAGAAAAAATTCAAATTTGAAATCCTAGATCTAGGGTTTTGAGATCTATAAAAAGGAGCCTAGATCTATGGTTGAGATTAATCATTAATCTCTCCCTCTTCCAACCACAAGTTGAGTGACACAACTTGTGCCTCAAATATCCAAAATCCAAGCCAAAATCAAGATCCCGAGTACCATTCAAGCAAGAAGCCTTCAACGTTTTAGGAGCGGAGCCGATCTTCAATCGAGCAAGTGATCCAAGCCGATCCGCGACTCAAGGAAACGAGCGAAACCAAATCGACGATCGAGTTATTTCCTCTTGTAGTTCTTGAGCGATTTGTAACGGAATTATTGATAAATAAAAGGTGAAATTCTTTAATCTTGCTTTCTTTAAATTCTTGCATCATGATTCGATCTCAATTTGTGATTGTGGTTCTTGTTGTGATGTTTGAGTAAAACTTCGCTCGTAAAGGAGTCGAGACGATCAATACAATGATGATGTAACAAATCTTAAAACGATTCTTAAGTCCTACGAGTTTTGTAAACCCTAGCAAATTGAAGAATCGACGACCTAGTTTCGTTGCGATACTTTCTTGATTGTGATCGCTCGAAATTAGGGATCCGCGATCGATTCTTGAATTTACTAGAGGCTAGAATGTGAATGAAATTGACGAAGGAACAAGGGATAAATGATGAAACCCTAGTTTCACAAGAAATCCCTAATTCTCGTCGATCATCATCGATCTAGTATCAATTCATCGATGGATAAGAATACGTAATCGTTAGATTTCATCACATCTATAGATCCGATCGATTCCTACGAGCCTCACTTCGATTCTTGATATTTGATTTGGAAAATCATCAAACTCCCAATTCTTGATTTTAATGTTTTCTTAGATCTAGATTTTTTCTAATTCTTGAATTTCAATTTACAAATCATGAATTGTTTCTTTTCTTTTCTTTAAAGTTTCAACTCATCTAAATCGAAACATGAACGGCTATACTTTCCCTGTGGATGATCCGCACTTACTAACGCGCTACCTTCGACACCGTTATTGATTGCGGTCAAAATATTTTTGGTTGTGATTTCTATATACAATTTTCATACTACACAATCCGAAATCGTATTCAATCAAATGGCGCCGTTGCCGGGGATAGTGCGCTAATTGTTCGTATTTTGAAATTTGAGTTGAAAAGTTTATTCCATCCATATTTTTAGATCTAAATTCGCACAAACCCTAAACGTGTTGTTGTGATTTGTTGCGAGGAAATCTGGAATTTTTGGAGCTGTGGAAAAAAATTTCTGAATATTCCAGAGAGCTAAGGGGAGCAACAGAAGCATTTTCCTAAAATTTTGTGCAGAGATCCCTTCCTTCCACCTCAAAAGCGCGGCAATAGGCGACTTAAACCGCGGTTCCGTGGCGTGATTACCTCATCTCTGCTCAAAAGTTCTCTGGTGATTTCTCAACTTTCTTATCTCCCTCCTAAATCTGCTCCAATTGACAATTTACTGCAGGTTTCTTTGCAAAATTTGCAGCGCTGCAAAAGCAAAATAAATTATGCGTGTTTTGATTTTTGGTTGTTTGCATATTAATACGGAAATTAAGGGGCACGGCCATATCCAGATTAGGTGGGGAGTTCATTACCCTTCCTGAGCCCCAAAAATCACAAACTTGCATCCGCATTACCTTCATTAACTAAAAAAGATCTAGAGATGACTCTAAGGACCGTCGCGCTCACTTAGGACAAGAGAAGGCCGTGGGTAATTCATTGCTTATCAGCGTTTCTTTTGTGGTGTCTAAGGCAAGTGTGTCGAAGGCTAGTGGTTACTAATTAGGCCCACTACTTACGTAGTGGAGAACCTCCCACTTACCTGGCACTTACCTGGCCACAGGAGAGACAAAGAGACAGTGGAGGATTGATCCTGTGACTTGTCTTTTAGCAGTTAGGAGCGGTCTAGAGCATTGACCTAGGTGACCACTAGATTTTAGGGTTTTGCTTGTTGCATTTGTTGTGATTTGCATCGTTTTTTTTCAAAAATCCGTATATTTTTCAAAACAAACACCACATTCATTCATTTCCCCTAATTATATCAACGCTGCTACTTGTACTAAACCCTTTTAGTGCAAGATAGGCTGGACAAGGGATTTTTGTGCCCGTTAAGTCTGCGTCTCCCCGATCGACCTTAAAGTCGGTATTTCTAGATTTACCTTTTCTTTACCCACCACCACACCCATATCGATGGATCCGTCTCTATCGAATTTCTTTACCACTACTCTACCGCCGTCCGTTAGTGCGCAGAATCCACCCCGCATCTCTCTCCAAGAGAGGTGCTATCCAACACAAGGTCCCCTTTCCACCTGTCTTTCCATTCCACCAGCCAACGGGGACAATTTTCAAATAAAACCCCAATACATCAACCTTCTACCAAAATTTCACGGTCTCGAGTCTGAAGACGCATATGTCTTTATCACCAAATTTGAAAATGTATGCGTAATGATGGGTACTTCACAGCTTTCTGTGGATGCTATGCGTCTTCGTCTTCTCCTATTTACCTTGTGCGATATAGCCGAGAAGTGGCTTTACAACACAACCGCACATTCCATTTCAAATTGGGAAGAATTCGTCAAAGCATTCCTTAAGAAATTCTACCCAAATCATAAAACAGCTCGAGTCCGTAGCGAAATAAATCAATTCACCCAGCTTCCAAATTAACCATTTTCAAAATGTCTTGAACGCTTCAAGGATTTGTTAGTCCAATGTCCTCATCACGGAATCCCCAGATGGGATCTGTGCCGAATCATTTATGAGGGCATTAATCCTAAAACAAAACAGACCCTTGAATTAATGTGTCAAGGCAACTTCATGACCAAAGATGATGGGGAAGCCTGGAAATTCTTAGAAAATTTCGCTGAAAAATCTTTACAGTGGGAGGGTGTGAGTCAATCGTCTAGGGCTGGCAATAACCAATCGGATGTTTCCATAGGAGTTAGAGCTGAAATTTCAGCTATGCAAAAGAAACTCGAGACTATGGAAAACAAATTTTTAGCTGCCGCCCTAAATCAAATGTCACTCTCCAAAATTATATGTGGATGCTGTTCTGATCCATCACATCGCACGGAAGAATGTCCACTAAATTCTCTGTTTCAAGGTCATGAGCATACCAATGCTGCTTTTCAAAAACCTAGGAACGATCCATTTTCTTCAACGTATAATCAGGGTGGGAGGAATCACCCTAACTTTGCTTGGAACCAATCACAATCTCAAAACACGGTTCCAACCCAAAACAATTTCCAAAGGGTCCCTCCACCACAACAGCAACCACTTCAATTGAGTCATCACCCCTTCCAAGCACTAAACTTCCAAAATCCGGCCAACACTTTTGCACCACATGGAAACTCTTTGCAATTGACCGTTATAGATAATACCTCTGCACTAGCACAAACCTTGGATACTTTCATGAAACAATCCATCCAAGGGACGTCAAGTTTGCAATCTTCTGTCGATAATGTGATGAAGATCATTGTCTCTCAAAATGAGAATATCAAATCGATGGAAGCACAAATTGCACAACTAAAAGCCGAAATGAGTGCAAGAGAGAAAGGGAAACTTCCAGCTCAACCTTTACCCAATCCTGGCTATTCACATCATGTGGATGCAATCATGTTGAGATCTAGAAGAGTGCTTGACAATCACGTTGGGGACGAGTTTGATGATACTGATAAATCAATTAATAACACCCCGGCTGAGACCTTTCCTTCCACTTCTACTTCTAATTCTGACCCCAGTTCTTCTACCCCACCACCTTCTTGCGAGCCTATTCTTCGTTTCTCACAAGGTTCGCCACCTCAGCCCAGCTCTTCTAGTTCACAGATGATCCCAACTTCTATTCTGGGATCAGGTCCACACACACTTCCTTCTCCTATGATGGACCCAGCGCTTATTGCTAAAGCACCTTATCCTAATCGGTTAAGGGCTAACAAATCGAGTCTACATATGGAGAAGATTATGGACATGTTTAAGCAAGTTAACAGCAACATCCCTCTCCTAGATGCTATCCAACAAGTTCCGTCATATGTGAAAACTCTTAAGAACTTGTGCACTAGGAAGAGGAAGACTCAAGTGCCCAAGAAGATATTCATGGCAAAGACTGTAGACACAGCTTTCCCCCAGCAATTACCGAGGAAACGTAAGGACCCTGATTGTCCTACTATTTCTATTTCTATTGGGGATAAACACATCAACCGTGCTCTACTAGACCTTGGCACTAGTGTTAACTTGCTTCCATACTCGGTTTATGAGCAACTAGGTATCGGAGTGTTAAAGCCCTCGAGCATAACTCTCCAAATGGCTGACCAATCAATCACCAAACCTAGGGGTGAACTGGAGGAAGTGTTAATAAAAATCGGGGAATTCGTATTACCTGTGGACTTTATTGTACTTGATACACAGCCTGTAGCGAACCCACGGAATCAAATTCCGGTGATTTTAGGTCGTCCCTTTTTGGCCACTTCCAATGCTATCATCAACTGTTGTAATGGTTCTATGACCCTATCCTTCGGGAATAGTTCAATTGAGCTAAACATTTACAAGTTGGGAAGTGTACCCTCCGAACCTACTGCTCAGGTCTGTTCTGTCGACTTAATGGATGTCGACAGCGGCAAATTTGATGATCCTTCTTATACCGATCTTGACTCTTATCATACGTTATTGTTTGACCCAACTATGTATCATACACATACAGACTCTTCCACCGAGATGTCCGGGTCAACAATTAACACTGATTTTGAACTGCTTTTGGAGTCTGAAGATCACCCCGCACTTTGTGACGACATTATTCATCGGGGTATTGATGGAACTTTTGAGGAAATATTCGCTGATGAACTCGCATTTTTGAATGACATGGGTGTTGAGATGAATCATCTCCCAATCAATGAAATTGAACCTCCACCCTTTCTTCTGAACTGTAAAAAGAATGCGAGCAATCCATCACATTCACGGCATCGTCTCTCCAAAACGAGACGCACACACATTCTATTCCGCCACTTACCTTTTCCCCACTTTTTTTTCCACCAACCAGAGCACTGAATTGATAAAATTTTTGAATGGTTGGTGTTAACATTCGGTCTTTGCAAAGCTTGGCATCGACCATTGATTCTTGACCCCCTCATGTGATTTTCAAAGATTAACATTGCTTAACTCAAGTTTGGGGGGGTATATTATCTGGCTCTTGAAAAGAAAATTTTTACAAAATGATGAGCCAAAAATAAGTTTGGGGGAGGATCTTCACTTAAATATTTTGCCCCCATTAATAAATTTCCTTCCAAGCTTACAGGTTTTTCGAGATATAGCAGATGGCAACAGTGAGGACACTGTTGAAAACAAGTTTGGGGGAGGTTTGTGCTTATTTTCGCATCATTTGCATCATAATTTGCATAAGCACAAAACATTTTTTTTGAAAACCTATAAAAATTTAAAAAAATTTCAAAAGATAAAAATATTTTTGTACATAAATAAGATAATAAAAATTTAGATAGTGAAAAATTACATCCAAAAGATTGGAAAAATTTAAGAAAACCAACAAAATTAGAAGTTTTCTTATACGAACTAGTAATAAGTAGTTATGAGCCGTTGTCCCAAGGGTTAGTAAGATGAAGGAAGTCACTAATCTGAGGATAAAAATAAGTCTGAAAAATAGTTCCTATTCTGGAAGCCAAATATTTTGAACGTTGATACCCTGCTATTCGCACTTACACACGTCTTGAAGCCCGGGATAGTAGAGGATACCTTGAAATACTCTTGTCTAAAAGACAAAGTATGAAGGAAATAAAAAAATGAAGAAAATATAAAATGGTGAGAAAAATGGACAATAGTTTTTTTATCGTCAAGGCAGCAATAAAAAAATATAGCGAAGGGTGCCTCTTCACCTAGTGCCCTAAGACCAACTGGTCTGGGAGTCACTGCTAAGCCTTAGGTGGTGCAAGACGAGGAAAAACACCAAATAAGTAAGCACATGAGTAATCGATCGGTTAGTACCTCAAGAAGTATTAACGGTCGCACGAAAGTGTGTGAGCAATCCTAAATATTCATTAATTAAAAAGTACTGAGGCTGATGGGCAAGAGTATGATAGCTTGAATTGAATTCTCCGGGTGTAGGGATGTCATTACACACACGTAAGGTGATATGATCGATGTTTGGAAGACAGATAGGAATGAAGAATAAGACGATGTTTTATTGAGGGAGGACGTGATTTCTGACATTTTTTCATGACTATTAAGATAGGGCTCAAGACAACCGAAAAGCTAGCATAGTTGGAAACCTTAATTTTCAAGGATTTTCTTTTACAATTCTCTTCTTTAAATATAATATTCACGATCTTCCTTTTATTATTGGATTTTGTGGGTGCAATCCGCTGAAAAGCCTCAGGAGACAACACTCCTCCTACTAGGGACACCTAGAGGTTTAAAGGCTTGTTGCACGTGCTCAGTGCAATCGTGTTGCCTACGAAAGTGTGCTAGTTAGTTTTTCTCTTTCTTTATTTTCTCCTTCTCTTTTTAATAAAACAGTTCGCTCGAGACGACCGAAAATAAGTCTGGGGGAATTTGATCAGTCGAAAATACTGCATTTTTAACACGGCAATTTCCCTATCATTTGCACTCATCTAGAAGTGTTCGGTATTCATATTGCACATATTAGCAAAACAGTCCTGAAATACCATATTACATGCGTGATACACTTAAACCGACATTTCTTAGGGAAATTGACTTTTTATCTTGGCATCGCATCATCCATGTATTGCGCAACACTTGTCTCGAGAAATTGTGCAGGATATTCCAGAAACCGAGCCAAAATTGTGAAACAGTGCTGATAAAATACGCCAACTTAAAGGCTAGAGATCTATCTGTGATCAGGGACTCATTTGGAAAATCAACATATCAGAAAAAGCCCACAAAGTTAGCCCTAAATCATCATAGAAAGCCCAAGCCCTAAGGCTTCACAAGCGCCGCGGATCCGCGGCGGGAGCCCTCTTGCGCCGCGGAACCGCGGCGGCTTCATGGCTTCAGAAGCTCAAATTTCCTCATGTGTTCTCAAATAACGGCTAAAGCTTCCAGAATACTGTAGAAACTCCACGTGGCTCATCTAGAAAGCTCGGCTTAACAAACTATTTCTAGAAGGCTCCCTATAACAAACTTTTGGAGGGAAAATTCAAATTTGAAATCCTAGATCTAGGGTTTTGAGATCTATAAGAAGGAGCCTAAATCTAGGGTTGAGGTTAATCATTAATCTCTCCCTCTTCCACCCACAAGTTGAGTGACACAACATGTGCCTCAAAAATCCAAAATCCAAGCCAAAATCAAGATCCCGAGTACCATTCAAGCAAGAAGCCTTCAACCTTTTAGGTGCAGAGCCGATCTTCAATCGAGCAAGTGATCCAAGCCGATCCGCGACTCAAGGAAACAAGCGAAACCAAATCGACGATCGAGTTATTTCCTCTTGTAGTTCTTGAGCGATTTGTAACGGAATTATTGATAAATAAAAGGTGAAATTCTTTAATCTTGCTTTCTTTAAATTCTTGCATCATGATTCGATCTCAATTTGTGATTGTGGTTCTTGTTGTGATGTTTGAGTAAAACTTCGCTCGTAAAGGAGTCGAGACGATCAATACAATGATGATGTAACAAATCTTAAAACGATTCTTAAGTCCTACGAGTTTTGTAAACCCTAGCAAATTGAAGAATCGACGACCTAGTTTCGTTGCGATGCTTTCTTGATTGTGATCGCTCGAAATTAGGGATCCGCGATCGATTCTTGAATTTACTAGAGGCTAGAATGTGAATGAAATTGACGAAGGAACAAGGGATAAATGATGAAACCCTAGTTTCACAAGAAATCCCTAATTTTCGTCGATCATCATCGATCTAGTATCAATTCATCGATGGATAAGAATACGTAATCGCTAGATTTCATCACATCTATAGATCCGATCGATTCCTACGAGCCTCACTTCGATTCTTGATATTTGATTTGGAAAATCATCAAACTCCCAATTCTTGATTTTAATGTTTTCTTAGATCTAGATTTTTTCTAATTCTTGAATTTCAATTTACAAATCATGAATTGTTTCTTTTCTTTTCTTTAAAGTTTCAACTCATCTAAATCGAAACATGAACGGCTATACTTTCCCTGTGGATGATCCGCACTTACTAACGCGCTACATTCGACACCGTTATTGATTGCGGTCAAAATATTTTTGGTTGTGATTTCTATATACAATTTTCATACTACACAATCCGAAATCGTATTCAATCAAATGGCGCCGTTGCCGGGGATAGTGCGCTAATTGTTCGTATTTTGAAATTTGAGTTGAAAAGTTTATTCCATCCATATTTTTAGATCTAAATTCGCACAAACCCTAAACGTGTTGTTGTGATTTGTTGCGAGGAAATCTGGAATTTTTGGAGCTGTGGAAAAAAATTTCTGAATATTCCAGAGAGCTAAGGGGAGCAACAGAAGCATTTTCCTAAAATTTTGTGCAGAGATCCCTTCCTTCCACCGCGAAAGCGCGGCAATAGGCGACTTAAACCGCTGTTCCGTGGCGTGATTACCTCATCTCTGCTCAAAAGTTCTCTGGTGATTTCTCAACTTTCTTATCTCCCTCCTAAATCTGCTCCAATTGACAATTTGCTGCAGGTTTCTTTGCAAAATTTGCAGCGCTGCAAAAGCAAAATAAATTATGCGTGTTTTGATTTTTGGTTGTTTGCATATTAATACGGAAATTAAGGGGCACGGCCATATCCAGATTAGGTGGGGAGTTCATTACCCTTCCTAAGCCCCAAAAATCACAAACTTGCATCCGCATTACCCTCATTAACTAAAAAAGATCTAGAGATGACTCTAAGGACCGTCGCGCTCACTTAGGACAAGAGAAGGCCGTAGGTAATTCATTGCTTATCAGCGTTTCTTTTGTGGTGTCTATGGCAAGTGTGTCGAAGGCTAGTGGTTACTAATTAGGCCTACTACTTACGTAGTGGAGAACCTCCCACTTACCTGGCACTTTCCTGGCCACAGGAGAGACAAAGAGACAGTGGAGGATTGATCCTGTGACTTGTCTTTTAGCAGTTAGGAGCGGTCTAGAGCATTGACCTAGGTGACCACTAGATTTTAGGGTTTTGCTTGTTGCATTTGTTGTGATTTGCATCATTTTTTTTCAAAAATCCGTATATTTTTCAAAACAAACACCACATTCATTCATTTCCCCTAATTATATCAACGCTGCTACTTGTACTAAACCCTTTTAGTGCAAGATATGCTGGACAAGGGATTTTTGTGCCCGTTAAGTCTGCGTCTCCCCGATCGACCTTAAAGTCGGTATTTCTAGATTTACCTTTTCTTTACCCACCACCACACCCATATCGATGGATCCGTCTCCATCGAATTTCTTTACCACTACTCTACCGCCGTCCGTTAGTGCGCAGAATCCACCCCGCATCTCTCTCCAAGAGAGGTGCTATCCAACACAAGGTCCCCTTTCCACCTGTCTTTCCATTCCACCAGCCAACGGGGACAATTTTCAAATAAAACTCCAATACATCAACCTTCTACCAAAATTTCACGGTCTCGAGTCTGAAGACGCATATGTCTTTATCACCAAATTTGAAAATGTATGCGTAATGATGGGTACTTCACAGCTTTCTGTGGATGCTATGCGTCTTCGTCTTCTCCTATTTACCTTGTGCGATATAGTCGAGAAGTGGCTTTACAACACAACCGCACATTCCATTTCAAATTGGGAAGAATTCGTCAAAGCATTCCTTAAGAAATTCTACCCAAATCATAAAACAGCTCGAGTCCGTAGCGAAATAAATCAATTCACCCAGCTTCCAAATTAACCATTTTCAAAATGTCTTGAACGCTTCAAGGATTTGTTAGTCCAATGTCCTCATCACGGAATCCCCAGATGGGATCTGTGCCGAATCATTTATGAGGGCATTAATCCTAAAACAAAACAGACCCTTGAATTAATGTGTCAAGGCAACTTCATGACCAAAGATGATGGGGAAGCCTGGAAATTCTTAGAAGATTTCGCTGAAAAATCTTTACAGTGGGAGGGTGTGAGTCAATCGTCTAGGGCTGGCAATAACCAATCGGATGTTTCCATAGGAGTTAGAGCTGAAATTTCAGCTATGCAAAAGAAACTCGAGACTATGGAAAACAAATTTTTAGCTGCCGCCCTAAATCAAATGTCACTCTCCAAAATTATATGTGGATGCTGTTCTGATCCATCACATCGCACGGAAGAATGTCCACTAAATTCTCTGTTTCAAGGTCATGAGCATACCAATGCTGCTTTTCAAAAACCTAGGAACGATCCATTTTCTTCAACGTATAATCAGGGTGGGAGGAATCACCCTAACTTTGCTCGGAACCAATCACAATCTCAAAACACGGTTCCAACCCAAAACAATTTCCAAAGGGTCCCTCCACCACAACAGCAACCACTTCAATTGAGTCATCACCCCTTCCAAGCACTAAACTTCCAAAATCCGGCCAACACTTTTGCACCACATGGAAACTCTTTGCAATTGACCGTTATAGATAATACCTCT
Source organism: Agapanthus africanus (assembly GCA_030015575.1). NCBI lineage: Eukaryota > Viridiplantae > Streptophyta > Magnoliopsida > Asparagales > Amaryllidaceae > Agapanthus > Agapanthus africanus. The sequence goes on along the minus strand of CM057349.1, from coordinate 257,285,542 downwards.
GCACTAGCACAAACCTTGGATACTTTCATGAAACAATCCATCCAAGGGACGTCAAGTTTGCAATCTTCTGTCGATAATGTGATGAAGATCATTGTCTCTCAAAATGAGAATATCAAATCGATGGAAGCACAAATTGCACAACTAAAAGCCGAAATGAGTGCAAGAGAGAAAGGGAAACTTCCAGCTCAACCTTTACCCAATCCTGGCTATTCACATCATGTGGATGCAATCATGTTGAGATCTAGAAGAGTGCTTGACAATCACGTTGGGGACGAGTTTGATGATACTGATAAATCAATTAATAACACCCCGGCTGAGACCTTTCCTTCCACTTCTACTTCTAATTCTGACCCCAGTTCTTCTACCCCACCACCTTCTTGCGAGCCTATTCTTCGTTTCTCACAAGGTTCGCCACCTCAGCCCAGCTCTTCTAGTTCACAGATGATCCCAACTTCTATTCTGGGATCAGGTCCACACATACTTCCTTCTCCTATGATGGACCCAGCGCTTATTGCTAAAGCACCTTATCCTAATCGGTTAAGGGCTAACAAATCGAGTCTACATATGGAGAAGATTATGGACATGTTTAAGCAAGTTAACAGCAACATCCCTCTCCTAGATGCTATCCAACAAGTTCCGTCATATGTGAAAACTCTTAAGAACTTGTGCACTAGGAAGAGGAAGACTCAAGTGCCCAAGAAGATATTCATGGCAAAGACTGTAGACACAGCTTTCCCCCAGCAATTACCGAGGAAACGTAAGGACCCTGATTGTCCTACTATTTCTATTTCTATTGGGAATAAACACATCAACCGTGCTCTACTAGACCTTGGCACTAGTGTTAACTTGCTTCCATACTCGGTTTATGAGCAACTAGGTATCGGAGTGTTAAAGCCCTCGAGCATAACTCTCCAAATGGCTGACCAATCAATCACCAAACCTAGGGGTGAACTGGAGGAAGTGTTAATAAAAATCGGGGAATTCGTATTCCCTGTGGACTTTATTGTACTTGATACACAGCCTGTAGCGAACCCACGGAATCAAATTCCGGTGATTTTAGGTCGCCCCTTTTTGGCTACTTCCAATGCTATCATCAACTGTTGTAATGGTTCTATGACCCTATCCTTCGGGAATAGGTCAATTGAGCTAAACATTTACAAGTTGGGAAGTGTACCCTCCGAACCTACTGCTCAGGTCTGTTCTGTCGACTTAATGGATGTCGACAGCGGCAAATTTGATGATCCTTCTTATACCGATCTTGACTCTTACCATACGTTATTGTTTGACCCAACTATGTATCATACACATACAGACTCTTCCACCGAGATGTCCGGGTCAACAATTAACACTGATTTTGAACTGCTTTTGGAGTCTGAAGATCACCCCGCACTTTGTGACGACATTATTCATCGGGGTATTGATGGAACTTTTGAGGAAATATTCGCTGATGAACTCGCATTTTTGAATGACATGGGTGTTGAGATGAATCATCTCCCAATCAATGAAATTGAACCTCCACCCTTTCTTCTGAACTGTAAAAAGAATGCGAGCAATCCATCACATTCACTGCATCGTCTCTCCAAAACGAGATGCACACACATTCTATTCCGCCACTTACCTTTTCCCCACTTTTTTTTCCACCAACCAGAGCACTGCATTGATAAATTTTTTGAATGGTTGGTGTTAACATTCGGTCTTTGCAAAGCTTGGCATCGACCATTGATTCTTGACCCCCTCATGTGATTTTCAAAGATTAACATTGCTTAACTCAAGTTTGGGGGGGGGGAATATTATCTGGCTCTTGAAAAGAAAATTTTTACAAAATGATGAGCCAAAAATAAGGTTGGGGGAGGATCTTCACTTAAATATTTTGCCCCCATTAATAAATTTCCTTCCAAGCTTACAGGTTTTTCGAGATATAGCAGATGGCAACAGTGAGGACACTGTTGAAAACAAGTTTGGGGGAGGTTTGTGCTTATTTTCGCATCATTTGCATCATAATTTGCATAAGCACAAAACATTTTTTTTGAAAACCTATAAAAATTTAAAAAAATTTCAAAAGATAAAAATATTTTTGTACATAAATAAGATAATAAAAATTTAGATAGTGAAAATTACATCCAAAAGATTGGAAAAATTTAAGAAAACCAACAAAATTAGAAGTTTTCTTATACGAACTAGTAATAAGTAGTTATGAGCCGTTGTCCCAAGGGTTAGTAAGATGAAGGAAGTCACTAATCTGAGGATAAAAATAAGTCTGAAAAATAGTTCCTATTCTGGAAGCCAAACATTTTGAACGTTGATACCCTGCTATTCGCACTTACACACGTCTTGAAGCCCGGGATAGTAGAGGATACCTTGAAATACTCTTGTCTAAAAGACAAAGTATGAAGGAAATAAAAAAATGAAGAAAATATAAAATGGTGAGAAAAATGGACAATAGTTTTTTTATCGTCAAGGCAGCAATAAAAAAATATAGCGAAGGGTGCCTCTTCACCTAGTGCCCTAAGGCCAACTGGTCTGGGAGTCACTGCTAAGCCTTAGGTGGTGCAAGACGAGGAAAAACACCAAATAAGCAAGCACATGAGTAATCGATCGGTTAGTACCTCAAGAAGTATTAACGGTCGCACGAAAGTGTGTGAGCAATCCTAAATATTCATTAATTAAAAAGTACTGAGGCTGATGGGCAAGAGTATGATAGCTTGAATTGAATTCTCCGGGTGTAGGGATGTCATTACACACACGTAGGGTGATATGATCGATGTTTGGAAGACAGATAGGAATGAAGAATAAGACGATGTTTTATTGAGGGAGGACATGATTTCTGACATTTTTTCATGACTATTAAGATAGGGCTCAAGACAACCGAAAAGCTAGCATAGTTGGAAACCCTAATTTTCAAGGCTTTTCTTTTACAATTCTCTTCTTTAAATATAATATTCACGATCTTCCTTTTATTATTGGATTTTATGGGTGCAATCCGCTGAAAAGCCTCAGGAGACAACACTCCTCCTACTAGGGACACCTAGAGGTTTAAAGGCTTGTTGCACGTGCTCAGTGCAATCGTGTTGCCTACGAAAGTGTGCTAGTTAGTTTTTCTCTTTCTTTATTTTCTCCTTCTCTTTTTAATAAAACAGTTCGCTCGAGACGACCGAAAATAAGTCTGGGGGAATTTGATCAGTCGAAAATACTGCATTTTTAACACGGCAATTTCCCTATCATTTGCACTCATCTAGAAGTGTTCGGTATTCATATTGCACATATTAGCAAAACAGTCCTGAAATACCATATTACATGCGTGATACACTTAAACCGACATTTCTTAGGGAAATTGACTTTTTATCTTGGCATCGCATCATCCCTGTATTGCGCAACACTTGTCTCGAGAAATTGTGCAGGATATTCCAGAAACCGAGCCAAAATTGTGAAACAGTGCTGATAAAATACGCCAACTTAAAGGCTAGAGATCTATCTGTGATCAGGGACTCATTTGGAAAATCAACATATCAGAAAAAGCCCACAAAGTCAGCCCTAAATCATCATAGAAAGCCCAAGCCCTAAGGCTTCACAAGCGCCGCGGATCCGCGGCGGGAGCCCTCTTGCGCCGCGGAACCGCGACGGCTTCTTGGCTTCAGAAGCTCAAATTTCCTCATGTGTTCTCAAATAACGGCTAAAGCTTCCAGAATACTGTAGAAACTCCACGTGGCTCATCTAGAAAGCTCGGCTTAACAAACTATTTCTAGAAGGCTCCCTATAACAAACTTTTGGAGGGAAAATTCAAATTTGAAATCCTAGATCTAGGGTTTTGAGATCTATAAGAAGGAGCCTAAATTTAGGGTTGAGGTTAATCATTAATCTCTCCCTCTTCCACCCACAAGTTGAGTGACACAACATGTGCCTCAAAAATCCAAAATCCAAGCCAAAATCAAGATCCCGAGTACCATTCAAGCAAGAAGCCTTCAACCTTTTAGGTGCAGAGCCGATCTTCAATCGAGCAAGTGATCCAAGCCGATCCGCGACTCAAGAAGACGAGCGAAGCCAAATCGACGATCGAGTTATTTCCTCTTGTAGTTCTTGAGCGATTTGTAACGGAATTGTTGATAAATAAAAGGTGAAATTCTTTAATCTTGCTTTCTTTAAATTCTTGCATCATGATACGATCTCAATTTGTGATTGTGGTTCTTGTTGTGATGTTTGAGTAAAACTCCGCTCGTAAAGAAGTCGAGACGATCAATAGAATGATGATGTAACAAATCTTAAAACGATTCTTAAGACTTACGAGTTTTGTAAACCCTAGCAAATTGAAGAATCGACGACCTAGTTTCGTTGCGATGCTTTCTTGATTGTGATCGCTCGAAATTAGGGATCCACGATCGATTCTTGAATTTACTAGAGGCTAGAATGTGAATGAAACCGACGAAGGAACAAGGGATAAATGATGAAACCTTAGTTTCACAAGAAATCCCTAATTTTCGTCGATCATCATCGATCTAGTATCAATTCATCGATGGATAAGAATACGTAATCGCTAGATTTCATCACATCTATAGATCCGATCGATTCCTACGAGCCTCACTTCAATTCTTGATATTTGATTTAGAAAATCATCAAACTCCCAATTCTTGATTTTAATGTTTTCTTAGATCTAGATTTTTCTAATTCTTGAACTTCAATTTACAAATCATGAATTGTTTCTTTTCTTTTCTTTAAAGTTTCAACTCATCTAAATCGAAACACGAACGATTACACTTTCCTTGTGGATGATCCGCACTTACTAACGCGCTACATTCGACACCGTTATTGATTGCGGTCAAAATATTTTTGGTTGTGATTTCTATATACAATTTTCATACTACATAATCCGAAATCGAATTCAATCATACGTATTGATAGAGCCCTTAGGATCTTGCTTGACAACCAGCGTTGTGATGGCAGTCACACTAGTGGGGGTTGGGTAGTCTACAAGCACATCCTTTTTCAGGTCCCTAGTCGTAGGATTATCGAGACAGGGCATCGATACTCCGGAGTAGACTAGTGTGTACGCTTCTCATCCCAGTTGGGGAGATAGTCTGTCCCACAGCCATCAGTACGTCGTACTGGAAATAGTATACAGGTGCTCGTTGGGTTACGGGTACACCGGACAGGAATCGCAGGGAACTGTTGGTTGGTATTATACCCGTCGTCAGTTAACAGTTCCCAGGTGACATGAGTACAGCATAGTCCGCAGACTTGACACTGCTACTTCGCCTCGAGTGTGTCCCACTGTTCTTAGATTGCTACCCTACCACGGATCAAAGGAGTCGTATAAACAGGTAGCAGTTGGGTGCAGTCCCGAGCACTTGGAGGCAGTGGCGGTTAGACAGGATTCGTCTCTCCCGGTATTGGGAGTTGATATCGCGCTGTGTCTGGAGAGCCATTACGCAAAGTCCCTGGCCAGGGCAAGCGAGATTTACTGGTAGGTTTTCCAGTAGTTTCTCAAGGTGTAATGGGCTTCGCTCCGACACGACTTATACCGCTTTTAGGGGACTGACGCTTGCAGCCCCCCTAGGCCCGATATGCGATAGTCCTAGACGAACAGACCGGACTGTACGAAGATTGTCACATCAGGCTCAGTAGGAGTTCGGATGGGTTTCCTCATCGGCCTTCTTATCGACATCTACCTGGTGACCGTTACGTATAGCTAGTGCCGCTTGCGGTCTGTTGTTAAACTCGCTGCTAGCGTAGTAGTCGAGTCTTTAGAGTCCCACACAGAAAGTTTCCCTGGTTCGGGCGAAATGATATAGAGGTAGTATGGTTTTACGACAGGGTTCGAATGCATACGTGTTTTTACGCAAGTACGATATTCGGACAGTTTTTACTACCCGGCTTTGGTTTAAACCAGATTCTAGTATCGGATTATTGGATTTATACAGTCTAAAGTTTTTCCGTGTTTTCACGGATAGGAGGGGCGTTCTCGAAAATTGTCGAGAAGTTTCTAGAAGGATGATGACTTGAGGGCTAAGGTGGCATTTGCATTTATTGATTTAGTGACTCATTTATATGATTCATCCATGGAATTAATGTTGCATTTAATGACTAATGACTCATGAGATGAATCACACAAAGTGAATAAATGAAGCATGGTTGACAAATCATTTGATTTATTCAGTTAATAAATCATTATGCTTCGTATATTCAAGATGAGATATTATTTCATTTGATACTCACTCTCACCTTCTCTCTCCTCAAGCTCTCTCTCTTCAAACCCTAACCCTAACCTCTCATGTGTTGAGATCAAGGGTTAGCAAGACTTATTAATCCCTAATCCTACTTTATATTCCCTAGGTTGCTTAGATTAGCACTTTGAGTAATCTAGTTACCTCAAGTTAGAGGTCAAGCTTGGAGTAGCAGCTCTCGGGTGGATCTTCTATTACAAAGAGGAGGCCGACGAGGAGGTGGTCAAAGAGAACAAGAAGGACTTAGTTCATTAGGTATAATCTTCTTTTATAGTTGCTAATGACTCCTATGATTATGTTAGTTAGAGTTTAGCAAAGATCCTTACAGTTAGTCGATGTTAGTTTAAAGAAAAAGATTGTTTTTCATATTTCCGCCTCCCCGCAACTCGTGGGGTGTACAACGTCGACTTACAAAGTAGAGCTAGAAGAAGTTCCAGCTACAGAAACTATAACTGACAATTTGGTAGAACTGAAGGATTCAATTGTCCCCGACGAACCTCAGCCACTCCGCAGATCTAGTAGGGTTCCCCATCCACCCGAGAGATACTACTGTTTTCTCGTAGACGGTGGGAGCGAGGATTGCATCATGGAAGATGATGACCCAACTAGTTTCGAGCAGGCCATTATAAGTGGAGACTCTGTGAAATGGCTAGATGCAATGCGATCTGAGATGGAATCCATGTACATCAACAAAGTATGGACTTTGGAAGTTGCTCCTGAAGGGGTAAAACCCATCGGGAGCAAGTGGATATTTAAGAAGAAAATTGGTGTAGATTGAAAGGTTGAGACCTTCAAATCTAGACTTGTAGCAAAAGGTTTTCGTCAACGACCAAGTGTCGACTATGATGAAACCTTTTCTCCTATCGCTATACTTAAGTCCATCAGGATCCTACTTGCCATTGCTGCATACCATGACTACGAAATCTCGCAGATTGACGTCAAGACCGCTTTTCTAAATGGTGATTTAGAAGAGAGCGTGTACATGACACAGCCAGAGGGCTTTGTAGACAGTAGGAGCAGCGGAAAGGTGTGCAAGTTACTTATATCAATCTACGGATTAAAGCAGGCATCGCGGAGCTGGAATATCTGTTTTGATGAACCTATCAAAGAGTTTGACATCATCAAAAAATGTAGGTAAACAATATATATATAAGAAGGTAGTAGAGAGTAAGGTTGTCTTCCTCGTATTGTATGTGGATGACATACTCTTGATAGGAAATGATGTTCCTATGCTACACTCGTTCAAGCTCTTCTTATCACAAAAGTTCTCCATGAAAGATCTAGGGGATGCCTCCTATAACCTGGGGACAAAGATCTAAAGAGATAGATCTAGACGGATGTTGGGATTGTCCCAATCCAGGTATATAACACCATACTAAAGAGATTTAGTATGGAAGATTATAGGCGTGGTAATTTACCCACTTGCTCAGGAATCACTCTCTCCAAAGAGATGTCTCCCAAGACAGATTTGGAGAGGGCTCGCATGCAAGGGATATCCTATGCTTCGGCAGTCGGGTCTATCATGTATGCGATGATATGTACCAGACCAGATGTAGCTTACTCACTAGGTGTAGTGAGTAGGTATCAATCAGATCTTGGGGAGAAACACTTGACAGCTGTGGAACATTCTTAATTACTTGAGAAGGACTAAAGAAATGTTCTTTGTGTATGGTAACGGTGAACTCCAGGTGGAGTCTTTTACCGATTCGAGGTTCCAGAGTGATAAGGACGACAGTAAGTCGGCCTCGGGTTTTGTCTTCACCCTCAATGGAGGGGCGGTATGTTGGAAGAGTTCCAAGCAAGATACCATAGCAGACTCGACGATGGAGGCTGAACACATTGCTGCCAACGATGCTGCCAAAAAGGCTGTCTGGATCATGAAGTTCATAGCTAAACTTGGTGTGGTTCCAACCATTGAGCATCCAATACCTGTGTATTATGATAACAATAGAGCAGTGGCTTTGGCCAAAGAACCCCGTTCCCATTAGATATCCATACATATTCTTAGGTGGTATCACCTGATCCGGGAGATAGTAAACGACAGGAGATCGAGGTCAGGAGAGTTGACACGAAGGACAACGTAGCGGATCCACTCATGAAGGACTTCCCCGATACGTAGTTTGAGAGAATTTTTAGGATGTTGGGTATGAGATACTAAAACAACTGCCCTTACTGCAAGTGGGAGATTGTTAGGAATATGTATGCCCTAGAGGCCATTATTGTATGATATAGTGGATGCTTAGACATATATATAGAGGACTTTCTTGCTCGACATGATAGTATGCAATCTAGTTGCTCTTTATCTTAACATGTACACTTGTATTATTATGCATTCTCTCAGATACATATTGATAAAGCCCTTAAGATGTTTGCTTGACTACCAAGACAATGATGCGGATCATACTACTGGGCTTGCGTAGTCCACAAGCACATCCTTTAATTGTTCCTAGTCGAGGGAGTATTGAGACAGGGCATCGATATTCCAGAGTAGACTAGTGTGTACATTTCTTGACCCTGTATGGGGCGATGGTTGATCCCGTAACTATTGGTGTTTGACATCAAAGATTGTACACAGGTGCTCATTAGAGAATGGGTACACCGAACAGGACTCGCCGAGAACTCCTATTTGGTATTATACCTATTGTCAGATAGCAGTTCTCTGGTGACATTGGTACAGGTTAGTCTGTAGACCCAAGATCTTCATAGAGTCTTGTGTGATTCCTACTTTGCTTTGATTTCCTCCATACCACGTCTCAAAGGAGTCGTGCAAACAGGTGGATTTTGGGTACAGTCCTGAGTCACATAGAAGAAATGAGCGATAGAAAGGGTTTCGTCTCTCCCGGTATAGGGAGTTGATGTTGTGCTATGCTCGACTGGCTATAACAATAAATCCCTGGCCAGGGCTGATGAGATTTACTGGTAAGGCTTATCAGTAGTTTTTCGAACCGTTATAAGTCATACATCGACATGACATATCAAGTTACCGGGGTTTGATGATTCCACCTCTACTCGATATGCAACATATCAGACGAAGAGACCGGACTGTACGGTAAGTGTTACTTATAGATTTCATGGGAGTTTGGACAAGCTTGTTTGTTGATCTTCTATTCGCTCAATACCTGGGTAGCCGTTACGTCCAGCTACTACCACTGACGGCTTGTGGGTAACTGATGTGATCATTATGTAGGGTTACTAGGCACTCTAATAAGGTTCTACAAGGCATCAACCATGCCCGATTAAAATTTTAGCCGTGCCGAACAACCCTAAACAAGATCTTTGCTAGATTATTAGGGTAACACATGCAAGTAAATAACATTTATCACTAAGTGAATACGAAATACAACCTTTGTAGATCGGTCCTTCACTTCTTAAGCTCCTTGTAGTAGTCCCTTCGATGCGATCATGGTGCTTCCGACTCTCGGAAGGCTCTTTGAGAAGATAGCAACGGTATTGCTTGAAATCTTCGAGGCCGAAGATGATCTACGTCGAGGGAATACAAACTCAAGCTTCTACTTCACTAACTAGAGAATTAGTGAAGCAAACACCCTAAACTAAAGTGCTAGTCTAGTAGAGGATGATGAAATAGGAAATGGGTACACTTTAGAATTTCTTTTCTCACTATATTTCTCTCTCTTTATCAAACCCTAGCAAGCATTTGAAGGAGGAAGAAGATGAGCTCAAAAATGAGAATGAAAAACTAATCAAGAGAGAGAGAGCTAACCATGGGCGAGTGGGTATCATATACTAACTCATGTAGAGACATAACCATGGCTAATTATAGTGGTTAGGTTTATAAAAATCCTAAGTAAAACAAAACTAGTGGACTTTGGTCAATGTACTCACAAGCTTCATGAAGCTTCATGCACTTGAACAATTATTCACTAATTTTGTATTTATTTTGTATATTAAAACCCTACCAATATAATTATAATGGTATATGTCTCATACACCCATGTAAGTCGTATCAACAACCATGATACAAAATGAACACAAATAAATATATATCACATATATATTAAGTTGTGCACAAGTGAGAAAAACAAATGCTTAAGTGAACCAATGTTAGTTAATGTAAATTAGTATATCACATATACAATTATACACTAAATTATTAAATCAACACTTGACTTAATAATCCGGTTATATCTCATATAACCGACTAACATCCAATCTATCGACTTATCGAATCAACCCTTGATTCGATAACCTGGTTATATCGCATATAACCGATCGATACAAACATCGCGAGAATAGAATACGGTATCACATACTCGCATTATTCTCGGTCCCGCACATATCACATATGCGCTCCTATTTCGTTTTGCCTGAGCCAGTAAAACCTCCATGTAGGACTCTAAAGACTCGTCAATACGCCTGCAGTAGGTGATGATCATATCAAGCACCCACAAGCCGTCAGTGGTACTAGCTGGACGTAACGGCTACCCGGGTATTGAGCGATCAGAAGATCAGCAACCAAGCCCGCTCCAACTCCTGCAAAAACCCTGACAGTGACACTACCGTACAGTCCGGTCTCCTCGTTTGATATGTCGGATATCATGTCTAGGGGTGGTAAACGTCAGACCCCAATAACCGATAAGTCATACCGATATGAGGCTCATAACGGGTCGAGAAACTACTGGAAACACTTACCAGTAAATCTCTAAACCAGCCCTGGCCAGGGACTTTCATGTTATGGCCAATCGAGCATAGCGCAACATCAACCCCCAATACCGGGAGAGACGAAACCCCACCTATCGCTCATTGCCTCCATGTGACTCTGGACTGTACCCAAAAACCACCGTTTTGCATGCCCTCTTGGACGTGGTAAGATGGAAATCAAAGCACAGAGGGAATCACACAAGACTGTATGACGATCTCGGGTCTACAGACTAACCTGTAACAGTGTCACCAGAGAACTGCCATCTGACGTAAGGTATAATACCATCTGGGAGTTCTCGGCGAGTCCATCCAGTGTACCCAGTCTCCACTGAGCACCCGTATATCATCTCTGATGTCAATCATCAATGGATATAGGATCATCCATCGCCCATCTATATGGGTCGAGAAGCTATACGCTAGTCTACTCTGATATATCGATGCCCCGTCTCGATACACCCACGACTAGGGACCTTGAAGGATGTACTTAGGGACTACCATGTCCCCACTAGTATGATCCGCATCATAGTCCAGGTATCAAGTACACATTCTAAGGACTTTACCAACATGTAACAGAGAGACAATTAGTGTACACATTAAGGTAAAGAGTAACCAGATAGCATACTATCATGTCGAGCAAGAAAGTCCTCCCTATATATGTCCAAGCATCCACTACAATATACATCTCATGTATAGTAATGGTCTCTAGGGCATACATATAACTAACAATCTCCCACTTGCACTAGGGCCATCTGATAACAGTGGTTTTAGTATCTCATACTCAACCATCCCATAAAAGTCTCTCTTTGGGAAAAGGCCTTTGTGAGTGGATCCGCTGTGTTGCCCTCTGAGTCTACTCTCTTAACCTCGATCCCCTGGAGATCAACCATCTCCATGATCAGGTGACACTGCCTTAGAATATGTCTGGATAACTGATGGGACGGGCGTTCCTAGGCATAAGCCACAACTCCATTGTCACACAATGGTAGGAATGAAGTTCATCTCATGAACTAATATACACCCAGACTGCCTCTTTGGTAGCATCTTTGGTAACGATGTATCTAGCTTTTATCGTCTAGTATGCCACGGCATCTTTCTTGGAACTCTTCCAACATACTGTCCCTCTACTGAGAGTAAAGACAATGCCTGTGACTGACTTTCAGTCATCCTTATCACTCTGGAACCTTTCCAGTGATTCTCCCCAGGATCGATTGATACCATCTCACTACAACTAGTGAGAATCCTAACATCCAATTACATCTATCTCATAAATCAAAACTCAGGATTTAGGAGGTATCACTTTGATCCTATATGGAGAATCCTTGTGATAAGCGGAGATTGACCGAGCGTAGCATAGGAAACTCCTTCCCTATCAAGAGTATGTCATCCACGTACTCTACGAGGATCACCACCATACTCCCTACTACCTTTTTGTCTATACAAGGTTCATCTACCATTTTGATGATGTCAAACTCTTTGACTAACTCATCAAAATAGATGTTCTAACTCCGCGATGCCTGTTTTATCACATAAAACATCTTGCACACGTTTCCGCTGCTCCCACTGTCTACGAAGCCCTCTGGCTGTATACCTATAGATGCTCTCTTCCAAATCATCATTTAGAAAAGCAGTCATGACACCCAACCGCCAGATATCGTAGTCATGGCATGTAGCCGTGGCAAGTAGGATCTGGATGGACTTAAGCATAGCTTTGAAAGTCTCAACTTTTCCACATACACCAAGTAATCTTCTCAAGATATACTTGCTCCTGATGGGGATTTAACCCTTCAGATAAGGCAACCAAAGTCCATACTTTGTTGGTGTATAAGGATTCCATCTCAGATCGTTAAGCAGCCAGCCATTCTTACAGAGTCCCACTCCTGATGGCCAGCTCGAAACTAGTTAGGTGATCATCTCATGATGCAATCCTCGCTCCCACTGTCATAGAGAAACCGAAGTATCTCTCAGGTGGGTTAGGAACCTTACTAGATCGGCGGAGAGGCTGAGGTTCGTTGGTTACTATTGAATCCTTTGGTTCTACCAAATCATCAGCTGCAGTTTGTATAGTTGGAACTCTTTCCAGTTCTACCTTATGACCATTAATTTCTTCACAAGAAATTCCCTTTCACAAAGGTGGTATGTTGAGAAACAAAACATCTTTTGTTCCTCGGTTAGGTAGAAGATATTCCCTTGCGAATGCTTCGGATATCCAACAAACTTCTACAGAACTGACTTGGCCTCGAGCTTGTCCGGATGATGCTTTTAGACATAGGCTGGACAACCCCAAATCTTAACAAACTTAAGATATGGGCTCTTCCCTTTCCATATCTCATATGAAGTGGTAGGCAACTGATTTGATCGGAACCCTATTCAATAGGTATGCAACTTCACAAGTGCATAACTCCCTAAAAGGAAATAGGAAACTCAGTAGTACTCATCATAGAGCGCACCATATCAAATAGGGTGTGATTGCTCCGCCCCGATACACCGACGTGCTGTGGTCTATGCGGAGGAATAATTCTGAGAGAGAATCTCATTCTCCTTTAGAATAATCAAGGAATTCCGTGCTCAAGTATTCTCCTCCTTAATCACATCAAAGGACATAATACTTATACCCATTTTGGTTCTCTACTTCTAACTTATATTCTGTGAATATCTCAAAAGCTTCAGACTTGTGTTTCAACAGGAACATATGTCTGAATCTTGAGAGATCATCAGAGAATGTAATAAAGTACAAAGAACCGGTCTTGGCATGTGCAGACAGGGGACCTTCATACATCAACATGTATCAATCCCAAGAGTTCACTAACTCTTTCTCTGCTATCAGTAAACAGAGCTATGGTCATCTTATCTCTATGACATGACTGACAAGTTTCACAAGATGTAAATTCAAACTAATTTAAATATGCATCTATATGTAACTTCAGCTAGTCGGGTCGCATTGATATGACCTAGTCAACAATACCACAAGAAGGATTCATTCAGTTCTGAACTCTTCCTCTTGTGTGTGTTATGTATACTAAGAACTGTAGATTGATTTAGAACGTCAATGCTTTTAGATAACGTGCCTGAACCGATCAACTCTTGATATAGGAAATGTTCAAAACATTATCCAACAATACAAAATTATATCCTTCTTTACTAATAAAGAGACTGATATGATGTTGTATATCAGGTTTGGTTTCTAATGACATTCGTTCAGAATCAATATATTCTGGTAATACAGGGTGATAACTACCAACAGACTTGGCTGCAACACTTGCACCGTTTCTATCTCATGAAACTTATCACCCGTTCTCAGTTCTCTACATATCTGTAGCCCATATAACAAATTACATATGTGGGATCCTGATCCAGCATCTCATACCCAGGACGTAAAGGATACTGAGAAACAGTTCTCTGTAATGAACACACCCGAAGAAGATGCATCATCATGCACTTTCTTCGTTTGGGCGGCACGGGAATTCTGGTAATCCCCTATATCTTGTTCATGTTAGTTGTATGTATGCCCTAGAGGCCAGTATTGTACATATGATGTATATTATATTGGATGCTTGGACATATATAGAGATGACTTTCTTGCTCGATATGATAGTATGCTATCTGGTTGCCCTTTATCTTAACATGTACACTTGTCTCTTTAAACTGTCTTATAGTTACATGTTAGTAAAGCCCTTAGGATGTGTACTTGACTACCTGGACTGTGATGCAGATCATACTAGTGGGAACATGGTAGTCCATAGGTACATCCTTCAAGGTCCCTAGTCGTGGGTGTATCGAGACGGGGCATCGATATACCAGTGTAGACTAGCGTATACGCTTCTCGACCCATGAGATGGGCGATGGATGATCCCATATCCATTGGTGTTTGACATCAGAGATGGTATACGGGTGCTTAGTGGAGACTGGGTACACTGGACGGACTCGCCGAGAACTCCCAGATGGTATTATACCTCACGTCAGATGGCAGTTCTCAGGTGACACTTGTACAGGTTAGTCTGTAGACCCGAGATCGTCATAGAGTCTTGTGTGATTCCCACTGTGCTTTGATCTCCACCTTACCACGTCCATGAGGGCGTGCAAAACGGTGGTCTTTGGGTATAGTCCAGAGTCACATGGAGGCAATGAGCGATAGGAGGGGTTTCGTCTCTCCCGGTATTGAGGGTTGATGTTGCGCTGTGCTCGATTGGCCGTAACAGGGAAGTCCCTGGCCAGGGCTGATCAGAGATTTGCTGGTAAGTGTTACCAGTAGTTTCTCGACCCGTTATGAGCCTCACTTCGGCACGACTTATCGGTTATTGGGGTCTGACGTTTACCACCCCTAGACTTGATATGCGACATATCAGACGAACAGAACGGACTGTACGGTAAGTGTTACTGGTTGGATTCACAGGAGTGTGAGCGGGCTAGCTCGTCGATCTTCTGATCGCTCAAACCCGGGTGGCCATTACGTTTAGCAGACCGCTTGCGGCTTGTGGGTGCTTGATATGATCATCATCTGCTACCGGCGTATTGACGAGTCTTTAGAGTCCTACACAGGGGTTTCCTGGCTCAAGCGAAACGAAATATGAGCGCATATGAGATATGTGCGGGACCGAGAATAATGAGAGTATGTGATACCGTATTTCATTCTCGCGATGAATGTTTCGATTGGTTGTATGCGATATAACCTAGTTATCGAATCGTTGATTCGATAAATCGATACATTGTATATTAGTCGGTTATGTGCGACATGACCGGATCATTGAATCAAGTATTGATTTAATGATTTAATGTATAATTATATATTTGATATATCACTTTGCATTAACTAGTATTGGTTCACTTTAAATGAATTTTCTCACTTGATGTTCACAAGTTGTATAAGTGATATACTTTTGTGCACTTGATTGTATCATGTTTGATGATACAGATACACTTGGATTTGTGTAAAGACTTAAACCATGCTTAGTGAATGGTTAGGGTTTCATATTTTCACTTAATATTTATCTTTTCTTTTTTGAGAAATAGATAAAAGAAAACAAAATGGTTTCTTTTTATCATGAAGCTTGTTGAAGCTTCATGAAGCTTTGACCAAGTGACCATTTTGTCTTCATGCTTAACCCTAACCATTCCCACTAACCATGGTCTATTCTCTACACCTAACCAAGGTTATAAGATGATAAGTATTCATTTTATTATTCTTTTTAAAAAACTTATCATAGATTCTATCTTCTTCTTCTTCTTGATCTTCAAGAAAAAGCTTACTAGCTTTAATGGTACTTTGAGCAAAAGAGTGAGAAATCCAATTCTAAAGTGAACCCACCTCCTATTTCTTCATCCTCTACCTCTTGCCAAGTAGTATAGGGTGTTTTCTTCACAAGTTTCACAACTTGGTGAAGTTGGAGCTTGATCTTGTATAACCTCGACGTAGATCATCTTCGGCATCGTAGCCGACGACTAGTCCGTTCATTTCTCCGATGAAGCCGATGTTAGAGTCCGAGATCCGACTTGAACAGCGAGAGGACGACTATGTGGAGCTAAGGAAGTGGATAACCGGATCTACAAAGGTTGTAGCTTCTTAACTTTAGTTAAGTTGTTAACTTGTTTATCTTTTCGCCTAAAATTCTAGTTAACGATCGGTATCAAAGCTACTAGGCATTGGATGTCGACCTATGGGGGGTTCTCACTGTGTGACAGTGTGGCGAAGCATAGGCTCTTACCCCCAGGGTGTCCCGAGACCGGAAGGTGTTCCGGCGGGTTGTAGTCCTCGCGAGGGGGCATGCGTAAAAAGTAGCGGCTGAGGGACCCGTTGGTGCCACGGCGACCCCATTGGCATGGTTGATGCCTTGTGAGACCTCTTGAGAGTGCCTAGGAACCCTACAGTGGTATCAGAGCCTAGCTAGAGCCTTAGGCGATGCTTTGACGATGTTTGAAACCCGATCGAACCCGAAACCCTATTTTTCTCACGCTCTCTGGACTTTTTTCAAAAACTGGGTTTTTTCCATATTAAAAATGCTTAAAAAATTCAGCAGGGAATTCTAAGAATTATGGTGCAAATTTTTCCAAGAGATGAGTCCAAAGAGCGGCGGAACCGCGGCAGAAGCCTGGCTTCTGCGGCGGTTCCACGGCCAGATGATGACATCATCATTCGCTTTTTGCACAGTAATTCCTACTTTATGATGCTGAGTTTTCTAGGAATTTTTAATTTTACTCAAGAGTTGAGTGTTCTGGGGTTGCATTGGGAATCGTTGATTCGATCGGATTATTAAACTTCGTCTATGTGTTTTTCCGGATAACTTTAGAATATGTTAAAAAGTTCGACCGGATATAAATACCCAACTTTTCCCCTGCCGGAAAATTTCCAAGTGTTGGATTTTTCTGTGGTTTAAAGACGTTCTGAGTAGTGCAAGTAACGCGATGGTCCCTCTAGAAGACAACAAACCTTAACTCGATTATGTGACCGTCTTGAACTGCCCTTTGAACCTTCGGGTTTGGGACAGTACGGCGTGCCACATGTGAGGCGTTGGCTTGACCCTTCTACGGCTGGACCGTTGGTACTGAGGCATGAAGTGAACGTCTTTGAACTTATTTCATATGTTGAACGGTTTCGGGAAAACTTGGGTGTTCGAATGTTCGATCGGAAAGTTTAATATTTTCTATTTATCCGGAATGGAATACAATAATTGGAATTCACAAATAGTTATGAGATAGCTGAATGAATGTTATAAATCTAGCGGTTTAGTCTCACTTGATATTGAAAAGAGTTTTCGATAATGGGACTAAAATGCGGGGTTTATAATTGTTAGGCATGTGATGTCTAAGTATTTCATTTGATTAGGCATGCGATGTCTAAAAAGGTTGCGGATTCCAACTGTTGTAGTTTTACACTTTCTTTTCTGTGACCGTAAGTGTAATATATGATATCGCCGGTTTCGTTGCTATATGTCAACGACAATTGGGATGCGCATATTTACTTACGTTGATGACATGTGATGTTATGTGTTGCTGGATATGTTATATTGGATTGTCGTGTTTGAATAGCCGGGTTTTTTTATGTGAGATGAGTGTTTTTCATTTTGATTCATGTAAAAACTTGTATGTAATATTCTTTTATTGGGGCACTTCCAGGTTGCGGAAGTTGTCACCTTTTGTATATTATTTACTTTTCCGCATTAGGATAGACCCAAGGAGGGGAGCACAAGTAACCGGGTTCTGGGGTCCAGTGGAAGACCATCTCGAGGAGTCGAGTCCGGGTCTCCTAACCCTAGAATTGGTAGGGTTGCTTGCCGCTCTCGTAGGGGTCTAGGGGTGTGGGATTGGCTATTCATCACGACCGTGGAATCCGTGTTTTATACTGGCTCGTATTGAAAACACGGACGTCCTAGTATATCCAATGTTTCATATGTTTCTTCTGCTGCGTTATCTGTGATGTGATCATGTGATGTTCTGTGATAGATACAGTATATAGTATATATGATATATTATATAGAAGTTACTTATGTTTTTCACCCGCACTAGCCCTGCCCTGCTCTGTCGTTAGTTACCTAACCTAACGGTGCACGAGGGGACATCCAGGCGAATGCGGATGGCATAAGTGTACGTCGTATTTATCTATGATGTTTAGGTATTTAAATGGTGGGACTTCATTAATGTGATTAATGAAAGAAAAGAAACCTAAGATGTTGTAGAATCGAATTTCAAAATAAACCAGGTAGCTACAGTTCTTGCTTTGCATAGCGGTATATATGATATACCCTACACCTTATTCGATGAGGAAAGGACCGAGATCCCATCACCGGGAGTGACTCCTTTAGCAATAACTGACAGACGCTACACACTCGGTTTGCTTTTGATTGCTTTTGGAGTTCTGCTGTGCATAGTGATATATATGATATATCCCGCACTTCATTCGACGAGGAAAGGGCCGACGATCCCTTCTCCGGGAGTGACCCCTTTAGCAAAACTAGAAAAGCCTCAAAATCACTCCATTTCAAAACTTCATTTGATTCTACAACGATATCAAGTTCATTACGCAATAGGTTTTCAGAAAAACCTGTCGTAGCCCTCCGTCATTTCAGATAAGTAGTAGTTAGTATTTGTGCTACGTTTGTTGGCCTGCGTCAAGGCGTAGTGTGCGGTAGCTAACTAGTATTTATCTGTTTATGCATATGATGCAGATTGGATTAGGGTAGTCGTGGGACTTTGTTGGCCTGCGTCAAGGGTCGTACGGGTGGGTTTAATTCAATCAGGAAATGACGGGTTGAACTTGACTAGCGCACTATGGTTTGTTGGCCTGCGTCAAGGTCATAGGACGCTAGGGGCAAAATATTATCGGGAATTTCAAGTGTTGAAATTTGCAATGTGATTGCATACCTTCTATGAGATAGTTGAATCCCGATACCCACTGCGAGTAAGAGTTACTCCTGGGAGAGTTTTACACATTGCAATTAGCTGATCAAGTAGGTGTCTAGAAAGGTGTCAACGGGGTTACGCCTCTGGGAAAACGAGGTTTACATTAATTAGGTTCGTGCGAAAGCACGGGGGACCTCCCTCAAAGTACCGACACTGGCCTGGCTGAAAGATTGGCGAACTTGTAGTGTGTAATTAATCCCGGCTAGTCATTCCTTTTAGGATTTGAAAGAAGATTTGATAAAAAACAGTGGGAGCCATCCTGATTAGATAAGATAATAACCAATCTGATCTTGCAAGAGCTTATGCTAAAGTGTTTTCTTCTCTCTCTCTCTCCAGGTAGCGACCATGTCAAGCCTTAATCAAGATAATAATATGGATGTATTGACTGAACCCGCATGTTATACTGAGCTGGGGAACGTTGGTTCCGTTCTTTCTTATAAGAGTTATAGGAAGGAACAGGATATAGGGGAATACCAGGATTCCCATGCCACCCGATTGAAGAAAGTACATGGTGATGCATTTTCTTCGGGTGTGTTCGTTACAGAGAACTGTTTCTCCATTTGCTCTACGTCCTGGGTATTAGATACCGGGTCAGGATCCCATATATGTAATCAGTTACATGGGCTTAGGAAAGGTAGAGAACTTGGAGAAGGTGATAAATACATCAGAGTTGGAAATGGTGCAATTGTTGCAGCTAAGACTGTCGGGGAATATCACCTTGTATTACCAACTGGTAATACATTGGTTCTGAACGAATGCTATTACATGCCGAACCTGATATGCAACATTATATCGGTTTCTTTGTTGAGTAAAGAGGGATATAATTTTGTATTACAGGACAATGTTATGAACATTTTCCGTAACCAAAAGTTGGTTGGATCAGGCACGTTGTGCAATGGCATTTATGTTCTAAATCAATCAACAGTTCTGAGCATAACAAACACACACAAGAGGAAGAGTTCAGAACTGAACGAATCCTTCTTGTGGCATTGTAGACTGGGTCACATCAATACGACACGACTGGCTAAGTTGCATAAGGATGGATATTTGAATCCGTTTGAATTTTCATCTTATGACACTTGCCAGTCATGTCTCAAAGGCAAGATGAACAAAACTCCGTTTACGGGACATGGAGAAAGAGTTATTGAACTCTTAGGACTGATACATAGTGATGTATGCGGTCCTATGTCTGCACATGCCAGGGATGGTTCTTCATACTTCATTACATTCACTGACGATCTCTCTAGGTTCGGGTATGTGTTCCTGATGAAATACAAATCAGAAGCTATTGAGAAATTTAGAGAATATAAACAAGAAGTTGAGAACCAAACCGGAAAAAGTATTAAAATCCTACGACCTGATCGAGGAGGTGAATACTTGAGCAATGAATTCCTGGACTTCCTAAAAGAGAATGGGATTCTCTCTCAGCTGACTCCTCCATATACACCACAGCACAACGGTGTATCAGAACGGAGGAACCGCACCCTATTAGATATGGTGCGCTCTATGATGAGCACGGCTGAGTTACCTATTTCTTTCTGGGGATATGCACTGGAAACAGCTGCAGACCTATTGAATATGGTTCCCACCAAAACCGTGCCAACCACTCCATATGAGATATGGAAAAGAAAGAGACCATGTCTTAATTATGTTAAGATATGGGGTTGTCCGGCATATGTAAAAACGCAAAATCCGGACAAACTCGCGGCAAGGTCCATTCTGTGTAAGTTTATTGGATATCCCAAACATTCGCGCGGGTATATCTTCTACCACACCGAGGAACAAAAGGTGTTTGTTTCTCGACATGCCACCTTTTTAGAAAAGGAATTTCTTGATAAAGAGATTAGTGGCAAGGAGGTAGAACTGGAAGAAGTTCCAGCAATACAGACTACGACAGAAGACTTGGTTGAACCAGAGGATTCAGTAGTTCCTGATGAACCTCAGCCTCTCCGCCAATCTAGTAGGGTTCCTCGCCAACCTGTGAGATACTACGGTTTTCTTATGGATGGTGGGAGCGAGGATTGCATCATGGAGGATGATGACCCAACTAGCTTCGAGCAGGCCATCACGAGTAGGGACTCGGTGAAATGACTGGATGCTATGCGGTCCGAGATGGAATCCATGTACACCAACAAAGTATGGACTTTGGATGTTGCTCCTGAAGGGGTAAAACCCATCGGGAGCAAGTGGATCTTCAAGAAAAAACTTGGTGTAGATGGGAAAGTGGAGACTTTCAAAGCTAGACTTGTAGCAAAGGGTTTTCGTCAAAGACCAGGTGTGGACTATGACGAAACCTTTTCTCCAGTAGCTATGCTTAAATCCATCCGGATCATGCTTGCCATCGCTGTATATCATGATTACGAAATCTGGTAAATGGATGTTAAGACCGCCTTTCTAAATGGTGATTTAGAAGAGTGCGTGTACATGACTCAGCCAGAGGGCTTCGTAGACAGTGGGAGCAGCGGGAAGGTGTGCAAGCTACTTAAATCCATTTATGGATTAAAGCAAGCATCGTGGAGTTGGAACATCTGCTTTGACGTCGTTATCAAAGAGTTTGATTTCGTCAAAAACCCAGATGAACCTTGTATCTACAAGAAGGTAGCAGAGAGTAAGGTGGTCTTCCTCGTATTGTACGTGGACGACATACTCTTGATAGGAAATGATATTCCTATGCTGCAATCGGTCAAGCTCTTCTTATCACAAAGATTCTCAATGAAAGATCTTGGTGATGCCTCCTGCATATTGGGAATTAGGATCTATAGAGATAGATCCAAACGGACATTGGGATTGTCCCAATCCAGGTACATAGACACCATACTAAAGAGGTTTAGTATGGAAGAATCCAAGCGTGGGAACTTGCCCACGATCTCTGGAGTCACTCTCTCCAAAGAGATGTCTCCCAAGACTGATTTGGAGAGAGCTCGCATGCAAGGGATACCCTATGCTTCGGCTGTAGGCTCTATCATGTACGCGATGCTGTGTACCAAACCCGATGTAGCATACTCACTAAGTGTAGTGAGCAGGTATCAAGCTGATCCTGGAGAGAGTCACTGGACAGCTGTGAAGAGCATTCTCAAGTACTTACGAAGGACTAAAGAGATGCTCTTGGTGTATGGTAACGGAGAACTCCAAATGGAGTCCTTTACCGATTCGAGCTTCCAGAGTGATAAGGACGACTCTAAGTCGCAGTCGGGATTTGTCTTTACCCTTTACGGAGGGGCGGTTAGCTGGAAGAGTTCCAAGCAGGAAACCGTGGCAGACTCGACGATGGAGGCTGAATACATCGCTGCCAACGATGCTGCTAAAGAGGCTGTCTGGATCAAGAAGTTCATTTCTGAACTTGGAGTGGTTCTTTCCATTGAGCATCTAATACCTTTGTATTGCGATAACAATGGAGCGGTGGCTTTGGCCAAGGAGCCTAGGTCCCATCAGCGATCAAGGCATATTCTGAGGCGGTATCACCTGATCCGGGAGATAGTTGATCGCCGGAAGATCGAGGTCAGGAGGGTTGACACGAAGAGAAACACGGCGGATCCACTCACGAAGTCCATTCCCCAGATACAGTTTGAGAGACTCTTCGGGATGCTCGGTATGCGATACTACAGCAGCTGGCCCTAGTGCAAGTGGGAGATTGTTAGTTGTATGTATGCCCTAGAGGCCAGTATTGTACATATGATGTATATTATATTGGATGCTTGGACATATATAGAGATGACTTTCTTGCTCGATATGATAGTATGCTATTTGGTTGCCCTTTATCTTAACATGTACACTTGTCTCTTTAAACTGTCTTATAGTTACATGTTGGTAAAGCCCTTAGGATGTGTACTTGACTACCTGGACTGTGATGCAGATCATACTAGTGGGAACATGGTAGTCCATAGGTACATCCTTCAAGGTCCCTAGTCGTGGGTGTATCGAGACGGGGCATCGATATACCAGTGTAGACTAGTGTATACGCTTCTCGACCCATGAGATGGGCGATGGATGATCCTATATCCATTGGTGTTTGACATCAGAGATGGTATACAGGTGCTCAGTGGAGACTGGGTACACTGGACGGACTCGCCGAGAACTCCCAGATGGTATTATACCTCACGTCAGATGGCAGTTCTCAGGTGACACTTGTACAGGTTAGTCTGTAGACCCGAGATCGTCATAGAGTCTTGTGTGATTCCCACTGTGCTTTGATCTCCACCTTACCACGTCCATGAGGGCGTGCAAAACGGTGGTCTTTGGGTACAGTCCCGAGTCACATGGAGGCAATGAGCGATAGGAGGGGTTTCGTCTTTCCCGGTATTGGGGGTTGATGTTGCGCTGTGCTCGATTGGCCGTAACAGGGAAGTCCTTGGCCAGGGCTGATCAGAGATTTGCTGGTAAGTGTTACCAGTAGTTTCTCGACCCGTTATGAGCCTCACATCGGCACGACTTATCGGTTATTGGGGTCTGACGTTTACCACCCGAAGACTTGATATGCGACATATCAGACGAACAGACCGGACTGTACGGTTAGTGTTACTGGTTGGATTCACAGGAGTGTGAGCGGGCTATCTCGTCGATCTTCTGATCGCTCAATACCCGGGTGACCGTTACGTTTAGCAGACCGCTTGCGGTTTGTGGGTGCTTGATATGATCATCATCTGCTACCGGCGTATTGACGAGTCTTTAGAGTCCTACACAGGGGTTTCCTGGCTCAAGCGAAACGAAATAGGAGCGCATATGAGATATGTGCGGGACCGAGAATAATGCGAGTATGTGATACCGTATTTCATTCTCGCGATGAATGTTTCGATTGGTTGTATGCGATATAACCTAGTTATCGAATCGTTGATTCGATAAATCGATACATTGTATACTAGTCGGTTATGTGCGACATGACCGGATCATTGAATCAAGTGTTGATTTAATGATTTAATGTATAATTATATATTTGATATATTACTTTGCATTAACTAGTATTGGTTCACTTTAAATGGATTTTCTCACTTGATGTTCCCAAGTTGTATAAGTGATATACTTTTGTGCACTTGATTGTATCATGTTTGATGATACAGATACACTTGGATTTGTATAAAGACTTAAACCATGCTTAGTGAATGGTTAGGGTTTCATATTTTCACTTAATATTTATCTTTTCTTTTTTGAGAAATTGATAAAAGAAAACAAAATGGTTTCTTTTTATCATGAAGCTTGTTGAAGCTTCATGAAGCTTTTGACCAAGTGACCATTTTGTCTTCATGCTTAACCCTAACCATTCCCACTAACCATGGTCTATTCTCTACACCTAACCAAGGTTAGAAGATGATAAGTATTCATTTTATTATTCCTTTTAAAAAACTTATCATAGATTCTATCTTCTTCTTCTTCTTGATCTTCAAGAAAAAGCTTACTAGCTTTAATGGCACTTTGAGCAAAAGAGTGAGAAATCCAATTCTAAAGTGAACCCACCTCCTATTTCTTCATCCTCTACCTCTTGCCAAGTAGTATAGGGTGTTTTCTTCACAAGTTTCACAACTTGGTGAAGTTGGAGCTTGATCTTGTGTAACCTCGACGTAGATCATCTTCGGCATCGTAGCCGACGACTAGTCCGTTCATTTCTCCGATGAAGCCGATGTTAGAGTCCGAGATCCGACTTGAACAGCGAGAGGACGACTACGTGGAGCTAAGGAAGTGGATAACCGCATCTACAAAGGTTGTAGCTTCTTAACTTTAGTTAAGTTGTTAACTAGTTTATCTTTTCGCCTAAAATTCTAGTTAACGATCCGTATTAGAGTTTCTCGGCACTTGTAAAATTTGAAATTGGCATGGTTGATGCCTTGTGAGACCTCTTGAGAGTGCCTAGGAACCCTACAGTTCAGTCTTATAACTTTTATAAGAAAGAACGGAACCAACGTTCCCCAGCTCAGTATAACAAGCGGGTTCGGTCAATACATCCGTATTATTATCTTGATTAAGGCATGATATGGTCGCTGCCTGGAGAGAGAGAGAAGAAAACACTCTGCGTGCGCTCATGCAAGATCAGATTGGTTATTATTTTATCTAATCAGGATGTCTCCCACTGTCTTTTATCAAATCTTCCTTCAAACCCTAAAAGGAAAGACTAGCCGGGATTAATTATACCCTACAACTTCGTCAATCTTTCAGCCAGGTCAGTGTCGGTACTTTGAGGGAGGTTCCCCGTGCATTCGCACGGACCTAATTAAAGTAAACCTCGTTTTCCCAGAGGCGTAACCCCGTTGACATCTTTCTAGACACCTACTCGATCGGCTAATTGTAATGTGTAAAACTCTCTCAGGAGTAACAATTACTCGCAGTGGGTATCGGGATCCAACTATCTCATAGAAGGTATGCAATATCATTGCAAATTTAAACACTTGAAATTCCCGATAATATTTTGCCCCTAGAGTCCCATGACCTTGACGCAGGCCAACAAACTATAGTGCGCTAGTCAAGTTCAACCCGTCATTTCTTGATTGAATTAAACCCACCCGCACGACCCTTGACGCAGACCAACAAAATCGCGCGACTACCCTAATCCAATCTGCATTATATGCATAAGCAGATAAATACTAGTTAGCTACCGCACACTACGTCTTGACGCAGGCCAACAAACGTAGCACGAATACTAAGTAGGACTTATCTGAAATGACGGAGGGCTACGGCAGGTTTTTCTGAAAACCTATTGCGTAATGAACTTGATATCGTTGTAGAATCGAGTGAATTTTGAAATGGAGTGTTTTTGAGGCTTTTATTAGTTTTGCTAAAGAGGTCACTCCCGGTGAAGGGATCTCGGCTCTTTCCTTATGGAATAAGGTGCAGGATATATCATATATATCGCTATGCAAAGCAAAAACTCCAAAAGCAATCAAAGGACAAACCGAGTGTTGTAGCATCTGCCAGTCTTGCTAAAGAGGTCACTCCCGGTGAAGGGATCTCGGCTCTTTCCTTATCGAATAAGGTGCAGGATATATCATATATATCGTTATGCAAAGCAAAAACTATAGCTACCCTTTTTGAAAGTTTGATTCTACAATATCTTTTAGGTTTCTTTTCTTTCATTAATCATATTAATAAAGTCCCATCATTTAAGTCACCTAAACATCACAGATAAATACGACATACACTTATGCCATCCGTATTCGCCCTGATGTCCCCTCGTGCACCGTTAGGTTAGGTAACTAACGGCAGAGCGGGGCAGGGCTAGCGCGGGTGTAAAACATAAGTAACGTCTATATAATATATCATATATACTATATACAGTATCTATCATAACATATCAAATGATCACATCACAGATATCGCAGCAGAAGAAACATATGAAATATTGGATATACTAGGACGTCCGTGTTTTATTTTGAGCCTCTATAAAACACGGATTCCACGGTCGCGATGAATAGCCAAACCCACATCCCTAGAACCCTACGAGAGCGGCAAGCAACCCTTCCAATTCTAGAGTTAGAAGACCCGGACTCGACTTCTCGAGTTGGTCTCCCACTGGACTCTAGAACCCGGTTACTTGTGCTCCCCTCCTTGGGTCTACCTAGTGCGGAAAAGTAAATAATATACAAATGGTGACATCAACCTCATCCCGGAAGTGCCCCAATAAAAGAATATTATATACAATTAATTTTACATGAATGAAAATAAAACCCCTCATCTCACATAAAACCCCCGGCTATTCAAAACGCGACGATCCAATATAACTTATCTAGCAACACATTACATCGCATGTCATCAACGTAAGTAAATATGCACATCCCAATTGTCGTTGACATATAGCAACGAAACCGGCGATATCACATATTACACTTACGGTCGCAGAAAAGAAAGTGTAAAACTACAACATTTGGAATCCACAATCTCTTTAGACATCGTAAATCCGAAATATCACATACTTCGCATTTCATGCCTAACTTTATGAATTCCAAATATTGTATCACATTCCAGATAAATAGACAGTATTAAACTTTCCGATCGAATAATCAAATACCCAAGATTTCCTAAATAGCTCAACAATTGAGCGGAGTTCAAAAATTTTAGAATACGTCACAGTAGCAATGGTTCAGCCGTAGAACGGTCAAGCCAACGCCTCATATGTGGCACGCCATACTGCCCCAAACCCTAAGGTTTTGAGGCGGTTCAGACGGTCACATAATCGAATTAAGGTTTGTGTTCTTCTATAGGGTCCATCACGTTACATGCACGTTTTTTCGAAAGATTTAAACTCAAGAAAAATTCAACACTTGAAAGTTTTTCGTGCCTGGAAAAAATGAGTTAATGATATCTGTTCGAACATTTTAACAATTTCTAAATATCCGGAAAACATAACGAAATTAAATTTTCCGATTGAATCAACGAATACAAAATAAACCCCAGATTACTCAACACTTGAGTCAGATAAAAAAATACCCAGAAAATAGCACTAACAGAAATAAATATTACTGTACAAAAACAAAAGCCCATCGCTACAGTAAGGCCATGGATCCGCGGCCCAAGAGAGGTATGGCCGCGGTTCCGCGGCGATCCGTACGGATTAGGTGCTCGTTTTGCACAGTAATGCTTAAAATTACCTGCTGAATTTTTTAGGTATTTTTAATTCAGAAAAAATCACAGTTTTAAAAAATGACCAGAGAGGGGTTGATTTTGACGTTTCGGAGTTCGTTCGGAGTTTTAACTTCGTTTACACGTCGCCTAAAGCTCTAGCTAGGCTCTGATACCACTGTAGGGTTACTAGGCACTCTAATAAGGTTCTACAAGGCATCAACCATGCCCGATTAAAATTTTAGCCGTGCCGAACAACCCTAAACAAGATCTTTGCTAGACTATTAGGGTAACACATGCAAGTGAATAACATTTATCACTAAGTGAATACGAAATACAACCTTTATAGATCGGTCCTTCACTTCTTAAGCTCCTTGTAGTAGTCCCTTCGCTGCGATCATGGTGCTTCTGACTCTCGGACGGCTCTTTGAGAAGATAGCAACGGTATTGCTTGAAGTCTTTGAGGCCGAAGATGATCTACGTCAAGGGAATACAAACTCAAGCTTCTACTTTACTAACTAGAGAATTAGTGAAGCAAACACCCTAAACTAAAGTGCTAGTCTAGTAGAGAATGATGAAATAGGAAATGTGTACACTTTAGAATTTCTTTTCTCACTATATTTCTCTCTCTTTATCAAACCCTAGCAAGCATTTGAAGGAGGAAGAAGATGAGCTCAAAAATGAGAATGAAAAACTAATCAAGAGAGAGAGAGAGCTAACCATGGGCGAGTGGGTATCATATACTAACTCATGTAGAGACATAACCATGGCTAATTATAGTGGTTAGGTTTATAAAAATCCTAAGTAAAACAAAACTAGTGGACTTTGGTCAATGCACTCACAAGCTTCATGAAGCTTCATGCACTTGAACAATTATCTACTAATTTTGTATTTACTTTGTATATTAAAACCCCACCAATATAATTATAATGGTATATGTCTCATACACCCATGTAAGTTGTAACAACAACCATGATACAAAATGAACACAAATAAATATATATCACATATATATTAAGTTATGCACAAGTGAGAAAAACAAATGCTTAAGTGAACCAATATTAGTTAATGTAAATTAATATATCACATATACAATTATACACTAAATTATTAAATCAACACTTGACTTAATAATCCGGTTATATCTCATATAACAGACTAACATCCAATGTATTGACTTATCGAATCAACCCTTGATTCGATAACCTGGTTATATCGCATATAACCTATCGATACAAACATCGCGAGAATAGAATACGGTAACACATACTCACATTATTCTTGGTCCCGCACATATCACATATGCGCTCCTATTTCGTTTTTCCTGAGCCAGTAAAACCTCCATGTAGGACTCTAAAGACTCGTCAATACGCCGGCAGTAGGTGATGATCATATCAAGCACCCACAAGCCGTCAGCGGTACTAGCTGAACGTAACGGCTACCCGGGTATTGAGCGATCAGAAGATCAGCAAGCAAGCCCGCTCCAACTCCTACAAAAAGCCTGACAGTGACACTACCGTACAGTCCGGTCTCCTCGTTTGATATGTCGCATATCATGTCTAGGGGTGGTAAACGTCAGACCCCAATAACCGATAAGTCATGCCGATATGAAGCTCATAACGGGTCGAGAAACTAATGGTAACACTTACCAGTAAATCTCTAAACCAGCCCTGGCCAGGGACTTCCCTGTTATGGCGAATCGAGCATAGCGCAACATCAACCCCCAATACCGGGAAAGACGAAACCCCTCCTATCGCTCATTGCCTCCATGTGACTCGGGACTGTACCCAAAAACCACCGTTTTGCACGCTCTCTTGGACGTGGTAAGGTGGAAATCAAAGCACAGTGGGAATCACATAAGACTCTATGACGATCTCGGGTCTACAGACTAACCTGTACCAGTGTCACCAGAGAACTGCCATCTGACGTAAGGTATAATACCATCTGGGAGTTCTTGGCGAGTCCGTACGGTGTACCCAGTCTCCACTGAGCACCCGTATATCATCTCTGATGTCAAACACCAATGGATGTGGGATCATCCATCGTCCATCTATATAGGTCGAGAAGCTATACGCTAGTCTACTCTGGTATATCGATGCTCCGTCTCGATACACCCACGACTAGGGACCTTGAAGGATGTATTTATGGAATACCATGTCCCCACTAGTATGATCCGCATCATAGTCCAGGTAGTCAAGTACACATCCTAAGGTCTTTACCAACATGTAACAGAGAGACAATCAGTGTACACGTTAAGGTAAAGAGTAACCAGATAGCATACTATCATGTCGAGCAAGAAAGTCCTCCCTATATATGTCCAAGCATCCACTACAATATACATCTCATGTATAGTAATGGCCTCTAGGGCATACATATAACTAACACATTACCTACAGCTGGCTTATTGATGAATCTTTAGAGTCCCACACAGAAGTTTCCTAATTCAAGCAAAACGAAGTAGGGCACATATGCTAATATGTCCGGGGGCCCGATTAAATACGAGTATGTGATACCATATTCTAATCTGGCGGTTATTTGATATCGGTTAGGTTATATGTGATATACCCGGATTATTGAATCAAGTGTTGATTTGATAATGTGATATACAGATAAAAGATATTAGTCGGTTATATGTGACATAACCGGATTATTAAATCAAGTGTTGATTTAATAATTTGATATATATATATTTATGTTTGATATAATTATATGTTAACTAATATTATTGCTCACTAATTATTTTCTTAATATATATATATATATATATATTAGTATATATATATATATATTTGATATATGTATATATATATATATATATTATATGAAGTATGGTTTATTTTCTATTTTATGAAAATAGAAAATGAGGTGGAAAAATGGGGAGACTTTTGAGGGACGGGCAAAGATGGCTTTTATCATTAGTTTATTACTCTTGATTCACTATTCAAGCATGCTTGCAATTTATTATTGCAATTTATTCCATGTTTGAATAAGTGCGGTCAAGTGTGTAGCCATTCTACACTCATTTTTCTTCATCACTCAATTGTGTTAGTTCATGCCTTAGCCATTTTGAGCTCTCTCCCATTTTCCATCTTCTTCTTCCTCTTCTACAAAACCCTAACCCTCACATATGATGTGAATCATAGGGTTTTGAGATAAATCCTAGTGAGCTTAGAACCCCTATTTTACCATCCTACACTTGATTAGCACTTAGATGTAGTGTATTTCCTTCACTAAAGTAAGTTTAGTGAAGAGGTAGTTTGGATTAGCGGAGCTTCGGGTAGATCATCTTCGGCACGAAGGTCACGTAGGAAGGTCGATCCAACATCAAGTGGAGCCTAGTGGAGTCGCGTGGACTACTACCCGGAGCTTTAGAAGAGAAGGACACGGTCTACAAAGGCTGTAGCATTTTTTCTTAGTGTAAAGCTTTTTATATATCATGCTTAACCCTAATATTCTAGTTTGATCCTGGGTTAGTCTAGCTTAGCACGTAGAAACTTTTAAAATTGCATGCTTGATGCCCGTTTAAACCTCATGGTGGTGCAAGGGTAGACCTTCATCCGGTAGTACGATCTCCAACTTGAACCTCTGAAGATCGGCTATAATCTCCTTCCATGCAGTCAACATCTATATCGTTGGTAATCGACTTAAAGTATCCAGCACTACATTAACTTCTCTTGGATGATAATTTAGGTCATGATCATAATCAGCCATCAACTCAAACTATCTACGCTGCCCCATGTTGAACTCCTTCTGTGTGAACACGTATTTTAGGCTCTTCTGATCCGTAAACACTTCAACTCTTTCGCCCAATAGGTAGTGTCTCCAAATCTTCAGCGTGAAAATCTCCGCTGCTAGCTCTAAGTCATTTATTTGGTGGTTCTTCTCATGGGTCTTCAATTTCCTAAAAGCATACGCTATAACCTTCCCATGCTGCATCAGAACACATCCCAAGCCTTTCCCAGATGCATCGCTGTGAATAACTAGTCCTCTGGAACCATCTGGTATTGTCAGAATAGGAGTGGTTGTCAATCTTTGCTTCAGCACTTCAAAAGCTAACGCACACTTCTCAGTCCACACAAACGGTACCTCCTTCCGTGTTAGCTTGGTCAATGGTTCTGCTATTCGAGCGAAGTTCTCCACAAACTTTCTATAATATCCAGCAAGCCCAAAGAAACTTCTGATCACCCTACATTCTTTGGAATCGGCCAATCGTGAATAGCTGCAATCTTTTCGGGGTCAACTGCAATTCTATCTCCGGGCACCACATGACCCAAGAACTTCACTTTTTCGAACTAAAACTCGCACTTTCTCATCTTAGCATATAACTTTTCTTGCCTCAACGTCTGCTGTGCGATTATCAAGCGTTCTGTATGCTCTTCTTTAATTCTTGAATACACTAGAATATCATCAATAAATACCACTACGAACTAATCCAAATATGGTGAAAAGATTCGGTTCATCAAGTCCATAAATATTGCTGGTGCTTTAGTAACTCGTTCTTTCGCCCGCATTCGTAATGCCCATATCGAGTTCGAATGCCGTCTTGCAAATGTCTCATTCTTTCACCTGAATTTGATGATACCCTAATCGTAAATACAACTTTGAGAATTCTCTCGCGCCACTAAGTTGGTCGAATAATTCGCCTATGCAAGAGATTGGGTATTTGTTCTTAATAGTCACCTGATTTAACTCTCGATAGTCGATGCACATTCTCCACGTGTCATCATTCTTTTGACTAGAAGAACTGGAGCTTCCCATGACAAACCAGTGCTACGAATCCAACCTTTTCTAATAACTCAGAATCTTGTCTCTTTACCTCTTCCAGTTCTATCGGTGACATCAGATAAAAGCCTTCGAATTGGTGCTACTACAGGAATAAGATCAATCATGAACTCCACATCTCGTTTAAACGGTAAACTCGAGATATCCTTGAACACATCCATAAAATCCAGAACTGCTATCAGCGCTTCATCTGCAACTTGTTTACGAACTTCACCCTTCAGTAAACGGTTCCCTTTATCATGAATTTGCAAGTTTGTTCTAAGACTTATGGGTTATCAGCCCACCACTCTTCCGCTGCGCTACTCTGATAATTTGAGGTTGATCTGTCAAAACTTCTTCAATCAAACATCTTACATCTGATCGTCCTTGAAGCGGTCTGTACCAACTCCCGCTGGGGTTAATCTCCAATTACTGAAATCATCAAAAGCTTCTCCTGTGTTTCTCCTTATTCTTCAAAACACAAACGGATTGGTTCTTATGGGACGAGAGGAAAGATATAACATGGTTGTTGGATTCAAGCTCGCGATAAGACATAAACTCGTAAATAATGACGCTGAGAGAAAACAAGATAATACAACAACCATAAGTCAAGAAAATGAATCAAAATAGTACTCCATGTTACCTAAATAGAGTACCGTATTGTAACCATACCGCGGTACATAATTACAACTACATAACTCCATTCAAGTCGCCCAAATCCTACTTTAAGATTTGAGAGAATAAGATGGGAGAAACAATAAAAAACAAAAAGGATTCCAAGTCGAGATGCAATATCATTTCCATATCGTCAAGATAAAAGAGTTAAGTGAAATATAAGATTCAAGAATCTGAATGAAAAGGGAATAATGTGGTAGGACATGTTCCTAAAATTCTAGGTTTCCTGGTTAGTGTATTGGGTCCAATACACAACTACAAAAGAATCCAAACCCAGCTAACCTAAAACCTATGCGCTTTGATACCAACAAAATCTTCTCACGCCCCGCTTCCTAAAGCACGAAAATTTCAGGACGTAAAAAAACCAGCCATGCTACCTATGGTAAGGAAACATCCTTCCATAATCACATTAAAGCTGTCAATCAGTAATCAAGAACAATAAAGTACTAAATCTATCTATCACATATCAAATAGCCATAAGAACAATAATTGGAAAAGATAGCAGAAGCAATAAAGATCCAAGGAATATGTAACCCGCATAAAAACTATATGGTCCTTACTGATCGGCAATCCTGTCGAATACTCACATGCTATGTCAAGTATCTGGGCCTTGCAAAACCCAGACATCAGTGCGTCATAATATCAATAATAATAATAATAACCATAATAGGATGCTATAAAGAAAACATGAGTATAAATAATAATCGCAGGTGTAAAAACAGTGGGCTATAGGTATGTCACGTGAATCCAAAAATCTGTGTTTCTAGGTTATCTATTCTATAAGTCTTTGAAATCAACTAATGTAATTCTCATCGTAACTCAACAGTATATATCCCGCTCATACCCCTACGGGACCAAGGCATAATATATCCCGTTCATACCCCCATGGGACCACGGCACAATAAACAATGATTATTCCGTTCACCCCCAGAATCACGACAAACAATAATAATATCCTCTTGAGTTATATTTCGGTTACATTCTTGATTTCCCTTTTTCCCCAGGTTTCGTGTTCAGATCAGGTATTAACACTATCTACCTAATGCTAACAAAGGATCAATCAGGTACAGCTCTTGTCTATCTAGACAACAAGTTACAACAATTTAGTATAGTTGGCATTGGTAATAATCCAAGTAACAAGTCTAGTAACGTTTCAAGAACATGTCAGGCAGTGTGTTAACAGGATAAATACTTGAATACGTAACCAATCACAATAAAAGCAATAATATAACTATCATGGTTATCTAGCTATAACAGGATGGAAATACTCCGTATTACTTGTTTAAACATGAATATCTAACCGTATTTATTTCACGCCTGTTAATTATTATAAACTAAACGATATCTACTAGAATAGTTCGCGCCGGTAATATCAGTTGCAACCAAAAACGTATCAGCATTACCAGATAATATAATACGAACTATTTTATAAAATTGTATATCGATAATAGTTTACAAATTATAAATATATATATAATAAATATATATGGTTTGATATATGATTTTATTGCATGTTGCAACTTTAGAAACTTACCTCATATATGATGATGATCTAGATAGAGGGGATGACGACACGACGACTGGAACAGTGGAGATTGCGACGTTTATAAATGCTTGACGAAATGGCAAGACTCAATTTAGCGTCGTTTAATGCTGTGGAGGGTGCGATGGTGGCGGAACTTGATTGCAATGAGCAGAGGAAAGCTCATTGGTCATGAATACAGTATACATTGGTGATGGAAGAAGCAACGGCGTCACTAAAGATGAAGGTGTGTAATGGCCCGGCACGACATGATACGGTGCTGGGTATTGTGGTGACACGAGGCTGATGCGACGGTGGCACACAAGTTGTCACAATCCGGAATTGGAACGTGACTGGTACTTGAATTACGTGAAGTCTATAGGACCCAACTGTAACCCAAGTAAGCCGAAAGCTCAGAAATCTAAACCTTTTTAGGAAAATAGTGGAGATGAAGTTTTGAAATAATGGTATAATGAATTCAAGTTCTTTCATTAAATGCATAAGTAATGTTATATAAAAATACAAGCGTGCTATATACTATAGTTGAAAACATTTTCGTCATTTGAAATTTGGGCAGCACCGCCTTTGTAAATTTTGAACCAAAAACCAATACATAGCAATAATAATAGGCATCCCCAAACGGGAGCTAGCTCTTCGCCAATTGGTGGAAACAACCACACGAATACACATATATGATGCCCAAGGCGAAGATCAACACAGTAAAGAAATTAAAGAAACCAAAACATCATCAAGGAAAACCAGAAATAAAGAATAAATACATATCCGTGACTCTAGGTCCAAAAGAATATACAATCTGTGGTTTTTATGTCTACCAAATATATATAGTCTGGTTGATGGAACTTTTAACTAGATACAACTGAGTAAATATACAAATACAAATGATGGTCACGATACAAGTGTACCCTACCTACCAAAGAAAATCATCCAGAAGGAAGTTGTGTGCCAGCGAGCCGCTACTGATTCCGTGCGGTCAAACCTGCAAAAATGCTATGGCACAACGGGGATGAGTTGCCAACTGGTGAGTAGAAGACATCACCGGGTAGAAATAGAATGTATGACGATCTCTTAGGTCATACAGTAATATAATAATAATATAATAATATCGAGTGGTAATAAGGGTGATAGTGTAAACATAAGCGTAATAATACTAACACATTCGTGCAATGTCAAAATGTGGTACCATGTCATCTGTGTCATATATATGTGTAAAGGTGTATCATCCCACGTATGTCCATCAACGACACACCAAATCATCATAGAAACCTGAGTGTCCAGCATCGACACTCGAAAACATCATAAAAACCGTGTCCAGCAGCGACATAAATCCTCATATCTCGGGTGCCGTCTCATCGGATTGGCCCTCAAATCCATCTGATCGCATGATTCCAGTCGATATCCTCCGGATATCCGCCGAGCCAAAACTATCATTGGTCGGTAGTGCTCCCCTGCCGGGCTCAACGTCTCTCTATACGATCTTCTTACCCCGGGATACCGTACCGGGTCCACCATGTACCCGCAGACGGTGCCTCCTCTCTCCTCGAATCGGGTATACACATATCTCATAACCGAGAAAACTCATGGTGGACGCCACACATCATATCAAGAGAAACAACGTTTTTAAAACAATCCCAAAGTTTGAAAAATGTACTTGCGGTTTCTCAAATCCAGAAATCTCATGAAAACCGAAAACTCATAAGCATGAACCAATAATGAAACAATAAGTACAAGCACAGAACAAATCCGTAATGCATAACCAGGGTGTATATATGAGCGTGGCATTTAACAAAGTATGAAAATGCGATAACTGAACTAGTAAGTGTGATATGGATACTAAACAATAACTAAAAGTTGTTAGTGTATATGCCCTAGAGGCTATTACTGTATCATACTAGTTTGTATATTACTTGATGGAAGCTTGGGATATTCACAGTTGTATAGACAATCTTGCTCAAAATAGTAGTATGCTACTTGGTTTGTTTCTACTTTAATTTGTGCATGTGTTTCTTTTAGCATATTGCCTATCCACATTAGTGGAGCCCTTAGGATCTTTGCTTGATTACCAGCGTTGTGATGGCAGTCACACTAGTGGGGGCTGGGTAATGTACAAGCACATCCTTATACAGGTCCCTAGTCGTAGGATTATTATCGAGACGGGGCATCGATACTCCGGAGTAGACTAGTATATACGCTTCTCATCCCAGGAGGGGAGATGGTCTGTCCCACAGCCGTCAGTACGTCATACTTGAGATAGTATGCTTGTGCTCGTTAGGTTACGAGTACACTGGACAGGACTCGTAGGGAACTGTTGGTTGGTACTATACCTATCGTCAGTTATCAGTTCCCAGGTGACATGAGTACAGCTTAGTCCGCTGACTTGACACTGTCACTTCGCCTCGAGTGTGTTCCCACTGTTCTTTGATTGCTACCCTACCATAGCTCAAATGAGTCGTGCAAACAAGTAGCAGTTGGGTGCAGTCCCGAAGCACTTGGAGGCAGTGACGGTTAGACAGGATTCGTCTCTCCCGGTATTAGGGGTTGATATCGCGCTGTGTCTAGGAGAGCCATTACACATAGTCGTCCCTGGCCAGGGCAAGAGAGATATACTGGTAGCGTTTCAAGTGTTATCTCATGGTGTTCTGGGCTACACTCCGACACGACTTGTACCACTATTAGGGGACTGACGTTTACCGCCCCCTAGGCCTGCCATGCGATACTTTCAGACGAACAGACCGGACTGTACGAGAGATTGTCACATTCAGGCTCAGTAGGAGTTCGGATGGGTTCACCTCATCAGTATTCTTATCGGCATCTACCTGGGGACCGTTACGTACAGCTAGTACCGCTTGCGGCCTGCGGTTAAACCCACTGCCAGCATAGTGTCGAGTCTTTAGAGTCCTACACAGAGAGCTATTCGCCTTTGGGCAAAACAGAGTAGAAGTCGTATAGTTTTGCGACAGGGTTCGTTCACATCCGCGCACTTGTACACGTTTGGTGTCCGGGAAGTTATTACTAGCGGGCTTTTGTTTAAGCCAGATCCTAGTATATGTTTTGGGATTGGTTTTATCTCATTGTATTCGTGTTCTTCGGAATAAGGTTGCAGGTGTGTATGCACAGTTGGCAGAGGCAGAGGCAGAGGATTCTCGTTAGGGTTGTAGACCGTTGACTTTTTCTAAACCCTAATGAGAATAAGAAATATGATTAATAATATTAATTAAGTATTATTGTGCCATGGTTGAATTGAACATTTGTCTTTTGTTGACTTGTTAACTTTGTTGACCGGTTGACCATTGTTGACTTGTTGACCATCATCATTTCATTTCTATAACTTTTGTTTACTTGTTGTTCTTTACAAAGTGTCTTAAATGTATGAAATGATAATGGTCATTGAAACTAACCATCACAATTCTTAATTATTATTATTATCATGATTATTCTTTCTTTTGTGAGCATGGCTCTAAAAAGTCAAGCTCATTCTATCATTCTCATTCTCTCTTATCCAAAGCTCACCCTCTTCCTCTCTCTCAAGGCTCTCATGTCTCATGTGTTGAGAAACATGAGCCATTGAGATAAAACCCTCAAAAACTCTTCTCCACTCAATCTAGAGTTCTAGGTGTAGCAAGCCAAGCACTTTAGTTTCCTCTCGGTTGAGGTAGGAGCTCAAGGTAGAAGCTTTCGGGTGGATCCTTTTTCGACAACAAGGAGACTACGAGGTGGAGCCGATCCAACCACTCCAAGGAACAAGAAGAGAAGGAGTTCAAGACCTAGGTATAACCCTCTAACATAGTAGTTAAACTTCTAGTTAGTTTGCTAGGTTTTTGTTAAGCAAAGATCCTCATTTCTAGTCTATATTGCCTTGAGTTTAAAAATCGTTTTTTACAGTTTTCGCCTCCCCGTAAGAACCTGGATGGGCAACGTGGACTTACAGTGGTATCAGAGCCTAGCTAAACAACAACTAGCATGTTAGCAAAGTATTTAGAATTTCGATCGGAGAAAAAAATCGCAAAACACGTCCAAGAACAGAACTTTCTGCCGATTTTAAAACTGTTCAAAAATTAATTCCACACATCTTAAAATTGGCTCAGGGTTTTGTAGGAACACACAGTAAAAACGAGCCACTGACTCGGTCAACACGCCGCGGAACCGCGGCGAGAACAAGCTTCTTGCCGCGGATCCGCGGCCGAGTTGACTCGGCCGGACTCGTCTTTGCTGCAGTTTCATTAGTGTTCTGTTTTGGGATTTTTAGAATATTTTGTTTCTGCCCAGATTTTCCAGAGAACAAAGTTGTGTTTGAGGTAGTTACAAATCCGTATTTTTGATCGAAATTCTGTAGACTTTAGCTAATGGGTTATATCTGGGATATGATATATGCACTGAACGTCAACTAATCGCTATACGTCGATTAGTGGGGGTTGTGCATATCTGTGATCTGTAATGTTGATGGTTTGTGTATATGAACTTGTTGGATTGTCACGGATGAATTGCCGGGGGGTTGTGAGATGAGAGTTTTCTTTATCTTTCATTTGATGTAATATGTAAATTGATGTAATATTATTTTATGGCCGCACATCCGGGATGAGGTTGTAGCCGCCATTGTATATTTTTCTTTTACTGTTTTTGCTCCTAGGATAGACCCAAGGTGGGGTGCACAAACTACCGGGTACTTCGAAGTGCCGAGTGGCCTACTCACGTTGTTGAGGGAGGTTGCTTCACTTCGGGTACTTGGCGGGTAGTTTGCCGCACTCGTAGGGATCTAGGGTGGGGTCTTGGCTATTCATCGCGACCGTGTAATCCGTCTTTCGTTGCAGGCTCGAACGAAACGCGGATTTCTAGTATATCCAATGTGTTCATCTGTGATCTGGAATGGCTATCAGTGCATATGACGAATGTATATATCTATATATGATATCTAGTAGGCGTTGTTTATGTTTTGCATCCGCGCCAGTCCAGCCCCCGCTCTGTCGTTAGTTAAGTAACCTAACGGGTAATGACGGGGCCCCGTGGCGAATGCGGATGGCATAAGCGTATGTCATATTTTCGTTGTTTTCTGCAATGGTAGGATTAATTGATGGGACGCATTAAATTAATGCAAGAAAATAAACCAAAGTAAAGTCGTTGGAACAATTTCAAAACTACTCGGTTTCTTTTCAAAACAACTTTTAAACGCGGAGCTTAAACCACTCCTTTTAAAAGCTATCACGTTCCATCGATTATATCAAGTTTACTACATTCACGGATTCGCCAAAACCATTCGTAGCCCTCCGTCATTTCATATGGATAGTCAATAGTATTCAAGCTGTGTTTGTTGGCCAAAGTCAAGGCACAGTGATTGGTATCTATTGGATATTCATATGTAGTATAGATAGATGCGTTGGTTTGGCACAGTCGTACTGTCTTGTTGGCCAAAATCAAGGGTAGGTGCGGGTGGGTTCAAATTAACCTGGAAAATGATGGGTAGAACTTGATATGTGACTTATGATTTGTTGGCCAAAGTCAAGGTCATAAGAGCATGGGGCAAAACTCCACATCGGGAGTTTCTAAAGAAACTGAAACTTGCTAGTGTTGCATACCATTTGGAGTGTGATGATTCTGGTAGGATTCCTTCAGTTTTATCACACGATGATATTTCAATCCCGATCCCACTGTGAGTATATGGTACTCCTCGGGAATTTTCTCACTTAACAATCAATGCTATAAACCAAGTAGGTGTCTAGAAAGGTGTTAGCGGGGCTACGCCCACAGGGAAAAGAGGTTATTTAATTAAGGAACTTCACGAAAGCGTTGGAAAACCTCCCTCGAAGTACCAACACTGGCCTGGCTGAACGGTTAAGCAAGTATTGTACGGTGAGATTGATCCCGACTAATTCTTCCATTTTGGTTTGAGGAAGGATTCGAGAAACAGTGGGAGCCATCCTGTTTAGACAAACTAAAAACCACTCTAAACTTGCAAGAGAATCATGCTAAAGTGTTTCTTCTCTCTCTCCTAATTGCAGCGACCAAACATCATGACCGGACTTAAGTTACTACTAGATAAAAACATACTGACAGGGCCAAACTACAAAGATTGGCTCAGGAATGTCAAAATGACAATCACTTATGACAAGTTGGGGTATCTTCTTACCACCAAAGCTCCCCCTATCCCAGGACCTCAATCCAGCATCGCGGATAAGGAAATCCGTAAGACCTGGGAGATTGATTGCGCGAGGGCCAAGTGCATCGTGCTTGCCTCTATGGACAACGAACATCAGAGGAAGCACGAGGATATGGACCTAGAATCCATATTTCTCCATAAAAAAGATCTGTATGGAGAGCAATCCCGTATCGCCAGATACGAAGTCTCGAAAAAGTTGTTTTCGGCGACATTGGCCGTCGGATCATCTGTAGCGGAACACGTGCTTCAGATGATTGGCTACATTGAAGAGCTCGCGGACCATGGGACCACGTTAGAGAACGAGCTCTACACTGACTTGATTCTCCAGTCCCTTCTTTCTACTTATGCCCAGTTTATCCTGAACTTCAACATGCAAGGAAAGGAAGTAGAACTTCCGAAACTCCTTAACATGTTGAGGAGTGCAGAGGGCACCCTAAAAAAAGTAAGGGAAACATCCACTTTGTTTGTTGGAGGAGCTTCCTCTTCTAGGTCTAAGGCGAAAGCCAAAGGAATGAAGAAGAAGGCCCCCACCAAACCAAGGGGCGGTGTTAGTAAAGTGGAAGCAAAGGGAAAAGCAAAGGCAACAAAGGTAGTGGGACAGCTTGTGGGAAAGAAAGAGAGCTTTTATTGTCATAAGAAAGGACACTGGAAGAAAGATTGCAAGGTTGGAAGGCCAGAAACCAAGACCCGAAGCAAGTTGTGGTTTCGGCTTCAGGTGTGTATATTATTGAAAACTGTCTATCAATAAAATCTACTTCCTGGGTATTAGATACCGGATCAGGATCTCATATCTGTAATTCTTTGCAGGCACTGAGAAAGCGTAGGGTTTTGAAGGCAGCTGATATGACCCTCAGAGTTGCAAACGGAGCTGGCATGGATGCTGAGTCCGTGGGGGACTATCACTTGGAATTGTCAGATGGACATGTTTTGGTTTTACGGGATTGTTATTTTGTACCCAGTGCGACTTGTAATATCATATCTGTATCTTTAATGTCTAAAGAAGATTATGATTTTGCATTTGTAAGCAATGTTGTAAACATTCACCTTAATCATGTTCTGATTGGGTCGGGTACATTAAGCAACGGTATATACGTATTAAACTAACCACAGATTTTCAATGTCCAGAATACACACAAAAGAAAGTCTCCAGAAATAAATCATGCTTTCTTAATGCATTGTAGACTGGGTCACATCAATGAGAGAAGGTTGACAAAGTTATATACAGAAGGATATTTGGATCCGTTCGAATATCAATCATATGCAACTTGTTAATCCTATCTCAAAGGAAAGATGATAAAGACTCCGTTTACTGGACATAGAGTAAGAGCGAGCGAGCTTTTGGGACTCGTACACAGCGATGTATGCGGTCCAATGTCTACACATGCGCGAAGTGGTTATTCTTACTTCATTGCTTTTACGGATGATTTTTCAAGGTACGGATTTGTCTTCTTGATGAAACATAAATCTGAAGCCTTCGAAAAATTCCAGGAATACAAGAATGAAGTAGAAAAATAAATAGGCAAAAGTATCAAGACACTGAGATCTGATCGAGGTGGTGAATACTTGAGTGCCGAGTTCCTGGGTTACCTAAAAGAGAATGGAATTCTCTCTCAGCTTACTCCTCCATACACTCCACAACATAATGGTGTATCGGAGAGACAGAACTGAACCCTATTGGATATGGTACGTTCCATGATGAGTAAAGCTGAGTTGCCGCGATCATTCTGGGGATATCCACTAGAATCAGCTGCATACCTTTTGAACCGAGTTCCAACTAAGACAGTGCCTACCACACCATATCAGATGTGGAGTGGGAAAAACCCTATCTTAAGCACATTAAGACATAGGGATGTCCAGCTTTTGTCAAAAAGCAGCATGCGGAAAAACTCGAGGCACGCTCAGTACAGTGCAAGTTTATGGGATATCCAAAGAACTCCAAGGGATATTTTTTCTATTACGAAGAGGAACAAAAAGTTTTTGTTTCTCGTCATGCTTGCTTCTTGGAAACTGAATTTTTGGAAAATCAGATATGTTGGAGCGCAATAGAACTGGAAGAAATTCCAAAACCACAAGCTATTACTGAAAGCTTAGTAGAACCAGAGGGTTCGAAAGAACAGGACATTCCTGCGCCGCTCCGCAGGAGCAGTAGGCAGTCTCATCCGCCCGAGAGATACTACGGTTTTCTCGTAGACGGGGATAGAGAGGATTGCATCATTGATAATGATGAGCCAACTAGCGTCCAGCAAGCCATTCAGAGCACTAACTCAGTAAAATGGCTGGAAGCAATACTGACCGAAATGGAGTCCATGTATACCTACAAAGTATGGACTTTGGACGTTGCTCCGGAAGGGGTAAAACCCGTAGGCTGCAAATGGATCTTCAAAAAGAAGATTGTTGTAGATGGACAGGTTGAGACCTATAAGGCTAGACTTGTTGCAAAGGGTTTTCGTGAAAGACCTGGTTTGGACTATGACGAAACCTTTTCTCCAGTGGCTATGCTCAAATCCATTCGGATCCTTCTTGCCATTGCTGCCTTCCACGATTATGAGATTTGGCAGATGGACGTAAAGACCACTTTTCTAAATTGAAATTTAGAGGAGTGTGTCTATATGGACCGGCCAGAGGGTTTCATTCAGAGTGGGAGCAGCGGGAAGGTGTTCAAGTTGCTTAAGTCCATTTATGGACTAAAGCAGGCATCGCGGAGTTAGAACATCTGTTTTGATGAGACGGTCAAAGAATTTGGCTTTATCAAAAATCCAGATGAACCATGCATCTATAGTAAAATTGTAGCACGAACTGTCGTATTCCTCGTTTTTTACATGGATGACATTCTCTTGGTAGGAAATGACATTCCTATGCTACAATCTGTCAAAGGGTTCTTATCACACAGGTTCTCCATGAAAGACCTGATGATGCCTCTTATATTATGGGGATCCGGATCCATCGTGATTGGTCTAAGAGGATATTAGGACTTTCACAGTCCAGGTATATCGACACCATACTGAAAAGTTTCAGTATGAAAGATTGCAAGCGCGGTAATCTACCGGCTTATCACGGGTTCACCCTCTCCAAAGAGATGTCTCCCAAGACAGATTTGGAAAGGGATCGCATGTCTATTATACCATACGCTTCTGCGGTAGGCTCTATAATGTATGCGATATTGTGTACCAGACTAGATGTAGCTTATGCACTGAGTGTGGTAAGCCGGTATCAGTCAATCCCTGGGGAGAAGCACTGGATAGCGGTAAAGAACATTCTGAAGTACCCGAGAAGGACTAAGGACATGTTTTTGGTTTACGGCGGAAAAGACCTCCAGATGGAGGCCTTTGCTGACTCCAGGTTCCAGAGTGACAAGGATGACTCCAAATCCATGTCGGGTTATGTCTTTACCCTCAATGGAGGGGCGGTGTGATGGACGAGTTCCAAACAGGAAACCGTTGCTGACTCAACGATGGAAGCGGAATATATCGCTGCATCTGATGCCGCAAAAGAAGCCGTCTGGATGAGGAAGTTCTTGACAGAACTTCTGGTGGTTCCGTCCATTATTGATCTAATACCTCTGTATTGTGACAACAACGGGGCTATAGCTTTAGCGAAGGAACCCAGGTCCCATCAGAAGTCCAGACACATCTTGA
Organism: Agapanthus africanus; assembly: GCA_030015575.1. Classification (NCBI taxonomy): domain Eukaryota; kingdom Viridiplantae; phylum Streptophyta; class Magnoliopsida; order Asparagales; family Amaryllidaceae; genus Agapanthus; species Agapanthus africanus. The sequence goes on along the minus strand of CM057349.1, from coordinate 257,240,974 downwards.
GGCGGTATCACCTGATCAGGGAGACCGTGGATCGCCGGGAGATCGAGGTTCGGAGGGTTGCTATAGAAGATAACACTGCAGATCCATTCATGAAGGCCTTACCCCAGACTCAGTTCGAGCGGCTGATCGAGATGATAGGTCTTCGATACGCCAGTACACGGCCTTAGTGCAAGTGGGAGATTGCTAGTGTATATACCCTAGAGGCCATTAATGTATCATACTAGTTTGTATATTACTTGATGGAAGCTTGGGATATTCACAGTTGTATAAACAATCTTGCTCAAAATAGTAGTATGCTACTTGGTTTGTTTCTACTTTAATGTGTGCATGTGTTTCTTTTAGCATATCGCCTATACACATTAATGGAGCCCTTAGGATCTTTACTTGATTACCAGCATTGTGATGGCAGTCACACTAGTGGGGGCTGGGTAATTTACAAGCACATCCTTATACAGGTCCCTAGTCGTAGGATTATCGAGACGGGGCATTGATACTCCGGTACACGCTTCTCATCCCAGGAAAGGAGATGGTCTGTCCTACAGCCGTCAGTACGTCGTACTTAAGATAGTATGCGGGTTCTCGTTAGGTTACGAGTACACTGGACAGGACTCGTAGGGAACTGTTGGTTGGTACTATACCTATCGTCAGTTATCAGTTCCTAGGTGACATGAGTACAGCTTAGTCCGCTGACTTGACACTGTCACTTCGCCTCGAGTGTGTTCCCACTGTTCTTAGATTGCTACCCTACCACTGCTCAAATGAGTCGTGCAAACAAGTAGCAGTTGGGTGCAGTCCCGAAGCACTTGGAGGCAGTGACGGTTAGACAGGATTCGTCTCTCCCGGTATTGGGGTTGATATCGCGCTGTGTCTAGGAGAGCCATTACACATAGTCGTCCCTGTCCAGGGCAAGCGAGATATACTGGTAGCATTTCCAGCGTTCTCTCAGGGTGTTCTGGGCTACACTCCGACACGACTTGTACCGCTATTAGGGGACTGACGTTTACTGCCCCCTAGGCCCGCCATGCGATACTCTCAGACGAACAGATCGAACTGTACGAGAGATTGTCACATTCAGGATCAGTAGGAGTTCGGATGGGTTGACCTCATCAGTCTTCTTATCGGCATCAACCTGGGGACCATTACGTACAGCTAGTACTGCTTGCGGCCTGTGGTTAAACCCACTGCCAGTATAGTGTCGAGTCTTTAGAGTCCCACACAGAGAGATATTTTCCTCTGGGCAAAACATAGTAGAGGTCGCTTGGTTTTGCGATAGGGTTCGTTCACATCCGCGCACTCGTGCACGTTTGGTGTTCGGGCAGTTATTACTAGCGGGCTTTGGTTTAAGCCAGATCCTAGTATATGTTTTGGGATTGATTTTATCTTATTGTATTCGTATTCCTCGGAACACGGGTGCGGGTGTGTATGCACAGTTGGCAGAGGCAGAGGCAGAGGATTCTCGTTAGGGTTGTTGACCGTTGACTTTTTCTAAACCCTAATAAGAATAAGATATATGATTAATAATATTAATTAAGTATTATTGTGCCATGGTTGAGTTGAACATTTGACTTTTGTTGACTTGTTGACTTTGTTGACCGGTTGACCATTGTAGACTTGTTGACCCTCATCATTTCATTTCTATGACTTTTGTTTACTTGTTGTTCTTTACAAAATGCATTAAATGCATGAAATGATAATGGTCATTGAAACTAACCATCACAATTCTTAATTATTATTATTATCATGATTATTCTTTCTTTTGTGAGTATGGTTGTAAAATATCAAGCTCATTCTATCATTCTCATTCTCTCTCAACCAAAGCTCACCCTCTTCCTCTCTCTCAAGGCTCTCATGTCTCATGTGTTGAGATAAAACCCTCAAAAACTCTTCTCTACTCACTCTAGAGTTCTAGGTGTAGCAAGCCAAGCACTTTAGTTTCCTCTCGGTTGAGGTAGGAGCTCAAGTTAGAAGCTTTCGGGTGGATCCTTCTTCGACAACAAGGTGACTACGAGGTGGAGCCTATCCAACCACTCCAAGGAGCAAGAAGAGAAGGAGTTCAAGACCTAGGTATAACCCTCTGACATAGTAGTTAAATTTCTAGTTAGTTTGGTAGGTTTTTGTTTCACAAAGATCCTCATTTCTAGTCCATGTTACCTTGAGTTTAAAAATCGTTTTTTACCGTTTCCGCCTCCCTGTAAGAGCCGGGGTGGGCAACGTGGACTTACAAAAGCTACAGGTTACTAGATTATATGGAGAAATAATGATTTCTAATGTGTACGTGGCATGGTAATTACCGATGATGAGTGTGTGAGCCGGCGAGTATGTATGCGTGCAACATGCGCATCATCGGTAATGGTGCGTGCATCCTAGCAGATGATGTCATATAAGATAAAGAAAAGAGTGTATGTGTACACCACAAAAAGAGATTAATACGAGCATAACATTAAAAGGAAAAAGTAAACGCAACAATATAAAATACATAGCTACTTATGAGACATACAGTTATAGTTTAAAATAGTACGAATCGTTGTTTTTAGAAAATTAGGGGTTACAGTGTTTTTGAGAAAAAGATAGCATTTGAAAATCCATAGCGTCCCTTTGGGGTTATCATTTTGAAATGCATAACGATTCGCTGGTTTTGAAAATAGGTATGGCTCTAACTATATCCTAATATCTATTTATGCGAATATAAAAAAATAATTTTCAGAGTTGATACATCCATAAGTCGGCGATCCAGCCTCATAGTATCACGTGCGGTATAATCCATCATACGGCATCATCACATCAAGAGTGCGGATCAATCATCATGTATATCATATCACGTACAGTATAATCCATCGTACGGCATCATCATGTCAAGGTGTGGATTAATCATCATGTATATCATATCACGTACTGTATAATCCATTGTACGGTATCATCAAATCAAGTGTGTGTGGCTCAATCATCATATACATCAAATCACGTACGGTATAATTCATCGTACGATATCATCAAATCAACTGTACGGGTCTATGGTCACGTACATCCTATCATCTCATCTAGTCACATATCGTCACACGTTATATCATCTCAAATCGTATTATGAACATATATATCACTTAATCCTTATATAATATAATATATCATATCATGCCATTTCACCTCATGTCATACAACATAGCATCATGACATCATGTCCGGTCATATCGACTCATATCATTCTAACATGTCATATCCTCATCTCGTAATGTTATATCGAAGCTATCCTCAAACTTATACACACACACACACATATCAGTGTCTGTGTACAACATATATACCAATGGCTCAAAGCTAAGAACATAAGAACTAAGGACAGACCTCCCTATGAGTATGCTTACTATCGTCTATAGTCTCCTAGAACCCTATTAACTAAATACACATATCTAATATTTATATATCTAACTATATATAAGTACCCTAATACTACGGTTGCGGGGGTACTATACGCTATCCACCCGACTTCCCCCAAATATATACATCTACTCACCTATTACCCATGCTCTAGCCGAAGTCGATGAACGCCTTGTCCTCTTTCGTCGCCACGGAAGTCCACGCGAATGCACCTACAAATCAAAGCATATCGTATAGAAATCAAAATCAAATCCGAACACCGATACGGCAAGAGAAACGCACATAGGTTAAAACCTATGGTCCACGCATGCAAGAACAACCAAACAACTCCCGACGTTGGCGTACAAACGTTAAACGACCAAGTCAAAACTCAAAAATCTAGTTTTCAAAAGTCGCAAAACAAATTCAGCAACTTGGAAAAACACTCCCAGATTTTACACTAGGTGAAATTAGGACATTATGCACATTGGATAGGCCTAGTTATAAGATGTTTGAGCTATGGACCAAACATGGGACCCATACCCCTAGATCAGGCCACAAATTGCGGCCAATAAGGTTATTTTGGCAGCCAAGAATAGGAGATGGGGGCTCGGGCTTTAAGGGTAGCTTCCTAAGTGCCTGCACATCTCTCTGTATATGCAATTTATTTTTCAGAGCTCTCGAGTCATTCCAGATTCTATTTGATCATCACAATTTAACAATAACCCGATATCGGAAAATTCCTAGTTCATTTTTGAAACTTCTAAACTCCAATTAAGTCAAGGATTCTATCACTAATAGATTTGTGTTCACTAACTAAGCCTCAATTATATCCCCACAACTCAAAACGTCCACTAAATATCATCATAAAATTTTCCAAGATCACTAAACATAACTTGTTTAACTCTAAACTAGCATAGGAGGTTAGGAAACTTAAACACTTAACTAAAAGTGAGGGAATTACCTTCCAAGAGCAACTCAAGAAAATTCTAAAATGACCAAATGAGCTCAAGACTAGAAATTGATCCCACCATGATGCTTGTAGTGATATAAGGAACATTATTTATGAAGGGAATATGAGATTTTGATGAGGTTTTGGAAGGGTTTATGGTGATAGAAAGGGTGGAAAGGGAGTTAAGGAAAAAAATGGAGGAGATGAAGAAATGGAGAAGAGGTGAAGAAAAGCCAAGGAGAGTGTGGAACCTTCCCACTCTCTCTCTCTCTCTCTCTCTCAACCATGCTTCCTTGTCTCCCCCCTCCCCCCTCTTTTATATATTTTTCCTTTCTTATCTTTTCTTTTTCTTTTCACATTTTCTTAAATACAACATAAAAACCATGATAAATAAAGAAAGAAAACATGCATATAACATGTCATGTACACAAGCATGGTTAACAAATTAAAACATGGTTTAGTATAGTAATTAGTAAAATACTATTTAAATTTAAACTTAAACTTGTTTGGAAAATAAATATATATATATAAATTTGTAAAATTCCCAAATCAATCAAATGCTTTCATAACTGATAATTCATTTTAAAATTCCAATTATTTTTCCAAATTGTATGTTTATAGTTATACCATTCCATTAAAATTAATTTCCATACATTTATAATATTCATAAAATTTATTATTTTATTATTTAAATTCCAAAAATAATATTTTATATTTCTGAAATGTTATACAAGCAGGCATGAGCTGAGCACGTAGCGGGCATGACGTGGCACAGGAGCAGGGCACATGGCGTAATACGGTCTAGAGATGGCATGATGGTGGCAAGGTGGTGGTCTGGTCTGGGTATGGTGATGACACGGTGGTGGCATGGTGGTGACATGGGTTCCAGGATCGGCGATGACGAGGGAGTTAAGGAGAGAGACATGAAAGGAGAGAGAGAGACCGAGACACGTGGAGAGAGAGAGAGAATTATATTATTATATATATATATATAGTATTTGTTTATAGATAATATCAAATTATTCCAAATATTACCGGAATCTCGTCTAAAAATATATTTTTGAGAATATTATACATACGTAAAGATTTAGGCCATAATGCGATAATATAAATTTAAATAATGTACCCCCTAATAATATTTAGAAAGGAATTTAATTATACACATAATTTAGTAAATATTTGGCTATCCGATAATTTAGGATTTGACTATAATAGATAAGAGCGAAAATAAGATATGAGGTGATATGCCATGCAAAGTCAGTTAGCCAAATATTATTTATTCATAACTTGTGATATATAAATATATATATAAAGATCTAAATATATAATATATGTATTATATTAGATTCACATAGATACACTTTACCGGTAAATCTCATATACAATCTTGCACTATATTGGGTTCAAAATTTGCGGGTCGAGTCGGATAACGACTCTACTATTCGAATCATTCGCAACTCAATAGATAAAATAAAAGAATTATAAAGCAAGACTTAAAATACCAAGTTTTATTGTATAAACGTACTAGGGTGTTACACCCCGACACCCAAATCAAAAATCGGGCCGACCAAATATGCTACAGTAACCGACCTGGGCAGTTAGAATATGGAGTTTGGGCCTCATGCCTCTATGATGGTCTCCTAGTAGTCTAACTAGGTTAATGTAATTGTTTGTTTATTTTGCAAAAACTCTAAATTACTCCAGAATTCGTTTGAACACTAAAAATTTATCAAAACACTAGTTTTTGAAAACTTAGCTAATGTTTGAAACTCTAATCATATAGAAAACTTGATAAACTAATGATTTTTAACTATATAAAGAGATGAAGGAGAAGATCAAGCTTGAAGGATTCCACTTGAAGATTTATTGATGGGCTCATCATGATCTAGCTTGAGTTTGGAGTTGGCTTGGTGTTGTAAAAGAGGGTGCTAGCTATGGAGGTGTGGTGAGAATGAGAGTATGAGAGGGGGGAGGGATAGCCATGGTTTGGGATGAGAGCGGGAAAGAGTTGGACATAATGAGAGAGTGAAATAAGGGGCATGGAGGGGTGGAGAAGGCATGGCATGAGAAGCCCATGCCTCTCATGTCCTCTCGCTCTCTCTCTACTATACTTTTTTTTTATAAAAGAAATGGAGTCATGCCAAATACATCACACTTCCCACATACTAATAAAATATGTAGCCATAGTATTAAACCCAAATCATTAGCATAAAACCATGCTTGTCATGCCCAAATCTAAACATTAACCAGAAAATAAAAGTTTTGGTTTTGCCGTTATAAATATTTATATGTATTATATACCAAATTATAATAACCCATTCTATAATTATTATCAGTTTAATAAAACTCATGTTACCATTATTTAATATTCTAAAATAAGCTTTTAAAATTATGAAATGTTACTATATTCCCCTCCCTTAAATAAATTCTGTCCCCGAATTTAAATTTAAACCCAAAATCTTAAAACATTTTATTAAACCAAATCAACGGGGTTTCGAAGTCTCACACAAGTTAGAAATACTACATAATCTGTGATAACGGGTATACATATAGTATAAGTAAAAACAAACGCATCTTAAAGGATCACACACAATATGAAATTCTCATCGATAAAACATCATCAAATTTTGTGCCAAACATTGACACTCGAAATCCCAAAATATCATGATGTAATGTGTATGCATGAGGAAAGAAAGTGTGAAACCCGGATAACTGGAACTCCAAAACTGTCACGACCCAAATGTGGCACGTGACCGGCACTTAAATCACGTGACATCTAAAGATGTCGACGCGGTTCAAGTAAGCCGAAACCCGGAATCTAAACCCTTTTTGAACATATTGGAGGTGTAGTTTAAAATAGTCATCAGATGGAATCAGTTTAAAATAAACATTTAAGTTTAACTAAGTATGTTTGAAAAGCATCTATGACGTTTTAAAATTCGACAGCACCTCCTTTGTAATTTGAATAAACCCGCTACAACATAAAACACATATAGCATCCCAACGGGAGCTAACGTCCATACCTCAAACGGCGGAGCAACCAAGCAAACAATTTACGACGGACAATGGCGAAGAAAAGAAAAGCGAAACAAAATCAACAATATAAAATGGTCGACTCCAATGAGTGCAACATCACAATGCACAACTCTAAGTCTCGCTTCTAAGTCCACAATATACCCTTTCTAAGTTGATGGAGTTTTACTAGATACAAGAAGACATGAATATACAAGTGTGATTACAATACAACAGTAACTCACTTACCAAAGCAATCACCAAAAGGAATGTGTGCCCCAAGCCGTTGATAATCCAAACGGTAACACCTGCAAGAAACTGTGGCACAAATGGGGTGAGTTGCCGACTCAGTGAGTAAAAAGTACATCGCAAGATAGAAATCAAAATGCACAACGATGCCTAAGTCATAGATATACTACTATCATATCCATTACTAATATAATATATGATATGTGTATGTATCGTAAATGCAACACTATTTATCATGATATCCCAAAGTAGAACATATCCTATACATGACTTGTATCTAGTTAAAAGGCCATAAGTAGCCGAACATATATATATGTAAACCTCTTCTTTAAAATAGCCGCGGAATAGATATGTCACGGCATAAAAGCAGACTTGATAATATGAAATAAAATAGGTATCTTATTTAAGATATACGTCCTGCTGTTTTAATGAATAGTGTTAAGTGGTTTATGATTTAAAAGATTTCAATGTCATACCAGACATGTCAAAATACTAAGACTATAGCTCGATTTGAATTACTTTTTAATGTATGCAATTACCAGTAAAGAGATATGCAGGTATATTCCCTCGGATCAGTCCTGGTCGTCTACAATAACTATAATATAACTGGGTACCTCATGATATCAACATATCAATTTATATAGATGTCCAGCATAGACACCCGAAATCAGAAATCTCTCGTGTTCATCACCGACACGCAAATCCTCAAATCTCTCATGTCCATCACCGACACGCAAATGCAGATACCGTCGACACCATCTCAACAGATGATCACCACCCGATATCCCTGGCCCCGGTCGGTATCCCCTGGATATCAGCCGTGCCCAATCGAACCCCGGTCAGTATCCCCTGGATATCTGCCGTGCTCATATCTATCTCCGGTATCGAGTATCCTCGCTAGGCTCCCCGCCTCTAATGCGGCTATCCTGCCCCTCGGTCTCGACCGGGTCCACTATGTATCCGACTGTATAGCTCCCCTACTCAGCCCGGATAAGGACAAGTCCGAAACCGTATATCTACCCCACTCGGTTCTGAATAAAACAATCGGAAACATCAAACTTATGGTGGACGTCAACTCATCATATCCAGAAATATCAAGTAAAGAATGAGAATACTTGCATAGATTATTCTGATGATATATTATATATATACATATATAATAGCGTCCCATACCACTGATATATCATCATAAGTAAAACAACCAGAAAACTTATAAGAATAAAATATAAACATCCATAGTACTGGTATTCGCAATGCTTAACAGATAATAAGGTAAAGTGAGTAAATAAGTCATACAAGCAAATAAACGTATCAATTCTACTGTGTCATGGCAATACTAATGATGTGTAGTATAGCATACGCGTCAGTGCTGGTGCAACATGGTAACCATTAGTATTTGTGCAAGTGTTTTATAAGTGTATAAAGCCTACTCGTATCGACATCTACCTACGCATCATGTAGTATAGCAGTCTTACAGTGACATGGCAATACTAATGAGGTGTAGTGTAACATATGCGTATGTGCTCGTGCAGCATAATACTCATTAGTAATTGTGCAGTGTTCTATCAGAGTGTTCGTATCACGGAAACGTATAACATCGATAATATAACGCGAACATGTAAAGTAATCTAAGAGTAACTATTAATTGTAATTACTTTCTATGAGCTATACCATTATCTTTGGAAATGAAACGAAACGTTGGTTTTGAAATAAGGAACCTGCTTTAGGTTAAAATGTTCGTTTTGGAAATTGGCATCGCATCCTTGTCTTTTATCATTAAAAAGGGGAACGAATCGTTGGTTTTTAAAAGAATATAGCTCATTCAAGTATTACATGCTAACACAGAATAAAATATAACGCTACGAGTCTAAAGAAAACTTGACCGTTATTCGGCATACTAATCTAGTCATTACAAGTACGGTACGATTCCTCATACAAAACCCATATTATCTCAAATATAGTATGATCCCTCATACAACTATACCAACCCATGAACACACTATATGCACATGGAAATCATACCAGATGCAACATCATTCTAATATCATAAACTTAATTAACACAAAAGAACTAACTATATATCCTAGTATCATATATATATATATATATAAAGTTGCGGAGGTGCTATACGCCATCCACCCGACTTCCCCCGTAGATGTAAATCTACTCACCAACTTGTCGAGCTCGTAGATTCCACGATTGCTATATCCGTCAACTCCATCTCGGAAACCTTCGTGATCGTACCTATAATCGTAGTTATATCATATCGACGTAAATATCATATCAAAACTCAAAACAACGAGATCGGCACCCTTAGGTTAGAACCTGCAGCATACTGAACCCAAAAAGGACAATATGCTACTGAAATTAACGTACGAACATCGATGTTTCAATCGCAGTACAAAATACAAAAAACCCGTATCCGAATATCGGAACTTGATAAAACCTGTACTAAAACATTCCCATATTTTACTGTGTAATTATTGGGAAAAATCAAACAATACAGTAACTTATAAAATACCAAACTAAAGCTACAGAAGAAAATCCAACACTAATACTCATCAAAAATCCGACGACATCGGCCAATAAGGGGTTCTCGCCGGGTCAATCAAGGAGATAGGGTCTATGGCTTTGAGTAAAGTCTTTTAGTGGTCTTATGATACTTATGGTGTTTCTAGTTTTTATAGTGGTTACACCTATTGGTTCCAGATTCAATATCTGCATGCTAAATATCACAAATATCCTAGTTTTACGATACTGCACATACTAAACATGCTACGTGCGAATATGGTGAACTATCTAAAATTTATACTAACCTAATCTAACCCTTCGCTACTTGTAACAGGAAAAACAGAATCGTGATAAGAGATATCCATGTCGTATTTTAGAATTATAACCCAAAATAGATATTTGCTTTCAGATTTTATACACTGAATAAATAAAAAAAAACTAGCAATACCAGACACCCTAAAATATGAACAGAGAGTTATCCTAGAAAAACCAACATCCAATTCCCTAGGAAAACCGGCGAGCTCGGATATTTGGGAAGAGTCGCCGGTCGAAAGTTCAAGGAATGGGTCCGGGTTTCTTATGGTTATTCTAGGTCCAATTTACAAGTTCACAGTGTTATTTGATTTTGCTAAAGATTAACTAAAGTATAGCAGATTCAAAACAGAGCACTAATCCAACAAAATACGATATTTTACCGATATCATATTATTATATTAGACAGAACTAAAACAAGGTCTGAGATAAGAGATTATACCAACTGAAGGATCCACTGAGTTAATTCATCAAAGGGATGCACAAGAACATGGTAGCCTAGCTTGAGTGTTGAGGTAAGGCAATCACTTGGTACATAGCTTCTCTTCTTCTCTTTTTCTTTGGTTTGTTCTAGGATTTTCTTTATTTTCTAATTAAGAATTTTTTTTTCTAAGCTTGATATCTCAACTGAAACAAAAAGAGAAGATAAGGATAAGGGAGTAATAAGGTTAGAAGGAGGTGTCACTTAGAAGGAGTGTTATGCATCCATGCAAGTAGGAGGTGTGAGCATGATATTCAACCTAGGGTATATTATCCTAAGAGTTTAATTTTACCTTAACCATGGCCTAACCCTTTTTACATAAAAACCCTCACACAACTCCAATTTCCATAAACAATTAAACTTTCCACAAAACCACTCATAACACTTATTATTACATAAACAAACTAATTTCTTTACTAAATTAATCTACCATATATTAAAAGGTCTTTTTACTTCAATAAAATTAAAATAACATTTTTAATTAAATAAATAAAATAATAAATTATCTAAAATATTTCAAAATGTTACAAACACTCGCTACGTGTTCACACGAGAATATTGCATTTAATACTTACCATTCTTCTGCTCGTTTATTTATAGGTAGGTGCTTTTGATCCGTGTTTGCAACATATTTACAGGTTACAGGTTCCCAGTCCAAAATAACGCAAATCATGCAAAATCTCCAAAGTAATACAAAAATCCAGAACATCTGCCAAAAACAGATAAAATCCGGATTCCGGTTATCTACATCCGTCCAGTTCCGCTTACCAGTTCAAGATATAAGAGAAATAACAGTGGTCATTCGTATCTCGGTCAAGCACAGAGCACGAGAAGGGCAACAAAAAATTCAAGAGATGCGCGGAGCTCGAGAGAGATAAAGGTCAAATGAATTAAAAGTGAAGCCATGTTGGACTGTTGAAAATCTGAACATATTTTGGAACCATTTTGCAATTTGGGTCCTGTAAAACAAAAGATAAAAGCAATATGAGGAAGCAAAGAAAAGTCGAGGCACCAATTCCCCAAAACGGCGGCGGAACATGCAACACCTTAGAATAAGATTAGTGTTAATTAAGCGATAATGCGGGTTTTTAGTAAAAAGTTAACCAAAATAGTTTTCACATATTTTATAAAAATTTATTAATATTTTATTATTATTTGTTTTGGCTTGCACATACTTGTGCATGTTAACCTAGGGTTAATTAGTGTTAACCATGCTTAAGTAGCCATGGCACATTAACCCTCATTCAATTAAGTTGTATGTATTTATTTAAGTTATTTAGCTTTTAAAAAATAAAGGGTTTGAATTTGATTGACTTGAGAGAGAGAAGGGTTGAATTGTGAAGGAATGGTGAGGAATAGGCAAGCATGGGGAGCATTTAATGAGGATAGAGAATGGGCATGGTTCATTCTCTAACCTCACACCCTCATTTCCCTCATCCCTCACCGATACACTCCCTTATTCTCACCTCACTCTCTCATTCATACATTATTTTCTCCTTCTCATTTTCCTCATCCCCTTGTCATGACCCAATTTGGGCACATGACCGGCACTTAGACTACGTAACGTCATCAGGCGTAACGCAATTCGAGTAAGCCGAAAACCCAGCAATCTAAACCATTACTATTAGGAAAAGATAGAACACATTAAAAAAACTCGATGCAAAACTTTAAACTTAAGTTTGTTTTTCATAAAAATTTCGGCAGCACCTCCTTTGTAAAAACTAGCCTCGAAACGGGTACAAATATAAGATAAAAGTAAATCATCCCCAAACGGAAGCAAATCTCGCCCAACGGAGGAAACAACCACCACAACAGATATACGACGCCGTAGCGAAGAAAAGATAAACCACATATATAAAAGGCCGGCTCACAAGAGCACGACAACCAGAGTCATAAGAATATACAACATCGATCCTCACAATTCATCTCTAAGTAAATACATGAAGGTGGTAGATGGTGAGTACTAGATACAAAAAATATACAATGTATATCATCGGATAACCACAACCCACCTAAAGCAAACGGCCTCACAGCCAACCGTAGCGGTATCCGCAAAAGTAAAGATAATAAGTCGTCCTGTCGCGACCACTCTGATGATCAGACCTGAAAAAAACCTGAGGCACAATGGGGGGTGAGTTGCCAACTCGTGAATAGTAAATAGCATCATACTATAATCGCAAGTATGCACTAATAGCAATAATCAATCACATGTAAGCTGGTAGCATAAGTATGACAATATGAATATGCAACTGTCATGATCAAGATACACCACCAGGATACTATATCTACATGAATCAAATGCATATCAATTAAATACTGAGTGCGGGAATATTAATAATCTCATGCATAAATCATCAGCATGGAAAAACCTGGTGTAAATCAACAACACCCCAAATCCCAAAATCCTCATATCGGCCCTCAGATCGGCCCTCATATCGATCCTCATATCGGCCCTCATATCTCATGCAACCTGAGTGTCAAACATCGACACCCGAAATATCATGAAAACTAGTGCCCAGCATCGACACATAAATACTCATATCCATACGTTCCTCGAATCCTAAGTGCTCAATATCGACACTTGTGATCCACGTATCGATACTCTGATATCCATACGTTCCTCGAAACCCAAGTGTCCAACCTCGACACTTGTGTTCCACGTATCGGTTTCCAATATCCATATATCTCTCGGAATATAAGTGCCCAACATCGACACTTGAAATCCCCAAATCGCATGAAAACATATCTCAAATGCGTAAATCCATGTAATATAACATATGCAACATAGAATAACAACATGAGCATATCACGGGAAAAATCCGCTATTTAAATGCATCAAGTCATTAAATATATCACGCGGTTCCCAATTATCCGAATCCAATATACATATATATAACAGCATCCCATACCACCGATATATATGTCATATAAAGCTGAACATATAAGTATAGCAAGGTATATGTGTGAGCATGTAGGTATAGCACGAAATATATGTAAGCATGTGGGTGTACATGTATGCTATATATCATATGCGCCATTTCACAAAAATAAATGCTTCTATGTCGCTAACCAATAGCAAGGTATCTCATATGAATATTTGTATTGTGCGTATCACAGCAATTACCGACAGTGTGTGTGTAGCATACAATTGGTGCTCGTGCAACATGTACTGTCAATAATAGTGCGGTGTACAATATATGCAGGTTCAGGCATAACAAATAACTATATGCAATAAGGTTCATGCACCATCTCTATATGTGCATATAAACATGCGGCTAATCTCATATCATATCTATCCCTGACGCTTAACGCCATACGGGCGATTTCCCCGTAGATGTTAAATCTACTCACCGACAATCACAAGCTAGGTCGATCCAATCACCTGCTTCCCTTTCGTCGCAGCGCTCGAAGTTCTCGCCTGCGATCCAATTAACATAAACATAACATGTGCAATCTCAGAAATGGATCAATATCACGTACACACTACGTTTGACCAACGCACCAACTCCAATCCAACTCATAAGTGTTCGTTTAACGGCTAACGTGTGTGGCGACATACAAACCAGCCCACGTGAAATAGCTACACAAGATCATGAACCGTGTCGGATAACGTAACACGCGTACTCAAAACACTAGATTATGCACAAGTGATCCCAGATTTTGCATACTATCAAAACTCAAAACTCAAACAGTACCAAACTCTCCTAAACCACTACAGATAGCTACCCTACAAAACCCAAGCCCCAACACCCCTTAACATCCGAGGTCGTCGGATTTCCTTGGTGCGTCGCCGGCCAAAACCGAGCCCCTTGGGATCGTGCTCTAGATGCACTCTCAGGGTCACTAGTACAACACCACTATATTGTTTGAATTTACAGTAAAAATCACAGGTCACAGTAGATCACAGAGGCTCAAACATGACACTAAAAATACGATATTTGCACGAAACGATACTTTAAGTATTCTAAACAGCAACCAACAAGCTACACAACATAATAACACCTATTTAACAGTTTAGAGATCATTACCTAGCCACTCTTGCTAAAAAATCCTAGCTTTCCAATCTCTAAGGCAACCTAGTGGCTAATCAAGACATTTGAAGTGTTTTCCATGGATTTTTGTGAAGTTTTACAAGGATTTTAGTGAAGGGAAAGTAAGGGTTCAGTTTGGGAGTGGGGAAATGAAGAATACTTGAGAATGAGAGAAGAATGGGAGAGTGAGGGAAATAATGGTGAGGGGTGAGTGTAGGGTGAAACAAAAGCTTAATCTCACTCTCTCCCTCACCTTCATTAATGCTCTCATTAATAACCCTCATGACTCACTAGCCACCTCCTCTCAAACCAAAAGAGATAGTTCTCACAAAATCTAGATAAGGTTAAAGCAAGGTTAAGCTAAAGCAGGGATTGCTTAAGGTGTCCTGGTCATAAACAAGGTTAACACTACTACCCCTCACATTAACATGCACATGTGTGTGCAAGCCATAACAATTTATAATAAAATATTAATTACTTGCTATAAAATGTGAGGAAACCGATTTGGTAAACTTTTCTCTAAAAACCCGCATTATCGCTTAATTAACACTAACCGCATTCTAAGGTGTTACAATCTCCCCCCTTAAAGAAAATTTGTCCCCGAATTAAAATTTCATACAAGCGTACCTTCAAAGAGATGAGAGAATTTCTTCCGCATGTCGCTCTCGGCCTCCCAAGTGATCTCCTCACTAGTCGGGCTACGCCAAATAACCTTCACAGATGGAAAGACCCTTGACCGATGTTTCTTCACCTGCCGATCCAATATAACTACCGGCTGCTCGGTGAACGAAAGATCGCGCTCAAGCTGAACGGTCTGGTGCTGAATCATGTGAGAAGGATCATGAAGGTATCTATGAAGCATCGACATATGGAACACGGGGTGAACATCCGGAAAACTGGGTGGGAGCGCCAACGATAAGCAACTAAACCCACTCGCTCAAGGATCTCGAAAGGACCTACAAATCGGGGACTACGCTTCCCTTTCTCCCAAATATCATAACGCCCTTCATCGGAGAAATCCGCAGGAATACATGATCCCCCACTGCAAACTCAAGTCTGCGACGACGACGGTCGGCATATGACTTCTGTCTGCTCTGGGCTGCTCTCATCCTGTCCTGGATCAGCTGGATCTTCTCTGTAGTCTCCTGAACTAGCTAGGGTCCCAAAACCCTACTCTTACTGAGTTCGGTCCAACAGACTGGCGATCGACACTTCCTACCATACAAAGCCTCGAAAGGCGCCATCTGGATAGTCTCCTGAAAGCTGCTGTTGTAGGAGAACTCAATCAACGGCAAGTGATGATCCCAACTGCCACCAAAATCAGGTACACACGCACGAAGCATATCCTCCAGAGTCTGTATAGTCCGCTCTGACTGTCCGTCGGTCTGCGGGTAGAAAGCGGTGCTAAAACTCAACCGGGTACCTAAAGCAGCCCGAAACTTCTGCCAAAGATGGCTAGTAAACTGGGTGCCTCTGTCGGATACGACGCGTATGGGAACTCCGTGCAAACGCACAATCTCATCTATATACAACTGAGCATACTGAGCATAACCGAAAGTGGTGGTCTTCACTGGAAGGAAGTGAACTGCTTTCGTCAACCGGTCTACAATCACCCAAATGGAGTCATATCCCCGACTGGTCCTGGGTAGACCAACAAAAAAGTCCATGGAAATCTGCTCCCATTTCTACTCAGGAACGGGTAAAGGCTGCAACTCTCCAGCCGGTCTCTGATGCTCAGCCTTGGCTTGCTGACAAGTCAGGCACTTCGAAACAAAGTCCGAAACATCACGCTTCATCCCTTCCTACCAGTAAAAGTCTCTCAAGTCACGGTACATCTTGGTGGAACCTGGATGAACGCTAAAGGCCGACTGATGTGCCTGCTCTAGGATCCCGCATCTCAACCCATCACTATCCAGTACACACACGCGAATCCCGTAATATAGCACATCCTGGTCATCAATCAAGAACGATGAATCTGTACCCTGCCGAACAAGCTAAAGAATCTCAACCAAACGGGCAACACTGGGCTGTGCCTCATGGATTCGATCAAGTAGAAGTGGACGGGAACGGGCATGAGCAAGTTGTCCCCCAGTGGAAGTGAAATCAAACTGTACTCTACCATCACACAAGGTCTGCCAATCTGCAGAAGATTGCCTCTGAACTGCGCTCCACTGGGACAATCTTCCGTCGGGCCTACGACTCAAAGCGTCAGCTACCACATTCGCCTTGCCGGGATGATAAAGGATCTCACAATCATAATCCTTCGAAAGCTCCATCCATCGGCGCTGTCTCAGATTCAGATCCCGCTGCTGGAAGATGTACCTCAAGCTCTTGTGGTCCGTGAAAATCTGACACGACTCCTCATACAAGTAGTGTCTCCAAATCTTCAGAGCAAAGACCACCGCAGCCATCTTAAGATCGTGAGTGGGGTAATTCTGGTCATGCATCTTCAGCTGCCTAGAAGCATATGCAATCACTCTATCATGCTGCATCAGTACACAACCTGTTAGTTGTATGTATGCCCTAGAGGCCAGTATTGTACAGATGATGTATATTATATTGGATGCTTGGACATATATAGAGATGACTTTCTTGCTCGATATGATAGTATGCTATCCAGTTGCTCTTTATCTTAACATGTATACTTGTCTCTTTATACTGTCCTATGGTTAAATGTTGGTAAAGCCCTTAGGATGTGTACTTGACTACCGGGACTATGATGCGGATCATACTAGTGGGGACAAGGTAGTCCATAAGTACATCCTTCAAGATCCCTAGTCGTGGGTGTATCGAGACGGGGCATCGATATACCAGTGTAGACTAACGTATACGCTTCTAGACCCATGAGATGGGCGATGGATGATCACATATCCATTGGTGTTTGACATCAGAGATGGTATACGGGTGCTCAGTGGAGACTGGGTACACTGGACGGACTCGCCGAGAACTCCCAGATGGTATTATACCTTATGTCAGATGGCAGTTCTCAGGTGACACCAGTACAGGTTAGTCTGTAGACCCGAGATCGTCATAAAGTCTATGTGATTCCCACTGTGCTTTGATTTCCACCTTACCACGTCCATGAGGGCGTGCAAAACGGTGGTTTTTGGGTACAGTCCCGAGTCACATGGAGGCAATGAGCGATAGGAGGGGTTTCGTCTCTCCCGGTATTGGGGGTTGATATTGCACTGTGCTCGATTGGCCGTAACAGGGAAGTCCCTGGCCAGGGCTGATTCAGAGATTTGCTGGTAAGTGTTACCGGTAGTTTCTCGACCCGTTATGAGGCTCACATCGGCACGACTTATCAGTTATTGGGGTCTGACGTTTACCACCCCTAGACTTGATATGCGACATATCAGACGAGGAGACCGGACTGTACGGGAAGTGTTGCCGGTTGGCTCGACGGGAGTTGTAGCAGATCGCTTGTTTTCTTCTGATCGCTCAATACCCGGGTGGCCGTTACGTTTAGCTGACCGCTTGCGGCTTGGGGGTGCTTGATATGATCATCACCCACTGCCGGCGTATTGACGAGTCTTAGAGTCCCACAAAGGAGTTACCTAGTCCAGGCGAAACGTTGTGGTGCGCGTATGCGATATGCGCATGGACCCGGTTAAAATGCGCGTATTGGATACCGTATATTGATCGGGCGGGTTGCTTTTGGTGGGGTCGTATGTGATATGGCCGGATTGATAAATCAAGTGTTAATTTATCATTTAACCATTAGTTTCTCACTAGAAATCCTTTCTTGTATTTGATGGATGTATGCATGCATGTATGCTTTCTTTTTAGATTCATGCACATATGAATGTGCATACATACATACATACATACATCATCCTTCATGGTTGATTATACATTGAAAATGGTGGAAATATAAGACTCACACCATGGTTTATTTATTTGGATTATTTTTTATATTTGTGTTAAAAACAAAATGAAAAAGAAAAGGTTAATAAATGGTTGTTTTCTACACACTTCCTTAACCTAACCATGCTCACCTACATCTAACCATGGATTAACCTTCTCTTTGTGTTTTAACTCAAATTAAATAATATCTTAAACATTTAACCATGGTTTGAGATGAGAAGAAATAAATATATATACATATATTTTCATTTTCTTTTCAAGAGTTATTCTTTTCACTCTTGTTCAAAGAAAAGCCATCATCTTCTTCTTCCTTCCTCTTTTGCTCTCTAGACTTTTGTAGTGAGCAAAATACTTAACAAGATTGGATTTTGAAGTGAGAATAAGAACCACAACATCATTCTACACAAGTTTAGCCCACTTGTTTAGAGTGCTTGCTTCATTTCATTCTCTTGGAAAAGTGAAGTTGTTAGCTTGGACAAGGAGCTTCGGGTGGATCGTCGTGGACACTAGAAGACCTCAAGCGAACCCTCCTCCAACTCTCAAGAGGCCAAGGAGTCTAGCATAAGGTGCTACAAAGGTTGCACTCTCTAAACCCTAGTCTTTGTTGCCTTCAAAATTTTGTAACCCTAATTTTCTAGGATAGATCCTTTGTATGCTTACTTAGCACCATAAAAATTTAATCTTTGTGACATGTGATGCTTCCAAACCTTTCATAGGGTGCTAGGTATACCTAACATTGGTATCAGAGCCGACCTAGAACATTAGGCGACACTTTTACGAAGTAAAAACTCCGATCGGATCAAAATACGGTATTTCGAGACCTTCTCTGGACTTTTTTTAAAATCTGTTGTTTTTCAGAATTAAAAATACTTAAAAATTACAGCAGGAAAATCTAAGACAAACCCTGAAAAACGGAGCAGTGAACAGTAAATTCCGCTGCGGAACCGCGGCAAAAGCTTCCTTAGGCCGCGGCTCCGCGGCAATATAGGTGACTCACTGGCTCGTTTTTGCATGGTTTCTGTCCTACCTGCTTGTGTACATTTTTGGGTATGTTTAATCTGAATCTAGTACTGAATATTCTGGAGATGGTTTTGGACTCGATGATTCGATCGGAATTTTCATTTCGTTGCTATTCCGGGTAAATTAGAAAGTATTGAAGTGTTCGAACGAGTATCATTTGCTCACTTTTCACGGGGTTTAAATCTTTTGGAGATACGTGCAAGTTTTGTGGTGGACCCTCTAGAAGACAACAAACCTTTACTCGATTATGTGACCGTCTTGAACTGCCCTTTGAACCTTAGGGTTTGGGGCAGTACGGCGTGCCACATGTGAGGCGTTGGCTTGACCCTTCTACGGCTGGACCGCTACTACCGTGTCACACTCCGGGTTTTTGAACTCCGCTCAAGTGTTGAGCTTTAGGGAATCTTGGGTATTTGATTATTCGTTCGAAAACTTTAATACTGTCTGTTTATCTGGAATGTGATGCAATGTGTGGAATTCATATTACTAGACATGAAATACGAAGTATGTGATATTTCGCATTTACGATATCTAAAGAGAATGTGGATTCCAGATATTGCAGTTTTACACTTTCTTTTCTGTGACCGTAAGTGTAGTATGTAGTGGTATTGCCGATTGTCGTTGCTATACGTCGACGACAATCGGTGTATGCATACTTACTTACGTTGATGATATGAGATATTATGTGTTGCTGAGATATGATGTGCAGGATTGTCGTGATTGAATAGCCGGTGGGTTTTATGTGAGATGAGAGTTTTATATTTTCATTCATGTAAATTCAAATGTAATGTAATATTCTTTTATTTGGGGCACTTCCGGGTTGAGGTTGATGCCACCAGTGTTGTATATTATTTACTTTTCCGCATTAGGATGGACCCAAGGAGGGGAGCACAGGTGACCGGGTTCTGGGGTTCAGTGGGAGGCCATCTCGAGGAGTCGAGACCGGGTCTCCCAAACTCCAGAATTGGTAGGGTCGCTTGCCGCTCTCGTAGGGGTCCAGGGTGTGGGCTTGGCTTTTCATCGTGACTGTGGAATCCGCATTTTCTATTGTTGGCTAAATACTAAATACGGACGTCCTAGTATATCCCACATTATATCTATGTTTCTGCTGCGATATCTGTGATGTGATCATGTGATGTGATGTGCTGTGATAGATACTTTATATAGTATATATGATATATTATATAGACGTAACTTATGTTTTACACCCGCGCTAGCCCTGCCCCGCTCTGTCGTTAGTTACCTAACCTAACGGTGCACGAGGGGACATCGAGGCGAATGCGGATGGCATAAGTGTACGTCGTATTTATCTGTGATGTTTAGGTGGATTAAATGATGGGACTTCATTAATGTGATTAATGAAAGAAAAGAAACCAAAAAGATGTTGTAGAATCAAATTTTCAAATAAAAGGGTAGCTACAGTTTTGCTTTGCATAGCGGTATATATGATATACCCTGCACCTTATTCGATGGGGAAAGAGCCGAGATCCCTTCACCGGGAGTGACCTCTTTAGCAAAACTGGAAGATGCTACAACACTCGGTTTGACTTTTGACTGCTTTTGGAGTTTTGCTTTGCATAGCGGTATATATGATATGTCCTGCACCTTATTCGATGAGGAAAGAGCCGAGATCCCTTCACCGGGAGTAACTTCTTTAGCAAAACTAATAAAAGCCTCAAAATCACTCAATTTCAAAATTTCACTTGATTCTACAACGATATCAAGTTCATTACGCAATAGGTTTTCAGAAAAACCTGTTGTAGCCCTCCGTCATTTCAGATAAATCCTACTTAGTATTCGTGCTATGTTTGTTGGCCTGCGTCAAGGCATAGTGTGCAGTAGCTAACTAGTATTTATCTGTTAATGCATATGATGCAGATTGGATTAGGGTAGTCGTGCGACTTTGTTGGCCTGCGTCAAGGGTCGTACAGGTGGGTTTAATTCAATCAAGAAATGGCGGGTTGAACTTGACTAGCATGCTATGGTTTGTTGGCCTGCGTCAAGGTCATAGGACGCTAGGGGCAAAATATTATCGGGAATTTCAAGTGTTGAAATTTGCAATGAGATTGCATACCTTCTATGAGATAGTTGGATCCCGATACCCACTGCGAGTAATTGTTACTCCTGGGAGAGTTTTACACAGGACAATTAGCCGATCAAGTAGGTATCTAGAAAGGTGTCAACGGGGTTACGCCTCTGGGAAAACGAGGTTTACTTTAATTATGTCCGTGCGAAAGCACGGGGAACCGCCCTCAAAGTACTGACACTGGCCTGGCTGAAAGATCAGCGAAGTTGTAGGGTGTAATTAATCCCGGCTGGTCTTTCCTTTTAGGGTTTGAAGGAAGATTTGATAAAAACAGTGGGAGCCATCCTGATTAGATAAAATAATAACCAATCTGATCTTGCAAGAGCATACGCTAAAGTGTTTTCTTCTCTCTCTCTCCAGGTAGCGACCATGTTATGCCTTAATCAAGATAATAATATGGATGTATTGACTGAACCCGCATGTTATACTGTGCTGGGGAACGTTGGTTCCGTTCTTTCTTATAAGAGTTATAGGACTGAACAGGATATAGGGGAATACCAGGATTCCCATGCCACCCGAATGAAGAAAGTACATATTGATGCATTTTATTCGGGTGTGTTCGTTACAGAGAACTGTTTCTCCATTGCCCTACGTCCTGGGTATTAGATACCGGGTCAGGATCCCATATATGTAATCAATTACATGGGCTTAGAAAAGGTAGAGAACTTGGAGAAGGTGATAAAGACATAAGGGTTGGAAATGGTGCAATTGTTGCAGCTAAAACCATCGGGGAATATCACCTTGTATTACCAACTGGTAATACATTGGTTCTGAACGAATGCTATTACTTGCCGAACCTGATATGCAACATTATATCGGTTTCTTTACTGAGTAAAGAGGGATATAATTTTGTATTACAGGATAATGTTATGAACATTTTCCGTAACCAAAAGTTTGTTGGATCAGGCACGTTGTGCAATGGAATTTATGTTCTAAATCAATCAACGGTTCTAAGTATAACAAACACACACAAGTGGAAAAGTTCAGAACTGAACGGATCCTTCTTATGGCATTGTAGACTGGGTCACATCAATGCGACACGACTAGCTAAGTTACATAAGGATGGATATTTGAATCCGTTTGAATTATCATATTATGACACTTGCCAGTCATGTCTCAATGGCAAGATGACCAAAACTCTGTTTACGGGACACGGAGAAAGAGTTACGGAACTCTTAGGACTGGTGCATAGTGATGTATGCGGTCCAATGTCTACACATGCCAGGAATGGTTCTGCGTACTTCATTGCATTCACTGACAATCTCTCTAGATTCGGATATGTGTTCCTGATGAAACACAAATCAGAAGCTTTTGAGAAATTTAAAGAATATAAACAAGAAGTCGAGAACCAAACCGGAAAAAGTATTAAAATCCTTCGATCTGATCGAGGAGGTGAATACTTGAGCTTTGAATTCCTGGACTTCCTAAAAGAGAATGGGATTCTCTCTCAGCTGACCCCTCCATATACACCACAGCACAACGGTGTATCAGAACGGAGGAACCACACCCTATTAGATATGGTGCGCTCTATGTTGAGCACAGCTGAGTTACCTATTTCCTTCTGGGGTATGCACTGGAAACAGCTGCAGACCTATTGAATATGGTTCCCACCAAATCCGTGCCAACCACTCCATATGAGATATGGAAAGGAAAGAGACCATGTCTTAATTATGTTAAGATATGGGGTTGTCCGGCATATGTAAAAACGCAGAATCCGGACAAACTCGCGGCAAGGTCCATTCTGTGTAAGTTTATTGGATATCCCAAACATTCGCGCGGGTATATCTTCTACCACATCGAGGAACAAAAGGTGTTTGTTTCTCGACATGCCACCTTTTTAGAAAAGGAATTTCTTGAAAAAGAGATTAGTGGCAAGGAGGTAGAACTGGAAGAGATTCCAGCAATATAGACTACGACAGAAGATTTGGTTGAACCAGAGGATTCGGTAGTTCCCAATGAACCTCAGCCTCTCCGCCGATCTAGTAGGGTTCCTCGCCAACCTGAGAGATACTACGGTTTTCTCATGGATGGTGGCAGTGAGGATTGCATCATGGAGGATGATGACCCAACTAGCTTCGAGCAGGCCATCACGAGTGGGGACTCAGTGAAATGGCTGGATGCTATGCGGTCCGAGATGGGATCCATGTACACCAACAAAGTATGGACTTTGGAAGATGCTCCTGAAGGGGTAAAACCCATTGGGAGCAAGTGGATCTTCAAGAAAAAACTTGGTGTAGATGGGAAAGTGGAGACTTTCAAAGCTAGACTTGTTGCAAAGGGTTTTCGTCAAAGACCGGGTGTGGACTATGACGAGACCTTTTCTCCAGTGGCTATGCTTAAATCCATCCGGATCATGCTTGCCATCGCTGCATATCATGACTACGAAATCTGGCAAATGGATGTTAAGTCCGCCTTTCTAAACGGTGATTTAGAAGAGTGCGTGTACATGAGTCAGCCAGAGGGCTTCTTAGATAGTAGGAGCAGCGGGAAGGTGTGCAAGCTGCTTAAATCTAATTATGGATTAAAGCAAGCATCGCGGAGTTGGAACATTTGCTTTGACATTGTTATCAAAGAGTTTGATTTCGTCAAAAACGTAGATGAACCTTGTATCTACAAGAAGGTAGCAGGGAGTAAGGTTGTCTTCCTCGTATTGTACGTGGACGAAATACTCCTGATAGGAAATGACATTCCTATGCTGCAATCGGTCAAGCTCTTCTTATCACAACGATTCTCAATGAAAGATCTAGGTGATGCCTCCTGCATATTGGGAATCAGGATCTATAGAGATAGATCTAAAAGGATATTGGGATTGTCCCAGTCCAGGTACATTGACACCAAACTAAAGAGGTTTAGTATGGAAGAATCCAAGCGTGGGAACTTACCCACGATCTCTGGAGTCACTCTCTCCAAAGAGATGTCTCCCAAGACTGATTTGGAGAGAGCTCGCATGCAAGGGATACCCTATGCTTTGGCTGTAGGCTCTATCATGTATGTGATGCTATGTACCGACCCGATGTAGCATAGTCACTAAGTGTAGTGTGTAGGTATCAAGCTGATCCTGGAGAGAGTCACTGGACAGCTGTGAAGAGCATTCTCAAGTACTTACGAAGGACTAAGGTGATGCTCTTGGTGTATGGTAACGGAGAACTCCAAGTGGAGTCCTT
The DNA here is from genome assembly GCA_030015575.1 of Agapanthus africanus. Lineage (NCBI taxonomy): Eukaryota > Viridiplantae > Streptophyta > Magnoliopsida > Asparagales > Amaryllidaceae > Agapanthus > Agapanthus africanus. The sequence continues at coordinate 257,215,938 of CM057349.1, read as the reverse complement.
TACCGATTCGAGCTTCCAGAGTGATAAGGACGACTCAAAGTCGCAGTCGGGATTTGTCTTTATCCTTTACGGAGGGGCGGTTAGCTGGAAGAGTTCCAAGCAGGAAACCGTGGCAGACTCGACGATGGAGGCTGAATACATCGCTGCCAACGATGCTGCCAAAGAGGCTGTCTGGATCAAGAAGTTCATTACTGAACTTGGAGTGCTTTCATCCATTGAGAATCCAATACCTTTGTATTGCGATAACAATGGAGCGGTGGCTTTGGCCAAGGAACCCAGGTCCCATCAGCGATCCAGGCATATTCTGAGGCGGTATCACCTGATCCGGGAGATAGTTGATCGCCGGGAGATCGAGGTCAGGAGGGTTGACACGAAGAACAACACAGCGGATCCACTCACGAAGGCGATTCCCCAGATACAGTTTGAGAGACTCTTCGGGATGCTCGGTATGCGATACTACAGCAGCTGGCCCTAGTGCAAGTGGGAGATTGTTGGTTGTATGTATGCCCTAGAGGCCAGTATTGTACAGATGATGTATATTATATTGGATGGTTGGATATGTATAGAGATGACTTTCTTGCTCGATATGATAGTATGCTATCTGGTTGCTCTTTATCTTAACATGTATACTTGTCTCTTTATACTGTCCTATGGTTACATGTTGGTAATGCCCTCAGGATGTGTACTTGACTACCTGGACTATGATGCAGATCATACTAGTGGGGACAAGGTAGTCCATAAGTACATCCTTCAAGGTCCCTAGTCATGGGTGTATCGAGACGGGGCATCGATATACCAGTGTAGACTAGCGTATACGCTTCTCGACGCATGAGATGGGCGATGGCTGATCCCATATCCATTGGTGTTTGACATCAGAGATGGTATACGGGTGCTCAGTGGAGACTGGGTACACTGGGAGGACTCTCCGAGAACTCCCAGATGGTATTATACCTCACGTCAGATGGCAGTTCCCAGGTGACACCAGTACAGGTTAGTCTGTACACCCGAGATCGTCATAGAGTCTTATGTGATTCCCACTATGCTTTGATTTCCACATTACCACGTCCATGAGGGCGTGCAAAACGGTGGTTTTTGGGTACAGTCCCGAGTCACATGGAGGCAATGAGCGATAGGAGGGGTTTCGTTTCTCCCGGTATTGGGGGTTGATGTTGCGCTGTGCTCGATTGGCCGTAACAGGGAAGTCCCTGGCCAGGGCTGATCTAGAGATTTGCTGGTAAGTGTTACCAGTAGTTTCTCGACCCGTTGTGAGCCTCACATCGGCACGACTTATCGGTTATTGGGGTTTGACGTTTACCACCCCTTGACTTGACATGCGACATATCAGACGAGGAGACCGGACTGTACGGGAAGAGTTGTCAGTTGGCTCGACCGGAGTTGTAGCAGGTTCGCTTTTTTTCTTCTGATCGCTCAATACCCGGGTGGCCGTTACGTTTAGCTGACCGCTTGCGGCTTGGGGGTGCTTGATATGATCATCACCCACTGCCGGCGTATTGACGAGTCTTAGAGTCCCACAAAGGAGTTACCTAGTCCAGGCGAAACGTTTTGGTGCGCGTATGCGATATGAGCATGGACCCGGTTAAAATGCGCGTATTGGATACCATATATTGATCGGGAAGCTTGCTTTTGGTGGTGTCGTATGTGATATGGCCGGACTGATAAATCAAGTGTTGATTTATCATTTAACCATTAGTTTCTCACTAGAAATCCTTTCTTGTGTTTGATGGATGTATGCTTGCATGTATGCTTTCTTTTTAGATTCATGCACATATGAATGTGCATACATACATACATACATACATACATACATCATCCTTCATGGTTGATTATACATTGAAAATGGTGGCAATATAAGACTCACACCATGGTTTATTTATTTGGATTATTGTTTATATTTGTGTTAAAAACAAAATGAAAAAGAAAAGGTTAATAAATGGTTGTTTTCTACACACTTCCTTAACCTAACCATGCTCACCTACTTCTAACCATGGATTAACCTTCTCTTTGTGTTTTAACTCAAATTAAATAATATCTTAAACATTTAACCATGGTTTGAGATGAGAAGAAATAAATATATATACATATATTTTCATTTTCTTTTCAAGAGTTATTCTTTTCACTCTTGTTCAAAGAAAAGCCATCATCTTCTTCTTCCTTCCTCTTTTGCTCTCTAGACTTTTGTAGTGAGAAAAATACTTAACAAGATTGGATTTTGAAGTGAGAATAAGAACCACAACATCATTCTACACAAGTTTAGCCCACTTGTTTAGAGTGTTTTCTTCATTTCATTCTCTTGGAAAAGTGAAGTTGTTAGCTTGGACAAGGAGCTTCGGGTGGATCGTCGTGGACACTGGAAGACCTCAAGCGAACCCTCCTCCAACTCTCAAGAGGCCAAGGAGTCTAGCGTAGGGAGCTACAAAGGTTGTACTCTCTAAACCCTAGTCTTTGTTGCCTTTAAAATTTTGTAACCCTAATTTTCTAGGATAGATCCTTTGTATGCTTACTTAGCACCATAAAAATTTAATCTTTGTGACATGTGATGCTTCCAAACCTTTCATAGGGTGCTAGGTATACTTAACACAACCGAGCCCCACTTGAGACGCATCACAGTAAACAACAAAACCACCCGATCCAGAAGGCAAAGATAGAACTGGTGCCGTCGTCAACCGAGTCTTCAACTACTAAAAACTCTGCTCGCACGCATCAGTCCAAAGGAAAGGAACCCTCTTCCGGGTCAGTCCGGTCAGCGGTGCAGCGATACTCAAAAAATCTTGCACGAAACGGCGGTAATAACCAGCTAAGACCAAAAAGCTGCGGACCTCAGTCACGGATACAGGTCTGGGCCAATGCTGTACAGCCTCGATCTTCCTCAGGTCCACAAGAATACCATCTCCCGTCACCACATGACCTAGGAAGTCAACTCTATCAAGCCAAAATGCGCACTTTGAGAACTTAGCATATAGCTGGTGCTCTCTCAATGTCTACAAAGCAATTCTCAAGTGCTGCTCGTGCTCCTCTCGACTCCTAGAGTAGACCAGAATGTCATCAATAAACACAATAATGAACTGGTCGAGGAACGGCCTGAAAATCCGGTTCATCAGATCCATGAACACTGCTGGGGCATTGGTGAGTCCGAGCGACATCACCAGAAACTCGTAATGCCCGTAGCGTGTACGAAAAGCAGTCTTCGGAATGACATCATTCCGAACCCGCAACTGATGATAACCCGAACGCAAATCAATCTTAGAAAAATGTTTCGCACCATGGAGCTGATCAAATAAATCATCAATGCGAGGTAAAGGATACCTGTTCCGCACCGTAACTCGGTTCAATTGACGATAATCAATACTGTCACGACCCGAAAATGGCACGTGACTGGCACTTGAATCATATGAAGTCTATATGACCCCATCTAATTCAAGTAAGCCAAAAATCCAAGAAATCTAAACCATTTAAAAGAATAAAGAGGGAAAAGTTTAGTTTTTAAAGCAAGTAGTTTAACAACATAAGCCGAAGTATGCATTTTTAAAACATCAAGTCCTTTCTGAAAATTTCGGCAGAGTTTCCTTTGTAAATACTGGCCCCAAATGGGCACAACATGCATAATATGAATAAAAGCATCCCCAAGCGGGAGCTATCTCTTCGTCAATTGACGGTCACAAACACGCAGGCAATAATATATACAACGCCAAGGGCGAGGATCAAAACTCAAAAGAAAACTCGAAATCAACATGAAAACCATAATAATACAACGCGCAACTCTAAGGTCGAAAAAACATACACTGGTCTTCTAAGTCTAAAAATAATACAAGTTTGGTTGATGGAGTTTACTAGATACAACTGAAAATAAATAAATACAAGGATGGTCACGATGCGAGTGAACCCACCTACCAAAGCAATCACCAGGAATGAAAACAGTGTGCCAGCAAAGCCGCAACGAAACCTGTACGACAAAACCTGCAAGAACTGTGGCACAAAGGGCGTGAGTTGCCAACTCGTGAGTAGAAAACATCACAGAGCAGAAATCTTATGTATGACTCAATCCTAGGTCAAATACGATCAATATATATATTTCCTCAATATGATAAGGTCTGAAGCATAAAAAGGTAGCAAGGATAAACATCTATACATAAGTGTAATACCAAGTGCTCGTGTCAGTGACACAGGTAGCAACATATCATAAATATAAGGTATGAATGCATGAAAACAGAATACATGTAACTGAGAAAACTGTTTTCATATCTCAGTGAGATTTATGTATATAAAATTAAGATATCATCAATGAAATCAACATAAAATAGTGTCTAACATCGACACAAAATATATATATCTCGCTGTCTCAATATCTAGGGCTCCGGCTATCCGGACTTGCCCCTGGGCTCCGGCTATCCGAACTAGCCCAAACTCCGATCGGTATCCTCCGGATATCCGACGAGTTACAATGAAGTCACTAGTCGGTAGTGTTCCACTGCCAGGCTCAACGCCATCGTCCGCGACCTTCTCGCCCCGGGGTACCGCACCGGGTCCACCATGCACCCACAGACGGTTCCTCCTCCTCCTCGAATCGGGTGTATGATATCGCTCCAGAGCTGAGAAAACTCATGGTGGACATATCTCAAATCATATCATGAGAAAACCGCATCTTTCATTTCAAAATGATAATAAGTTTATAAAATCCTTACGGTTTCTCCAAAACCATAAATCTCATGGAATTCCGAAATCTCAATATCTCAAGTAAATAAACAATGAATTATAAAATATTGGGCTCCGGCAATCCGGACTGGACCTAATAATAATGCATGAAAATGAGCGTATAAATATGCATGACAATCACAGTAATAAATGCAATGTCTAAGCTATCACAATAATAATATATCGGAACTATCAGCTAACAAGCGATATCGATGAATTAATATTCTCTACAGTGTACGTGGCATGGAAATTACCGATGATGATGTGAGTGAGCCGGCAAGCAGGTGTACGTGGAATATGTTAGTTATATGTATGCCCTAGAGGCCATTACTATACATGTGATGTATATTGTAGTGGATGCTTGGACATATATAGGGAGGACTTTCTTGCTCGACATGATAGTATACTATCTGGTTACTCTTTACCTTAACGTGTATACTGATTGTCTCTCTGTTACATGTTGGTAAAGCCCTTAGGATGTGTACTTGACTACCTGGACTATGATGCGGATCATACTAGTGGGGACATGGTGTAGGGTTCCTAGGCACTCTAGTGAGGTCTCACAAGGCATCAACCATGCCCGTTTCAAATTTTACGGTGCCGAGAAACCCTAGTACGGATCGTCGGCTAGAAGTTTAGGCGAAAAAGCTAACTAGTTAACAATTAACTAAGAGATACGGAAATACAACCTTTGTAGATCCGGTGCTCCACCTCCATAGCTCCGCAACGAAGTCCTCTCCGCTGTCCAAATCAAATCCGGGCTCTAACGTCGGCTTCGTCGGAGAATGGGCAAGCTAGGTCGTCGATGTCCATGCCGAAGATGATCTACGTCGAGGCATCGCTAGATCAAGCTCACAACTTCACCAAGTCATGAAACTTGTGAAGTAAACACACTCTACTACTTGGCAAGAGGTAGAGGATGAAGAAATAGGAAGTGGGTAGACTTTAGAATTGGATTTCTCACTCATTTCATCAATCCACCATTGATGAAGAGAAGCTTTCTTCATTGAAGAAGATGAAGAAGAAGAAGAAAGAAATATGATAAGTTAATTATCTTTGGAAAAGAAAATGAATACTTATCATATTAGAACCATGGTCAAGTGTAGAGAATTAACTAAGGTTAGATTAATGGTTAGGGTTTAAGATGAAGACAAGAATGGTTACAAAGTCAAAGCTTCATGAAGCTTCAACTAAACTCCAAAATTAGCAACCATTCTTTTCTTATCTATTCAAAATAAATAAATAAATAAATAAGTAATAAAAAGAAAACCCTAATCATTAGTTTAACCATGGCTTAATTCATTACACTTAACTATAGTTAAACATGTATCATCAAACATGATACAATCAAGTGTACAAAAGTATATCACATATACAATGTGCACAAATCAAGTGAGAAAATCCGTTTAAAGTGAACCAATACTAGTTAATGCAAAGTAATATATCAAATATATAATTATGCATTAAATAATTAAATCAACACTTGATTCAATGACCCGGTCATGTCGCACACAACCGACTAGTATATAATGTACCGGCTTATCAAATCAACCTTTGATTCGATAACTAGGGTATATCGCATATAACCTAATCGATACATTCATCGCGATAATGGAATACGGTATCACATACACGCATTATTCTCGGTCCCGCACATATCTCATATGCGCTCCTATTTCGTTTCGCTTGAGCCAGGAAACCTCTGTGTAGGACTCTAAAGACTCGTCAATACGCCGGCAGCAGGTGATGATCATATCAAACACCCACAAGCCGCAAGTGGTCTGCTAAACGTAACGGCCACCCGGGTATTGAGCGATTTGAAGATCGACGAGCAAGCCCGCTCACACTCCAGTGAATCCGACCAGTAACACTACCGTACAGTCCGGTCTGATCGTCTGATATGTCGCATATCTCGCCTAGGGGTGGTAAACGTCAGACCCCAATAGCTCGATAAGTCGTGTCGATATGAGGTCTATAACACTTCGAGAAACTACTGGTAACACTTACCAGTAAATCTCAGCAACCCTGGCCAGGGATTTCCTGTTATAGCCAATCGAACACAGCGCAACATCAACCCCCTATACCGGGAGAGACGAATCCCCTCCTATCGCTCATTGCCTCCATGTGACTCGGGACTGTACCCAAAAACCACCGTTTTGCATGCCCTCTTGGACGTGGTAAGATGGAAATCAAAGCACAGTGGGAACCACACAAGACTCTATGACGATCTCGAGTCAACAGACTACTCTGTACCAGTGTCACCAGAGAACTGCCATCTGACGTGAGGTATAATACCATCTGGGAGTTCTCGGCGAGTCCGTCCAGTGTACCCAGTCTCTACTGAGCACCCGTATATCATCTCTGATGTCAAACACCAATGGATATGGGATCATCCATCGCCCATCTATATGGGTCGAGAAGGTATACGCTAGTCTACACTGGTATATCGATGCCCCGTCTCGATACACCCACGACCAGGGACTTTGAAGGATGTACTTATGGACTACCATGTCCCCACTAGTATGATCTGCATCATAGTCCAGGTAGTCAAGCACACATCCTAAGGGCTTTACCAACATGTAACAGAGAGACAATCAGTATACACGTTAAGGTAAAGTTCAACCAGATAGCATACTATCATGTCGAGCAAGAAAGTCCTCCCTATATATGTCCCAGCATCCACTACAATATACATCCTATGTACAGTAATGGTCTCTAGGGCATACATATAACTAACACATGGTAGTCCATAAGTGCATCCTTCAAGGTCCCTAGTCGTGGGTGTATCAAGACGGGGCATCGATATACCAGAGTAGACTAGCGTATACCTTCTCGACCCATATAGATGGGCGATGGATGATCCCATATCCATTTGTGTTTGACATCAGAGATGATATACGGGTGCTCAGTGGAGACTGGGTACACTGGACGGACTCGCCGAGAACTCCCAGATGGTATTATACCTTGTTAGTTATATGTATGCCCTAGAGGCCATTACTATACATAGGATGTATATTGTAGTGGATGCTTGGACATATATAGGGAGGACTTTCTTGCTCGACATGATAGTATGCTATCTGGTTACTCTTTACCTTAACGTGTATACTGAATGTCTCTCTGTTACACGTTGGTAAAGCCCTTAGGATGTGTACTTGACTACCTGTACTATGATGCGGATTATACTAGTGGGGACAAGGTAGTCCATAAGTACATCCTTCAAGGTCCCTAGTCGTGGGTGTATCGAGACGGGGCACCGATATACCAGAGTAGACTAGCGTATACCTTCTCGACCCATGAAGATGGGCGATGGATGATCCCATATCCATTGGTCTTTGACATCAGAGATGATATACGGGTGCTCAGTGGAGACTGGGTACACTGGACGGACTCGCCGAGAACTCCCAGATGGTATTATACCTTACGTCAGATGGTTGTTCTCTGGTGACACTGGTAGAGAGTAGTCTGTTGACCCGAGATCGTCATAGAGTCTTGTGTGGTTCCCACTGTGCTTTGATTTCCACCTTACCACGTCCAAGAGGGCGTGCAAAACGGTGGTTTTTGGGTACAGTCCCCAATCACATGGAGGCAATGAGCGATAGGAGGGGATTCCTCTCTCCCGGTATAGGGAGTTGATGTTGCGCTGCGTTCGATTGGCTATAACCGGAAATCCCTGGCCAGGGTTGCTGAGATTTACTGGTAAGTGTTACCAGTAGTTTCTCGAACTGTTATAGACCTCATATTGACACGTCTTATCGAGCTATTGGGGTCTGACGTTTACCACCCCTAGGCGAGATATGCGACATATCAGACGACGAGACCGGACTGTACGGTAAGTGTTACTGGTTGGATTCACAGGAGTGTGAGCGGGCTTGCTCGTCGACCTTCTGATCGCTCAATACCCGGGTGGCCGTTACGTTTAGCAGACCGCTTGCGGCTTGTGGGTGTTTGATATGATCATCATCTGCTGCCGGCGTATTGACGAGTCTTTAGAGTCCTACACAGAGGTTTCCTGGCTCAAGCGAAACGAAATAGGAGCGCATATGAGATATGTACGGGATCGAGAATAATGCGTGTATGTGATACCGTATTCCATTCTCGCGATGAATGTATCGATTGGTTGTATGCAATATAACCTAGTTATCGAATCGAGGATTGATTCGATAAGCCGATGCATTGAATATTAGTCGGGCATATGCGATATGACCGGATCGTTAAATCAAGTGTTGATTTAATGATTTAATGTATAATTATATATTTGATACATTACTTTGCATTAACTAGTATTGGTTCACTTTAAATGGATTTTCTCACTTGATTTGTGCAAGTTGTATATGTGATATACTTTTGTGCACATGATTGTATCATGTTTGATGATACATGCTTTTTTGGTTAAGTGTAAAGAATTAAACCATGGTTAAGTTGTTGATTAGGGTTTTACTTATTCATTTATCTTATTTATTTATTCATTTTGAATAAATTGAAAGATAAATGAATGGTGGCTTAATTTGTTTTTAGTTGAAGCTTCATGAAGCTTTGACTAAATGACCTTTTTGTTCTCATCCTTAACCCTAACCATTTAAACTAACCCTAGTCTATTCTCTACACTTAACTAAGGTTAGAATATGATAAGAATCAATTCTTTTTCAATTATTCTTTAACACTTTATCATATTCTTTCTTCTTCTTCTTCTTCTTCACATGAAGAAAACCTTGCTTCATCAATGGTAAATTGATGAAAAGAGTGAGAAATCCAATTCTAAAGTGAACCCACCTCCTATTTCTTCATCCTCTACCTCTTGCCAAGTAGTATAGGGTGTTTTCTTCACAAGTTTCATGACTTGGTGAAGTGGGAGCTTGATCTTGTGAAGCCTCGACGTAGATCATCTTCGGCATCGTAGTCGATGACCTAGCCCGCCCTTTTCTCCGATGAAGCCGACGCTAGAGCCCGGGATTTGATTTGGACAGCAAGGAGACTTCATCATGGAGCAATGGAGGTGGAGAACCGGATCTACAAAGGTTGTATTTCCGTTCACTTAGTTAAGTTGTTAACTAGTTGCTTGTTTCGCCTAAAATTCTAGTTAACGATCCGTATTAGGGTTTCTCGGCACTTGTAAATTTTGAAATTGGCATGGTTGATGCCTTGTGAGACCTCATTAGTGTGTCTAGAAACCCTACAGTGGTATCAGAGCCTAGCTAGAGCCTTAGGCGATGCGTAGACGGAGTTAGAAGTCCGATCGAACCGAAACCCTAACCCAAAAATTGCTCTCTGTACATTTTTGAAAATTGTGGATTTTTGAGAATTAAAAATATGCAGAAAAATCAGCAGGAATATCTAAGAGTTACTGTAAAATTCTATGCCCTAATTCCATCAAGCCACCGCGGTTCCGCGGCACGAGCATGGCTCGTGCGGCGGTTCCGCGGCCGATTTGTCTTTTCATGCATTGAATTTTGCACAGTAACTCCTACTTTGCAGTGCTGGTTTTCCTGGGAATTTTTAATATTTATTCAAGAGTTGAAATTTCTGGGTTGTATTGGGGACTCGGTGCTTCGATCGGATTGTCTAATTTTGTCTGTTTGTTTTTCCGGATAATTTTAGAATATGTTAAAAAGTTCGACCGGATATAAATACCCAATCTTTCCCCTGCCGGGAAATTTCCAAGTGTTGGATTTTTCTGTGGTTTAAAGACATTCTAAGTAGTGCAAGTAACGCGATGGTCCCTCTAGAAGACAACAAACCTTAACTCGATTATGTGACCGTCTTGAACTGCCCTTTGAACCTCCGGGTTTGGGGCAGTACGGCGTACCACATGTGAGGCGTTGGCTTGACCCTTCTACGGCTGGACCGTTGGTACTGAGGCATGAAGTGAATATCTTTGAACCTATTTCATGTGTTGAACGGTTTCGGGAAAACTTGGGTGTTCGAATGTTCGATCGGAAAGTTTAACATTTTCTATTTATCCGGAATGTGATACAATAATTGGAATTCACAAGTAGTTATGAGATAACTGAATGAATGTTATAAACATAGCAGTTTAGTCTCACTTGATCGGTTGCTACGGAATTTTGATGTGATCAAAAGTCCATCGCAATCACGTAGCGTACGCGGATACTCGCCGGGTAAACTTAATAGACAGCCTCGCCCCATAGCCCCGACCAAGTGACTGGAGGAGAACCCCGTCGCCGAAAGCATCCATCAGGGTGCTCGCGGCAGCGGTGTTCCGCCTTGGTGCACTTCGTTGACGGCGTCGGGGGTGCGGCCGCCAACTAAAGTTTGCGACGAGCATTCGATCAGGATGTCGGGAATCTTGTTGAATTGCCCGACATGATATTGAAAAGTGTTTTCGATAATGAGACTAAAATGTGGAGTTTATAATTGTTAGGCATGTGATGTCTAAGTATTTCATTTGATTAAGCATGCGATGTCTAAAGAGGTTGCGGATTCCAATTGTTGTAGTTTTACACTTTCTTTTCTGTGACCGTAAGTGTAATATGTGATATCGCCGGTTTCGTTGCTATATGTCAACGACAATTGGGATGCGCATATTTACTTACGTTGATGACATGTGATATTATGTGTTGCTGGATATGTTATATTGGATCGTCGTGTTCGAATAGCCGGGGGTTTTTATGTGAGATGAGTGTTTTTCATTTTCATTCATGTAAAAACTTGTATGTAATATTCTTTTATTGGGGCACTTCCAGGTTGCGGAAGCTGTCACCCTCTGTATATTATTTACTTTTCCGCACTAGGATAGACCCAAGGAGGAGGGCACAAGTAACCGGGTTCTGGAGTCCAGTGGGAGACCAACTCGAGGAGTCGAGTCCGGGTCTCCTAACTCTAGAATTGGTAGGGTTGCTTGCCGCTCTCGTAGGGGTCTAGGGGTGTGGGTTTGGCTATTCATCGCTACCATGGAATCCGTGTTTTATACTGGCTCGTATTGAAAACACGGACGTCCTAGTATATCCAATATTTCATATGATTCTTCTGCTGCGATATCTGTGATATGTTCTGTGATAGATACTGTATATAGTATATATGATATATTATATAGGCGTTACTTATGTTTTACACCCGCGCTAGCCCTGCCCCGCTCTGCCGTTAGTTACCTAACCTAACGGTGCACGAGGGGACATCGAGGCGAATGCGGATGGCATAAGTGTACGTCGTATTTATCTGTGATTATTAGGTACTTAAATGATGGGACTTCATTAATGTGATTAATGAAAGTAAAAGAAACCTAAAGATGTTGTAGAATCGAATTTCAAAAATAAAACAGGTAGCTACAGTTCTTGCTTTGCACAGCGGTATATATGATATATCCTGCACCTTATTCGATAAGGAAAGGACCGAGATCCCTTCACCGGGAGTGACTCCTTTAGCAATAACTGGCAGATGCTACAACTCTCGGTTTGTCTTTTGATTGCTTTTAAGAGTTTTTGATTTGCACAGTGATATATGTGATATATCCCGCACCTCATTCGACGAGGAAAGGACCGACGATTCCTTCACCGGGAGTGACTCCTTTAGCAAAACTAGTAAAGCCTCAAAAACACTCCATTTTAAAATCATTTGATTCTACAACGATATCAAGTTCATTACGCAATAGGTTTTCAGAAAAACCTGTCGTAGCCCTCCGTCATTTCAGATAAGTCCTACTTAGTATTCGTGCTACGTTTGTTGACCTCCGTCAAGGCGTAGTGTGCGGTAGCTAACTAGTATTTATCTGCTTATGCATATGATGCAGATTGGATTAGGGTAGTCGTGCGGCCTTGTTGACCTCCGTCAAGGGTCGTGCGGGTGGGTTTAATTCAATCAAGAAATGACGGGTTGAACTTGACTAGTAGCCTATGGTTTGTTGACCTCCGTCAAGGTCATAGGACGCTAGGGGCAAAATATTATCGGGAATTTCAAGTGTTGAAATTTGCAATGAGATTGCATACTTTCTATGAGATAGTTGGATCCCGATACCCACTGCGAGTAAGAGTTACTCCTGGGAGAGTTTTACATATTACAATTAGCCGATCAAGTAGGTGTCTAGAAAGGTGTCAACGAGGTTATGCCTCTGGGAAAACGAGGTTCACATTAATTAGGTTCGTGCGAAAGCACGGGGGACCTCCCTTAAAGTACCGACACTGGTCTGGCTGAAAGATTGGCGAACTTGTAGTCTGTAATTAATCCCGGCTAGTCTTTCCTTTTAGGATTTGAAGGAAGATTTGATAAAAGCAGTGGGAGCCATCCTGATTAGATAAAATAATAACCAATCTATTCTTGCAAGAGCGCACGCTGAGTGTTTTCTTCTCTCTCTCTCCAGGTAGCGACCATATCACGCCTTAATCAAGATAATAATACGGAATATTGACCGAACCTGCTTGTTATACTGAGCTGGGGAACGTTAGTCCCGCTCCAACTTATAATTGTTATAAGACAGAGCAGGAAATTGGGGAATACCAGATTTCCCGTGCAGCCCAAACGAAAAAAGTGCATGTTGATGCATCATCTTCGGGTGTGTTCATTATATAGAACTGTTTCTCAGTGTCCTTTACGTCCTGGGTATATGATACTGGATCAGGATCCCGTATATGTAATATGTTACATGGGCTACAGATAGGTAAAGAACTGAGAACGGGTGATAAGTTTCATGAGGCAGATAACGGGGCAAGAGTTGCAGCCAAGTCTGTTGGTCACTGTCACCCTGTATTCCAAATACATTGATTCTGAACGAATGTTATTAGATACCGAACCTGATATACAAAATCATATCAGTCTCTTTAGTAAAGAAAGGATATAATTTTGTATTGTTGGATAATGTTTTGAACATTTCCTATATCAAAAGTTGATCGGTTCAGGCAAGTTATCTAAAAGCATTAATGTTCTAAATCAAACTACGGTTCTTAGTATACAGAACATACACAAGAGGAAGAGTTCAGAACTGAACGAATCCTTCTTGAGGTATTGTAGACTAGGTCATATCAATGCGACCCGACTAGCTGAAGTTACATGAAGATGCATATTTAAATCAGTTTGAATCTACATCTTGTGAAACTTGCCAGTCATGTCACAAAGATATAATGACACCAGCTCTGTTTATTAGAAACAGAGAAAGAGTTAGTGAACTCTTGGGATAATACATGTTGATGTATATAAGGTCCCCTGTCTACATATGCCAGGACTGGTTCTTTGTACTTCGTTACATTCTCTGATTATCTCTCAAGATTCAGACATATGTTCTTGTTGAAACACAAGTCCGAACCTTTTGAGATATTCACAGAATATGATTTAGAAGTAGAAAACCAAAACACGGGTATAAGTATTATGTCCTTTGATGAGATCGAGGAGGAGAATACTTGAGCACGGAAATCCTGGACTATTCTAAAGGAGAATGAGATTCTCTCTCAGCATTACTCCTCCATATATACCATAGCACGATGGTATATCGGGGCGGAGCAGTTGCACCCTATGTGATATGGTGTGCTCTATGATGAGTACTACTGTGTTTCCTATTTCCTTTTGGGAGTTATGCACTTGAGAAGCTGCATACCAATTGAATTGGGTTCCAATCAAATCAGTTGCCTACCGCTTCATATGTGATATGGAAAGGGAAGAGCCCATATCTTAAGTTGGTTAAGATTTGGGGTTGTCCGGGCTATGTCTAAAAGCATAATTCGGATAAGCTCGAGGCAAGATCAGTTATGTAGAACTGGAATGGTTTCAGCTATACAAACTGCAGCTGATGATTTGGTAGAACCAAAGGATTCAATAGTTTCCAACGAATCTCAACCTCTCCGCCGATCTAGTAGGGTTCCTCACCAACCTGAGAGATACTTCGGTTTCTCTATGACAGTGGGAGCGAGGATTGCATCATGTGATGATGACCCAACTAGTTTCGAGCTGGCCATCAGGAGTGGGACTCTGTAAGAATAGCTGGATGCTTAGCGATCTGAGATGGAATCCTTATACAGCAACAAAGTATGGACTTTGGTTGCTATATCTGAAGGGTTAAATCCCCATCAGGAGTAAGTATATCTTGAGAAGATTACTTGGTGTACATGGAAAAGTTGAGACTTTCAAAGCTAGACTTGTTAAAGGTTTCCATCATTGACCAGATATGGATCATAATGAAACCTTTTCTAAGGATCTATGCTTAAGTCCATCCAGATCCTACTTACCACGGCTACATACCATGACTACGATATCTGGTGGTTGGGTGTCATGACTGCTTTTCTAAATGATGTTTTGGAAGAGAGCGTCTATAAGTACATAACCAGAGGGTTTCGTAGACAGTGGGAGCAGCGGAAACGTGTGCAAGATGCTTTATAGGATAAAGCAGGTATCGCGGGGTTGGAACATCTGTTTTGATGTGGTAGTCAAAGAGTTTGACTTCATCAAAATGGTAGATGAACCTTGTATATACAAGAAGGTAGTAGGGAGTATGGTAATGATCCTCGTAGAGTACGTGGATGACATACTCTTGATAGGGAAGGAGTTTCCTATGCTACGCTCGGTCAATCTCCGTTTATCACAAGGATTCTCCATATAGGATCAAAGTGATACCTCCTAAATCTTGGGTTTTGGATCTATGAGATAGATCTAAATGGATGTTAGGATTCTCACTAGTTGTAGTGAGACGGTATCAATCGACCCTGGGGAGAATCACTGGAATGGTTCCAGGGTGATAAAGACGACTGAATGTTAGTCACAGGCATTGTCTTTACCCTCAGTGGAGGGACGGTATGTTGGAAGAGTTCCAAGCTAGATACCGTGGCACACTAGACGATAAAGGCTGGATACATCGCTACTTAAGATGCTACCAATGAGGCAGTCTGGGTGTATATAAGTTCATGAGATGAACTTTGTTCCTCCCATTGTGTGACAATGGAGTTGTGGCTTATGCCAGGGAACGCCGGTCCCATCAGTGATCCAGACATATTCTAAGGCAGTGTCACCTGATCATGGAGATGGTTGATCTCCAGGGTGATCGAGGTTAGGAGAGTAGACTCAGAGGACAACACGGCGGATCCACTCACGAAGGCCTATTCCCAGAGAGAGACTTTTATGGGATGGTTGAGTATGAGATACTACAACCACTGCTACAGATGGCCCTAGTGCAAGTGGGAGATTGTTAGTTATATGTATGCCCTGGAGGCCATTACTATACATAGGATGTATATTGTAATGGATGCTTGGACATATATAGGGAGGACTTTCTTGCTCGACATGATAGTATGCTATCTGGTTACTCTTTACCTTAACGTGTATACTGAATGTCTCTCTGTTACATGTTGGTAAAGCCCTTAGGATGTGTACTTGACTACCTGGACTATGATGCGGATCATACTAGTGGGGACATGGTAGTCCATAAGTACATCCTTCAAGGTCCCTAGTCGTGGGTGTATCGAGACGGGGCACCGATATACCAGAGTAGACTAGCGTATACCTTCTCGACCCATGAAGATGGGCGATGAATGATCCCATATCCATTGGTGTTTGACATCAGAGATGATATACGGGTGCTCAGTGGAGACTGGGTACACTGGACGGACTCGCCGAGAACTGCCAGATGGTATTATACCTTACGTCAGATGGCAGTTCTCTGGTGACACTGGTACAGAGTAGTCTGTTTACCCGAGATCGTCATAGAGCCTTGTGTGGTTCCCACCGTGCTTTGATTTCCACCTTACCACGTCCAAGAGGGCGTGCAAAACGGTGGTTTTTGGGTACAGTCCCGAATCACATGGAGGCAATGAGCGATAGGAGGGGATTCCTCTCTCCCGGTATAGGGAGTTGATGTTGCGTTGTGTTCGATTGGCTATAACCAGAAATCCCTGGCCAGGGTTGCTGAGATTTACTGGTAAGTGTTAGCAGTAGTTTCTTGAACTGTTATAGACCTCATATCGACACGACTTATCGAGCTATTGGGGTCTGACGTTTACCACCCCTAGGCGAGATATGCGACATATCAGACGACGAGACCGGACTGTACGGTAAGTGTTACTGGTTGGATTCACAGGAGTGTGAGCGGGCTTGCTCGTCGATCTTCTGATCGCTCAATACCCGGGTGGCCGTTACGTTTAGCAGACCGCTTGCGGCTTGTGTGTGTTTGATATGATCATCATCTGCTGCCGGCGTATTGACGAGTCTTTAGAGTCCTACACAGAGGTTTCTTGGCTCAAGCGAAACGAAATAGGAGCGCATATGAGATATGTGCGGGACCGAGAATAATGCATGTATGTGATACCGTATTCCATTCTCGCGATGAATGTATCGATTGGTTGTATGCGATATAACCTAGTTATCGAATCGAGGATTGATTCGATAAGCCGATGCATTGAATATTAGTCGGTCATATGCGATATGACCGGATCGTTAAATCAAGTGTTGATTTAATGATTTAATGTATAATTATATATTTGATATATTACTTTGCATTAACTAGTATTGGTTCACTTTAAATGGATTTTCTCACTTGATTTGTGCAAGTTGTATATGTGATATACTTTTGTGCACATGATTGTATCATGTTTGATGATACATGCTTTTTTGGTTAAGTGTAAAGAATTAAACCATGGTTAAGTTGTTGATTAGGGTTTTACTTATTCATTTATCTTATTTATTTATTCATTTTGAATAAATTGAAAGATAAATGAATGGTGGCTTGATTTGTTTTTAGTTGAAGCTTCATGAAGCTTTGACTAAATGACCTTTTTGTTCTCATCCTTAACCCTAACCATTTAAACTAACCCTAGTCTATTCTCTACACTTAACTAAGGTTAGAATATGATAAGAATCAATTCTTTTTCAATTATTCTTTAACACTTTATCATATTCTTTCTTCTTCTTCTTCTTCTTCACATGAAGAAAACCTTGCTTCTTCAATGGTGAATTGATGAAAAGAGTGAGAAATCCAATTCTAAAGTGAACCCACCTCCTATTTCTTCATCCTCTACCTCTTTCCAAGTAGTATAGGGTGTTTTCTTCACAAGTTTCATGACTTGGTGAAGTGGGAGCTTGATCTTGTGATGCCTCGACGTAGATCATCTTCGGCATCGTAGTCGATGACCTAGCCCGCCCTTTTCTCCGATGAAGCCGACGCTAGAGCCTGGGATTTGATTTGGACAGCAAGGAGACTTCATCATGGAGCAATGGAGGTGGAGAACCGGATCTACAAAGGTTGTATTTCCGTTCACTTAGTTAAGTTGTTAACTAGTTGCTTGTTTCGCCTAAAATTCTAGTTAACGATCCGTATTAGGGTTTCTCGGCACTTATAAATTTTGAAATTGGCATGGTTGATGCCTTGTGAGACCTCATTAGTGTGCCTAGGAACCCTACATACCTTACGTCAGATGGCAGTTCTCTGGTGACACTGGTAAAGGTTAGTCTGTAGACCCGAGATCGTCATAGAGTCTTGTGTGATTCCCACTGTGCTTTGATTTCCACCTTACCACGTCCAAGAGGGCGTGGAAAACGGTGGTTTTTGGGTACAGTCTCGAGTCACATGGAGGCAATGAGCGATAGGAGGGGTTTCTTCTCTCCCGGTATTGGGGTTGATGTTGCGCTATGCTCGGTTGGCCATAACAGGGAAGTCCCTGGCCAGGGCTGGTTTAGAGATTTACTGGTAAGTGTTACCAGTAGTTTCTCGCCCCGTTATGAGCCTCATATTGGCATGACTTATCGGTTATTGGGGTCTGACGTTTACCACCCCTAGACTTGATATGCGACATATCAGACGAGGAGACCGGACTGTACGGTATTGTCGCTGTCAGGCTTTTTGCAGGAGTTGTAGCGGGCTTGCTTGCTGATCTTCTGATCGCTCAATACCTGGGTAGCCGTTACGTCCAGCTAGTACCGCTGACGGCTTGTGGGTGCTTGATATGATCATCACCTACTGCCGACGTATTGACGAGTCTTTAGATTCCTACATAGAGGTTATACTGGCTCAGGCAAAACAAAATAGGAGAACATATGTGATATGTGCGGGACCGAGAATAATGCGAGTATGTGATACCGTATTCTATTCTCACGATGTTTGTATCGATCGGTTATATGCGATATAACCAGGTTATCGAATCAAGGGTTGATTCGATAAGTCGATACATTGGATGTTAGTCGGTTATATGTGATATAACCGGATTATTAAGTCAAGAGTTGATTTAATAATTTAGTGTATAATTGTATATATGATATACTAATTTACATTAACTAACATTGGTTCACTTAAGCATTCATTTTTCTCACTTGAGCACAACTTGATATATTTTTGATATATATTTATTTGTGTTTTCTATTTGTATCATGGTTGTTGATACACTTGACATGGGTGTATAAGACATACACGATTCTAATTTTAGTAGAGGGTTTTTTGTATTTAAAGTAAATCTAAATTGATTGAATTTGTTAAGTGCATGAAGCTTGTAGAAGCATTTAGTGCTTTGACAAATTCAACTCAATTTGTTTTACTTATGATATTTAGTTAACCCAACCACTATAATTAGCCATGGTTATGTCTCTACATGGGTTAGTATATGATACACACTCACTCATGGTTAGCTAACTCTCTCTTGATTAGGCTTTCATTCTCATTTTGAGCTCATCTTCTTCCTCTTTCATTTTCTTTCTATGGTTTGATAAAGAGAGAGAATCAAGGTGAGAAAAGAAAGTCTAAAGTGTACCCATTTCCTATTTCATCATCCTCTACTAGACTAGCACTTTAGTTTAGGGTGTTTGCTTCACTAATTCTCTAGTTAGTGAAGTAGAAGCTTGAGTTCGTATTCCCTCGACGTAGATCATCTTCGGCCTCGAAGACTTCAAGCAATACCGTTGCCTCTTCTCATAGAGCCGTCCGAGAGTCCGGGTGTTCGATGATCGCAGCGAAGGGACTACAACAAGGAGCTTTAGAAGTGAAGGACCGATCGACAAAGGTTGTATTTCGTATTCACTTAGTGTTAAAGAGTTTAACTTGCATGTCTTACCCTAATTGTCTAGCAAAGATCTTGTTTAGAGTTATTCGGCACGGCTAAAATTTTAATCCGGCATGGTTGATGCCTTGTAGAACCTTATTAGAGTGCCTAGTAACCCTACAGTGGTATCAAAGCCTAGCTAGAGCATTAGGCGATGTGTTTACGAAGTTAAAGCTCCGAACGAACCCCGATACGTCAAATTTTACCCCTCTCTGGGAAATTTTTAAAAAATATGATTTTTCTGAATTAATAATACCTAAAAAAATCAACAGGAAATTATAAGAATTACCCTGAAAAACGAGCCCCCAAATCCTCCACTTGGCCGCGGAACCGCGGCAATAAGCCACTTGTCGCGGCGGTTCCGCGGCAAGAAAAGGGTGTTGGGGACGGTTCTTTATGCAGTAATATCAATTACTATTCCTGCATCTTTCTGGGTAGTTTTTATTCTGACTCAAGTGTTGAGCATTCTGGGGTTTATTTTGTAATCGTTGATTCGATCGGAATATTTAATTTCGTTTTGTTTTTCGGATATTTAGAACGTGTTAAAAAGTTCGAACGGATATCAATAACTCATTTTTCCCGACCCGGAAAATTTCCAAGTGTTGGATTTTTCCCGTAGTTTAAGAACGTCTAAATCGTGAAAGTTACGCGATGGACCCTCTAAAAGACAACAAACCTTAACTCGATTATGTGACCGTCTTGAACTGCCTTTTGAACCTTAGGGTTTGGGGCAGTACGGCGTTGCCACATGTGAGGCGTTGGCTTGACCCTTCTACGGCTGGACCATTGGTACTGTGGCATGTGATGGATGTTTTTTTAAACTCCCCTCAAGTGTTGAGAACTATTTGGAAAACTTGGGTGTTTGACCATTCGATCGGAAAGTTTAACATTGTCTATTTATCTGGAATGTGATACAATATTTGGAATCCACAAGTAGTTATGAGATAACTAATTTGAATGTTATAATCATAGCAGTTTAGTCTCAAATGATCGGTTGCCACGGAATTTTGATGCGATCAAAAGTCCGTCGCAATCACGTAGCGTACGCGGATACTCGCCGGGTAAACTTAATAGACAGCCATGCCCCATAGACCCGACCAAGTGACTGTAGGAGAACCCCGTCGCTAAAAGCATCCGTTTGGGTGCTCGCGGCAGCGGTGTTCCGCCTTAGTGCACTTCGTCGACGGCATCCGGGGGTGCGGCCGTCTACTAAAGTTTGCGACGAGCATTCGATCAAAATATCGGGAATCTTGTTGAATTGCCCGACTAGATATTGAAAAGTGTTTTCGATATAGAGACTAAAATGCGGGGTTTTATAATTAAGCATGTGATGTCTATGGAGGTTGCGGATTCCAACTGTTGTACTTTTACACTTTCTTTTCTGCGACCGTAAGTGTAAAATGTGTTATCGCCCGTTTCGTTGCTATTTGTCAACGACAATTGGGATGCGCATATTTACTTACGTTGATGACATGTGATGTTATGTGTTGCTGGATATGTTATATTGGATCGTCGCGTTCTGAATAGCCGGGGGGTTTTATGTGAGATGAGAGTTTTTATTTTCATTCATGTAAAATTAAATGTACGTAATATTCTTTTTTTGGGGCACTTCCGGGATGAGGTTGATGTCACCATTTGTATATTATTTACTTTTCCGCACTAGGATAGACCCAAGGAGGAGAGCATAAGTGACCGGGTTCTAGAGTCCAGTGGGAGACCAACTCGAGGAGTCGAGTCCGGGTCTCCTAACTCTAGAATTGGTAGGGTTGCTTGCCGCTCTCGTAGGGGTCTAGGGGTGTGGGTTTGGCTATTCATCGCGACCGTGGAATCCGTGTTTTATAGAGGCTCAAAATAAAACACGGACGTCCTAGTATATCCAATGTTTCAAATGTTTTTTCTGCTGCGATATCTGTGATGTGATCATTTGATATGTTGTGATAAATACTGTATATAGTATATATGATATATTATATAGACGTTACTTATGTTTTACACCCGCGCTAGCCCTGCCCCGCTCTGCCGTTAGTTACCTAACCTAACGGTGCATGAGGGGACATCGAGGCGAATGCGGATGGCATAAGTGTACGTCGTATTTATCTGTGAGGTTTAGGTGACTTAAATGATGGGACTTCATTAATGTGATTAATGAAAGAAAAAGAAACCTAAAAGATGTTGTGGAATCGAATTTTCAAAAAAAACAGGTAGCTACAGTTCTTGCTTTGCATCGCGGTGTTCCTTGTAGAACATCCTGCACCTTTTTCGATAAGGAAAGGGCCGAGATCCCTTCACCTGGAGTGACCCTTTTAGCAATAACTGGCAGATACTACAACACTCGGTTTGTTTTTTGATTGCTTTTGGAGTTTTTGCTTTGCATAGTGATATATATATCCTGCACCTCATTCGACGAGGAAAGAGACGAGATCCCTTCACCGGGAGTGACCTCTTTAGCGAAACTAGCAAAAGCCTCAAAAACACTCCATTTTAAAATCATTTGATTCTACAACGATATCAAGTTCATTACGCAATAGGTTTTCACAAAAACCTGTCGTAGCCCTCCGTCATTTCAGATAAGTCCTACTTAGTATTCGTGCTACGTTTGTTGACCTCCGTCAAGGCGTAGTGTGCGGTAGCTAACTAGTATTTATCTGTTTATGCATATGATGCAGATTGGATTAGGGTAGTCGTACGACCTTGTTGACCTCCGTCAAGGGTCGTGCGGGTGGGTTTGATTCAATCAAGAAATGACGGGTTGAACTTGACTTGCACCCTGTGGTTTGTTGACCTCCGTCAAGGTCATGGGATGCTTGGGGCAAAATATTATCGGGAATTTCAAGTGTTGAAATTTGCAACAAGATTGCATACCTTCTATAAGATAGTTGGATCCCGATACCCACTGCGAGTAATTGTTACTCCTGGGAGAGTTTTACACATTACAATTAGCCGATCAAGTAGGTGTCTAGAAAGGTGTCAACGGGGTTACGCCTCTGGGAAAATGAGGTTTACTTTAATTAGGTCCATGGGAAAGCACGGGGAACCTCCCTCAAAGTACCGACACTGGCCTGGATGAAAGATTGGCGAAGTTGTAGGGTGTAATTAATCCTGGCTAGTCTTTCCTTTTAGGGCTTGAAGGAAGATTTGATAAAAACAGTGGGAGCCATCCTGATTAGATAAAATAATAACCAATCTGTTCTTGCAAGAGCGCACGCAGAGTGTTTTCTTCTCTCTCTCTCTATGTAGCGACCATGTCACGCCTTAATCAAGATAATAATACGGATGTATTGACCGAACCCGCTTGTTATATTGAGCTGGGGAACGTTGGTACCGCCCCAACTTATAAATGTTATAAGACAGAGCAGGAAATAGGGGATTTCCAGAATTCCCGTGCCACCCAAACGAAGAAAGAGTATACTGATGCATCTTCTTCGGGTGTGTTCATTACAGAGAACGGTTTCTCAGTATCCTTTACGTCCTGGGTATGTGATACCGGATCAGGATCCCTCCATATGTAATTTGTTACATGGGCTACAGATAGGTAGAGAACTGAGAACGGGTGATAAGTTTTATGAGATAGAAAACGGTGCAAGTGTTGCAGCCAAGTCTGTTGGTCACTATCACCATATATTACCAGAGTACATTAATTCTGAACGATTGTTATTAGATACCGAACCTGATATACAACATCATATCAATCACTTTATTAGTAAAGAAGGATATAATTTTATATTGTTGGATAATGTTTTGAACATTTCCTATATCAAGAGTTGATCGGTTCATGCACGTTATCTAAAAGCATTGACGTTCTAAATCAAACTACAGTTCTTAGTATACAAAACACACACAAGAGGAAGAGTTCAGAAATGAACGAATCCTTCTTGAGGTATTGTAGACTAGGTCAGATCAATGTGACCCGACTAGCTGAAGTTACATATAGATGCATATTTAAATTAGTTTGAATTTACATCTTGTGAAACTTGCCGGTCATGTGACAGAGATAAGATGACCATAGCTCTGTTTATAAGAAGCAGAGAAAGAGTTAGTGAACTCTTGGGATGATACATGTTGATGCATGAAGGTCCCCTGTCTACACATGCCAAGACTGGTTCTTTGTACTTCATTACATTCTCTGATGATCTCTCAAGATTCAGACATATGTTCCTGTTGAAACACAAGTCCGAAGCTTTTGAGATATTCACAGAATATAAGTTAGAAGTAGAGAACCAAAACGGGTATAAGTATTATGTCCTTTGTTGTGATCAAGGAGGAGAATACTTGAGCACGGGATTCCTGGACCATTCTGAAAGGAGAATGAGATTCTCTCTCAGCATTACTCCTCCATATACACCACAGCACGTCGGTGTATCGGGGCGGAGAAATCACACCCTATGTGATAAGGTGTGCTCTATGATGAGTAATACTGAGTTACCTATTTCCTTTTGGGAGTTATGCACTGGAGAAGTTGCATACCTATTGAATAGGGTTCCGATCAAATCAGTTGCCTACCACTTCAAATGAGATATGGAAAGGGAAGAGCCCATATCTTAAGTTTGTTAAGATTTGGGGTTGTCCAGCCTATGTCTAAAAGCAGAATTCGGACAAGCTCGAGGCAAGGTCAATTCTGTAGAAGTTTGTTGGATATCCTAAGCATTCACAAGTGAAAATTTTCTACCAAACCGAGGAACAAAAGATGTTTTGTTTCTCAGCATGCCACTTTTGTGAAAGGGAATTTCTTGTGAAGAAATTAGTGGACATGAGGTAGAACTGGAAGGAGTTCCATCTATACAAACTACAGCTGACGATTTGGGAGAACCGAAGGATTCAATAGCTCCCAACGAACCTCAGCCTCTCCGCCGATCTAGTAGGGTTCCTCACCCACCTGAGAGATACTTTGGTTTCTCTATGATAGTGGGAGCGAGGATTGCATCATGAGATGATGACCCAACTAGTTTCGAGTAGGCCATCAGGAGTAGGACTCTGTAAGAATGGCTGGATGCTTAACAATCTGAGATGGAATCCTTATACACCAACAAAGTATGGACATTGGTTGCCTTATCTGAAGGGTTAAATCCCCATCAGGAGCAAGTATATCATGAGAAGATTACTTGGTGTACATGGAAAAGTTGAGACTTTCAAAGCTAGACTTGTTAAAGGTTTGCATCATAGACCAGTTGTGGCTAATGATGAAACCTTTTCTGGGGCCTATGCTTAAGTCCATCCAGATCCTACTTGCCACGGCTACATACCATGACTACGATATCTGGCAGTTGGGTGTCATGACTGCTTTTCTAAAATGATGTTTTAGAAGAGAGAGTCAATAAGTACACAGTCAGAGGGCTTCGTAGACAATGGGAGCAGCGGAAACGTGTGCATGTTTTATGTGATAAAGCAGGCATCGTGGAGTTGGAACATCTGTTTTGATGTGTTAGTCAAAGAGTTTGACTTCATCAAAATGGTAGATGAACCTTGTATATATAAAAAAGGTAGTAGGGAGTATGGTGGTGATCCTCGTAGAGTACATGGATGACATACTCTTGATGGGAAGGAGTTTCCAATGCTACGCTCGGTCAATCTCCGCTTATCACAATGATTCTCCATATAGGATCAAAGTGATACCTACTAAATCCTGGGATTTGGATCTATGAGATAGATCTAATTGGATATTAGGATACTCACTAGTTGTAGTGAGATGGTATCAATTGATCCTGAGGAGAATCACTGGAAAGGTTCCAGGGTGATAAGGACGACTGAATGTCAGTCACAGGCATTGTCTTTACCCTCAATAAAGGGACGGTATGTTGGAAGAGTTCCAAGCTAGATACCGTGGCATACTAGACGATAAAGGCTGGATACATCGCTACCAAAGATGGGTGTATATTAGTTCATGAGATGAACTTCGTTCCTACCATTGTGTGACAATGGAGTTGTGGCGTATGCCTGTAGGGTTCCTAGGCACACTATAGAGGTCTCAAAAGGCATCGAACATGCCAATTTAAAATTTTATGAGTGCCGAGAAACCCGACTGTGACTTAGAGTCGTCCTTATCACTCTGGAAGCTCGAATCGGTAAAGGACTCCACTTGGAGTTCTCCGTTACCATACACCAAGAACATATCTCTAGTCCTTCGCAAGTACTTGAGAATGCTCTTCACAGCTGTCCAGTGACTCTCTCCAGGATCAGCTTGATACCTGCTCAATACACTTAGTGAGTATGCTACATCGGGTCTGGTACATAGCATCGCATACATGATAGAGCCTACTGCCGAAGCATAGGGTATCCCTTGCATGCGAGCTCTCTCCAAATCAGTCTTGGGAGACATCTCTTTGGAGAGAGTGACTCCAAAGATCGTGGGCAAGTTCCCACGCTTGGACTCTTCCATACTAAACCTCTTTAGTATGGTGTCAATGTACCTGGATTGGGACAATCCCAAAATCCGTTTGGATCTATCTCTATAGATCCTAATTCCCATTATGCAGGAGGCATCACCAAGATCTTTCATTGAGAATCTTTGTGATAAGAAGAGCTTGACCGCTTGCAGCATAGGAATATCATTTCCTATCAAGAGTATGTCGTCCACGTACAATACGAGGAAGACAACCTTACTCTCTGCCACCTTCTTGTAGATACAAGGTTCATCTGGATTTTTGACGAAATCAAACTCTTTGATAACGACGTCAAAGCAGATGTTCCAACTCCGCGATGCTTGCTTTAATCCATAAATGGATTTAAGCAGCTTGCACACCTTCCCGCTGCTCCCACTGTCTACGAAGCCCTCTGGCTGAGTTATGTACACGTACTCTTCTAAATCACCATTTAGAAAGGCGGTCTTAACATCCATTTGCCAGATTTCGTAGTCATGAAAGGCAGCAATGGCAAGCATGATCCGGATGGATTTAAGCATAGCCACTGGAGAAAAGGTTTCGTCATAGTCCACACCTGGTCTTTGACGAAAACCCTTTGCTACAAGTCTAGCTTTGAAAGTCTCCACTTTCCCATCTACACCAAGTTTCTTCTTGAAGATCCACTTGCTCCCAATGGGTTTTACCCCTTCAGGAGCAACTTCCAAAGTCCATACTTTGTTGGTGTACATGGATTCCATCTCGGACCGCATAGCATCCAGCCATTTCACTGAGTCCCTACTCGTGATGGCCTGCTCGAAGCTAGTTGGGTCATCATCATCCATGATGCAATCCTCGCTTCCACCATCAATGAGAAAACCGTAGTATCTCTCAGGTGGACGAGAAACCCTACTAGATCGGCGGAGAGGCTGGGGTTCATCGGGAACTACGGAATCCTCTGGTTCAACCAAATCTTCTGTTGTAGTCTGTGTCGCTGGAACCTCTTCCAGTTCTACCTCAATGCCACTTATCTGTTTCATAAGAAAACTTTTTTCCAAGAAAGTGGCATGTCGAGAAACAAACACCTTTTGTTCCTCGGGGTGGTAGAAGATATACCCTTGTGAATTTTTGGGATATCCTACAAACTTACATAAGACAGATCTTGCCTCGAGTTTGTCCGGATTATGTCTTTTGACATAGGCTGGACAACCCCATATCTTAATATAATTAAGATGTGGTCTTTTCCCTTTCCATATCTCATATGGAGTGGTAGGCACTGATTTGGTAGGAACTCTATTCAATAGGTCCATGGCTGTCTCAAGCGCATATCCCCAGAAGGAGATAGGTAACTCAGCTGTACTCATCATTGAGCGCACCATATCTAATAGGGTGCGGTTTCTCCGTTCAGATACACCGTTGTGCTGTGGTGTATATGGAGGAGTCAGCTGAGAGAGAATCCCATTCTCTTTTAGGAAGTCCAGGAATTCATTGCTCAAGTATTCCCCTCCTCGATCAGATCGTAGGATTTTAATACTTTTTCCGGTTTGGTTCTCAACTTCTTGTTTATATTCTCTAAATTTCTCAAAAGCTTCTGATTTGTGTTTCATCAGGAACATATATCCGAATCTAGAGAGATCGTCAGTGAATGTAATGAAGTACGAAGAACCATCCCTGGCATGTGTAGACATGGGACCGCATACATCACTATGTATCAGTCCCAAGAGTTCGGTAACTCTTTCTCCGTGTCCCGTAAATGGAGCTTTGGTCGTTTTGCCTTTGAGACATGACTGGCAAGTGTCATAGGATGAAAATTCAAACAGATTTAAATATCCATCCTTATGCAACTTAGCCAGTCGTGTCGTATTGATGTGACCCAGTCTACAATGCCACAAGAAGGATTCGTTCAGTTCAGAACTCTTCCTCTTGTGTGTGTTTGTTATGCTCAGAACTGTTGATTGGTTTAGAACATAAATGCCATTGCACAACGTGCCTGATCCAACCAACTTTTGGTTACGGAAAATGTTCATAACATTATCCTGTAATACAAAATTATATCCCTCTTTACTCAATAAAGAAACCGATATAATGTTGCATATCAGGTTCGGCATGTAATAGCATTCGTTCAGAACCAATGTATTACCAGTTGGTAATGCAAGGTGATATTCCCCGACAGTCTTAGCTACAACAATTGCACCATTTCCAACTCTAATGTCTTTATCACCTTCTCCAAGTTCTCTACCTTTCCTAAGCCCATGTAACTGATTACATATATGGGATCCTGACCCGGTATCTAATACCCAGGACGTGGAGCAAATGGAGAAACAGTTCTCTGTAACGAACACACCCGAAGAAAATGCATCAACATGTACTTTCTTCATTCGGGTGGCATGGGAATCCTGGTATTCCCTTATTTCCTGTTCATTCCTATAACTCTTATAAGAAGGAACGGAACCAACGTTCCCCAGCACAGTATAACATGCGGGTTCGGTCAATACATCCATATTATTATCTTGATTAAGGCATGAAATGGTCGCTACCTGGAGAGAGAGAGAAGAAAACACTTTAGCGTAAGCTCATGCAAGATCAGATAGGTTATTATCTTATCTAATCAGGATGGCTCCCACTGCTTTTTATCAAATCTTCCTTCAAACACTAAAAGGAAAGACTAGCCGGGATTAATTACACACTACAAGTTCGCCAATCTTTCAGCCAGGCCAGTGTCGGTACTTTGAGGGAGGTCCCCCGTGCTTTCGCACGAACCTAATTAATGTAAACCTCGTTTTCCCAGAGACGTAACCTCGTTAACACCTTTCTAGACACCTACTTGATCGGCTAATTGTAATGTGTAAAACTCTCCCAGGAGTAACTCTTACTCGCAGTGGGTATCGGGATCCAACTATCTCATAGAAGGTATGCAATCTCATTGCAAATTTCAACACTTGAAATTCCCGATAATATTTTGCCCCTAGCGTGCTATGACCTTGACGCATGCCAAACAACCCATAGTCCGCTAGTCAAGTTCAACCCGTACATTTCTTGATTGAATTAAACCCACCTGCATGACCATTGACGCATGCCAAACAACGCCGTGCGAATACCCTAATCCAATCGCATCGTATGCTAGCAGATAAGCACTAGTTAGCTACCGTACACTACGCCTTGACGCATGCCAAACAACCGCAGCACGAATACTAACTAGTACTTATCTGAAATGATGGAGGGCTACGACAGGTTTTTCTGAAAACCTATTGCGTAATGAACTTGATATCGTTGTAGAATCAAATGAAGTTTTGAAATGGAGTGATTTTGAGGCTTTTCTAGTTTTGCTAAAGGGGTCACTCCCGGTGAAGGGATCGTCGGCCCTTTCCTCGTCGAATGAGGTGCGGGATATATCATATATATCACTGTGCAAAGCAGAAACTATAGAAGCAATCAAAAGTCAAACCGAGTGTGTAGCATCTGCCAGTTATCGCTAAAGGAGTCACTCCCGGTGAAGGGATCTCGGTCCTTTCCTCATCGAATAAGGTGCAGGGTATATCATATATACCGCTATGCAAAGCAAGAACTGTAGCTACCTGTTTTATTTAAAATTTGATTCTACAACATCTGAGGTTTCTTTTCTTTCATTAATCACATTAATGAAGTCCCGTCATTTAAATACCTAAACATCACAGATAAATACGACGTACACTTATGCCATCCGCATTCGCCTCGATGTCCCCTCGTGCACCGTTAGGTTAGGTAACTAACGACAGAGCAGGGCAGGGCTAGTGCGGGTGCAAAACATAAGTAACGTCTATATAATATATCATATATACTATATACTGTATCTATCACAGAACATCACATGATCACATCACAGATATCGCAGCAGAAGAAACATATGAAATATTGGATATACTAGGACGTCCGTGTTTTTAATATGAGCCAGTATAAAACACGGATTCCACGGTCGTGATGAATAGCCAATCCCACACCCCTAGACCCCTACGAGAGCGGCAAGCAACCTTGCCAATTCTAGGGTTAGGAGACCCGGACTCGACTCCTCGAGTTGGTCTCCCACTGGACCCCAGAACCCGGTTACTTATGCTCCCCTCCTTGGGTCTATCCTAATGCGGAAAAGTAAATAATATACAAAAGGTGACAACTTCCGCTACCTGGAAGTGCCCCAAATAAAAGAATATTACATACAAGTTTTTACATGAATGAAAATGGAAAACACTCATCTCACATAAAAAAAACCCCGGCTATTCGAACACGACGATCCAATATAACATATCCAGCAACACATAACATCACATGTCATCAACGTAAGTAAGTATGCATACCCCAATTGTCGTTGACGTATAGCAACGAAACCGGCGATATGAACATACTACACTTACGGTCACAAAAAAGAAAGTGTAAAACTACAACAGTTGGAATCCGCAACCTCTTTAGACATCGCATGCCTAACAGATATAAATCCCGCATTTTAGTCTCATTATCGAAAACTCTTTTCAATATCATATGGGACTAAATTGCTAGATTTATAACATTCATTCAGTTATCTCATAACTACTTGTGAATTCCAATTATTGTATCACATTCCAGATAAACAGAAAATGTTAAACTTTCCGATCGAACAGTCGAATACCCAAGTTTTCCCGATACAACTCAACACATGAAATAAGTGTAACAACATTCAGTTCGTGCCTCAGTACCAACGGTCCAGCCGTAGAAGGGTCAAGCCAACGCCTCACATGTGGCACGCCGTACTGCCCCAAACCCGAAGGTTCAAAGGGCAGTTCAAGACGGTCATATAATCGAGTTAAGGTTTGTTGTCTTCTAGAGGGTCCATCGCGTTACTTGCACTACTTAGAACGTCGTTAAACTACGGAAAAATCCAACACTGGGAAATTTCCCGACAGGGGAAAAATTGGGTATTTATATCCGGTCGAACTTTTTAACATATTCAAAAAATTATCCGGAAATACATAAAGACGAAATTTGATACCCCGATCGAAACACCGAATCCCCAAAGCAACCCCAGAAAATTCAACTCTTGAATAATAATTAAAAATACTCAGGAAAATCACCACTGTAAAATAAGAATTACTGTGTAAAATTCTTTAAATATTGAGGCCGTACGACCGCGGATCCGCCGCATGAGCCATGCTCATGCCGCGGATCGACGCTGGCTTAGTGGAATTACGCTCCTGAATTTCACAGTAAACCTTAGAATTTCCTGCTGATTTTTCTGCATATTTTTAATATCTAAAAACTCCAGATTTTGGAAAAAGTCCAGAGAGCATGTTTGGTTTAGGGTTTCGGGTTCGTTCGGGCTTCAAATTGCGTCTAGACTTCGCCTAAGGCTCTAGCTAGGCTATGATACCACTGTAGGGTTCCTAGGCACACTATAGAGGTCTCACAAGGCATCGAACATGCCAATTTAAAATTTTATGAGTGCCGAGAAACCCTAATACGGATAGTCGGCCAGATTTCTAGGCGAAACGGTAAACTAGTTAACTACTTAACTAAAAGTTAGATGCTACAACCTTTGTAGATCCGGATTTCCACTTCCTTAGCTCCACGTAGTCATCCTCTCGCTGTCCTTTTCGAATCCTAGACTCATTCGTCGGCTTCATCGGGAAAACGAGCGGAATAGGTCGTCGGCTTCGTGTCAAAGACGATCTACGTCGAGGCATCACAAGTTCAAGCTCCGACTTCACAAAGTTGTGAAACTTGTGAAGATAACACCCAAAACAACTTGGCAAGAGGTAGAGGGTGAAGAAATAGGAGGTGGGTTCACTTTAGAATTGGATTTCACTCACTAGAACTCAAGTTGCCATTGATGGCATCAAGGTTTCTATCTTGAAGAAGAAGGAGAAGATGAAGCTAGTATTATGATAAGTATTTTAAAATGAAAAGAAAATATGCATACTTATCATAATCTAACTAGGGTTAAGTGTAGAGAATAAACCATGGTAAGTGGATGGGTTAGGGTTAAGCATGAAGACAAAATGGTCTCCTTGGTCAAAGCTTCATGAAGCTTCAACAAGCTTCATGACAAAAACAAAACCATTTTATTTTCATTTATCCAATGAAATAAATAATGAAATGAATAAATAAATAAATGATAAAGCAAAACCCTAATTATCCTTTAACCATGGTTTAATTCTTCACACTTAACCAAATGATCAAGTATCATCAAACATGATACAAATATGTGCACAAAAATATATCACATATACAACTTGCACATCAAGTGAGAAAATCCATATAAAGTGATCCAATACTAGTTAATGCAAATTAATATATCAAATATATAATTATACATTAAATCATTAAATCAACATTTGATTCAATGATCCGGTCATGTTGCACATAACCGACTAGTATTCAATGTATCGATTTATCGAATCAATGATTCGATAACTAGGTCATATCGAATATAACCAATTGAAACATTTATCGCGATAATGAAATGCGGTATCACATACACGCATTATTCTCGCTCCCGCACATATCTCATATGCGCTCCTATTTCGTTTCGCTTGAGCCAGGAAACCTCTGTGTAGGACTCTAAAGACTCGTCAATACGCCGGTAGCAGATGATGATCATATCAAGCACCCACAAGCCGCAAGCGGTCTGCTAAACGTAACGGCCATCCGGGTATTGAGCGATCAGAAGATCGACGAGCTAGCCCGCTCACACTCCTGTGAATCCAACCAGTAACACTTACCGTACAGTCCGGTCTGTTCGTCTGATACGTCGCATATCAAGTCTAGGGGTGGTAAACGTCAGACCCCAATAACCGATAAGTCGTGCCGATGTGAGGCTCATAACGGGTCGAGAAACTACTGGTAACACTTACCAGCAAATCTCTGATCAGCCCTGGCCAGGGACTTCCCTGTTACGGCCAATCGAGCACAGCGCAACATCAACCCCCAATACCGGGAGAGACGAAACCCCTCCTATCGCTCATTGCCTCCATGTGACTCGGGACTGTACCCAAAGACCACCGTTTTGCACGCCCTCATGGACGTGGTAAGGTGGAGATCAAAGCACAGTGGGAATCACACAAGGCTCTATGACGATCTCGGGTCTACAGACTAACCTGTACAAGTGTCACCTGAGAACTGCCATCTGACGTGAGGTATAATACCATCTGGGAGTTCTCGGCGAGTCCGTCCAGTGTACCCAGTCTCCACTGAGCACCCGTATACCATCTCTGATGTCAAACACCAATGGATATGGGATCATCCATCGCCCATCTCATGGGTCGAGAAGCATATACGCTAGTCTACTCTGGTATATCGATGCCCTGTCTCGATACACCCACGACTAGGGACCTTGAAGGATGTACTTATGGACTACCATGTCCCCACTAGTATGATCTGCATCATAGTCCAGGTAGTCAAGTACACATCCTAAGGGCTTTACCAACATGTAACTATAAGACAGTTTAAAGAGACTAGTGTACATGTTAAGATAAAGAGTAACCAGATAGCATACTATCATGTCGAGCAAGAAAGTCATCTCTATATATGTCCAAGCATCCAATATAATATACATCATCTGTACAATACTGGCCTCTAGGGCATACATACAACTAACAATCTCCCACTTGCACTAGGGCCAGCTGCTGTAGTATCGCATACCGAGCATCCCGAAGAGTCTCTCAAACTGTATCTGGGGAATGGCCTTCGTGAGTGGATCCGCCGTGTTGTTCTTCATGTCAACCCTCCTGACCTCGATCTCCCGGCGATCAACTATCTCCCGGATTAGGTGATACCGCCTCAGAATATGCCTGGATCGCTGATGGGACCTGGGTTCCTTGGCCAAAGCCACCGCTCCATTGTTATCGCAATACAAAGGTATTGGATGCTCAATGGATGGAACCACACTAAGTTCAGTAATGAACTTCTTGATCCAAACAGCTTCTTTAGCAGCATCGTTCGCAGCGATGTATTCAGCCTCCATCGTCGAGTCTGCCACGGTTTCCTGCTTGGAACTCTTCCAGCTAACCGCCCCTCCGTAAAGGGTAAAGACAAAGCCCGACTGTGACTTAGAGTCGTCCTTATCACTCTGGAAGCTCGAATAGGTAAAGGACTCCACTTGGAGTTCTCCGTTACCATACACCAAGAACATATCTCTAGTCCTTCGCAAGTACTTGAGAATGCTCTTCACAGCTGTCCAGTGACTCTCTCCAGGATCAGCTTGATACCTGCTCAATACACTTAGTGAGTATGCTACATCGGGTCTGGTACATAGCATCGCATACATGATAGAGCCTACTGCCGAAGCATAGGGTATCCCTTGCATGCGAGCTCTCTCCAAATCAGTCTTGGGAGACATCTCTTTGGAGAGAGTGACTCCAAAGATCGTGGGCAAGTTCCCACGCTTGGACTCTTCCATACTAAACCTCTTTAGTATGGTGTCAATGTACCTGGATTGGGACAATCCCAAAATCCGTTTGGATCTATCTCTATAGATCCTAATTCCCATTATGCAGGAGGCATCACCAAGATCTTTCATTGAGAATCTTTGTGATAAGAAGAGCTTGACCGCTTGCAGCATAGGAATATCATTTCCTATCAAGAGTATGTCGTCCACGTACAATACGAGGAAGACAACCTTACTCTCTGCCACCTTCTTGTAGATACAAGGTTCATCTGGATTTTTGACGAAATCAAACTCTTTGATAACGACGTCAAAGCAGATGTTCCAACTCCGCGATGCTTGCTTTAATCCATAAATGGATTTAAGCAGCTTGCACACCTTCCCGCTGCTCCCACTGTCTACGAAGCCCTCTGGCTGAGTTATGTACACGCACTCTTCTAAATCACCATTTAGAAAGGCGGTCTTAACATCCATTTGCCAGATTTCGTAGTCATGAAAGGCAGCAATGGCAAGCATGATCCGGATGGATTTAAGCATAGCCACTGGAGAAAAGGTTTCGTCATAGTCCACACCTGGTCTTTGACGAAAACCCTTTGCTACAAGTCTAGCTTTGAAAGTCTCCACTTTCCCATCTACACCAAGTTTCTTCTTGAAGATCCACTTGCTCCCAATGGGTTTTACCCCTTCAGGAGCAACTTCCAAAGTCCATACTTTGTTGGTGTACATGGATTCCATCTCAGACCGCATAGCATCCAGCCATTTCACTGAGTCCCTACTCGTGATGGCCTGCTCGAAGCTAGTTGGGTCATCATCATCCATGATGCAATCCTCGCTTCCACCATCAATGAGAAAACCGTAGTATCTCTCAGGTGGACGAGAAACCCTACTAGATCGGTGTTGCGCCACGGCAGCGCCCCGGCCGTCTTACTCGAGGCCAAATTGCGGAATCAAAATTTTTTCCTTACTCGGAAACCGGCGCTACCGCGGACAAAGAAAACCCGGATCGTTTACCATTAACCTAATGCTAGCTAACTAGAGAGGGGGTGAGAAGTATACCGAGTGATCCGAGTCCTCCGGTCTTCTCGTCATCGTCCCGATCTCCCGCGGAAAGTGTTGCCTCCACATCGTCGCCTCCTCACCGGAAAGGGCACCACATCGCCTTCTTCTTTTACGGGCTCCCGCCTCAATACCGAGGCAACTCGCGCATGAAGCCGGCAACTCGACATGCTCAAGATGTGCTGTAGAATGTGTAGTAGATTGTCTCACTTGGGTTTGTTGCCATTTGTGGATGATGGAGGAAATGAGATTAGAAAAATGGTGCTTGCATTTTTCTAGCATGAATGAGATCAAGAAATGAAACTCAAGCTCTCTTCTTCTTCTTCTTCTCTCTTTCTTTTTTCTCTCTTGAAAAAAACTTATCATCTAGTAAGCATAAGAATGGTGGAGGTAGAGAAGAAAAGAATATCAAAACCATCACCTTAGAAGGAAGGTGAGTGTAGGAAAAGGTGGAGGGTAACCACAAGCAAAACATCATCATAACCAAATCACATCAACTCTAATCCACTTCTAATCACCAAAAAGCATGAAAAGAATGGTATCTAAAAAGGTTATCATAATAAATCAACTTACTAATAAAACCTCCACCAAAGTGTTATTTGCAAAACTGCAAATAACCCCCTCCATCAGAAAAGTCCGGCAGGGAAAGAACAAAGGAAAACCGGCCGGAACGGAATGCAAACTGGCAACTCCAGAAAACTGGTCCCGTAATAAATTACAGGAAAACCCCTATACTGTGCATACACACCCGCATCTGTATTCCGACCGGATACAAATGCAATGAGACAAAATCTACACTGTACTAAACTAGGACCGGCTTAAGCCAAAGCCGGCTAGTAAAATCCGTTCGATCCTGATCCGTGCAATACCGCACGTATCTGATCGAACCCTGCCATATAACTATACGGCCACTAGTACAAAACTGTCCGATCCTGATCCGTGCAATACCGCACGTATCTGATCGGACCCTGCCATATCTCCATACGGCCTCTACAGCGTTTCGCCCGAAAGCTTGAGTAACTGAAAGTGTGGTGGACTCTAAAGACTCGTCAATACTATGGCTGTGGATTTAACCACTAGCACGTCAGAGGTATCAGCCAATACGTGACGGGCCACCAGCTATTGACCAAAAGGGACGTCGATGAGCGAACTCATCCTGACACCCTACTGAGCCTGTTAGTGACAATATCCGTACAGTCCGGTCCGTTCGTCTATGAGTATCGCATGGCGGGCCTAGGGGGTTGGTAAAAGTCAGACCCCCAAAAGCGGTACAAGTCGTGTCGGAGTGTAGCCCAGAACGCCCTGAGATACTACTGGAATACCTACCAGTAAATCTCCTGCCTCGGCCGAGGGCTTTGCGTAATGGCTCTCCTAGACACAGCGCGACCTCATCCCCAATACCGGGAGAGACGAACCCCTGAAGATCCGCTCACTGCCTCCATGTGGCTCGGGACTGTGCCCAACTAAAACCTGTTTGCACGACTCCTTTGAGCCGTGGTAGGGTAGTAATCAAAGCACAGTGGGAACTCACACGAGACAAATGACGATCCTCAGGTCGATGAACTAACCTGTACACATGTCACCTGGGAACTGCTATCTGACGTCAGGTATAAGCCCAACTAGCAGGTTCCCGGCGAGTCCTGTCCGGTGTACTCATAACCCAATGAGCACCTGTATACATCTTAGGTGAACCAACTGACACCAGTGGCTTGTGAGACCGGCCACCGCCCCTCGTCGGGGTCTCGACTGTATACACTAGTCTACTAATGGAGTATCGATGCCCAGTCTCGAAACTCCCACGACTAGGGACCTTTTAAGGATGTGCTTATAGACTACCAGCTCCCACGTATATGATCGCCATCATACTGCTGGTCGTCAAGCAAGAATCCTAGGGGCTCTATCAACGTGTAATAGCGACATGTCAGGTCACCTAAAGCAGTACACGATGATAAAGATAAACCAGATAGCATACTATCATCTCGAGTAAGACTGTCCTACCGGGATAGGTCCTCCCTCAATCATTGCAATCACGTTCCTGTGATCCAATAATTGACTCTGAGGGCACTATCTCCAACAATCTCCCACTTGCACTCAAGGCTAATTATTGCGATGTCGCATACTCACAGCCCGTGTGATACCGAACACCCAACTCCTCTACTAGTCAGTCTCACAAAGCTCGTTTGCGAAACTATTGCGTTCGAGGAATAGCCTCAGTGAGTGGATCCGCAGTGATGTTTCTTTCTATGTCTCTCTATATCTCAAGTTCGCGGAGAAAGCCATCTCCCGAAATGAGCAATACCTGTCTTAGAATGTCTGGATGTCTGATGGGACCTAGCTCATAAATGAACTCCAAATCCAAACTTCTTAGACTGTATCGTCAACCGAACTTAATCAGTATCCTGCGCCAAGCCTCCCTCAGTATTGCCTTGGACCACCTGTCCAAAATACTGCCCCTCCTCAGAAGGAAAACTATAACTCTGACAACCTCCTTGTCGTCCATGTCACCTTGGAAGCCTGGAGTGATAACCGTCTCCTAAAGGAGACAGCCGTTATCATATCCCTAGAACATTCACTTATGTTCTAAAACTGCTTCCGACTGTTTTTCCAGGATTGGATTAATATCAACTTATTGCACTTACTGCAAGAACAACATCTGGTGTGGTACTTGACATCTCATGATTGACTCAATTGCCTAAGCAAGTGATCTGTCAATCATGCGTATCCCTCTCCTCTTTAGTCTATAAGACACCTTTAGAGAGGGTGACTCCATTATCTGCAGGTATACTACCATGCCAGGAGTCGTCCATTCTAAATACTCATAGAATGCTGTCAAAATACCCTGATTGGGAAACCACCCAAATCTAGATCTAAAACCATAGATCTAGTAACCAGTATGTCTGATATAATGTCCAAGTCCCATGTGGAGAAAACACTGTGTGACGACCAAAGTATAACCGATCGTAGTATAGGAATATCACTTCCTACTACCTTCTCAACAGATCCATCCCCTATTCTGATGACGTCAAACCCATGACTGTCACATCAGAAACAGATGATCTATCTCCGCTACATCTGCTTTAGTCTATAAATAGACATAAGCCTGATGTCCACCAATGCTTCCGCTGCTCCCACTGACTACGACAACCCTCTGGTGGAGTCATATAGACGCGCACTTCTAAAGCTAGTTTAGAACGACGCTATACTCATCCTCTCACCGGGTCTCGCAGCCTGGAACAACAGCAATGGCAAGTGTAGGTAAACAAGAACTTCCCTGTCACCGTCCTTGAGGCTACCGGAGTACCTCTCGGGTGCCTGAAGTTACCCACCGTATCTGCGGAGTGGCCAATGGAATGTCAGTCCAGATTGAATCTTTAGGTTCCTTATCAAATCTTCAGTAATCGTTTGTGGTTCTGGAATCACTTCCAGTTCTACCATACTCCCACTACTTTTTCTGAAAAATCCAATTTTTATTAAAACTGTGGCGAGTCTAGAACAATATTTCTATTGATCTGTCAGATGGTAGAAAATCAACCCTCGTCATAGCCTGGGTCAACCCACAAACAGCCATTACAGAAACGTGCCTTGAGTTATCCGGAGTCTGGTTTTAAGCATAAGCCGGACAACTCCCCGTACCTTAACATCGTTAAGATATGAACTGTTCTATATCCAATATAGAAACAGAGGCACTGATTCAATTGAACCAGATTCAAATCATGCAGCTGTCTCCAGTGCATGTCAACTAAATGGAAGGAGGCCGATCAGCGTTACTCAACTTAGGAATGCTTCCAATTATGAGTAACCTGAAAAAGAAGCAATTTCTCTTTATCATTACTATCAACTGAGTACCATACGCAAGTATCTACATCTTCGATCATTTTGAAGAATCCCGATACTTGGTATACCTGGTTCTCTACTTTATTCAAATACCTATAACTCCTCAAAACTTAGACCCTGTGTTTCCATGAAACACATGTCTAAGAACTAGAGAAGTTAAAAGTAAACAGAATATAGTATGAGAACTAACCCCTCTGTCCTAATGGACACTGGACAGCATACAATACTCTGTATAAGTCCGCTGAGTCTAACAACTCTTTCACTGTGTGTCGTAGGTTGAAAACTGTACTTATGGTTAAGAAGAATTACACCGCTGTTTAATGCTCCTTACCTAACCATCCACTGATATAGGTAAATGTCATCGACATAATATCAAAAGGCATATCTCACTCTATGAAAATAGACGTACAGATATATCAATTTGAAATTGGTGCACAACAGCGGATATTCAAAACCAAATATTTGCCGACCGGCAAACAACCCAGGTGACTTCCTCAAATATCACTGATTACAACGAATCCCGATATAATGAGGATGATCACCCAATTCCCAATAACTTACTCCCACTCATCATCTGTAAAACCATACAGATGTGAGAATCATACTTGGTAAATACATACCCTGGAGTAAGTGTCTAATCGGGAAATCAGTTTTCTTTTAACAGTACACAGTGAAACTGAAACATTGTAATGTTTCAATGGGGTATCCTGGTATTCCTAGTAATGCCTCTACCATTATCCAGATTCACAACTGTAACCGTATAATTCTTTGCCACCTCACCAAATCCCTTTATTTGTCATTAGTCATTACCTTCTGCACACCCCTTTAGGCCAATTGGTTTTCTTCCTTCCCTACCGTTCGGCACCAGCCTATGGTTTGGAAGAAGACTATCCAATAAGCATAAAAGGTGTACTGTCCTAATCCTAGGAGCACTCGCAAAGCGAGAGAAGGTGAAGATAAAAGACACCTGAATGTACTTTATTCCTATTTCTCCTGAACCAGGATCCATCCCCGAACTGGAACAAGTTCCTTTCGAGTTCGTATATAACCATACGATGGATTATCCAATAAAATGGGATCTTCGTAGTGATACGGAGTGTCCTGGAGAAATACAAAGGTGATTTAGGATTGGCGAAGAAATACTTGGTTTGGTCGTGAATAGCAGTCGCAACTTACTTTGCCCTCCTACTAATCCCTTGCTTTGTCTTAACCTTAATACCTTCTGCACACCGTTTAGGCTAATTGGTTTTCTTCATTCCCCACCGTTCGGCACCAGCCTAAGGTTTGGAAGAAGACTGTCCAATCTGCGTAATAGGTGTACTACTCCTAAGCCAAGGAGTACTCGCAACCTGAGAGAAGGTGAAAAGAAAAGACAACTGAATAATCCTATTCGTTTTCTCCAGAACCAGAAACCATCCTCGAAGTCCTTCGAGTTCGTATATAACCATACGATGGTTTTGTCCAATGGAAGTGGACGTTCGCAGTAATACGGGGTGTCCTGGAGAAAAGGGTAAAAGTAGGAGTGGCAATGAGGTCTGCAACTCTGACAATCCAAAAGCCAGTGTTAAGAAGGTTCAGTCAACTTGGTCACTGAGTCATAGTCCAGGGTCGGGTCAATGGTCGCTGCCAGAGAGAGAGAAAAGAAACACTCAGCGTGCACTCTAACCTAGATCAGAATGGTTACCACTTTATCTAATCAGGAAACCTCCCACTGTACCTCAAATTCTCCTCCAAACCTGAAAGAAGAATTAGTCGGGATCACCCGAGGAGTAAACTAACTTATCAGTGGGAATCGGGATCCAACTATCATCGCATGATAACCTGACGGAATCCACTCAAGTCACCACACTCCAGAAGGTATGCGCATGCCTGGTAAGTTTCAGTTCTTTTGAAACTCCCGATGTAGGTTTTTACCCCAAGCGGTTTATGACCTTGACTAGGTCAACAAACCATAAACCGCCAGTCAAGTTCAACCCGTCATTATTCTGGATTGCATTAAACCCACCCGTACGTGCCCTTGACTAGGTCAACAAGGCCGCACGACTGTCCTAACCAATCCCACTTATGCAACAAACAAGTACCACTTAGCTACCGAACACTACGTCTTGACTAGGTCAACAAACGCAGCACGAATACCAAATAATACCTGTAGGAAATGACGGAGGGCTACGGCTGGTTTTTGGCGAAAAACCTTTAACGTAATGAACTTGATATCGTTGAAGGAACTGCATAGTTTTTATGAAAATATAGTGACGAAAGCCTTTGCTAAAGAGGTCACTCCCGGTGAAGGGATCTCGGCTCTTTCCCCGTAGAATGAGGTGCAGGATATTCCAACTGAATACCACGATGCAAAGCAAAAGTAATCGGCTATAGTGAAGTTAATGCCCTGACGCAAACTTCTGTCCAAGGGGTCACTCCCGGTGAAGGGATCTCGGCCCTTGCCTCGTCGACTGAGGAGCAGGATATTCCAAATGAATACCACGATGCAAAACAAAAGTGAACGTCTTTGCAATAACAGCTTTTTGAAAAAGTGTTCCAACAACATCAGAAAAGGTTTGTTTAAACTTGCAATGATCCGAATCAATGCAGTCCCATCAATTGATCACACCACAAAGAACGAAAATATACTGACGTACGTATATGCCATCCGCATTCGCCACTGGGTCCCGTCATCACCCGTTAGGTTAGCTAACTAACGGCAGAGCGGGGACTGGACTAGCGCGGATGTAAAACATATACAACATCTACTAATATTTATGCCAATATATAGTATTTCGCTCAAGGCGTGAATAAAATGCAACATCACAGAAATGTACAGCATCACAGAACAATACAGATATCTGGAAGCCCCGGGTTTCACAGAGCCGCTGCTGAAACCCGACGTTCCCCTGGTCGTGTGGATAGCCTGTGCAATGAAATCCTAGACCCCTACGGGCGCGACAAGTCACCCGCCAAAACCTGAAGCGAGGCAGCCCCCTTCAGCACCGTGAATGGACCACCCAGCACTTCACGGAATCCGGTAACTTGGGCACCCCTCCTGGGTCAACCTGTACCCCCTACGAGTGCGGCGAATAGCCCGCCAATCCTGGACTGAAGCCCCTTCCGTCTCAATGCCCTGAGATGCGGGCCCGTTGCCCTCCAGAACCCGGCTATCCGTGCACCCCCCCGCGGGGTAACCCTAGTACAGAAAGTAAAATATACATACACCGGGTACATCGACCGCAACCAGGTCATGCCCCAAAAGAATAATACAAAC
The DNA here is from genome assembly GCA_030015575.1 of Agapanthus africanus. Classification (NCBI taxonomy): domain Eukaryota; kingdom Viridiplantae; phylum Streptophyta; class Magnoliopsida; order Asparagales; family Amaryllidaceae; genus Agapanthus; species Agapanthus africanus. Next base: position 257,173,410 of record CM057349.1, on the reverse strand, counting down.
AGGCAGTGACGGCAGTCCACATGTCGGACGCTCGCCCCGCAATATCAAATGTACATAATACAACAAAAACTGTACTAGCATTGCATCCAGGCTATCCCCACGACCGATCCGCAACATCACAGCATAAACATAGAACATCAACGTGAAAGTCACGTTCGCAAATCCGTCTAACCGGGCTATAGCAGTTAGACCGGATTTACCGATCGAGTGACATTCACGGTCGCAGATATAATGTAAATACTGTGAAATAATGTGTTTAAAATTTTCCGATTGACCAAGAATTAACTAGTGGGCCCCCAACCCATACTGTAGCAGTTACAGAAAACCTGGGCCCAAACTTAACATTCCAGAAACCACATTTTCAACACAGAAACATACTACAAAAATTTGGGTGACTGAACAGTCGAACCCGCGGCGGAAGAGCGGCCAAAGCATGGATTTGGCCGCGCTTCCGCGGCGATTTTTACTGTTCACGATTCCAAATTTTTGCAGATCTCTTATAATGTCCTACACATGATTCTGAAACAACCTGAAAAATTTTTGGACTTCAAAAAAATTCGACAGAAACTGATGTGAAGAAAAATGCGGTTTTTGCAATTTTTTTTTGTTCGATCGGAAACGCAAACACATCAAACGAAGCTAGGTAAGGTTAATGGCGTGGCTCTGATACCATGTTGCGCCACGGCAGCGCCCCGGCCGTCTTACTCGAGGCCAAATTGCGGAATCAAAATTTTTTCCTTACTCGGAAACCGGCGCTACCGCGGACAAAGAAAACCCGGATCGTTTACCATTAACCTAATGCTAGCTAACTAGAGAGGGGGTGAGAAGTATACCGAGTGATCCGAGTCCTCCGGTCTTCTCGTCATCGTCCCGATCTCCCGCGGAAAGTGTTGCCTCCACATCGTCGCCTCCTCACCGGAAAGGGCACCACATCGCCTTCTTCTTTTACGGGCTCCCGCCTCAATACCGAGGCAACTCGCGCATGAAGCCGGCAACTCGACATGCTCAAGATGTGCTGTAGAATGTGTAGTAGATTGTCTCACTTGGGTTTGTTGCCATTTGTGGATGATGGAGGAAATGAGATTAGAAAAATGGTGCTTGCATTTTTCTAGCATGAATGAGATCAAGAAATGAAACTCAAGCTCTCTTCTTCTTCTTCTTCTCTCTTTCTTTTTTCTCTCTTGAAAAAAACTTATCATCTAGTAAGCATAAGAATGGTGGAGGTAGAGAAGAAAAGAATATCAAAACCATCACCTTAGAAGGAAGGTGAGTGTAGGAAAAGGTGGAGGGTAACCACAAGCAAAACATCATCATAACCAAATCACATCAACTCTAATCCACTTCTAATCACCAAAAAGCATGAAAAGAATGGTATCTAAAAAGGTTATCATAATAAATCAACTTACTAATAAAACCTCCACCAAAGTGTTATTTGCAAAACTGCAAATAACCCCCTCCATCAGAAAAGTCCGGCCGGGAAAGAACAAAGGAAAACCGGCCGGAACGGAATGCAAACTGGCAACTCCAGAAAACTGGTCCCGTAATAAATTACAGGAAAACCCCTATACTGTGCATACACACCCGCATCTGTATTCCGACCGGATACAAATGCAATGAGACAAAATCTACACTGTACTAAACTAGGACCGGCTTAAGCCAAAGCCGGCTAGTAAAATCCGTTCGATCCTGATCCGTGCAATACCGCACGTATCTGATCGAACCCTGCCATATAACTATACGGCCACTAGTACAAAACTGTCCGATCCTGATCCGTGCAATACCGCACGTATCTGATCGGACCCTGCCATATCTCCATACGGCCTCTACAGCGTTTCGCCCGAAAGCTTGAGTAACTGAAAGTGTGGTGGACTCTAAAGACTCGTCAATACTATGGCTGTGGATTTAACCACTAGCACGTCAGAGGTATCAGCCAATACGTGACGGGCCACCAGCTATTGACCAAAAGGGACGTCGATGAGCGAACTCATCCTGACACCCTACTGAGCCTGTCAGTGACAATATCCGTACAGTCCGGTCCGTTCGTCTATGAGTATCGCATGGCGGGCCTAGGGGGTTGGTAAAAGTCAGACCCCCAAAAGCGGTACAAGTCGTGTCGGAGTGTAGCCCAGAACGCCCTGAGATACTACTGGAATACCTACCAGTAAATCTCCTGCCTCGGCCGAGGGCTTTGCATAATGGCTCTCCTAGACACAGCGCGACCTCACCCCCAATACCGGGAGAGACGAACCCCTGAAGATCCGCTCACTGCCTCCATGTGGCTCGGGACTGTGCCCAACTAAAACCTGTTTGCACGACTCCTTTGAGCCGTGGTAGGGTAGTAATCAAAGCACAGTGGGAACTCACACGAGACAAATGACGATCCTCAGGTCGATGAACTAACCTGTACACATGTCACCTGGGAACTGCTATCTGACGTCAGGTATAAGCCCAACTAGCAGGTTCCCGGCGAGTCCTGTCCGGTGTACTCATAACCCAATGAGCACCTGTATACATCTTAGGTGAACCAACTGACACCAGTGGCTTGTGAGACCGGCCACCGCCCCTCGTCGGGGTCTCGACTGTATACACTAGTCTACTAATGGAGTATCGATGCCCAGTCTCGAAACTCCCACGACTAGGGACCTTTTAAGGATGTGCTTATAGACTACCAGCTCCCACGTATATGATCGCCATCATACTGCTGGTCGTCAAGCAAGAATCCTAGGGGCTCTATCAACGTGTAATAGCGACATGTCAGGTCACCTAAAGCAGTACACGATGATAAAGATAAACCAGATAGCATACTATCATCTCGAGTAAGACTGTCCTACCGGGATAGGTCCTCCCTCAATCATTGCAATCACGTGCCTGTGATCCAATAATTGACTCTGAGGGCACTATCTCCAACAATCGGCGGAGAGGCTGGGGTTCATCGGGAACTACGGAATCCTCTGGTTCAACCAAATCTTCTGTTGTAGTCTGTGTCGCTGGAACCTCTTCCAGTTCTACCTCAATGCCACTTATCTGTTTCATAAGAAAACTTTTTTCCAAGAAAGTGGCATGTCGAGAAACAAACACCTTTTGTTCCTCGGGGTGGTAGAAGATATACCCTTGTGAATTTTTGGGATATCCTACAAACTTACATAAGACAGATCTTGCCTCGAGTTTGTCCGGATTATGTCTTTTGACATAGGCTGGACAACCCCATATCTTAATATAATTAAGATGTGGTCTCTTCCCTTTCCATATCTCATATGGAGTGGTAGGCACTGATTTGGTAGGAACTCTATTCAATAGGTCCATGGCTGTCTCAAGCGCATATCCCCAGAAGGAGATAGGTAACTCAGCTGTACTCATCATTGAGCGCACCATATCTAATAGGGTGCGGTTTCTCCATTCAGATACACCGTTGTGCTGTGGTGTATATGGAGGAGTCAGCTGAGAGAGAATCCCATTCTCTTTTAGGAAGTCCAGGAATTCATTGCTCAAGTATTCCCCTCCTCGATCAGATCGTAGGATTTTAATACTTTTTCCGGTTTGGTTCTCAACTTCTTGTTCATATTCTCTAAATTTCTCAAAAGCTTCTGATTTGTGTTTCATCAGGAACATATATCCGAATCTAGAGAGATCGTCAGTGAATGTAATGAAGTACGAAGAACCATCCCTGGCATGTGTAGACATGGGACCGCATACATCACTATGTATCAGTCCCAAGAGTTCGGTAACTCTTTCTCCGTGTCCCGTAAATGGAGCTTTGGTCATCTTGCCTTTGAGACATGACTGGCAAGTGTCATAGGATGAAAATTCAAACAGATTTAAATATCCATCCTTATGCAACTTAGCCAGTCGTGTCGTATTGATGTGACCCAGTCTACAATGCCACAAGAAGGATTCGTTCAGTTCAGAACTCTTCCTCTTGTGTGTGTTTGTTATGCTCAGAACTGTTGATTGGTTTAGAACATAAATGCCATTGCACAACGTGCCTGATCCAACCAACTTTTGGTTACGGAAAATGTTCATAACATTATCCTGTAATACAAAATTATATCCCTCTTTACTCAATAAAGAAACCGATATAATGTTGCATATCAGGTTCGGCATGTAATAGCATTCGTTCAGAACCAATGTATTACCAGTTGGTAATGCAAGGTGATATTCCCCGACAGTCTTAGCTACAACAATTGCACCATTTCCAACTCTAATGTCTTTATCACCTTCTCCAAGTTCTCTACCTTTCCTAAGCCCATGTAACTGATTACATATATGGGATCCTGACCCGGTATCTAATACCCAGGACGTGGAGCAAATGGAGAAACAGTTCTCTGTAACGAACACACCCGAAGAAAATGCATCAACATGTACTTTCTTCATTCGGGTGGCATGGGAATCCTGGTATTCCCTTATTTCCTGTTCATTCCTATAACTCTTATAAGAAGGAACGGAACCAACGTTCCCCAGCACAGTATAACATGCGGGTTCGGTCAATACATCCATATTATTATCTTGATTAAGGCATGAAATGGTCGCTACCTGGAGAGAGAGAGAAGAAAACACTTTAGCGTAAGCTCATGCAAGATCAGATAGGTTATTATCTTATCTAATCAGGATGGCTCCCACTGCTTTTTATCAAATCTTCCTTCAAACACTAAAAGGAAAGACTAGCCGGGATTAATTACACACTACAAGTTCGCCAATCTTTCAGCCAGGCCAGTGTCGGTACTTTGAGGGAGGTCCCCCGTGCTTTCGCACGAACCTAATTAATGTAAACCTCGTTTTCCCAGAGACGTAACCTCGTTAACACCTTTCTAGACACCTACTTGATCGGCTAATTGTAATGTGTAAAACTCTCCCAGGAGTAACTCTTACTCGCAGTGGGTATCGGGATCCAACTATCTCATAGAAGGTATGCAATCTCATTGCAAATTTCAACACTTGAAATTCCCGATAATATTTTGCCCCTAGCGTGCTATGACCTTGACGCATGCCAAACAACCCATAGTCCGCTAGTCAAGTTCAACCCGTACATTTCTTGATTGAATTAAACCCACCCGCATGACCATTGACGCATGCCAAACAACGCCGTGCGAATACCCTAATCCAATCGCATCGTATGCTAGCAGATAAGCACTAGTTAGCTACCGTACACTACGCCTTGACGCATGCCAAACAACCGCAGCACGAATACTAACTAGTACTTATCTGAAATGACGGAGGGCTACGACAGGTTTTTCTGAAAACCTATTGCGTAATGAACTTGATATCGTTGTAGAATCAAATGAAGTTTTGAAATGGAGTGATTTTGAGGCTTTTCTAGTTTTGCTAAAGGGGTCACTCCCGGTGAAGGGATCGTCGGCCCTTTCCTCGTCGAATGAGGTGCGGGATATATCATATATATCACTGTGCAAAGCAGAAACTATAGAAGCAATCAAAAGTCAAACCGAGTGTGTAGCATCTGCCAGTTATCGCTAAAGGAGTCACTCCCGGTGAAGGGATCTCGGTCCTTTCCTCATCGAATAAGGTGCAGGGTATATCATATATACCGCTATGCAAAGCAAGAACTATAGGTACCTGTTTTATTTAAAATTTGATTCTACAACATCTGAGGTTTCTTTTCTTTCATTAATCACATTAATGAAGTCCCGTCATTTAAATACCTAAACATCACAGATAAATACGACGTACACTTATGCCATCCGCATTCGCCTCGATGTCCCCTCGTGCACCGTTAGGTTAGGTAACTAACGACAGAGCAGGGCAGGGCTAGTGCGGGTGCAAAACATAAGTAACGTCTATATAATATATCATATATACTATATACTGTATCTATCACAGAACATCACATGATCACATCACAGATATCGCAGCAGAAGAAACATATGAAATATTGGATATACTAGGACGTCCGTGTTTTTAATACGAGCCAGTATAAAACACGGATTCCACGGTCGTGATGAATAGCCAATCCCACACCCCTAGACCCCTACGAGAGCGGCAAGCAACCTTGCCAATTCTAGGGTTAGGAGACCCGGACTCGACTCCTCGAGTTGGTCTCCCACTGGACCCCAGAACCCGGTTACTTGTGCTCCCCTCCTTGGGTCTATCCTAATGCGGAAAAGTAAATAATATACAAAAGGTGACAACTTCCGCTACCTGGAAGTGCCCCAAATAAAAGAATATTACATACAAGTTTTTACATGAATGAAAATGGAAAACACTCATCTCACATAAAAAAACCCCGGCTATTCGAACACGACGATCCAATATAACATATCCAGCAACACATAACATCACATGTCATCAACGTAAGTAAGTATGCATACCCCAATTGTCGTTGACGTATAGCAACGAAACCGGCGATATGAACATACTACACTTACGGTCACAAAAAAGAAAGTGTAAAACTACAACAGTTGGAATCCGCAACCTCTTTAGACATCGCATGCCTAACAGATATAAATCCCGCATTTTAGTCTCATTATCGAAAACTCTTTTCAATATCATATGGGACTAAATTGCTAGATTTATAACATTCATTCAGTTATCTCATAACTACTTGTGAATTCCAATTATTGTATCACATTCCACATAAACAGAAAATGTTAAACTTTCAGATCGAACAGTAGAATACCCAAGTTTTCCCGATACAACTCAACACATGAAATAAGTGTAACAACATTCAGTTCGTGCCTCAGTACCAACGGTCCAGCCGTAGAAGGGTCAAGCCAACGCCTCACATGTGGCACGCCGTACTGCCCCAAACCCGAAGGTTCAAAGGGCAGTTCAAGACGGTCATATAATCGAGTTAAGGTTTGTTGTCTTCTAGAGGGTCCATCGCGTTACTTGCACTACTTAGAACGTCGTTAAACTACGGAAAAATCCAACACTGGGAAATTTCCCGACAGGGGAAAAATTGGGTATTTATATCCGGTCGAACTTTTTAACATATTCAAAAAATTATCCGGAAATACACAAAGACGAAATTTGATACCCCGATCGAAACACCGAATCCCCAAAGCAACCCCAGAAAATTCAACTCTTGAATAATAATTAAAAATACCCAGGAAAATCACCACTGTAAAATAAGAATTACTGTGTAAAATTCTTTAAATATTGAGGCCGTACGACCGCGGATCCGCCGCATGAGCCATGCTCATGCCGCGGATCGACGCTGGCTTAGTGGAATTACGCTCCTGAATTTCACAGTAAACCTTAGAATTTCCTGCTGATTTTTCTGCATATTTTTAATATCTAAAAACTCCAGATTTTGGAAAAAGTCCAGAGAGCATGTTTGGTTTAGGGTTTCGGGTTCGTTCGGGCTTCAAATTGCGTCTAGACTTCGCCTAAGGCTCTAGCTAGGCTATGATACCACTGTAGGGTTCCTAGGCACACTATAGAGGTCTCACAAGGCATCGAACATGCCAATTTAAAATTTTATGAGTGCCGAGAAACCCTAATATGGATAGTCGGCCAGATTTCTAGGCGAAACGGTAAACTAGTTAACTACTAGTTAACTACTTAACTAAAAGTTAGATGCTACAACCTTTGTAGATCCGGATATCCACTTCCTTATCTCCACGTAGTCATCCTCTCGCTGTCCTTTTTGAATCCTAGACTCATTCGTCGGCTTCATCGGGAAAACGACCGGAATAGGTCGTCGGCTTCGTGTCAAAGACGATCTACGTCGAGGCATCACAAGTTCAAGCTCCGACTTCACAAAGTTGTGAAACTTGTGAAGATAACACCCAAAACAACTTGGCAAGAGGTAGAGGGTGAAGAAATAGGAGGTGGGTTCACTTTAGAATTGGATTTCACTCACTAGAACTCAAGTTGCCATTGATGGCATCAAGGTTTCTATCTTGAAGAAGAAGGAGAAGATGAAGCTAGTATTATGATAAGTATTTTAAAATGAAAAGAAAATATGCATACTTATCATAATCTAACTAGGGTTAAGTGTAGAGAATAAACCATGGTAAGTGGATGGGTTAGGGTTAAGCATGAAGACAAAATGGTCTCCTTGGTCAAAGCTTCATGAAGCTTCAACAAGCTTCATGACAAAAACAAAACCATTTTATTTTCATTTATCCAATGAAATAAATAATGAAATGAATAAATAAATAAATGATAAAGCAAAACCCTAATTATCCTTTAACCATGGTTTAATTCTTCACACTTAACCAAATGATCAAGTATCATCAAACATGATACAAATATGTGCACAAAAATATATCACATATACAACTTGCACATCAAGTGAGAAAATCCATATAAAGTGATCCAATACTAGTTAATGCAAATTAATATATCAAATATATAATTATACATTAAATCATTAAATCAACATTTGATTCAATGATCCGGTCATGTTGCACATAACCGACTAGTATTCAATGTATCGATTTATCGAATCAATGATTCGATAACTAGGTCATATCGAATATAACCAATCGAAACATTTATCGCGAGAATAAAATGCGGTATCACATACACGCATTATTCTCGCTCCCGCACATATCTCATATGCGCTCCTATTTCGTTTCGCTTGAGCCAGGAAACCTCTGTGTAGGACTCTAAAGACTCGTCAATACGCCGGTAGCAGATGATGATCATATCAAGCACCCACAAGCCGCAAGAGGTCTGCTAAACGTAACGGCCATCCGGGTATTGAGCGATCAGAAGATCGACGAGCTAGCCCACTCACACTCCTGTGAATCCAACCAGTAACACTTACCGTACAGTCCGGTCTGTTCGTCTGATACGTCGCATATCAAGTCTAGGGGTGGTAAACGTCAGACCCCAATAACCGATAAGTCGTGCCGATGTGAGGCTCATAACGGGTCGAGAAACTACTGGTAACACTTACCAGCAAATCTCTGATCAGCCCTGGCCAGGGACTTCCCTGTTACGGCCAATCGAGCACAGCGCAACATCAACCCCCAATACCGGGAGAGACGAAACCCCTCCTATCGCTCATTGCCTCCATGTGACTCGGGACTGTACCCAAAGACCACCGTTTTGCACGCCCTCATGGACGTGGTAAGGTGGAGATCAAAGCACAGTGGGAATCACACAAGGCTCTATGACGATCTCGGGTCTACAGACTAACCTGTACAAGTGTCACCTGAGAACTGCCATCTGACGTGAGGTATAATACCATCTGGGAGTTCTCGGCGAGTCCGTCCAGTGTACCCAGTCTCCACTGAGCACCCGTATACCATCTCTGATGTCAAACACCAATGGATATGGGATCATCCATCGCCCATCTCATGGGTCGAGAAGCATATACGCTAGTCTACTCTGGTATATCGATGCCCTGTCTCGATACACCCACGACTAGGGACCTTGAAGGATGTACTTATGGACTACCATGTCCCCACTAGTATGATCTGCATCATAGTCCAGGTAGTCAAGTACACATCCTAAGGGCTTTACCAACATGTAACTATAAGACAGTTTAAAGAGACTAGTGTACATGTTAAGATAAAGAGTAACCAGATAGCATACTATCATGTCGAGCAAGAAAGTCATCTCTATATATGTCCAAGCATCCAATATAATATACATCATCTGTACAATACTGGCCTCTAGGGCATACATACAACTAACAATGCCTAGGAACGCTCGTCCCATCAGTGATTCAGACATATTCTAAGGCAGTGTTACCTGATCATGGATATGGTTGATCTCCAGGGGATCGAGGTTAGGAGAGTAGACTCAGAGGACAACAGGGCGGATCCACTCACAAAGGCCTTTTCCTAGAGAGAGACTTTTATGGGATGGTTGAGTATGAGATACTTCAGCCACTGTTATCAGATGGCCTTAGTGCAAGTGGGAGATTGTTAGTTATATGTATGCCCTAGAGGCCATTACTATACACGTGATGTATATTGTAGTGGATGCTTGGACATATATAGGGAGGACTTTCTTGCTCTACATGATAGTATGCTATCTGGTTACTCTTTACCGTAACGTGTATATTAATTGTCTCTCTGTTACATGTTGGTAAAGCCCTTAGATGTGTACTTGACTACCTGGACTATGATGTGGATCATACTAGTGGGGACATGGTAGTCCATAAGTGCATCCTTCAAGGTCCCTAGTCGTGGGTGTATCGAGACAGGGCATCGATATACCAGAGTAGATTAGCGTATACCTTCTCGACTAATATAGATGGGCGATGGATGATCCTATATCCATTGGTGTTTGACATCAGAGATGATATACGGGTGCTCAGTGGAGACTGGGTACACTAGACGGACTCGCCGAGAACTCCCAGATGGTATTATACCTTACGTCAGATGGCAGTTCTCTGGTGACACTGGTACAGGTTAGTCTGTAGACCCGAGATCATCATAGAGTCTTGTGTGATTCCCACTGTGCTTTGATTTCCCCCTCACCACGTCCAAGAGGGCATGCAAAATGGTGGTTTTTGGGTACATTCCCGAGTCACATGGAGGCAACGAGCGATAGGAGGGGTTTCGTCTCTCCCGGTATTGGGGGTTGATGTTGCGCTCTGCTCGATTGGCCATAACAGGAAAGTCCCTGGCCAAGGCTGGTTTAGAGATTTACTGGTAAGTGTTACCAGTAGTTTCTCGACCCGTTGTGAGCCTCATATTGGCATGACTTATCGGTTATTGGGGTCTGACGTTTACCACCCCTAGAATTGATATGCGACATATCAGACGAGGAGACCGGACTGTTCGGTAGTGTCACTGTCAGGCTTTTTGAAGGAGTTGGAGCGAGCTTGCTTGCTGATCTTCTGATCGCTCAATACCCGGGTAGCCGTTATGTCCAGCTAGTACCGCTGACGGCTTGTGGGTGCTTGATAGGATCATCACCTACTGCCGGCGTATTGACGAGTCTTTAGAGTCCTACATAGAGGTTATACTGGCTCAGGCAAAACGAAATAGGAGCATATATGTGATATGTGCGGGACAGAGAATAATGCGAGTATGTGATACCTTATTCTATTCTCGCGATGTTTGTATCGATCGGTTATATGCGATATAACCAGGTTATCGAATCAAGGGTTGATTCGATAAGTCAATACATTGGATGTTAGTCGGTTATATATGATATAACCCGATTATTAAGTCAAGAGTTGATTTAATAATTTAGTGTATAATTGTATATATGATATACTAATTTACATTTACTAACATTGGTTCACTTAAGCATTCATTTTTCTCACTTGAGCACAACTTGATATATGTGATATATATTTATTTGTCTTTTCTATTTGTATCATGGTTGTTGATACACTTGACATGGGTGTATAAGACATACACCATTCTAATTTTAGTGGAGGGTTTTTTGTATTAAAGTAAATCTAAATTGATTGAATTTGTTAAGTGCATGAAGCTCGTAGAAGCTTTTAGTGCTTTGACAAATTCAACTCAATTTGTTTTACTTATGATATTTAGTTAACCCAACCACTATAATTAGCCATGGTTATGTCTCTACATGGGTTAGTATATGATACACACTCACCCATGGTTAGCTAACTCTCTCTTGATTAAGCTTTCATTCTCATTTTGAGCTCATCTTCTTCCTCCTTCATTTTCTTTCTAGGGTTTGATAAAGAGAGAGAATCAAAGTGAGAAAAGAAATTCTAAAGTGTACCCATTTCCTATTTCATCATCCTCTACTAGACTAGCACTTTAGTTTAGGGTGTTTGCTTCACTAATTCTCTAGTTAGTGAAGTAGAAGCTTGAGTTCGTATTCCCTCGACGTAGATCATCTTCGGCCTCGAAGACTCAAGCAATACCGTTGCCTCTTCTCATGGAGCCGTCCGAGAGTCCGGGTGTTCGATGATCGCAGCGAAAGGACTACAACAAGGAGCTTTAGAAGTGAAGGACCGATCTACAAAGGTTGTATTTCGTATTCACTTAGTGTTAAAGAGTTTAACTTGCATGTCTTACGCTAATTGTCCAGCAAAGATCTTGTTTAGAGTTATTCGGCATGGCTAAAATTTTAATCCGGCATGGTTGATGCCTTGTAGAACCTTTTTAGAGTGTCTAGTAACCCTACAGAACATACGCATCATCGGTAATGGTGCTGGTGTCCTGACAACATGATTTCAATAATGTCATATGACAACACAATATAAGCATGCAATGCGATGCGAACAACAAGAGTATGCGGAAGCTGAATAATAAACACAACAATAAGGAAATAAACATTTATATAATCGGGTCATACAGTTTGCCATTTGAAATAACATGAATCGTGGTGTTTTGAAAATAGGACTACGGTGTTTTTAAGAAAAAGTACATCCTTTGAAATATCTATAGAATCCCTTGGCCTCTCTTTAAAATATTCACGATTAGTTAGTTTTGAAATATGTATGACCCGGGTCTAATCTAACATCTATAAGTAATACAGGTCTAAACTAACAGACTAATCGAAAAGGGTAAGGAAAACCACCTAAGTCTGAGTCGATATATATATATAATAGTCGGTGATCCCGCCTCTTTAGTATCACATACGATACAATATATATAATCTGAGATCCTCGAGTCAAGAGTGCGGATCTATCATCAATATATAGCTCGTACGATAAATCCATCGTACGGCATCCCAAATCTGGGTACGGGTCAAATATCACATTTATCTCAATAATCATCTGGTATCCTTATCATCACATATCGTGAACTGGGGGTACTGATCTATGTCTAATACAATACTGATACCATCTACCTATATATATGCATGTGTATGAAAACACATCACCTAAGAACCTGCAATAACATCATGTCGTATCTTATAATACGGACCATATCACATCACCGATCTCGTGGTATCAAGCCTAATCTCATCGACTCATGTCCAAGTACCATGTACTATCCTCATCATCCAAGTATATGTAAACGTATATATACACATAGTCCCATACCTATGTGTATTTATATATACATACATATCCCCATATACGCACAAGTAATAAAATGTATGCAAGTGTATGTGTGTGCGTGTATGCAAATCATTAATCTAGGGTTCGCGACTAACTAATTATCGACACTATCATCCAATTACACTAAAATTTATCCATGAACTCCTAAAGTCTATCTAGATAATCATCTAGTCTCACATAATATAAATTTATATATAATATATATTATACTACACTACGAACTGCGCGGGTGCAACACGCCATCCACCCGACTTCCCCCGTAGATATATATCTACTCACCTGATCTTCGCTTGCTGAGTCGATGACGCCACGCTCTCCTCGTCGTCTCGAAATCCACGTGGGGGTACCTACATATCACACATATAGCATCGTAAACGGAAATCAGGCACGAAAACCAAAATGTCGCACGAATCACACATAGGTTAAAACCTATAGTTTACGCATGCAAGAATAACCAACAACTCTCGACGATTGACGTATAAACGTGAATCGACAGATAAAAACACAAATATCAAAACTTCATTTCATAAATATCACGAAATACAAGGCAGCAACTCAGGAAATTGGTCCCAGATTTTACCCTAGGTCAAACCAGCCAATTTTGCATATGTAAAGGGTCTATTTTACTGGAGATAAAGCCCTGGAACAAACATGGACCAAATCAACCCTACTCTGGCCGCAAATTGCGGCCAGAATGATTAAATCTGTGGCCTATAGGTGGAGTTGGGGTCTCGGGTCTCTGTGGTAGCTTCCTGGGTGCTTGCATGACTCACAGTGTTTGCTAAATAATTTTTAGAGTCCCCGGGTGTTAGCAGATATCAATTTCCCTTAACAATTTCCACAAAATACGATATCGGCAGAATTTCAAAGTTCGTGAATTAGGGTTTGTCTCTGGTTTTAGGACCAAAATACTATCACTAAGGGGTTTTAAGGTCACTACCAACTCAATTACACCATCACAATTCAAAAGTCCCTCAAACCCTAACTAGAAATTTTCAAAGCTCACGAAACAACACTATATCAATTCTAAACATGTATAGGTGCTAAGGTAAATGACATACAATACAAATGGTGAAAGAATTACCTCATTTGGCAACTCAAGAATTTTCTTGAGTTGCCTCAAGTGTCCAAAATACTTGCTTTCATGATCCAAAGTGTTTGTGTGGAGCTTGTGCACATTTTTAATGAAGTGGGGATAGACTTTGGATGAGTTTTTGGGTGTGTTTTAGGGTGTTTGAGTATGGAGGAGGTGGAGGGCAGCAGCCATAGGAGAGCAGGGAGAGAAATGGAGAAGAAAAATGAAGGGGAAAAGAAATGGGTGCTTGGTCAATGGCTCCTCACCTCTCTCTCTCATGCCCATACCCAATTCTTTATTCTTATTCATTTCATTCTAAAATAAAACCATGCATAGAAAAGAAAAGGACATGGCCGGAAAATGTAAAAATGCAAAATATGACATGGTGCATGTGCACAAAACTAGCTTAATGCACGATTTGCGATATTTAATCGCGATTAGCATTAAAAGTAATATAATTAATTATATAAAAATCTATAAATGCTAAAATCTTATAAAACACCCTCTTTTCAGTAATTTCTATAATTTTCCAATTATTTTCCAATTTATCGGTATTTAATTATACCGCATTACCAAAATATTCAAAATATTTTTTTATTTAATTATAAAATTTCCCAAAAATAATATTGTATTTTTCTGAAATGTTACAGATACACAACCTCAAACTTTCGTCCTTCATCTTAATGAACAGTACAGGAACTCCCCACGGCGAAACACTCGGACGCACAAGTCCCTTATCAAGCAGCTCTTGCAATTGATCTTTAAGCTCTCTAAGCTCCGCCGGAGCAATTCGGTAAGGCGGTATAGAAATAGGTCCCCTGCCACGAATCAGATCAATGCAAAACTCAATATCGCACTCTGGCAGCAAACTAGGTAACTCATCAGGAAAAACGTCGGGAAACTCTCGCAAGATAGGAACCCGGTCCAACGAATCTACTACGGCTCCAGTATCACAAATGAAATCCAAGAATTGCCGACATCCCCTCCTCAAAAGATGACTAGAGCAAAGGGCAGAAATCAAACTGTGAGGGGCACCACCACGGTCCCCCTGCACAACCCGAACAGACTAGCCCGGAAAACTGAAACTGACAGTCTTTGCGCGGTAGTCCACCGACGCAAAACAAGCTTCCAACCAGTCCATGCCAAGGAGAACGTCGAAGTCCAACATATCTAGAAGGATCAAATCGACGACCGACTCTCTATCTCCAATCTGAACGGCACACGACCGAAACACATATCGCGCGACGATAGAATCGCCAACAGGTGTAATCACGACAAGCGGCTGATCTAGCAAACACGACTCTCGGCCCAAACTCGGCACAAAGTGCATAGAAACATACGAATGCGTAGATCCCGGATCAAACAAGACGTGTGCATCAAAAGAACATACAGAAAGAGTACCCGTAACCACAGCATTGGACATCTGCGCGTCCTGATGAGTCAAGGCAAACACCTGAGCCTGCCCTCTACCGGCGACTGGCTGACCTCCGCCTCTACCACCCCGCCCTCTTGGTACAAAACCACCACGACCCCGACCTCTCTGCATATGAGTTTGACATGGAGCCACAACAGGCATAAAGGGCAACGCCCTCTGAGGTGGAGAAGGTGGTAAGGTAACCTGCGGTATAGCTGCCTCGCTCTTACGTGGCTCAGCACAATCTCGAACCCGATGACCCAAACTCCCGCACTGGTAACATCCAGATGCAAACTGCTGACTCCCCTGGGAATAAGAGCTAAAAAGCTGACCTCGTCCCGAGCCTCCACTACCCACAGTATCTGAACGGGAACTGTCATGACGTCTAAACGCCCGCATCCCTGCTGAATCAGCAGTACGAACCCTCTTCGGTTCCGGAGCAAACGACGTCTCAGAAAGATGTTCCTCAACCAACAGGGCTGCGTCTACCGCTGCTGCATAGGTGTCGCAATGCTAAATGCTGATAGCGAGGAACAAATGGGTAAGCAGGCCTCGCATAAACCTCTTAACCCGCATCTCCTCCGTAGCTACAAAATACGGAGCATACACAGACAGCTCGGTAAACAGCACATCATACTCGGCCACCGTCATACTGTCACGACCCGAAGTTGTACTCATGACCGGCACTTAACCACGTAACATCTACAGGCGTGACGCGACTAAGTAAGCCAAACCCAGAAATCAAAACTATTAAAAGTAGTGAGTGTTGAAAACATTTGGAAAACCTTAAGTAGTTTAATAACAATCTTTAAAGTTTAAGTTATTATCTTAAAAATTTTGGCATCATTTCCTTTGTAAAAACTAACCCCGAAATCGGGTACAATATATGACATGAAATAAATGATAACAATATAGTACAGCATCCCAAACGGGAGCAATCACGCCCAACGGCAGAATTAATCACCACAAGAGTAATATACGACGCCGAAGTGAAGAAATAAGCAATTAGTGAAAAACATCACAGAATGATAACTGCATAAGTAAAGTCGGCTCACACGAGCTCGACATCAGAATACAAATAATGTACATCATCGACCTCACACTGGTCTCTAAGTCAATACATAAAGTAGATGGAGAATACTAGATAAAAAAGAGTGTTCAATAAAATAACTAGATACCACAACCCACCTAACAGAAAAACAGCTCTCGCACCAACTGTAGTGGTATCTGTAGCCAAAAGGTACAAGGAAACAGCCTGCCGCGACTACTCTGATGGGCAACCTGCAAATACTGTGGCACAACGGGGGTGAGTTGCCAACTCGTGAATAGAGATAACATATAAAGGTAATCGCGAACATGCACGTACTGCGCTACTTTATCATATGCCAGCAGATGATATCTATATGCGATAAGCAGTATGTGCATAATCATGCAAGTGCTCTATCAGGTAATATAACTACAGGATGAGATGCAAAGTAATGAATGCTGAGCATGGGAAATATAACATCTACATGGAAGGTCAGCGGGGAAAATATAATCGGTGCCCATCAATGCACCTAGATCCCAATAAACTCAGGCGCCGGCACTCTCATCGGCCCTCAAAATCCTGTAATCTCAGAGAATCACGAGTGCCCAACATCGGCACTCAAATATCATGAAATAATCGTGTCCAGCATTGACACGTAAATCCTCATATATCGGGCTCCGTTAGTCCGGATCAGCCCACGGGCTTCGTCTGCGGTATCGGCCCTCGGCCCTGGTAGTACGGGTCTTCCCGCATCCATCTATCGACTCTGGTCAGTATCCTCCGGATAACCGCCAGGTCCAACCAATCACCGGTAGGTACTCGCCACCCTGCCAGGCTCATCGTCTACTCCACAAAAAACATTTCTCACGCCGGGGAACCATACCGGGTCCACCACGAACCTGCAAACGGATCATCTAACTTCTCGAATCGGGTTTCAAGCACACGTCTCAGAACCGAGAAAACGCGTGGTGGACGCACCAAAATATCATATCAAGAGGAACCGGGTTTTCAAATAGTGCATATTTTCTTAAATAACTCCACGGTCCTCAAATCAGAAATCACATGAAATCCAAAACCAATGTGTAAGTCAATGCGATGTGATATGTGCATCAAGTCGTACTATAAGTAAGAGGGAGAAACCGGTCTTTAAAATAGTTTCAGTTTTTAAAAAGGTATCATGCGGCTCCCAGTTCCTATCAAAATCAGCATATCTAAGTAGGTACAGTTGAATATGCATGAGTATGTAAATGAGTACGTGCACCAGTATGAAAATCATATCGAATCATATGTGAGATGAACTACAGTATAATGATCATGGCAATCCTACAGTGAGAGTGTCATGGCAATTACTAACGGTGTGTGTGTAACCTGCAGATTAGTGCTCGTGCAACATAAACCGTTAGTAACAGTACGGTGTTCTATCAATTCTAAGTTCATATACATATAGCAGGGAATGCAGTATGCAACAAATAATATCCATGAATAGTCAATATATGAAAATGCAATATGCAGCTACAAGGTCCTATCAGCCCTGACGCATAACGCTATGCGGGCGATTTCCTCGTAGATGTTAAATCTACTCACCGTAGTCCCACGCTACGTGTAGCTGACGACTTGTTTCCCCTTCTTCGCGGCGTCCGTCGTACTCGCCTGCAAACTTAGAATTTCACCAATTATCACACATAAGCTCAAATCCATAAAAATACGACATTAAAGCCAAACTAGTAACCCGCGTGGTGAACCAAGCGCGTGTGTGCGCGATACGTTAGAACATGTGATTACGCGCCTGAAGCTACCCCGACACGTCGCGATACGCAGAAAACCCCAAACCCACACACGTATCACACGTGTTGCGAAGTATTAAAAAAATAGGAGAAATAGGGTAATTGAACCCAGATTTTGCTACAGGAAGAACTAAATAAAATTGCACATACAATATTTCATCAAATAGCAGCAGACTCCTACCATCCAAACCCCAACCCACAATTCAGCCATCTGGCCGCAATTTGCGGCCAGAATGACTTTTTCAGTGGCCTGGCCAGGGAGTGGGGCTCCCGGGCTTCGTATGTGTACTCTATCCCTACCGTGTATGCTCCAGTAATTACAATTTTAAACTAAAGCAATCGGGGTACAAGCAGATTTCACAGAACAAAAACCCTAGTTAAAAACAACACTTTAGCACTAAATCGATACTTTGGGGTATTTTAGTGCAACTGAAATAAAAACTTGGTTTAAACCACACTAATAGCATATAAATGAGTTAGCCAAGCCATAAAAATGCCACTTTAACATATACATCACAAATATCCCCCCATTAGCACCAAAAACGCACAAAAACACGATTTTTAGCTAAAAATACTACAAGATATGAATTAGGGTGTTAAGTGTGAGTTTAATACCTCCCAAAAGCCTTAGAGAAAACCAAAATTTCCAGCTCTTTCCTCAAGCGTATAGACTTGCCCCCAAACACCTCAAAAGGTCATTTTTCCAAGGTTTTCGTGAAGAAAATGGGTTGTTTTATATAGGGTTTGTACAAGAATCAAAAGAGAAGTGAAAAAAGAAGAGAAGTTGAAGAAAGTGGTGGTTTTTCTGAAGCTCCTCTGCAGGAATTCTGAAAGGAGAAGAAGAGAGAAAAGAGACAGAGGAAAATGATAAAAAAAGTCAATTTCTTCACCTACCCACCATACCTCCATTTTCTAATTTAGAAATTTGAATTTTAAAAAAGGGTTTGACTTGGTTTAAAATGGGTGGGGGATAATAGAACCATGCAAGTAAGAAAAGGGTTAACAAGTTAACACTTTTAACCTAAGTCCAAAAGTGTGCTAAATATGCTTGTGTACATTAACACAAAAATTCCCAATTAGGGTAAACACGAGTAAATTATAATTAATAACCCTATATATATAAATATATATATAACACTTCACAACACGATTATCACTAGTCAAGAAGGAAAATAAGATTTTCGGGTTTTTATGAAAAACACGCACAATTACCAATTAACGCGAAAATTTCCTAAACGGATATCAAAGCGTTACAGTCTACCCCACTTAAAGAAATTCGGTCCCCGAATTTAAAAATCTAACTACACGTACCTTCAAAGAGATGGGGATACCTCTTCCTCATCTCGCTCTCGGTCTCCCAAGTGACCTCCTCGCTGCTCGGACCACGCCAAAGTACCTTGACGGACGGTATCTCTTTTGAACTCAATTTCTTCACTTGTCGATCCAAGATGATCACCGGCTGCTGTGCAAAAGAAAGGTCGCGTTCTAGCTGGATCGTCGGGTGCTGAATTGCATGCGAAGGATCATGAAGATACTTGCGGAGCATCGAAACATGAAATACGGTGTGCACATATGGAAAACTGGGCGAAAGGGCTAACCGATACGCAACCACACCAACATGCTCGAGGATCTCGAAGGGGCCCACATATCTGGGACTAAGCTTTCCCTTCTTCCCAAATCTCATCACACCTTTCATTGGGGAGACCCGCAAGAAAACGTGATCACCAACAGAAAACTCAAGTCCGCGCCGACGACGGTTCGCATAAGATCTCTGCCTACTCTGGGCTGCTCTCATCCTATCGCGAATCAACTGGATCTTCGCGGTCGTCTCCTCCACAATTTGTGGCCCTAAGATACTTCTCTCACTGAGCTCTGTCCAACAGGTGGGCGATCTGCATCTCCTCCCATAAAGAGCCTCAAACGGTGCCATCTGAATGGTCTCCTGGTACCTGTTGTTGTAGAAGAACTCTACTAAGGGTAAATGATGATTCCAGCTACCTCCGAAGTCTAATACGCACGCTCTGAGCATGTCATCGAGAGTCTGAATAGTCCGCTCTGACTGTCCGTCAGTCTGCGGATGAAATACTGTGCTGAAACTCAAGCGAGTGCCCAAAGCCTCCTGAAGCCTCTGCTATACACGGCTGGTAAACTGGGTGCCTCTGTCGGACACGATACATATCGGAACTCCGTGCAGTCGTACAATCTCGTCTATGTATATCTGGGCATACTGAGCAAATCCGAAAGTCGTCTTCACCGGTAGGTAGTGAGCCGCTTTCGTCAAACGATCCACAATCACCCAGATGGAGTCATACCCTCAACTAGTCCTGGGTAGACCCACAATGAAGTCCTTAGAAATCTGTTCCCATTTCCACTCCGGAATGGGTAACGGCTGTAGCTCACCCGCGGGCCTCTGGTGCTCGACCTTGACTTGCTGACAAGTCAGGCATCTCGACACGAAATCTGCGATGTCCCTCTTCATTCCGTCCCACCAGTAAATATCTCTCATATCATGGTACATCTTGGTGGAACCTGGATGAACACTGTACACAGATCGATG
Organism: Agapanthus africanus; assembly: GCA_030015575.1. Lineage (NCBI taxonomy): Eukaryota > Viridiplantae > Streptophyta > Magnoliopsida > Asparagales > Amaryllidaceae > Agapanthus > Agapanthus africanus. Next base: position 257,152,643 of record CM057349.1, on the reverse strand, counting down.
TGCCTCTTCAAGAATCTCACGTCGCAGTCCCTCAGCATCTGGTACACACAGTCTAGTCCCAAATCGCAGTATCCACTGATCATCGATCACGAACTCGGAAAATCTGCCCTGTCCAATCTGTGCCATGATCTCTGAACAACGGTCATCACTATACTGTGCCTCATGTATACGGTCAAGCAACTGTGGGCATGCACGAACATGCGCAAGCTGTCCCCCGATCGACGTAAACTCGAACTGCTCCCGGCTGTCGCATAAAATCTGCCAATCTACCGACGACTGTCTCTGTACTGCGCTCAAATAGGATAGACTACCCCAGGGCCTCCTACTCAAAGCATCAGCCACTACATTAGCCTTGCCCGGGTGATACAAGATCTCGCAGTCGTAGTCCTTCACTAACTCCATCCAACGGCGCTGTCTATGATTCAGGTCTCGCTGCTGAAATATATACTTTAAGCTCTTGTGATCAGTAAATATCTGGCACGACTCGCCGTATAGGTAATGTCGCCAGAACTTAAGTGCAAAGACCACTGCAGCCATCTCTAAATCATGAGTGGGGTAGTTCTGTTCATGTTTCTTCAATTTCCGTGAAGCATACGCGATCACCCTGTCATTCTGCATCAATACGCACCCTAGCCCCACTTGAGAAGCATCACAATAGACCATAAATCCGCCTGATCCTGAAGGCAACGATAACACTGGCGCCGTAGTCAGTAGAGTCCGTAGCTGCTGAAAACTGTGCTCGCGCTCCTCTGTCCAATCGAAAGGAACTCCCTTCCGGGTCAACCCGATCAAAGGTGTAGCAATACGAGAGAAGTCCTGCACGAATCGCCTGTATTAACCGGCCAACCCTAAGAAGCTGCGAACCTCCGTAACTGATGTGGGTCTGGGCCAACGCTGAACGGCCTCAATCATACTCGGGTACACACATATACCATCTCGTGTAATCACGTGGCCCAAGAAGTCTACGCTGTCCAGCCAGAATGCGCACTTGGAGAATTTTGCGAAAAGCTGGTGCTCCCTCAAAGTCTGCAGTGTAATCCGCAGGTGCTGCTCGTGCTCCTCATTACTCTGAGAATACACCAGAATATCGTCAATGAATACGATGATGAAAAGATCAAGATACGGCTGAAAAATACGGTTCATCAAGTCCATGAATGCTGCTGGTGCATTGGTGAGTCCGAACGACATCACCAAAAACTCATAATGGTCGTAGCGCGTGCGGAAAGCTGTCCTACGAATGTCCTCCTGTCGAACCCGCAGCTGATGGTAGCCTGATCGCAAATCGATCCTCGAAAAGTATCTTTCCCCCTGAAGCTGGTCGAATAAATCATCGATGTGTGGCAAAGGATACCGGTTCCGCACTGTAACCCTGTTCAGCTGGCGGTAGTCGATACACGAATGCAAACTGCCATCCTTCTTCTTAAAAAACAGGATCGGAGCACCCCAAGGAGAAACACTGGGTCGAATAAGTCCTTTATCCAACAAATCTTGCAACTGACCCTTCAATTCTCTAAGTTCCGTCGGGGCCATCCGATAAGGCGATATAGAAATAGGCCCCGTGCCGGGGATCAGATCCATACAGAAAGAAATATCACGCTCAGGCGGTAACCCAAGAAGCTCATTAGGGAACACATCAGGGAACTCGCTAACAACCGGAACCTGATCCAACGGAACCTCTGTAGCTCTAGTATCGTAAACATAGGCAAGAAATCCCTGACATCCCTTCCTCAAAAGCTGTCCAGCGCGAAAAGAAGAAATTAAACTGTGAGGGGCAGCACCACGGTCCCCCAGCACAACAAAAGTCGACTCGTCGGGAAAACAAAATCTAACTGTCTTCTCGCGGCAGTCCACAGACGCATAGCACGTGGCTAACCAATCCATAACCAAAAGAACGTCGAAGTCCAACATCTCAAGAAGGATCAAATCGACAGGAAACTCTCTCTCGCTAATACGGACGATACAGGATCGGAACACGTGCCTAGCAACAAACGACTCTCCCATAGGGGTGGTCACAACAAGCGGCTGATAAAGCAAACCGGACTCTCTACCCAAACTCAGCACAAAGTGTGTGGATACGTACGAGTGCATGGATCCGAGATCGAACAACACGTGTGCATCAACAGAACATACTGGAAGGATACCTGAGACCACCGCATTGGACGCCAGTGCGTCCTGATGCGTCAAAGTAAAAATTCGCGCCTGTGCTCCACCTGTGACTGACTGTTCTCTGCCTCGGTCACCCCCGTCCTCTCTGAGCAAATCCTCCACGCCCACGACCTCTCTGAGCATGAGTCTGACGCGGAGCAACAGTAGGTACAACAGGCAACTTCCTCTGGGGTGGTGAGGGTGGTAAGGTGACATGTGGTGCTGCTGCCTCCCTCCGGTGTATCTTAGGACAATCTCTGACGAGGTGAAGTAGACTGCCGCACCTAAAGCACGCCTGTGATGGTTGCGGACTCTCCCGTGGATACGAACTAAACATCTGGCCTCGTCCTGAATCTCTGCCACTCCTCGTACCTGAACGGTACCTGTCGCGGCGTCTGAATGTCTGTCTCCGTGTTGATATACCAATACGAACTCTCTTCGGCTCTGGAACTACCGAAATATCAGCAAGGCGCTCCTCGACTAAGAGGGTTGCGTCTACAGCTGCTGTATATGTCTCATAATGCTGTGCGCTGATCGCAAGGAACAGTGGTGTAAGCAAGCCTCGGACAAATCTCTTGACTCGCATCTCCTCAGTAGCCACTAGGTATGGAGCATAAACGGATAGTTCGCTGAACAGCACATCATACTCTGCCACTACCATCTTCGGAGTCTGGCGTAAGGACTCGAACCTGCGTGCTCTGGCATCTCTGACACTCAGTGGAAGAAAGAGGGCAAGGAATAGCGCCATGAACTCTGTCCAGGTCATAGGAGGAAGACCTGCTGCTCTACCCTTCTCGACTGATTCGCACCATTTCTGCGCAAGACCTTCCAGGCGAAAGCTCACGAGTTCTACCCATCTCGCATCTGCGCATCTAAGTGAATGACATATCCGAGCCATCCTATCAATGAAAGACTGTGGGCTCTCGGCTGCATCGGTGCCTGTGAAGACCGGAGGCTTCAGCCTCATAAACTCTGATAGCGATACTGAGATGACCTATGTAGCTGCAGGGGCAACTGCCTATACTGTGGGTACCATCACGGTCCCTTCAACGGGTGGAACTACCTTTGGTCGCTGCGCTCGAAGTGTCTCAACTAGTGATCCCATTATCTAGCGCATCTCCTGCATACTAGATCCCACCGTCTGGCGCATCTCCTGTATACCAGCCCCTAACATGGCGATCTGATCTGTCGTAGGAGGAACAGCCTGCTTGGGTACAACCGGTGTACTACCCGGATCAGTCCTCGTCTTGGACGAGTCAACTCGAATCTCGGCCCTCACCGCCGCTCTCTGCGCCCTAGTAGTCTTTGGCGGCATAATGGCTGAAAAGTAAAATAGGATTCGATAAGGGTACGGAAATCGAATCGCAAGAATGTACATACTCTTGAAGGAAATTTAAATCAATAAGTTCTAAGGTCGCTTAGGCGGAGTACCGTGTCATGAGTATGCCGCGAAACATACACACGCTACGCCACTCTGCTTCAGCTACCTACTCAATCATACCAGGGTAATCCTACACTCCGAAAGGTAAAACCTACGCTTTGATACCATCTTTGTCACGAACCGAAATTGGACTCGTGACTGGCACTTAACCACGTAACGTCTACAGGCGTGACGTGACTAAGTAAGCCGAACCCAGAAATCAAAACCATTAAAAGTAGTGAGTGTTGAAAACATTTGGAAAATCTTAAGTAGTTTAATAACAATCTTTAAAGTTTAAGTTATTATCTTAAAAATTTTGGCATCATTTCCTTTGTAAAAACTAAACCCGAAATTGGGTACAAGATATGACATGAAATAAATGATAACAATATAGTACAGCATCCCAAACGGGAGCAATCATATCCAACGGCGGAATCGATCACCACAAGAGTAATATACGACGCCGAAGCGAAGAAATAAGCAATAAGTGAAAAACATCACAGAATGATAACTGCATAGGTAAAGTCGGCTCACACGAGCTCGATACCAGAATACAAATAATGTACATCATCGTCCACACACTGGTCTCTAAGTCAATACATAAAGTAGATGGAGAATACTAGATACAAAAGAGTGCACAATAAAATAACCAGATATCCCAACCCAACTAACAGCAAAACAGCTCTCGCACCAACTGTAGTGGTATCAGTAGCTAAAAGGTACAAGGAAACAGACTGCCGCAACTACTCTGATGGGCAACCTGTAAATATTGTGGCACAACCGGGGTGAGTTGCCAACTCATGAATAGAGATAACACATAAAGGTAATCGGGAACATGCACGTACTGCGCTACTTTATCATATGCCAGCAGATGATATCTATATGCGATAAGCAGTATGTGCATAATCATGCAAGTGCTCTATCACGTAATATAACTACAGGATGAGATGCAAAATAATGAATGCTGAGCATGGGAAATATAACATCTACACGGAATGTCAGCGTGGAAAATATAATCGGTGCCCATCAATGCACCCAGATCCCAATAAACTCGGGCGCCGGCATTCTCATCGGCCCTCAAAATCCTGTTATCTCAGAGAATCACGAGTGCCCAACATCGGCACTCAAATATCATGAAATAATCATGTCTAGCATGTTGGAGATAGTGCCCTCAGAGTCAATTATTAGGTCACAGGTACGTGATTGCAATGATTGATGGAGGACCTATCCCGGTAGGACAGTCTTACTCGAGATGATAGTATGCTATCTGGTTTACCTTTATCATCGTGTACTGTTTTAAGTGACCTGACACGTCGCTATTACACGTTGATAGAGCCCCTAGGATTCCTGCTTGACCACCAGCAGTATGAGGGCGATCATATAAGTGGGAGCTGGGGGTCTATAAGCATATCCTTAAAAGGTCCCTAGTCGTGAGAGTTTCGAGACAGGGCATCAATTCTCCATAGTAGACTAGTGTATACAGTCGAGACCCCTACGAGGGGCGGTGGCCGGTCTCACAAGCCACTGGTGTCAGTTGGATCACCTAAGATGTATACAGGTGCTCATTGGGTTATGAGTACACCGGACTGGACTCGCCGGGAACATGCTAGTTGGTCATATACCAGACGTCAGATGGCAGTTCCCTGGTGACATGTGTACAGGTTAGTTCATCGACCTGGGGATCGTCATTTGTCTCGTGTGAGTTCCCACTGTACTTTGATTACTACCCTACCACGGCTCAAAGGAGTCGTGCAAACAGGTTTTAGTTGGGTACAGTCCCGAGCCACATGGAGGCAGTGAGCGCATCTTCAGGGGTTCGTCTCTCCCGGTATTGGGGGTGAGGTCGTGCTGTGTCTAGGAGAGCCATTATACGAAGCCCTCGGCCGAGGCAAGGAGATTTACTGGTAGGTATTCCAGTAGTATCTCAGGGTGTTCTGGGCTACACTCCGACACGACTTGTACCGCTTTTGGGGGTCTGACTTTTACCAACCCCCTAGGCCCGCCATGCGATGCTCATAGACGAACGGACCGGACTGTACGGATATTGTCACTGACAGGCTCAGTAGGGAGTCAGGCTGAGTTCGCTCACAGACGTCCCTTTTAGTCAGTACCTGGTAGCCCGTTACGTATTGGCTTATACCTCTGACGTGCTAGTGGTTAAATCCACAACCAAGGTGTTGATGAGTCTTTAGAGTCCCCCACATTTCAGTTACTCAGCTTTCGGGCGAAAGGTTGTAGAGGCCGTATGGAGATATGGCAAGGTCCGATCAGATACGTGCGGTATTGCACGGATCAGGATCGGACAGTCTGTACTATAGGCCATATGGTTATATGGCAGGGTTCGATCAGATACGTGCGGTATTGCACGGATCAGGATCGAACGGATATTACTAGCCGGCTTTGGTATAAGCCGGATCCTAGTATAGTACAGTGGAGATTTTGTCTCATTGCATTTGTATTTCGGTCGAAATACAGATGCGGGTGTGTATGCACAGTATCGAGGTTTTCCTGTAATTTATTACGGGACCAGTTTTCTGGAGTTGTCAGTTTGCTTTCCGTTTCGGCCGATTTCCATTGTTCCGTTCATTGGCCGAAGATTGGTGGAGGAGGGCTTATTTGCATTGTTGCAAATAAGTGGTTATGGAGGGGGTCTTTGCATTTTTGTTTTATCATGATGGTTTTCATGATGAGCACCATCACTTGACTTCTTCTTCTCATGATGGCTTGACTTTTTGAAGCCATCATGCATGATATGATGGTTGCCTTGGAGTGTTGGATTTGTTGTGATCATTCCCTTTTGTATGATAACCATTCCTCTCTTTCTTTTTTGGATGATATGAGAATGGCTCCCATTATCTTTTGATTCACACACTCTCATTCTCTCCTCTCTCTTTTGGGGGGGCTGTCCAAATATTTGGGTATGGGTTTTTGCCTCATTTCATGCTCCAAAAATCCCCTAGTTCCTCCACATAATTCTTGCATTATCCCTCCACCAAAATGGCACCTCCATGAACCCCAAATGAGACTTGAGCTCTACTATACATTCTACAGCAATTCTTGGGCACGTCGAGTAGCCGGCTTCGTGCCCGAGTTGCCTCGGCATTGAGGTGGGAGCCCGTAAAAGTAGTAGGCGATGTGGTGCACTTCCGGCGACGAGGAGGAGACGGGACATTCCGCAGGAGATCGGGACGATGACGAGAAGACCGGAGGACTTGGATCGTCGGTATATCTCTATTCCCTTTCTTGTAGATAGCTAGGACTAGTTAGTGGTTCGATCCGGGTATTAGTGCGCGGCGGTTTGCCAGTTCAAGAAAAATTAAAGTTTATCACCGCTTCCGCATTTGGCCGTCGGATTGACGGCCGGGGCGCCGCCGTGCACTTACAGTGGTATCAGAGACTCGCCATTAACATAGTCTAGCTTGGTGTAATGTGTTTTTCTGTTTCGATCGATCGAATGTTCCAAAACTGCATTTTAGTTAGCATCAGTTTCTGTTGAAATTTTTTGGTGTCCAAAAATTTTTCAGGTTGTAAAATAGTGATGTACTGGAATATCTAAGGGTGCTGTAAAAATTCGGTACAGTGATTCGTCTAAGGGAGCGTGGAACCGCGGCCAAACCCCCCTTTGGGCCGCGGTTCCGCCGCACAATGATGAATTGACTGCACCAAATTTCTACAGTATCTTTCTTGGATGAAAATTGGGGTTTTGGAATATTAATATTGGGCCCAGAATTTCCTGATCTGCTGCAGTAATATTTTGGGGCCCACTTGTTAAAGTTTGATCGATCGGATATTTTAAACACATTATTTCACAGTATTTACATTATATCTGCGACCGTGAATGTCACTTGATCGGTAAATCCAGTCTAACTGCTATAGCCCGGTTAGACGGATTTGCGAACGTGACTTTCACGTTGATGTTCTGTTTTTGCTGTGATGTTGCGGATCGGTCGTGGGGGATAGCCTGGATGCAATGCTAGTACAGTTGTGGTTGTATTATGTACATTTGATATTGCGGGGCGAGCGTCCGACATGTGGACTGCCGTCACTGCCTGTTTGTATTATTATTTTGGGGCACGACCTGGTTGCGGTCGATGTACCCGGTGTATGTATATTTTACTTTCTGTACTAGGATTGCCCCGCGGAGGGGTGCACGGATAGACGGGTTCTAGAGGGCAACAAGCCCGCATCTCATGGCATTGAGACGGAGGGGGCTTTACTCTAGAATTGACGGGCTATTCGCCGCACTCGTAGGGGGTACAGGTTGACCCAGGAGGGGTGCCCAAGTTATCGGATTCCGTGAAGTGCCGGGTGGTCCATTCACGGCGCTGAAGGGGGCTGCCTCGCTTCAGGTTTTGGCGGGTAACTTGCCGCGCCCGTAGCGGTCTAGGATTACATTGCACAGGCTATCCACACGACCAGGGGAACGTCGGGTTTCAGCGGCTCTGTGAAACCCGGGGATCCCAGATATCTGTATTGTTTCTGTGATGCTGTACATATTTGTGATGTTGCATTTTATTCACGCCTTGAGCCAAATATAATATATTGGTATATAAATTAGTAGATGTTGTATATGTTTTGCATCCGCGCTAGTCCAGTCCCCGCTCTGTCGTTAGTTAGCTAACCTAACGGGTAATGACGGGACCCAGTGGCGAATGCGGATGGCATATACGTACATCAGTATATTTTCGTTCTTTGTGGTGTGATCAATTGATGGGACTGCGTTGATTCGGATCAATGCAAGTTAAAACAAACCTAATCTGATGTTGTTGGAACACTTTTCGAAAAGCTGTTATTGCAAGGACGTTCACTTTTGTTTTGCATCGTGGTATTCAGTTGGAATATCCTGCTCCTCAATCGACGAGGCAAGGGCCGAGATCCCTTCACCGGGAGTGACCCCTTGGACAGAAGTTTGCGTCAGGGCATTAACTTCACTATAGCCGACTACTTTTGCTTTGCACCGTGGTATTCAGTTAGAATATCCTGCACCCCATTCTACGGGGAAAGAGCCGAGATCCCTTCACCGGGAGTGACCTCTTTAGCGAAGGTTTTCGTCACTATATTTTTAAAAGCTATCCGTTCCTTCAACGATATCAAGTTCATTACGTTAAAGGTTTTCGCCAGAAACCATTCGTAGCCCTCCGTCATTTCAGTTAAATATTCGGTAGTATTCAAGCTATGTATTTTGACCCCACGCCAAGGCATAGTGATTGGTAGCTGCCGGGTATTTATCTGTTGCATAGATAGATGCGTTGGTTTGGGACAGTCGTACTACTATTTTGGCCTACGTCAAGGGTATGTACGGGTGGGTTCAAATTAACCTGGATAATGACGGGTAGAACTTGACATGTGACTTATGATATTTTGACCTCACGCCAAGGTCATAAGAGCATGGGGCAGAAATCACATCGGGAGTTTCAAAAGAACTGAAACTTGCCAGATATGCGCATACCTTCTGGAGTGTGGTAGCGTGAGCGGATTCCGTCATGTTATCATGTGATGATAGTTGGATCCCGATTCCCACTGATGAGTTAGTTTACTCCTCGGGTGACCCCGACTAATTCTTCTTTCAGGTTTGGAGGAGAATTTGAGGTACAGTGGGAGGATTCCAGATTAAATAAATTGGTAACCATTATGATCTAGGTTAGAGTGCACGCTGAGTGTTTCTTTTCTCTCTCTCTCTCTGGCAGCGACCATTGACCCTACCCTAAGACTATGACTCAGTGACCAAGTTGACCGAACCTTCTTGACACCGGCTTTTGGATTGTCAGAGTTGCAGACCTCATTGCCACTCCCACTTTTACCCTTTTCTCCAGGACACCCCGTATTACTACGAACGTCCACTTCCATTGGACAAAACCATCGTATGGTTAGATACGAACTCGAAGGAATTTATTCGAGGATGGTTTCAGGTTCTGGAGGAAACGGATAGGAATATTCAGTTGTCTTTTCCTTTTACCCTCTCTCAGGTTACGAGTACTCCTTGGTTTAGGGGTAGTACACCTATTACGCAAATTGGATTGTCCTCTTCCAAACCTTAGGCTGGTGCCGACCGGTAGGGAATGAAGAAAACCAATTAGCATAACGATGGTGTGCAGAAGGTATTAGGTTAAGACAAAGCAAGGGATTAGTAAGAGGGCAAAGTAAATTGCGACTGATATTCATGACCAAACCAGGTATTTCTTCGCCAATCCTAAAATCACCTTTGAATTTCTCCAGGACACTCCGTATCACTACGAAGATCCACAGTTTATTGGATACTCCATCGTATGGTTATATACGAACTCGAAAGGAACTTGTTCCAGTTCGGGGATGGATTCTGGTTCAGGAGAAATAGGAATAAGATTTATTCAGGTGTCTTTTATCTTCACCTTCTCTCGCATTGCGAGTGTTCCTAGGATTGGGACAGTACACCCATTATGCTTATTGGATAGTCTTCTTCCAAACCATAGGCTGGTGCCGAACGGTAGGGAAGGAAGAAAACCATTTGGCCTAAAGGGGTGTGCAGAAGGTAAAGACTAAAGACATATGAAGGGATTTGGAGAGGTGGCGAAGAACTATACGGTTACAGTCGTGAATCTGGAAGAGGCATTACTAGGAATACCAGGATACCCCATCGAAACATTTCGATGTTTCAGTCTCACTGTGTACTGTTAAAGGAAAACTGATTTCCCGATTAGACACTTGCTCCCGGGTATGTATTTACCAGGTATGATTCTCACATCTGTATGGTTTTACAGATGATGAGTGGGAGTAGGTTATTAGGAATTGGGTGATCATCCTCATTATATCGGGATTCGTTGTAATCGGTGATATTTGAGGAAATCACCTGGGCTGTTTGCCGGTCGGCAAATATTTGGTTTTGAATATCCGCTGTTATGCACCAATTTCAAATTGATATATCTGTACGTCTATTTTCATAGAGTGAGATATACCTTTCTGAAATTATGTCTACGACATTTACCTATATCAGTGGATGGTTAGGTAAGGAGGATTAAGCAGCGGTGTAATTCTTCTTGACCATAAGTACAGTTTTCAACCTACGACACACGGTGAATGAGTTATCAGACTCAAGGGACTTATACAGAGTATTGTATGTTGTCCAGGGTCCATCAGGACAGAGGGGTTGGTCCTCGTACTATATTCGGTTTACTTATGACTGTTGGAGATAGTACCCTCAGAGTCAATTATTGGATCACAGGTACGTGATTGCAATGATTGAGGGAGGACTTATCCCGGTAGGACAGTCTTACTCGAGATGATAGTATGCTATCTGGTTTACCTTTATCATCGTGTACTGTTTTAAGTGACCTGACACGTCGCTATTACACGTTGATAGAGCCCCTAGGATTCTTGCTTGACCACCAGCAGTATGAGGGCGATCATATAAGTGGGAGCTGGGGGTCTATAAGCATATCCTTAAAAGGTCCCTAGTCGTGAGAGTTTCGAGACAGGGCATCGATTCTCCATAGTAGACTAGTGTATACAGTCGAGACCCCGACGAGGGGCGGTGGCCGGTCTCACAAGCCACTGGTGTCAGTTGGATCACTTAAGATGTATACAGGTGCTCATTGGGTTATGAGTACACCGGACAGGACTCGCCGGGAACATGCTAGTTGGTCATATACCAGACGTCAGATGGCAGTTCCCTGGTGACATGTGTGCAGGTTAGTTCATCGACCTGGGGATCGTCATTTGTCTCGTGTGAGTTCCCACTGTACTTTGATTACTACTCTACCACGGCTCAAATGAGTCGTGCAAACAGGTTTTAGTTGGGTATAGTCCCGAGCCACATGGAGGCAGTGAGCGTATCTTCAGGGGTTCGTCTCTCCCGGTATTGGGGGTGAGGTCGTGCTGTGTCTAGGAGAGCCATTACACAAAGCCCTCGGCCGAGGCAAGGAGATTTACTGGTAGGTATTCCAGTAGTATCTCAGGGTGTTCTGGGCTACACTCCGACACGACTTGTACCGCTTTTGGGGGTCTGACTTTTACCAACCCCTAGGCCCGCCATGCGATGCTCATAGACGAACGGACCGGACTGTACGGATATTGTCACTGACAGGCTCAGTAGGGTTGTCAGGCTGAGTTCGCTCACAGACGTCCCTTTTAGTCAATACCTGGTAGCCCGTTACGTATTGGCTTATACCTCTGACGTGCTAGTGGTTAAATCCACAACCAAGGTGTTGACGAGTCTTTAGAGTCCCCCACATTCAGTTACTCAGCTTTCGGGCGAAAGGTTGTAGAGGCCGTATGGAGATATGGCAAGGTCCGATCAGATACGTGCGGTATTGCACGGATCAGGATCGGACAGTCTGTACTATAGGTCTTTTGGATATATGGCAGGGTTCGATCAGATACGTGCGGTATTGTACGGATCAGGATCGAACAGATATTACTAGCCGGTTTTGGTATAAGCCGGATTCTAGTATAGTACAGTGTAGATTTTGTCTCATTGCATTTGTATTTCGGTCGAAATACAGATGCAGGTGTGTATGCACAGTATCGGGGTTTTCCTGTAATTTATTACGGGACCTGTTTTCTGGAGTTGCCAGTTTGCTTTCCGTTTCGGCCGATTTCCTTTGTTCCGTTCATTGGCCGAAGATTGGTGGAGGAGGGTTTATTTGCATTGTTGCAAATAGACATTAGTGGAGGGGGTTCTTTGCATCTTGTTGCATCATGATAGTCTTCATGATGGTGCACCATCCATTGACTTGCTTGACTTCATACTTCATGATGGCTTGACTTTGTTAGCATCATGGTTGTTGATGATGGTTGTGTGGAGTGTTGGCATTGCTTTGTGATCATGGTTGATTATGATAGCCATTCCTCTCTCTCTCTGGGGTATGAGATGAGAATGGCTCCCATTTGATTTACTTCTTCCACTCTCTCATTCTCTCCACCACCATGTATTGGCCGGCCAAGCTCCTAGTGGGCTGTCCAAATTTTTGTGTGTGGGATTTTGGTTCATTTCATATTGCAAAATCCCCACAAGATCAATCTCAAAAGCTCCAAGTTCAATCCCTCCATCAATGGCAATTCCTACAACCCCAAAGTGAGACTTGAAGACTACATATTCTACAGCGAACCTTGGGCACGTCGAGTAGCCGGCTTCGTGCCCGAGTTGCCTCGGCATTGAGGTGGGAGCCCGTAAAAGAAGTAGGCGATGTGGTGCACTTCCGGCGACGAGGAGGAGACGGGACATTCCGCAGGAGATCGGGACGATGATGAGAAGACCGGAGGACTTGGATCGTCGGTATATCTCTATTCCCTTTCTTGTTGTTAGCTAGGACTAGTTAGTGGTTCGATCCGGGTGTTAGTGCGCGGCGGTTTGCCACTTCAAGTAAATTTTAAGTTTATCACCGCTTCCGCATTTGGCCGTCGGATTGACGGCCGGGGCGCCGCCGTGCACTTACAGTGGTATCAGAGCCTCGCCATTAACTTAGTCTAGCTTCGTTTGATGTGTTTTGCATTTCCGATCGACAAAAATTCCAAAATCTACATTTTAGTTCACATCAGTTTTCTGTTGAAATTTTTTGGTGTCCAAAAATTTTTCAGGTTGTATAAAAGTACTGTGCAGGAAATTCTAAGACTACTGGAAAAATTCGACACAGTCAGTCGACCAATATAGCGCGGATCCGCGGCCAAACCCCCCATTGGGCCGCGGATCCGCCGCACATTGGTGTCATGACTGTATCAATTTTTTCCAGTGGGCTTCTGGGCTTAAAATAGGGGTTTTGGAATATTAAAATTGGGCCAATTATTTCTGTGAGTGCTGCAGTATTGCTTGGGGGCCCACTTGTTAATATTTGATCGATCGGATATTTTAAACACATTATTTCACAGTATTTACATTATATCTGCGACCGTGAATGTCACTCGATCGGTAAATCCGGTCTAACTGCTATAGCCCGGTTAGACGGATTTGCGAACGTGACATTCACGTTGATGTTCTATGTATTTGCTGTGATGTTGCGGATCGGTCGTGGGGATAGCCTGGATGCAATGCTAGTACAGTTGTGGTTGTATTATGTACATTTGATATTGCGGGGCGAGCGTCCGACATGTGGACTGCCGTCACTGCCTGTTTGTATTATTATTTTGGGGCACGGCCAGGTTGCGGTCGATGTACCCGTTGTATGTATATTTTACTTTCTGTACTAGGATTGCCCCGCGGAGGGGTGCACGGATAGCCGGGTTCTAGAGGGCAACAAGCCCGCATCTCATGGCATTGAGACGGAGGGGGCTTCACTCTAGGATTGGCGGGATATTCGCCACACTCGTAGGGGGTACAGGTTGACCCAGGAGGGGTGCCCAAGTTACCGGATTCCGTGAAGTGCTGGGTGGTCCATTCACGGCGATGAAGGGGGCTGCCTCGCTTCAGGTTTTGGCGGGTGACTTGCCGCACCCGTAGGGGTCTAGGATTTCATTGCACAGGCTATCCACACGACCAGGGGAACGTCGGGTTTCAGCGGCTCTGTGAAACCCGGGGATCCCAGATATCTGTATTGTTTCTGTGATGCTGTTCATTCTCTGTGATGTTGCATTTTATTCACGCCTTGAGCGAAATATAATATATTGGTATATATATTAGTAGATGTTGTATATGTTTTACATCCGCGCTAGTCCAGTCCCCGCTCTGTCGTTAGTTAGCTAACCTAACGGGTAATGACGGGACCCAGTGGCGAATGCGGATGGCATATACGTACATCAGTATATTTTCGTTCTTTGTGGTGTGATCAATTGATGGGACTGCATTGATTCGGATCAATGCAAGTTAAAACAAACCTAATCTGATGTTGTTGGAACACTTTTCAAAAAGCTGTTATTGCAAGGACGTTCACTTTTGTTTTGCATCGTGATATTCAGTTGGAATATCCTGCTCCTCAGTCGACGAGGCAAGGGCCGAGATCCCTTCACCGGGAGTGACCCCTTGGACAAAAAGTTTGCGTCAGGGCATTAACTTCACTATAGCCGATTACTTTTGCTTTGCACCGTGGTATTCAGTTGGAATATCCAGCACCTCATTCTACGGGGAAAGAGCCGAGATCCCTTCACCGGGAGTGACCTCTTTAGCAACGGTTTTCGTCACTATATTTTTAAAAGCTATCCGTTCCTTCAACGATATCAAGTTCTTTACGTTAAAGGTTTTCGCCAGAAACCATTCGTAGCCCTCCTTCGTTTCAGACGGGTAGCACGTAGTATTCATGCTATGTTTGTTGGCCTTCGTCAAGGCATCGTGTATGGTAGCTGCTTGTTGCCTTTCTGCAGCATAGATAGATGCGTTGGTTTGGGACAGTCGTATAGCCTTGTTGGCCTTCGTCAAGGGCTTGTGCGGGTGGGTTCAAATCAACCTGGAGAATGACGGGTAGAACTTGACATGTGACTTATGATTTGTTGGCCTTCGTCAAGGTCATAAGAGCATGGGGCAGAAATCACATCGGGAGTTTCAAAAGAACTGAAACTTGCCAGATATGCGCATACCTTCTGGAGTATGATGACGTGAGCGGATTCCGTCACGTTATCATGCGATGATAGTTGGATCCTGATTCCCACTGATGAGTTGGTATACTCCTCGGGTGATCCCGACTAATTCTTCTTTCAGGTTTGGAGGAGAATTTGAGGTACAGTGGGAGGATTCCAGATTAGATAAATTGGTAACCATTCTGATCTAGGTTAGAGTGCACGCTGAGTGTTTCTTTTCTCTCTCTCTTTGGCAGCGACCATTGACCCGACCCTTAGACTATGACTCAGTGACCAAGTTGACCGAACCTTCTTAACACTGGCTTTTGGATTGTCAGAGTTGCAGACCTCATTGCCACTCCCACTTTTACCCTTTTCTCCAGGACACCCCGTATTACTACGAACGTCCACTTCCATTGGACAAAACCATCGTATGGTTAGATACGAACTCGAAGGAATTTATTCGAGGATGGTTTCAGGTTCTGGAGAAAACGGATAGGATTATTCAGTTGTCTTTTCCTTTTACCTTCTCTCAGGTTGCGAGTACTCCTTGGTTTAGGAGATAGTACACCTATTACGCAAATTGGATAGTCTTCTTCCAAACCATAGGCAGGTGCCGACCGGTAGGGAATGAAGAAAACCAATTAGCCTAACGATGGTGTACAGAAGGTATTAAGTTCAGACAAAGCAAGGGATTAGTAAGAGGGCAAAGTAAATTGCAACAGATATTCACGACCAAACCAAATATTTCGTTACCACTCCCACATCACCTTTGTATTTCTCCAGGACACTCCGTATCACTACGAAGATCCACAGTTTATTTGGATACTCCATCGTATGGTTATATACGAACTCGAAAGGAACTTGTTCCAGTTCGGAGATGGATTCTGGTCCAGGAGAAATAGGAATAAGGTTTATTCGGTTGTCTTTTATCTTCACCCTCTCTCATTGCGAGTGTTCCTAGGATTGGGACAGTACACCCATTATGCTTATTAGATAGTCTTCTTCCAAACCATAGGCTGGTGCCGAACGGTAGGGAAGGAAGAAAACCATTTGGCCTAAAGGGGTGTGCAGAAGGTAAAGACTAAAGACATATGAAGGGATTTGGAGAGGTGGCAAAGAATTATACGGTTACAGTCGTGAATCTGGAAGAGGCATTACTAAGAATACCAGGATACCCCATCGAAACATTTCGATGTTTCAGTCTCACTGTGTACTGTTAAAGGAAAACTGATTTCCCGATTAGATACTTACTCCAGGGTATGTATTTACCAGGTACGATTCTCACATCTGTATGGTTTTACAGATGATGAGTGGGAGTAAGTTATTGGAAATTGGGTGATCATCCTCATTATATCGGGATTCGTTGTAATCAGTGATATTTGAGGAAATCACCTGGGTAGTTTGCCGGTCGGCAAATATTTGGTTTTGAATATCCGCAGTTATGCACCAATTTCAAATTGATATATCTGTACGTCTATTTTCATAGAGTGAGATATACCTTTTGAAATTATGTCTACGACATTTACCTATATCAGTGGATGGTTAGGTAAGGAGCATTAAACAGCGGTGTAATTCTTCTTAACCATAAGTACAGATTTCAACCTACGACACACAGTGAGTGAGTTATCAGACTCAAGGGACTTGTACAGAGTATTGTATGATGTCCAGGGTCCATCAGGACAGAGGGGTTGGTCCTCGTACTATATTCGGTTTACTTATGACTTCTCTAGTTTTTAGACAGGTGTTTCGTGGAAACACAGGGTCTGAATTTGGAGAAGTTATAGGTATTTGAATAGAGTAGAGAACCAGGTGCAGCAAGTATCGGGATTCTTCAAAGTGATCGAAGATGTAGATACTTGTATATGGTATTCAGTTGATAGTAGTGATTAAGAGAAATTGCTTCTCTTTCAGGTTACTCATAATTGGAAGCATTCCTAAGTTGAGTAACGCTGATCGGCCTCCTTCCATTAAGTTGACATGCACTGGAGACAGTTGCATGATTTGAATCTGGTTCAATTAAATCAGTGCCTCTGGTCCTATATGGGATATAGAACAGTTCATATCTTAACGATGTTAAGGTACGGGGAGTTGTCCGGCTTATGCTTAAAACCAGACACTGGACAACTCAAGGCACGTTTCTGTAATGGCTGTTTGTGGGTTGACCCAGGCTATGACGCGGGTTGACTTTCTACCATCTGGATGAACAATAGCAATATTGTTCTAGACTCGCCACAGTTTTAATAAAAATGGATTTTTTCAGAAAACAGTAGTGGGAGTATGGTAGAACTGGAAGTGATTCCAGAACCACAAACGATTACTGAAGATTTGATAAGGAACCTAAAGATTCAATCTGGATTGACATTCCATTGGCCACTCCGCAGATAAGGTGGGTAACTTCAGACACCCGAGAGGTACTACGGTTGCCTCAAGGACGGTGACAGGGAAGTTCTTGTTTACCCACAATTACCATTGCTGTTGTTCCAGGCTGCGAGACCCGGCGGGAGGATGAGTATAACGTCGTTCTAAACTAGTTTTAGAAGTGTACGTGTATATGACTCTGCCAGAGTGTTGTCGTAGTCAGTGGGAGCAGCGGAAGCATTGGTGGACAGGTAGCTTATGTCTATTTATAGACTGAAGCACAAGTAGCGGAGATAGATCATCTATTTCTGACGTGACAGTCATAGGTTTGACTTCATCAGAATAGGGGATGGATCTGTTGAGAAGGTAGTAGGGTGTGATATCCTGGTATTTGGATGACATACACAGAGTAGGAAAAGAAACTCCTATACTACAATCGGTTATATTTTGGTCGTCACACAGTGGTTTTCTCCACACAGGACTTGGATATTATATCAGACATACTGGTTACTAGATCTATGGTTTTAGATCTAGATTTGGGTGGTTTCCCAATCAGGGTACTTAGACAGCATTCTAAGAGTATTTAGAATGGACGACTCCTGGCACGGTAGTATACCTGAAAGTGATGGAGTCACCCTCTCTAAAGGTGTCTTATAGACTAAAGTAGAGAGGGACGTGCATGATTGGCAGATCACTTGCTCAGGCAATTGAGTCAATCATGAGATGTCAAGTACCACACCAGATGTTGTTCTTGCGGTAGGTGCAATAAGTTGATATTGATCCAATCCTGGAGAAACAGTCGGAAGCAGTTTTAGAACATAAGTAGATGTTCTAGGGATATGATAACGACAGCCTCGTTCGGGAAACAGTTATCATTCCAGGCTTCCAAGGTGACATGGACGACAGGGAGGTTGTCAGAGTTATAGTTTTTCCTTCTGACGAGGGGCAGTATTTTGGACAGGTGATCCAAGGCAATACTGAGGGAGGCATGGCGCAGGACACTGATTAAGTTCAGTTGTCAATACAGTCTAAGAAGTTTAGATTTGGAGTTCATTTATGAGCTAGGTCCCATCAGACATCCAGACATACTCTAAGACTGATTTTGCTCATTTCGGGAGATGGCTTTCTCCGCGAACTTGAGATTTAGAGAGACATAGAAAGAAACGTCAAAGCGGATCCACTCACTGAGACTATTCCTCGAACGCAATAGTTTCGCAAACGAGCTTTGTGAGACTGACTAGTAGAGGAGTTGGGTGTTCGGTATCACACGGGCTGTGAGTATGCGACATCGCAATAATCAGCCTTGAGTGCAAGTGGGAGATTGTTGGAGATAGTGCCCTCAGAGTCAATTATTGGATCACAGGTACGTGATTGCAATGATTGAGGGAGGACCTATCCCGGTAGGACAGTCTTACTCGAGATGATAGTATGCTATCTGGTTTACCTTTATCATCGTGTGCTGTTTTAAGTGACCTGACACGTCGCTATTACACGTTGATAGAGCCCCTAGGATTCTTGCTTGACCACCAGCAGTATGAGGGCGATCATATAAGTGGGAGCTGGGGGTCTATAAGCATATCCTTAAAAGGTCCCTAGTCGTGAGAGTTTCGAGACAGGGCATCGATTCTCCATAGTAGACTAGTGTATACAGTCGAGACCCCGACGAGGGGCGGTGGCCGGTCTCACAAGCCACTGGTGTCAGTTGGATCACCTAAGATGTATACAGGTGCTCATTGGGTTATGAGTACACCGGACAGGACTCGCCGGGAACATGCTAGTTGGTCATATACCAGACGTCAGATGGCAGTTCCCTGGTGACATGTGTGCAGGTTAGTTCATCGACCTGGGGATCGTCATTTGTCTCGTGTGAGTTCCCACTGTACTTTGATTACTACCCTACCACGGCTCAAAGGAGTCGTGCAAACAGGTTTTAGTTGGGTACAGTCCCGAGCCACATGGAGGCAGTGAGCGTATCTTCAGGGGTTCGTCTCTCCCGGTATTGGGGGTGAGGTCGTGCTGTGTCTAGGAGAGCCATTACACAAAGCCCTCGGCCGAGGCAAGGAGATTTACTGGTAGGTATTCCAGTAGTATCTCAGGGTGTTCTGGGCTACACTCCGACACGACTTGTACCGCTTTTGGGGGTCTGACTTTTACCAACCCCCTAGGCCCGCCATGCGATGCTCATAGACGAACGGACCGGACTGTACGGATATTGTCACTGACAGGCTCAGTAGGGTTGTCAGGCTGAGTTCGCTCACAGACGTCCCTTTTAGTCAATACCTGGTAGCCCGTTACGTATTGGCTTATACCTCTGACGTGCTAGTGGTTAAATCCACAACCAAGGTGTTGACGAGTCTTTAGAGTCCCCCACATTCAGTTACTCAGCTTTCGGGCGAAAGGTTGTAGAGACCGTATGGAGATATGGCAAGGTCCGATCAGATACGTGCGGTATTGCACGGATCAGGATCGGACAGTCTGTACTATAGGCCGTATGGATATATGGCAGGGTTCGATCAGATACGTGTGGTATTGCACGGATCAGGATCGAACAGATATTACTAGCCGGTTTTGGTATAAGCCGGATTCTAGTATAGTACAGTGTAGATTTTGTCTCATTGCATTTGTATTTCGGTCGAAATACAGATGCAGGTGTGTATGCACAGTATCGGGGTTTTCCTGTAATTTATTACGGGACCTGTTTTCTGGAGTTGCCAGTTTGCTTTCCGTTTCGGCCGATTTCCTTTGTTCCGTTCATTGGCCGAAGATTGGTGGAGGAGGGTTTATTTGCATTGTTGCAAATAGACATTAGTGGAGGGGGTTCTTTGCATCTTGTTGCATCATGATAGTCTTCATGATGGTGCACCATCCATTGACTTGCTTGACTTCATACTTCATGATGGCTTGACTTTGTTAGCATCATGGTTGTTGATGATGGTTGTGTGGAGTGTTGGCATTGCTTTGTGATCATGGTTGATTATGATAGCCATTCCTCTCTCTCTCTGGGGTATGTGATGAGAATGGCTCCCATTTGATTTACTTCTTCCACTCTCTCATTCTCTCCACCACCATGTATTGGCCGGCCAAGCTCCTAGTGGGCTGTCCAAATTTTTTTGTGTGGGATTTTGGTTCATTTCATATTGCAAAATCCCCACAAGATCAATCTCAAAAGCTCCAAGTTCAATCCCTCCACCAATGGCAATTCCTACAACCCCAAAGTGAGACTTGAGGACTACATATTCTACAGCGAACCTTGGGCACGTCGAGTAGCCGGCTTCGTGCCCGAGTTGCCTCGGCATTGAGGTGGGAGCCCGTAAAAGAAGTAGGCGATGTGGTGCACTTCCGGCGACGAGGAGGAGACGGGACATTCCGCAGGAGATCGGGACGATGATGAGAAGACCGGAGGACTTGGATCGTCGGTATATCTCTATTCCCTTTCTTGTTGTTAGCTAGGACTAGTTAGTGGTTCGATCCGGGTGTTAGTGCGCGGCGGTTTGCCACTTCAAGTAAATTTTAAGTTTATCACCGCTTCCGCATTTGGCCGTCGGATTGACGGCCGGGGCGCCGCCGTGCACTTACAATGACTTCTCTACTTTTTAGACAGGTGTTTCGTGGAAACACAGGGTCCGAATTTGGAGAAGATATAGGTATTCGAATAGAGTAGAGAACCAGGTGGAGCAAATATCGGGATTCTTCAAAGTGATCGAAGATGTAGATACTTGTCAATGGTATTCAGTTGATAGTAATGATTAAGAGAACTTGCTTCTCTTTCAGGTTACTCATGATTGGAAGCTTTCCTAAGTTGAGTAACGCTGATCGGCCTCCTTCCATTTAGTTGACATGCACTGGAGACAGTTGCATGATTTGAATCTGGTTCAATTAAATCAGTGCCTCTGGTCCTATATGGGATATAGAACAGTTCATATCTTAACGATGTTAAGGTACGGGGAGTTGTCCAGCTTATGCTTAAAACCAGACACTGGACAACTCAAGGCACGTTTCTGTAATGGCTGTTTGTGGGTTGACCCAGGCTATGACGCGGGTTGATTTTCTACCATCTGGATGAACAATAGCAATATTGTTCTAGACTCGCCACAGTTTTATTAAAAATGGATTTTTTCAGAAAACAATAGTGGGAGTATGGTAGAACTGGAAGTGATTCCAGAACCACAAACGATTACTGAAGATTTGATAAAGAACCTAAAGATTCAATCTGGTTTGACATTCCATTGGCCACTCCGCAGATAAGATGGGTAACTTCAGGCACCCGAGAGGTACTACGGTAGCCTCAAGGACGGTGACAGGGAAGTTCTTGTTTACCCACAATTACCATTGCTGTTGTTCCAGGCTGCGAGACCCGCCGGGAGGATGAGTATAGCGTCGTTCTAAACTAGTTTTAGTAGTGTATGTCTATATGACTCTGCCAGAGGGTTGTCGTAGTCAGTGGGAGCAGTGGAAGCATTGGTGGACTTAGCTTATGTCTATTTATAGACTAAAGCAGATGTAGCGGAGATAGATCATCTATTTCTGATGTGACAGTCATAGGTTTGACTTCATCAGAATAGGGGATGGATCTGTTGAGAAGGTAGTAGGGTGTGATATCCTGGTATTTGGATGACATACACAGAGTAGGAAAAGAAACTCCTATACTACAATCGGTTATACTTTGGTCGTCACACAGTGGTTTCTCCACAAAGGAAATGGATTTTATATCAGACATATTGGTTACTAGATCTATGGTTTTAGATCTAGATTTGGGTGGTTTCCCAATCAGGGTACTTGACAGCATTCTAAGAGTATTTAGGATGGACGACTCCTGGCACGGTAATGTACCTGCAGGTAATGGAGTCACCCTCTCTGAAGGGGTCTTACAGACTAAACTGGAGAGGGATGTGCATGATTGGCAGATCACTTGCTCAGGCAATTGAGTCAATCATGAGATGTCAAGTACCACACCAGATGTTGTTCTTGCACTAGATGCAATAAGTTGACATTGATCCAATCCTGGAGAAACGGTCGGAAGCAGTTTTAGAACATAAGTGGATGTTCTAGGGATATGATAACGACAGCCTCATTCGGGAGACAGTTATCATTCCAGGCTTCCAAGGTGACCTGGACAACAAGGAGGTTGTCAGAGTTATAGTTTTTCTTTCTGATGAGAGGCAGTATTTTGGACAGGTGGTCCAAGGCAATACTGAGGGAGGCATGGCGCAGGATACTGATTAAGTTCAGTTGACGATACAGTCTAAGAAGTTTGGATTTGGAGTTCATTTATGAGCTATGTCCCATCAGACATCCAGACACATTCTAAGACAGGTATTGCTCATTTCGGGAGATGGTTTTCTCCGCGAACTTGAGATATAGAGAGACATAGAAAGAAACAACAAAGAGGATCCACTCACTGAGGCTATTCCTCGAACGCAATAGTCTCGCAAACGAGCTTTGTTAGACTGACTAGTAGAGGAGTTGGGTGTTCGGTATCACACGGGCTGTGAGTATGCGACATCGCAATAATTAGCCTTGAGTGCAAGTAGGAGATTGTTGGAGATAGTGCCCTCAGAGTCAATTATTAGGTCACAGGTACGTGATTGCAATGATTGATGGAGGACCTATCCCGGTAGGACAGTCTTACTCGAGATGATAGTATGCTATCTGGTTTACCTTTATCATCGTGTACTATTTTAAGTGACCTGACACGTCGCTATTACACGTTGATAGAGCCCCTAGGATTCTTGCTTGACCACCAGCAGTATGAGGGCGATCATATAAGTGGGAGCTGGGGGTCTATAAGCATATCCTTAAAAGGTCCCTAGTCGTGAGAGTTTCGAGACAGGGCATCGATTCTCCATAGTAGACTAGTGTATACAGTCGAGACCCCGACGAGGGGCGGTGGCCGGTCTCACAAGACACTGGTGTCAGTTGGATCACCTAAGATGTATACAGGTGCTCATTGGGTTATGAGTACACCGGACTGGACTCGCCGGGAACATGCTAGTTGGTCATATACCAGACGTCAGATGGCAGTTCCCTGGTGACATGTGTGCAGGTTAGTTCATCGACCTGGGGATCGTCATTTGTCTCGTGTGAGTTCCCACTGTACTTTGATTACTACCCTACCACGGCTCAAAGGAGTCGTGCAAACAGGTTTTAGTTGGGTACAGTCCCGAGCCATATGGAGGCAGTGAGCGCATCTTCAGGGGTTCGTCTCTCCCGGTATTGGGGGTGAGGTCGTGCTGTGTCTAGGAGACCATTACACGAAGCCCTCGGCCGAGGCAAGGAGATTTACTGGTAGGTATTCCAGTAGTATCTCAGGGTGTTCTGGGCTACACTCCGACACGACTTGTACCGCTTTTGGGGGTCTGACTTTTACCTACCCCCTAGGCCCGCCATGTGATGCTCATAGACGAACGGACCGGACTGTACGGATATTGTCACTGACAGGCTCAGTAGGGAGTCAGGCTGAGTTCGCTCACAGACGTCCCTTTTAGTCAGTACCTGGTAGCCCGTTACGTATTGGCTTATACCTCTGACGTGCTAGTGGTTAAATCCACAACCAAGGTGTTGATGAGTCTTTAGAGTCCACCATATTTCAGTTACTCAGCTTTCGGGCGAAAGGTTGTAGAGGCCGTATGGAGATATGGCAAGGTCCAATCAGATACGTGCGGTATTGCACGGATCAGGATCGGACAGTCTGTACTATAGGCCGTATGGTTATATGGCAGGGTTCGATCAGATACGTGCGGTATTGCACGGATCAGGATCGAACGGATATTACTAGCCGGCTTTGGTATAAGCCGGATCCTAGTATAGTACAGTGGAGATTTTGTCTCATTGCATTTGTATTTCGGTCAAAATACAGATGCGGGTGTGTATGCACAGTATCGAGGTTTTCCTGTAATTTATTACGGGACCAGTTTTCTGGAGTTGCCAGTTTGCTTTCCGTTTCGGCCGATTTCTATTGTTCCGTTCATTGGCCGAAGATTGGTGGAGGAGGGCTTATTTGCATTGTTGCAAATAAGTGGTTGTGGAGGGGGTCTTTGCATTTTTGTTTTATCATGATGGTTTTCATGATGAGCACCATCACTTGACTTCTTCTTCTCATGATGGCTTGACTTTTTGAAGCCATCATGCATGATATGATGGTTGCCTTGGAGTGTTGGATTTGTTGTGATCATTCCCTTTTGTATGATAACCATTCCTCTCTCTCTTTTTTGGATGATATGAGAATGGCTCCCATTATCTTTTGATTCACACACTCTCATTCTCTCCTCTTTCTTTTGGGGGGGCTGTCCAAATATTTGGGTATGGGTTTTTGCCTCATTTCATGCTCCAAAAATCCCCTAGTTCCTTCACATAATTCTTGCATTATCCCTCCACCAAAATGGCACCTCCATGAACCCCAAATGAGACTTGAGCTCTACTATACATTCTACAGCAATTCTTGGGCACGTCGAGTAGCCAGCTTCGTGCCCGAGTTGCCTCGGCATTGAGGTGGGAGCCCGTAAAAGTAGTAGGCGATGTGGTGCACTTCCGGCGACGAGGAGGAGACGGGACATTCCGCAGGAGATCGGGACGATGACGAGAAGACCGGAGGACTTGGATCGTCGGTATATCTCTATTCCCTTTCTTGTAGATAGCTAGGACTAGTTAGTGGTTCGATCCGGGTATTAATGCGCGGCGGTTTGCCAGTTCAAGAAAAATTAAAGTTTATCACCGCTTCCGCATTTGGCCGTCGGATTGACGGCCGGGGCGCCGCCGTGCACTTACATAGCATCGAGACGTAAATCCTTATATATCGGGCTCCGTCAGTCCGGATTAGCCCACGGGCTCCGTCTGCGGTATCGGCCCTCGGCCCCGGCAGTACGGGTCATCCCGCATCCATCTATCGACTCTGGTCAGTATCCTCCGGATAACCGCCAGGTCCAACCAATCACCGGTAGGTACTCGCCACCCTGCCATGCTCATCGTCTACTCCACGAAAAACATTTCTCGCCCCGGGAAACCATACCGGGTCCACCACGAACCCGCAAACGGATCATCCAACTCCTCGAATCGGGTTTCAAGCACACGTCTCAGAACCGAGAAAACGCGTGGTGGACGCACCAAAATATCATATCAAGAGGAACCGGGTTTTCAAGTAGTGCATATTTTCTTAAATAACTCCACGGTCCTCAAATCAGAAATCACATGAAATCCAAAACCAATGTGTAAGTCAATGCGATGTGATATGTGCATCAAGTCGTACTATAAGTAAGAGGGAGAAACCGCTCTTTAAAATAGTGTCAGTTTTTAAAAAGGCATCATGCGGCTCCCAGTTCCTATCAAAATCAGCATATCTAGGTAGGTACAGTTGAATATGCATGAGTATGTAAATGAGTACGTGCACTAGTATGAAAATCATATCGAATCATATGTGAGATGAACTACAGTATAATGATCATGGCAATCCTACAGTGAGAGTGTCATGACAATTACTAACGGTGTGTGTGTAACATGCAGATTAGTGCTCGTGTAACATAAACCGTTAGTAACAGTGCGGTGTTCTATCAATTCTAAGTTCATATACATATAGCAGGGAATGCAGTATGCAACAAATAGTATCCATGAACAGTCAATATATGAAAATGCAATATGCTGCTACAAGGTCCTATCAGCCCTGACGCATAACGCCATGCGGGCAATTTCCCCGTAGATGTTAAATCTACTCACCGTAGTCCCGCGCTACGTGTAGCCGACGACTTGTTTCCCCTTCTTCGCGGCTTCCGTCGTACTCGCCTGCGAACCTAGAATTTCACCAATTATCACACATAAGCTCAAATCCATAAAAATACGACATTAAAGTCAAACTAGTAACCCGCGTCGCGAACCAAGCGCGTGCGTGCGTGATACGTTAAAACGTGTGATTACGCGCCTGAAGCTACCCCGACACGTCGCGATACGCAGAAAACCCCAAACCCACACACGTATCACACGTGTCGCGAAGTATTAAAAGAATACGAGAAATAGGTTAATTGACCCCAGATTTTGCTACAGGAAGAACTAAATAAAATTGCACATACCATATTTCATCAAATAGGAGCAGACTCCTACCATCCAAAACCCAACCCACAATTCACCCATCTGGCCGTAATTTGCGGCCAGAATGACTTTTTCGGCAGCCTGTCCAGGGAGTGGGGCTCCCGAGCTTCGTGTGTGTACTCTATCCCTACTGTGTATACTCCAGTAATTACAATTTTAAACTGAAGCAATCGGGGTACAAGCAGATTTCACAGAACAAAAACCCTAGTTAAAAACAACACTTTAGCACTAAATCGATACTTTGGGGTATTTTAGTGCAACTGAAATAAAAACTTGGTTTAAACCACACTAATAGCACATAAAAGAGTTTGCCAAGCCATAAAAATGCCACTTTAACATATACATCACAAATATCCTCCCATTAGCACCAAAAACGCACAAAAACATGATTTTTACCTAAAAATACTACAAGATATGAATTAGGGTGTTAAGTGTGAGTTTAATACCTCCCAAAAGCCTTAGAGAAAACCAAAATTTCCAGCTCTTTCCTCAAGTATGCAGACTTGCCCCCAAACACCTCAAAAGGTCATTTTTCCAAGGTTTTTGTGAAGAAAATGGGTTGTTTTATATAGGGTTTGTACAAGAATCAAAAGAGAAGTGAAAAGAGAGGAGAAGATGAAGAAAGTGGTGGTTTTTCTGCAGCTCCTCTGCAGGAATTCTGAAAGGAGAAGAAGAGAGAAAAGAGAGAGAGGAAAATGATCAAAAAAGTCAATTTCTTCACCTACCCACCATACCTCCATTTTCTAATTTAGGAATTTGAATTTTAAAAAAGGGTTTGACTTGGTTTAAATTGGGTGGGGGATAATAGAACCATGCAAGTAAGAAAAGGGTTAACAAGTTAACACTTTTAACTTAAGTCCAAAAGTGTGCTAAATGTGCATGTGTACACTAACACAAAAATTCCCAATTAGGGTAAACACGACTAAATTATAATTAATAACTCTCTATATATAAATATATATATATAACACTTCACAACACGATTATCACCAGTCAAGAAGGAAAATAAGATTTTCGGGATTTTATGAAAAACACGCACAATTACCAATTAACGCGTAAATATCCTAAACGAATATCAAAGCGTTACACATACCCTGAGTCTGGTGTAATGACTCGAATCGGCGCGCTCGAGCATCCATGACGCTCAGCGGAAGAAAATGCGTAAGAAACACCGTCACGAACTCAGCCCAGGTCATAGGGAAAGTCCTGCGGCTCTGCCCTTCTCTAAGGACTCACACCACTTCTAGACCAGACCCTCCAGACGAAAACTCGCGAACCCCACCCATCTCGCGTTGGAGTATCTAAGAGAATGACATATCCTGGCCTTCCGGTCGATAAACGGCTGCGGATCCTCGGCTGCATCGGTACCAGTGAAAACCGGAGGCCTCGGCCTCATGAACTACGATAACGATACGGTGATCACCTCCGTAGCTGCAGGTACAACTGTCTGAACAGTAGGCACCAACACGGTCCCCGTAACGGGTGGAACAACCGCCTGCCCCTACGCTTGAATGGACTCAACTAACGACCCCATCATCTGTCGCAAATCCTGCATACCAGCCCTAGCATAGCCATATGGTCTGTCGAAGGTGGAACAATCCGGTCCTGCACAACGGGCGTACCGCCCTGGTCAGTCTTCGTCTCAGATGAGCTAGTCAACTCTGACCTCGGCCCTCGCAGCCGTTCTCTGCGCCCTCGTAGTCTTCGGTGGCATAAAAGCTGGAAATGGAAACATGATTTGATGAGGACACAGAAATCGGATAAAAAGGATATGTAAACACGGAAGGAATTTCAAGCAATAAGTCCTAAGGTCACTTAGGCGGAGTACCGTATCGTAAGTATGCCGCGAAACATACACACGCTACGTTACTCTGCTTAAGCTACCTACTCCATCATACCAAGGTCATGCTACACTCCGAAGGTAAAACCTAGCGCTCTGATACCAACTTTGTCACGACCCAATTTGGGCACATGACCGGCACTTAGACTACGTAACGTCATCAGGCGTAACGCAATTCAAGTAAGCCAAAAACCCAGCAATATAAACCATTACTAGTAGGAAAAGATAGAACATATTTAAAAACTCGAAGCAAAACTTTAAACTTAAGTTTGTTTTTCATTAAAATTTCGGCAGCACCTCCTTTGTAAAAACTATCCCCGAAACGGGTACAAACATAAGATAAAAGTAAAGCATCCCCAAACGGGAGAAAATTTCGCCCAACGGTAGAAACAACCACCACAACAGATATACGACGCCATAGCGAAGAAAAGATAAACCACATATATAAAAGGCCGGCTCACAAGAGCACGACAACCTGAGTCATAAGAATATACAACATCGATCCTCACAACTCGTCTCTAAGTCAATACATGAAGGTGGTAGATGGAGAGTACTAGATACAAGAAATATACAATGTATATCATAGGATAACAGCAACCCACCTAAAGCAAACAGCCTCACAGCCAACCGTAGCGGTATCCGCAAAAGTAGAGATAATAAGGCGTCCTGTCGCGACCACTCTGATGATCGAACCTGAAAAAACCCTGCGGCACAACGGGGGGTGA
The DNA here is from genome assembly GCA_030015575.1 of Agapanthus africanus. Classification (NCBI taxonomy): domain Eukaryota; kingdom Viridiplantae; phylum Streptophyta; class Magnoliopsida; order Asparagales; family Amaryllidaceae; genus Agapanthus; species Agapanthus africanus. Next base: position 257,123,620 of record CM057349.1, on the reverse strand, counting down.
GTTACCAACTCGTGAATAGTAAATAACATCATATTGTAATCGCAAGTATGCACTAACAACAATAATCAATCACATGTAACCTGGTAGCATAAGTATGACAATATGAATATGCAATTATCATGATCAAGGTACACCACCAGGGTACTATATCTACATGAATCAAATGCATATCAACTAAATACTGATTGCGGGAAAATTAATAATCTCATGCATAAATCATCAGCATGGAAAAACCTAGAGTAAATCAACAACACCCCAAATGCTAAAATCCTCATATCGGCCTTCGGATCGACCCTCATATCGACCCTCAGATCGGCCCTCATATCTCAGGTAACCTGAGTTTCAAACATCGACACCCGAAATATCATGAAAACTAGTGCCCAGCATCGACACATAAATACTCAAATCCATACGTTCCTCGAATCCTAAGTGCCCAATATTGACACTTGTGATCCACGTATCGGTACTCTGATATCCATACGTTCCTCGAAACCCAAGTGTCCAACCTCGACACTTGTGTTCCACATATCGGTTTCCAATATCCATATATCTCTCGGAATATAAGTGCCCAACATCGACACTTGAAATCCCCAAATCGCATGAAAACATATCTCAAATGCGTAAATCCATGTAATGTAACATATGCAACATAGAACAAAAATATGAGCATATCACGGGAAAAATCTGCTATTTAAATGCATCAAGTCATTAAATATATCACGCGGTTCCCAATTATCCGAATCCAATATACATATATATAACAGCGTTCCATACCACCGATATATATGTCATATAAAGCTGAACATATAACTATAGCAAGGTATATGTGTGAGCATGTAGGTATAGAAAGGAATATATGTAAGCATGTAGGTGTATATGTATGCTATATATCATATGCGCCATTTCACAAAAATAAATGCTTCTATGTCGCTAACCAATAGCAAGGTATTTCATATGAATATTTGTGTTGAGGGTATCATGTCAATTACCGACAGTGTGTGTGTAGCATACAATTGGTGCTCGTGCAACATGGATTGTCAATAATAGTGCAGTGTACAATAGATGCAGGTTCAGGCACAACAAATAACTATATCCAATATGGTTCATGCACCATCTCTATATGTGCATATAAACATGCGGCTAATCTCATATCATATCTAGCCCTGACGCTTAACGCCATACGGGTGATTTCCCCGTAGATGTTAAATCTACTCACCGACAATCATAAGCTAGGTCGATCCAATCACCTGCTTCCCTTTCGTCGCAGCGCTCGAAGTCCCCGCTTGCGATCCTATTAACATAAACATAACAGGTGCAATCTCAGAAATCGATCAATATCACATACACACTATGTTTGACCAACGCACCAACTCCAATCCAACTCATAAGTGTTCGTTTAACGGCTAACGTGTGTGGCGACACACCCAAACCAGCCCATGTGCAACAGCTATACAAGATCACAAACCGTGTCGGATAATGTAACGCGCGTACTCAAAACACTAGATTATGCACAAGTGATCCCAGATTTTGCATACTATCAAAACTCAAAACTCAAACAGTACCAAACCCTCCTAAACCACTGCAGACAGCTACCCTACAAAACCCAAGCCCCAACACCCCTTAACATCCGAGGTCCCCGGATTTCCTTGGTGTGTCGCCGGCCAAAACCGAGCCCCTTGGGTTCATGCTCTAGGTGCACTCTCAGGGTCACTAGTACAACACAACTATATTGTTTGAATTTACAGTAAAAATCCCAGGTCACAGCAGATCACAGAGGCTCAAACATGACACTAAAAATACGATATTTGCATGAAACAATACTTTAAGTGTTCTAAACAACAACCAACAAGCTACATAACATAATAACACCTATTTAACAGTTTAGAGGTCATTACCTAGCCACTCTTGCTCAAAAATCCTAGCTTTCCAAGCTCCAAGGCAACCTAGTGGCTAATCAAGATATTTGAAGTGTTTTCCATGGATTTTTGTGAAGTTTTACAAGGATTTTAGTGAAGGGAAAGTAAGGGTTCAGTTTGGGAGTGAGGAGATGAAGAATACTTGAGAATGAGAGGGTGAGGGAAATAATGGTGAGGGGTGAGTGTAGGGTAAAACAAAAGCTTAATCTCACTCTCTCCCTCACCTTCATTAATGCTCTCATTAATAACCCTCGTGGCTCACTAGCTACCTCCTCTCAAACCAAAAGAGATATTTCTTACAAAATCTAGTTAAGGTTAAAGCAAGGTTAAGCTAAAGCAGGGATTGCTTAAGGTGTCCTGGTCATAAACAAGGTTAACACTACTACCCCTCACATTAACATGCACATGTGTGTTCAAACCATAACAATTTATAATAAAATAATAATTACTTGCTATAAAATATGAGGAAACCGATTTGGTAAACTTTTCTCTAAAAACCCACATTATCACTTAATTAACACAAATCGCATTCTAAGGTGTTACACCCCTCAACTGAAAACCATAATCATTTCATCACTAAACCAAACCAAATCACCACAAAACTTCATCTAAACCCTTCACAAGCCTAGTTAAGCTACTAAAAATGACTTGGAGCATGGAAAGCTAGGATTTTTGAGCAAGTGTGGAAAGGTAGTGATCCCTAACTGTTAATTAGGTCCTTATTATGTTGTGTTGCCTAGTACTTGCTGTTTAGAACACCAAAGATATAGTTTTGTGCACATATCGTATTTTTAGTGTTATTTTAGGGTCATGTAATCTGCTATCACCATGAATTATTACTGTAAAATCTAGCAATGTAGTAGTGTTATACTAGAGGCCCTGAGTGTTCACCTGAAACCCTGACCCCACTTTGCACTGTTCATCCGGAGAGAATCGATGGAAATCCAACGTCGCCGGTTTTGTAGGAGCCTGGGGAGTTGGGATTTTTAGGGTAGCTGTCTGTAGGTATTTTGGGGTGTTTGGTACTGCTTGATTTTTCTGTATTGACTGTAGTCAAAATCTAGGACCACTTAGCAAATTTTAGGTGTTTCGGAAAAGTGCGATACGATTGATCCGACGTAGTTTAAGTGTTTCTAGTAGCTTGCAGTCGTGGACTTATTTTGATGATATCGCTACACACGTTAGCCGCTAAGCTAACCCTTTTGTAGCTTAAGGAAACTGATTCGTTAATTGGCGTTGTGTTCATTTATTATTTGGTAGTTTGCTAAATCCACGCGTTATTGTGTTGTGTGTTAATAGGATCGCAGGCGGGGACTTCGGACGCTGCGAAGAAAGGAAAGCAGGTGATTGGATTTACCTAGCTCGAGATCATCGGTGAGTAGATTTAACATCTACGGGGAAATCTCCCGTATGGCGTTAAGCGTCGAGGGCTAGATACGATATTATAGCTACATGTTATATGCATATGAGTTGATTGTGCATGAGCATCATTGCATATTATTACTCTTTGTGCCTTGACTAAGTACCTATTGGACACTGCACCATTACTGACAGTTCATGTTGCATGAGCACTAAATTGTATGCTACACCCACACCGTTGGTAATTGCAATGACACGCACAAAATATACACATATGTGATACTGTATTAGTTATTGACATTGAGACGTTGATTCTTGTTCCATTGCGCTTATGAAATGCATCACGCATACATACCTACATGTATACACCCATACCTTGCTATAGCTACATGTACACCTCTATATGATGTTGCATTTGATTTTGGAGAAATTGGGAACCGCATGATATATTTATAAACTTGATTCATTTAAAAGTGCGGTTTTCCCTTGATATGCTCATATTACTGTTCTATGTTGCATACATCATATTTCATGGATTTACGCATTGAGATACGGATTTCATGTGATTTATGGATTTGAGAACCGTGGTGATATTTCAAGAAAGTGTGCATTGTTATGAAAACCCGGTTTTTCTTGATATGATAATTCGATGCGTCCACTATGAGTTTTCTCAGTTCTGAGACTTGTGTTAGAAACCCAATTCGAGGAGATGGATGATCTGTTTGCAGGTTCATGGTGTACCTGGTATGGTACCCTGGGGCAAGAAAGGTATGTTGTGCAGTAGACGATGGGACTAGCAGAGAGACTACTACCTACCGGTGATAGTTTGGACCCGGCGGTTATCTGGAGGATACCGACCGGAGTCGTCAGATGGATATTGGCCGATCTGGACTGACGAAGCCCGTAGGCCGATCCGGACTGACGGAGCCCGTGGGCCGATCCGGACTGACGGAGCCCGAGTTATGTGGATTTACTTGTCGATGATGGACACGGGTTTTCATGATGTTTCAAGTGTCGATGTTGGGCACTCAGGTTCTATGAGATTTACGGATATGAGGGCCGATCAGAGTGACGACGCCAGAGGTATTGGGATTTGGGGTATCGTTGATCGACACCGGGATTTTCCACGATGATGATGTTATGTTTTATCCCACACTCAGGATTTATTAGATATGCATCGTTTCATATAGCTGTAGTACCCTGATGGTGTACCTTGATCATGATTGTTGCATATCCATATTGCCATATTTATGCTATCAGATTGCATATGCTAGATTATCGCTGTTAGTGCATACCTGCGATTATCTGTATGATGTTAATTATTATTCATGAGTTGGAAACTCACCCCCGTTGTGCCACAGTGTTTTGCAGGCTTGACCCTCAGAGTAGTCGCGACAGGGCTTCTTATTGTATCTTTTTCAGCGGATATCGCTACGGTTGGCTGTGAGGCCTTTTTTTTATTGGTGGGTTTGCGGTTATCCAATTATATCCATTGTATGTCTCATTGTATCTAGTACTCTCCATCTACCACTTTCATGTATTGACTTAGAGACGAGTTGTGAGAACCGATATTGTATATTTTGTGACTCTGGGTGTCGTGCTCGTGTGAGCCGGCCTTTATTATGTAGTTTTCCCTCTTTATGTTGTTTTCATTTATATTGTCTATTTCTACGCTACGGCGTTGTATATATGCTTGTGATGGTTGTTTCTGCCATTGGGCGTGATTTGCTCCCGTTTGGGGATGCTTTATTTATATCCTATGTTTGTACCCGTTTCGGGGCTAGTTTTTACAAAGGAGTTGCTGCCGAAATTTTTAAGAAAATAAACATAAGCTTTAAGATTTTTACTTGAGATTTCCAAATGTTTTTAACAATATTTTATCACTTACTTCTTCTTATGGTTTAGATTTCTGGGTTTTCGGCTTACTTAAATTGCGTTACGCCTGTTGACGTCACGTGGTTTAAGTGTCGGTCACGTGCCAAAATTTTGGTCGTGAAAAGGTTAGTATCAGAGCGCTAGGTTTTACCTTTCGTAGTGTAGGATGACCTTGGTATGATAGAGTAGGTAGCTTAAGCAGAGTGACGTAGCGTGTGTATGTTCCACGGCATACTTACGACACGGTACTCCGCCTAAGTGACCTTAGGACACATTGCTTGTAATTCCTTCTTTGATTCCATATATCACTATGATTCGATTTCTATGTTCTTATCGAATCCTGTTTTCATTTCCAGTATTATGCCGCCGAAGACTACGAGAGCGCAGAGAGCGGCACCGAGAGCGGAGGTCAGGGTAGGCTCGTCGGAAACGAGGACTGGCCATGGAGATACGCCTATTCCACAGGAGCGGATTGATCCACCTTTGCTAGATCGTATTACTTGGCTAAAAGCCGGTATGCAGGATTTGTGCCAGATGATGGGGTCGTTAGTTGAGGCCAATCGAGTGCAGAGACAGGAGGTTGTCCCACTTGTCACGGGGACCGCGATGGTGCCTACGGTTCAGGCAGTCATACCTACAGCTACGGTGGTTATCACCGTATCATTATCTGAGTTCATGAGGCTGAAGCCTCCGGTTTTCACCGGCACTGATGCAGCTGGGGATCCCCGGTCGTTTATCGATCGGATAGCCAGGATCTGTCGTTCGCTGAGATGCTCCGTTGCGAGATGGGTAGAGTTCACGAGTTTTCGTCTGGAAGGTCTTGCCCAGACCTGGTGCGAGTCTTTAGAGAGGGGCCGAGCCGCAGGTCTTTCTCCTATGACCTGGGCTGAGTTCGTGATGGTTTTTCTTGCCCGTTTCCTTCCGCAGAGCGTCGGGGATGCTCGAGCTCACAGTTTTGAGTCGTTATGCCAGACTCCGGGTATGACGGTGGCAGAGTACGATGTTCAGTTTACCCAGTTATCTGTGTATGCTCCATATTTGGTGGACACTGAGGAGATGCAGATCAAGATATTTGTACGAATCCTGCTTTCCCAGTTGTTCCTCGCTATTAGCACCCAGCATTGTGACACATATGCAGCCACAGTGGATGCATCCCTACTGGTCGAGGAGCATCTTTCCGAGACTTCGGTCGTTCCGAAACCGAAGAGGGTTCGTACTGGTGGATCAGCCCGGAGGCAGATGTATAGATGCCGTGACAGATTTCGTTCAGGTCGTGGGAGTAGCATAGGCTTGGGATTAGGCCAGTTATTCAGCTCTTATCCCCAGGAGGGTCAGCAGTCATCGTCTGGATGTTTCCGATGCGGGAGTTTTTATCATCGCTTCATAGATTGTACTGAGCCACGTGAGGACGAGGCAGCCGTACCACATGTTACCTTACTACCTTCTCCACCTCAGTGAGCGTTGCCTCTTACGCCTGTTGTTTCTCCACGTCAGACTTATGCTCAGAGAGGTCATAGTCGCGGAGGGTCTGTTGAGAGAGGATGGGGTGTTAGAGGCGGAGGACAGCTAGTCGCCGGTAGAGGGCAGGCACGAGTATTTGCTTTGACTCATCAGGATGCGCAGGCATCCAATGCAGTGGTTTCAGGTACTCTTTCAGTATGTTCCTTCGATGCATACGTTTTGTTTGACCCGGGATCTACGCACTCGTATGTTTCTACACACTTCGTGCCGAGGTTGGGCCGAGAGTCGTGTTTGCAAGATCAGCAGCTTGTCGTGACTACTCCTGTTGGCGAGTCTTTGATTGCGCGACATGTGTTTCGGCCGTGTGCCGTCCGTATTGGAGATAGAGATTCGTCCGTCGACTTGATCCTTCTTGAGATGCTGGACTTCGACGTTCTCCTGGGCATGGATTGGTTAGCTACTTGCTATGCATCAATGGACTACCGTGAGAAGACAGTCAGGTTTTGTTTTCCGGGCGAGTCAGTTCTTGTTGTGCAGGGGGACCGTGGTGCCGCCCCCTCACAGTTTGATATCAGCCCTTTGCGCTTGTTGGCTTTTGAGGAGGGGATGTCGGGGATTCTTGGCTTTCATATTATTAGTTATATGTATGCCCTAGATACCATTACTGTACATGCGATGTATATTGTAGCGGATGCTTGGACATATATAGGGAGGACTTTCTTGCTCAACATGATAGTATGCTATATGGTTGCACTTTATCTTAACATGTACACTTATTGTTGCTCTATTACATGTTGATAAAGCCCTTAGGATGAGTACTTGACTACCAGGATTATGATGCAGATCAAACTAGTGGGGCAGTGGTAGTTGGTAAGTACATCCTTCAAATGTTCCTAGTCGTGGTAGTATCGAGACAGGGCATCGATAATCCAGAGTAGACTAGCGTATGCGCTTCTTGACCCATATTATGGGCGATGGATGATCCTATATCCATTGGTGTTTGACATCAGAGAAGGTATACGGGTGCTCAATGGAGACTAGGTACACTGAACGGACACGCCGAGAACTCCTAGATGGTATTATACCTATCGTCATATAGCAATTCTCTGGTGACACTAGTACAGGTTAGTCTGTCGACCCGAGATCGTCATAGAGTCTTGTGTGAATCCCACTATGCTTTGATTTCTACCATACCACGTTCAAGAGATCGTGCAAAAAGGTGGTTTTTGGGTACAGTCCCGAGTCACATGGAGGAAATGAGCGATAGGAGGGGATTCGTCTCTCCCGGTATTGGGAGTTAATGTTGCGCTATGCTCGATTGGCCATAACAGGAAATCCTTGACCAAGGTTGCTGAGATCTACTGGTAAGTGTTATCAGCAGTTTCTTGAACCGTTAAGGACCATGCATCGGCATTACTTATCAGGCTATTGGGGTCTGACGTTATACCACCTCCAGGCTGTGATATGAGACATATCAGACGAAGAGACCGGACTGTACGGTCGTGTTACTGATTAGATTCACAGGAACATGAGCAGGCTTGCTTGTTGATCTTCTGATCGCTCAATACCCGGGTGGCCGTTACATTTAGCAGACCACTTGCGGCTTGTGGGTGTTAAATATGATCATCACCTATTTTCGGCGTATTGACGAGTCTTTAGAGTCCTACACAGAGGTTTCCTGGTTCATGCGAAATGAAGTAGGAGCACATATGTGATATATACGGGACCGAGATTAATGCGCGTATGTGATACCGCATTCTATTCTTGCGATATATGATATCGGACGGTTCTATATGATATAGCCGGGTTATCGGATCAAGTGTTGATTTGATAAGTTATTATATTTGATATTAGTCGGTTGTATGTGATATAACCGGATTATTAAATCAAGTGTTGATTTGATAATTTAATGTATAATTATATATTTGATATATTAACTTGTTGGGCTTCCCTTGCACCTAGTCTTGGATTTGGTAGTATCACACATGCCATTTTAAAATTTAGAGAGGTGAAAAGCAAGCAAACATGAATCATGCTAGAATTTCTAGGGTAACAAAGTTTGTATCACATACAAAGAAGTAAAGAGATAACGATTACAACCTTTATAGTCCGTTCCTTCGCTTCATAAGCTCTGTGTTGAGGTCCCTTCACTGCGATCATCATGAACTCCGACTCTCGTGAGGCTCCAAGAGGTGAATGATGCATCTTACTTGAAGTCTTTTTGATCCAAGATGATCTACCTTGAAGAATCTCTTACCCAAGCTTACACTTCACTAATGAAGTAATTAGAGAAGTGAACACCCTAATTAAGTGGCTAGAATAGATGAGGATGATGAACTAGGAATTATGCTCTCTTTTGTTTTCAATTTCTCACCATTTATCATCACAAACACAAAAGGTAGTGAAGCTTTTTCAAGAGCTAGAAGAAGAAGAAAATGAAGCTAATCTTTTTGTGATGAATAATGAAATTAGTGTTGTGGTTACAATTGCAACCATGAGTTAACAATGAAGGATTTAACTCATGTAGAGAATAAACTAAGGTTAAGGATTTGGGTTGGGTTAACAAATATCTTCACAAAATATCAAAGCTAAAGACAAAGTCAAAGCTTCATGAAGCATCCAAAAGGTAACCCAAAAGCTAACCCTAATCTAAACCCTAACTTGGTTTAAACTCAACAACCATGTTGCATTTGTAACCCTAACATGTTGCAATATTATATATCACATATACAATATATTTTGTAACAAAAGAAAATAATACAATTAACATATATCGCATATATATCGATGTATTATCCAGTGAGAAAATGAATCATTAAAGAGAGCTTATATTAGTTAACATAATTTAATATATCATATATATATAATATATATTAAATAATCGAATCAACACTTGATCCGACAATCCGGCTATATTGCATATAACCGACTAAGATAACATGTACCATTTCATCGAATCAACACTTGATCCGATGACCCGGATATATCACATATACCCGGCCGATATCACATATCGTGAGAATAGAATACGGTATCTCATATCGTATTATTCTCGGTCCCGCACATATCATATATGTGCCCCTACTCCGTTTTTCCTGAGCCAGGAAACCTCAGTGTAGGACTCTAAAGAATCGTCAATACGCCGGCAGTAGGTGATGATCATATCAAACACCCACAAGCTGCAAGCGGACAGCTAAACGTAACAGCCACCCAGGTATTGGGTGATCAGAAGATCAACAAGAAAGCCTGTACATTCTCCTGTGAATCCAATCAGTAACACTACCGTACAGTCCGGTTTCTTCGTCTGATATGTCACATATCAAGTCTAGAGGTGGTAAACGTCAGACCCCAGTAACCGATAAATCGTGTCTATGTGAGGCTCATAAGGGGTCGAAAAACTACTGATAACTGTTACCAGTAGCACTCCATATCAGCCCTGGCCACGGAATTCCAGTTATAGCCAATCGAACACTGCACAACATCAACTCCATATCCCGGGAGAGAAGAAACCCCTCCTATCGCTCATTGCCTCTATGTGGTTCGGGAATGTACCCAAAAGCCACCGTTTTGCACACCCTCTTAGACATGGTAAGGTGGAAATCAAAGCACAGTGGGAATCACACAAGACTCTATGACGATCTCGGGTCTACAGACTAACCTGTACCAGTGTCACTGGAGAACTGCTATCTGACGATTGGTATAATACCATCTAGGAGTTCTCGGCGAGTCCGTTCAGTGTACCCAGTCTCCACTGAGCACCCGTACACCATCTTTGATGTCAAACACCGATGGATATGGGATCATCCATCACCCATCATATGGGTCAAGATGCGTATACGCTAGTCTACTCTGGAGTATTGATGCCCAGTCTCGACACTCCTTCGACTAGGAACAGTTATAAGATGTACTCTCAGACAACCCTGGACCCACTAGTATGATCTGCATCATAGACCTAGTAGTCGAGTACATATCCAAAGGGCTATCGACATATGAGAGCAAGACAGTAAACTAATACAAGTCAACATGTTAAGACAATGTGAAACCAAATAGCATACTATCATGTCGAGCAAAAAAGTCATCTCTATATATATCCAAGCATCCACTATAATATGCATCATATGTACAACAATGGCCTCTAAGGAATATATATAACTAATAATCTCCCACTTGCACTAAGGCCAGCTGTTGTAGTATCTCATACCCAACATCCCGAAGAGTCTCTCAAATTATATAGTGGAATGGTCTTTATGAGTAGATCCACAGTGTTGTCCTTCGTGTCAACTCTCCTGACCTCGATCTCGCGGCGATCAACTATCTCCCGGATCAGGTGATACCGCCTCAGAATATGTCTAGACTTCTGATGGGACCTGGGTTCCTTGGCCAAAGCCACAGCTCCATTGTTATCACAAAACAAAGGTATTGGATGCTCAATGGACGGAACCACACCAAGTTCAGTGATGAATTTCTTCATCCAGACAGCCTCTTTGGCAGCGATGTATTCAGCCTCCATCGTCGAGTCTACCACGGTTTCTTGCTTGGAACTCTTTCAACAAACCGCCCCTCCATTCAGGGTAAAGACAAATCCCGAGTGCGATTTAGAGTCGTACTTATCACTTTGGAAGCTCGTATCGGTAAAGGACTCTACCTGGAGTTCTCCGTTACCATACACCAAGAACATCTCCTTAGTTCTTCTCAAGTACTTGAGAATGTTCTTCACAGCTGTCCAGTGATTCTCTCCTGGATCTGCTTGATAGCTACTCACAACACTTAGTGACTATGCTACATCGGGTCTGGTACATAGCATCACGTACATGATAGAGCATATTGCCGAAGCATAGGGTATCCCTTGCATGCGAGCTCTCTCCAAATCAGTCTTGGGAGACATCTCTTTGGAGAGAGTGAGTCCAGAGATCGTGGGTTGGTTCCCACGCTTGGATTCTTCCATACTAAACCTCTTTATTATGGTGTCAATGTACGTGTATTGGGACAATCCCAGTATCCGTTTAGATCTATCTCTATAGATCTTAATGCCCAAAATGCAGGAGGCATCACCTAGATCTTTCAATGAGAATCTATGTGATAAGAAGAGCTTGACCGAATGCAGCATAGGATCATCATTTCCTATCAAGAGTATGTCATCCACGTACAATACGAGGAATACAACCTTACTCTCTGCAACCTTCTTGTATATACAAGGTTCATCTACGTTCTTGATGAAGTCAAACTCTTTGACTACAACATCAAAGCAGATGTTCCAACTCCGTGATACCTGCTTTAACCAGTAGATGGATTTAAGAAGCTTACACACCTTTTTTCTGCTCCCACTATCTATGAAGCCCTCTGGTTGAGTCATGTATACGCACTCCTCTAAATAACCATTTAGAAAGGCGGTCTTAACATCCATTTGCCAGATTTCGTAGTCATGTATGCAGCAATAGAAAGTAAGATCTGGATGGACTTAAGCATAGCCACTGGAGAAACGGTTTCGTCATAATTCACACCTGGTCGTTGACGAAAACCCTTTGCAACAAGTCTAGCTTTGAAAGTCTCAACTTTTCCATCTACACCAAGTTTCTTCTTAAAGATCCACTTGCTCCCAATGTGTTTTACCCCTTCAGGAGTAACTTCCAAAGTCCATACTTTGTTGGTGTACATGGATTCCATCTCAGATCGCATTGCATCCATCCATTTCATAGAGTCCCCACTCGTGATGGCCTGCTCGAAGCTAGTCGAGTCATCATCTTCCATAATGCAATCCTCGCTTCCACCATCTACGATAAAACCGTAGTATCTCTCAGGTGGATGAGGAACCCTACTAGATCGGCGGAGAGGCTGGGGTTCGACGGGGACTACTGAATCCTCTGGTTCCACCAAATCTTCTGTCGTTGTTTGTGTTGCTGGAACTTCTTCCAGTTCTACCTCCTCGCCACTAATTTCCTTTGCAAGAAATTCCTTTTCTAAAAAGGTGGCATGTCGAGAAACAAACACCTTTTGTTACTCGGTGTGGTAGAAGATATACCCTTGTGAGTTCTTGGGATATCCTACAAACTTGCATAGGACAGATCTTGCCTCGAGTTTGTCCGGATTGTGCTTTTTGACATAGGCCGGACAACCCCATATCTTAACATACTTAAGAGATGGTCTCTTCCCCTTCCATTTCTCATATAGAGTGGTAGGCACTGATTTGGTAGGAACCATATTCAATAGGTGTATGGTTGTCTCAAGCGCATACCCCCAGAAGAAAATAGGCAACTCAACATTGCTCATCATAGAGCGCACCATATCTAATAGGGTGTGATTCCTCCGCTCCGATACACCGTTGTGCTGTGGTGTATATGGAGGAGTAAGCTGAGAGAGAATCCCATTCTCTTTTAGATAGTCCAGAAAATCATTGCTCAAGTATTCTCCTCCTCGATCAGATCGAAGGATCTTAATACTTTTGCCCGTTTGGTTCTCTACTTCGTTCTTATATTCTCTGAATTGCTCAAAAGCTTCAGACTTATGTTTCAACAGGAACACATGTCCGTATCTTGAGAGATCGTCAGTGAATGTAATGAAGTAGGAAGAACCGTTCCTGGCATGTGTAGACATGGGACCACATACATCACTATGTATCAGTCCCAAGAGTTCTGTAACTCTTTCTCCGTGTCCACTAAATGGAGTTTTGGTCATCTTGCCTTTGAGACAAGACTGGCAAGTATCTAAGATGAAAATTCGAACTGATTCAAATATCCATCTTTATGCAACTTAGCTAGCCGTGTCGCATTGACATGACCTAGTCTACAATGCCATAAGAAGGATTCGTTCATTTCTGAACTCTTCCTCTTATGTGTGTTTTGGACATTAAGTACTGTAGTTTGGTTGAGAACGTATATGCCATTATTTAACGATCCTAATCCAATCAAATTTTGATTCCGGAATATGTTCATAACATTATCCTGTACTACAAAATTATATCCTTCTTTGCTTAATAAAGAAACTGATATAAGATTGCATATCAGGGTCGGAATGTAATAGAATTCGTTCAGAACCAATGTACTACCATTTGGTAATACAAGGTGATATTCGCCAACTGCTTTTGCTGCAACATTTTCTCCATTCCCAACTCTTACGGAATGATCACCCTCTCCTAATTCCCTACCTTTACGTAGCCCGTTTAACATATTACATATGTGGGATCCTGATCCGGTATCTAATACCCAGGATGTAGAGTGAACTGAGAAACAGTTCTCGATAACTAATACACTAGAAGAAGATGCATCAACATGCTTATTCTTCATTTTGGTGGCATGAGAATCCAGATATTCTCATATTCCCTGCTCAGACTTATAACAATTATAAGTGGGAGCAGGACCAACGTTTCTCTGCTCAGTATAATAAGCGGGTTCAGTCAATACATCCATATTATTATCTTGATTAAGGCCTGATATGGTCGCTACCTGGAGAGGGAGAGAAGAAAACACTTTAGCGTATGCTCTTGCAAGATTAGACTGGTTATTATCTTATCTAATCAGGATGGCTCCCACTGCTTTTTATCAAATCTTCCTTAAAACCCTAAAAGATAAGACTAGCCAGGATTAATTACACTTTACATGTTCGCCAATCTTTGAGCCCCCGTGTTAGTTATATGTATGCCCTAGAGGCCATTACTGTACATGAGATGTATATTGTAGTGGATGCTGGGACATATATAGGTAGGACATTCTTGCTCGACATGATAGTACGCTATCTGGTTGCTCTTTATCTTAACATGTATACTTACTGTCTCTCTATTACATGTTGATAAAGCCCTTAGGATGTGTACTCGACTTGCAGGACTATGATGCAGATCATACTAGTGGGGCCTGGGTAGTCCATGAGTACATCCTTCAACGTTCCTAGTCGCGACGGGGCATCGATATTCCAGAGTAGACTAGCGTATATCTTCTCCACCTATGTGATGGACGATGGATGATCCCATATCCATTGGTGTTTGACATCAGAGATGGTATGCGGGTGCTCAGTGGTGACTGGGTGCACTGAACGGACTCGCCGAGAACTCCCAGATGGTATTATACCTCACGTCAGATGGCAGTTCTCTGGTGATACTGGTACAGCTTAGTCTGTTGACCTGAGATCGTCATAGAGTCTTGTGTGTCTCCCACTGTGCTTTGATTTCCACCCTTCCAAAGCTCTACTAAGTTGTGTAAACAGGTGGTTTTTGGGTACAGTCCCGATTCACATGGAGGCAATGAGCGATAGGAGGGGATTCGTCTCTCCCGGTATTGGGGGTTGATGTTGCGCTATGCTCGACTGGCCATTACTGGAAATCCCTGGCCAGGGTTACAGTGATTTACTGGTAAGAGTTATCAGTAGTTTCACGCTTGTTATGAACCATACATCGGCATGACTTATCAAGCTACTGGGGTCTGACGTTTACGACCCCTAGGCGAGATATGCGACATATCAGACGAACAGACCGGAATGTGCGGTAAGTATTACTGATTGGATTCGCAGGAGTGTGAGCAGGCTTGCTCGTTGATCTTCTGATCGCTCAATACCCAGGTGGCCGTTATGTTTAGCAGACCGCTTGCGGCTTGTGGGTGATTTATATGATCACCACCTACTGCCGACGTATTGACGAGTCTTTAGAGTCCTACACAGAGGTTTCCTGGCTCAAGCGAAACGAAATAGGAGCGCATATGAGATATGTGCGGGACCGAGAATAATACCAGTATGTGATACTGTATTCTATTCTCGCGATTTGTATCATCGGACGGTTATATGAGATATAGTCGGGTTACCGAATCAAGTGTTGATTCGATATATTGATACACTAGATATTAGTCGGTTATATGAGATATGACCGGATCATTAAATCAAGTGTTGATTTAATGATTTAATGTATAATTATATATTTAATATATTACTTTACATTAACTAGTATTTGTTCACTTAAGATTGACTTTCTCACTTTATGTGCACAAGTTGTATATGTGATACATGTTTGTGCACTAGTTTGTATCATGATTGATGATACATGCAAACTTGGGTGTGTGTATGACTTACACCATATTTAAGATAATGGTTTGGGTTTTTATTTATTTTGCTAAAACAAAATGGTGGCTTTCTTTGTCTTGGCTTGAAGCTTCATGAAGCTTTTAAGCATCTTTGACAAAGTCCATTCATTTTGTTTTGCATAAGATTTTTATTAACCAAACCATTAACTCAAACTATGGTTTAGTCTCTACAAAGGTTAACTCACCCATGGTTGCATTATGATAGACTTCACTTGATTATTTCTTTGTAGTAAATTCATCATTCTTATTCTTTTCTTTCTTCTTCTTCTTCTTCAAGAAGAAGAAAAGCTTACTAGATTTTTATCAAGTGAAGAAACAAAGTGAGAAATCAAAATCCAAAGTGAACCCACTTTCTATTTCATCATCCTGTACTACTTGCCATTTAGTTTAGGGTGTTCTCTTCATAAAGTTCATGACCTAGTGAAGATGGAGCTTGAGTTTGAGTCTCCTCGACGTAGATCATCTTCGGCCTCGAAGTCAACGAGCTAGCCCGTTCATTTCTCCGAGGAAACCATCACAAGAGTCCATCCTGATCTCGATGATCGCAGTGAAGGGAAGTCAACACGGAGCCTTAGAAGTGAAGGACCGGATCTACAAAGGTTGTATTCCCTAACTCTTAGAAGTAAAGTTGTTTACTTGTTACTCGTTTTGCCTAATCTCTAGTACACGATCTTGGTTAGGGTTATTCGGCACGTCTTTTTTTTTAATCGGGCATGGTTGATTCCTTGTAGAACCTTGTGAGAGTGCCTAGTAACCTTACAGTGGAATCAGAGCCAAGCTAGAGCTTTAGGCGAAGTCTAGGCGAAGTCTAAAGTCTGATCGAACCCGAAAACCCCGATATTTACCCCTTTCAGGAAATTTATTCAAAATGTGTTTTGTTCTGAATTAAAAATACTCAAAAAAATCAGCAGGGTATTTTAGGAATTACTGTGAAATACGACATCTTAATTCCATTAAAGGGCCGCGGAACCGCGGCAATACCTTGCTTGAGCGGCGGTTCCGCGGCGGAATAGTAGAATTAGGGTTAGGGTTTTATGCATTAACTTCAGTACCAACTTCCTGATTCTTCTGGGAAATTTTTATTATACTCAAGTGTTGAGTTTTCTGCGTTGTATTGGGGACTCGTTGATTCGATCGGAAAGTTTAACTTCGTTTAAAGTTTTTCCGGGTAATTTTAGAACGTGTTAAAAAGTTCGAACGGATATCAATAACTCACTTTTTCCCCGGCCGGAAAATTTCCATGTGTTGGATTTTTCCGTAGTTTAAGAACGTTCTAAGTCGTGCAAGTAACGCGATGGACCCTCTAGAAGACAGCAAACCTTAACTCGATTATGTGACCGTCTTGAACTGCCTTTTGAACCTTAGGGTTTGGGGCAGTACGGCGTTGCCACATGTGAGGCGTTGGCTTGACCCTTCTACGGCTGGACCATTGGTACTGTGGCATGTGATGGATATATTTTTGAACTCCGCTCAAGTGTTGAGCTATTTGGGAAATCTTGGGTGTTTATTTATTCGATCAGAAAGTTTAACATTGTCCATTTATCTGGAATGTGATACAATATTTGGAATCCACATGTAGTTATGAGATAACTAATTTGAATGTTATAAATCTAGCACTTTAGTCTCATTTGATCGGTTGCCACGGGATTTTGATGTGATCAAAAGTCCGTTGCAATCACGTAGCGTACGCGGATACTCGCCGGGTAAACTTAATAGATAGCCACGCCCCATAGCCCGACCAAGTGACTGTAGGAGAACCCCGTTGCCAAAAGCATCCATTCGGGTGCTCATGGCAGCGGTGTTCCGCCTTAGTGCACTGGCATCCGGGGGTGCGGCCATCTACTAAAGTTTGCGACGAGCATTCGATCAGGATGTTGGGAATCTTGTTGAATTGCCCGACTAGATATTGAAAAGTGTTTTCGATAATGAGAATAAAATGCGCGGTTTATAATGGTTAGGCGTGCGATGTCTAACGAGGTTGCGGATTCCAACTGTTGTAGTTTTAAGCTTTCTTTTCTGCGACCGTAAATGTAATATGTGGTGTATCGCCGGTTTCGTTGCTATACATCAACGACAATTGGGATACGCATATTTACTTACGTTGATGACACGTGATGTTATGTGTTGCAGGATATGTTATATTGGATCGTCGTGTTTGAATAGCCGGTTTTTTTTATGTGAGATGAACGTTTTTCATTTTCATTCATGTAAAAACTTGTATGTAATATTCTTTTATTTGGGGCACTTCCAGGCTGAGGATGATGTCACCATTGTATATTATTTAGTTTTCCGCATTAGGATAGACCCAAGGCGGGGAGCACAAGTAATCGGGTTTTAGGGTCCAGTGGGAGACCATCTTGAGGAGTCGAGTCCGGGTCTCCTAACTCTAGAATTGGTAGGGTTGCTTGCCGCTCTCATAGGGGTGTAGGGGTGTGGGATTGGCTATTCATCACGACCGTGGAATCCGTGTTTTATACAGGCTCAAAATAAAACACGGACGTCCTAGTATATCCAATATTTCATATGTTGTTTTCTGCTGCGTTATCTGTGATGTGATCATGTGATATGTTCAGTTAGATACTGTGTATAGTATATATGATATATTATATAGACGTTGCTTATGTTTTACACCCGCACTAGCCCTGCCCCGCTATGCCGTTAGTTACCTAACCTAACGGTGCATGACGGGACATCGAGGCGAATGCGGATGGCATAAGCGTACGTTGTATTTATCTGTGATGTTTAGGTGGACTTAAATGATGGGACATTCATTAATGAGATTAATGAAAGAAAATAAACCTAAATGATGTTGTGGAATCGAATTTCAAAAAAATTAGGTAGCTCTAGTTGTTGCTTTGCATAGCGGTGTTCCTTGTAGAACATCCAGCACCTTATTCGATAAGGAAAGTGCCGAGATCCCTTCACCGAGAGTGACCTCTTTAGCATAACTAGCAGATGCTACAACCTTCGATTTGTCTTTTGATTGCTTTTATAGTTCTTGCTTTGCATAATGGTATTTTGAATATCCTGCACCTCATTCGATGAGGAAAGAGCCGAGATCCCTTCACCGGGAGTGACCTCTTTAGCGAAACTAGTAAAAGCCTCAAAAGCACTCCATTTTAAAACCATTTGATTCTGCAACGAGATCAAGTTCAAAGCGTTAAAGGTTTTCTTAAAAACCATCCGCAACCCTCCGTCATTTTAGGAAGTAGAGTACTTAGTATTCGTGCTGCGTTTGTCGACCATGGCCGAGGCGTAGTGTACGGTAGCTAAGTGATGTCTTCCTACACAGCATATGATGCGATTAGTTAGGACTGTCATGTGACTTTGTTGACCTTAGCCAAGGGTCATGTGGGTGGGTCTAATTAATCACGAAATGATGGGTAGAACTTGACTAGTGCTTATGATTTGTTGACCATAGCCAAGGTCATAGGTGCTAGGGGTAAAAACCATTATCGGGAGTTTCAAGTGTTGAAATTTGCAATGAGATTGCATACTTTCTATATGATAGTTGGATCCTGATACCCACTGCGAGTAATTGTTACTCCCGGGAGAATTTTGCACTTTACAATTAGCCGATCAAGTAGGTGTCTAGAAAGGTGTCAACGAGGTTACGCCCCTGGGAAAACGAGGTTTATTTTAATTAGGTCCGTGCGAAAGCACGGGGAACCTCCCTCAATGTACCGGCACTGACCTGGCTGAAAGATTGGCGAACTTGTAGAGTGTAATTAATCCCGGCTAGTCTTTCCTTTTAAGGATTGAAGGAAGATTTGATAAAAACAGTGGGAGCCATCCCGATTAGATAAAATAGATAACCAATCTAATCTTGCAAGAGCGCACACAGAGTGTTTCCTTCTCTCTCTTTCTAGGTAGCGACCATGTCACGCCTTAATCAAGATAATAATATGGATGTACTGACCGAACCCGCTTGTTATTCTGAGGTGGGGAACGTTGGTTCCGCTCCAACTTATAATTGTTATAAGACCGAGCAGGAAATAGGGGAATACAAGGATTCCCATGCCACCCAAACGAAGAAAGTGCATGATGATGCATCTTCTTCGGGTGTGTTCATTACAAAGAACTGTTTCTCAGTATCCACTACGTCCTGGGTATTAGATACCGGATCAGGATCCCATATATGTAATTTATTACATGGGCTACAGATAGGTAGAGAACTGAAAGTGGGAGATATGTTTCAAGAGTTGAAAATGGTGCAATTGTTGCAGCCAAAGTGTTGGCAGTTATCACCCTGTATTACTAAATACACTGATTCTGAACGAATGTTATTAGATACCGAACCTGATATACAACATCATATCAGTCTCTTTATTTACTAAAGAAAGGATATAATTTTGTATTGTTGGATAATGATTTGAACATTTCCTTATCAAGAGTTGATCGGTTCAGGCACGTTATCTAAAAGCATATACATTCTAAATCAGACCACAGTTCTTAACGTACAGAACACACACAAGAGGAAGAGTTCAGAAATAAATGAATCCTTCTTGAGGCATTGTAGACTAGGTCATATCTATGCGACCCGACTAGCTAAGTTACATTTAGATGCATATTTAAATCAGTTTGAATTTAGATCTTGTGAAACTTGCCAGTCATGTCACAAAGATAAGATGACCATAGCTCCGTTTACTGGAAACCGAGAAAGAGTTAGTGAACTCTTGGTACTAATACATAGTAATGTATGTAGGTCCCCAGTCTACAAATGGCAGGAATGGTTCTTTATACTTCCTTACATTCACTGATGATCTCTCAAGAATCGGACGCATGTTACTGTTGAAACATATGTCTGATGCTTTTGAGAACTTCAAAGAATATAAAAAAGAAGTAGAGAACCAATACAGGTATAAGTATTATGTCCTATGATGAGATCAGGGAGGAGAATACTTGTGCATGGAGATCTTGGACTATTCTAAAGGTGAATGAGATTCTCTCTCGGTGTTACTCCACTGAATACACCACAGCACAACGGTGTATCGGGGCGGAGCAATCGCACCCTATGAGATATGGTGCGCTCTATGATGAGTACTACTGAGTTACCTATTTTCTTTTGGGGGTTGTGCACTTGAGGAGCTGCATACCTATTGAATTGGATTCCAATCAAATCAGTGCCTACCACTCCATATGAGATATGGTACGGGAAGAGCCCATGTCTTAAGCAAGTTAAGATTTGGGGTTGTCCGGCCTATGTCAAAAGCAAAATCCGGACAAGATCGAGGCAAGCTCAGTTCTGTAGAACTGGAAGGAGTTCTAGCTATATAAACTACAGCTGATGATTTGAACAGAACCAAAGGATTTAATAGTCCCCGACGAACCTCAGCCTCTCCGCCGATCTGGTAGGGTTCCTCATCCGCCTGAGAGATACTTCGGTTTCTCGGTGACACTGGGAGCGAGGAATGCATCATGAGATGATGACCCAACTAGTTTCGAGCAGGCCATCGAGAGTAAGGACTCTGTAAGAATGGCTTGATGCTTAGCGATCTGAGAATCCATGTACACCAAGAAAGTATGGACTTTGGTTGCTATATCTGAAGGGTTAAATCCCCATCAGGAGCAAGTATATCTTGAGAAGATTACTTGGTGTAGATGGAAAGGTTGAGACTTTCAAAGCTAGACTTGTTAAAGGTTTTCGTCATCGACCAGGCATGGATAATGATGAAACATTTTCCAGTGGCTGTGCTTAAGTCCATCTGGATCCTACTTGCCATTGCTACATACCATGACTACGATATCTGGTGGTTGGGTGTCATGACTATTTTTCTAAATACTGATTTAGAAAAGAACGTCTATAAGTACACAGCTAGAGGGCTTCGTAAACAGTGGGTGCAGCGGAAACGTTTGCAAGTTGCTTTACAGATTAAAGCAGGCATCGCGGAGTTGGAACATCTGTTTTGATGTGGTAGTCAAAGAGTTTGACTTCATCAAAATAGTGGATGAACCTTGTATATACAAAAAGGTAGTAAGGAGTATGGTGGTGATCCTCGTATTGTACGTGGATGACATACTCTTGATAGAGAAGGAGTTTCCTATGCTACGCTCGGTCAATCTCCTCTTATCACATGGATTCTCCATAAAGGATCAAAGTGATGCCTCCTAAATCCTAAGTTTTATATCTATGAGATAGATCTAAATGGATGTTAGGATTCTCACTAGGTGTAGTGAGATGGTATCAATCGATCCTGGGAGAATCACTGGATAGCTTCCAGGGTGGTAAGGTTGACTGAATGTCAGTCACAGGCATTGTCTTTACCCTCAGTGGAGGGACGGTATGTTGGAAGAGTTCCAAGCTAGATACCGTGGCAAACTAGACGATAAAGGCTGGTGACATCGCTATCAAAGATACTACCAAAGAGGCAGTTTCGGTGTATATTGGTTCATGAGATGAACTTGGTTCCTGCCATTATGTGACAATGGAAGTGAGGCTTTGGCCCAGGAACCCCGGTCCTATCAGTGACCCAGACATATTCTGAGGCAGCATCACCTGATCTTCGAGATAGTTGTTCTCCAGGTGATCGAGGTTAGGAGAGTAGGCTCAGAGGACAACACAGCGGATCCACTCACAAAGGCCTTTTCCCAGAGAGAGACTATTATGGGATGGTTGAGTATGAGATACTACAACCACTGCTATAGATGGCCCTATTGCAAGTAGGAGATTGTTAGTTATATGTATGCCCTAGAGGCCATTACTGTACATAAGATGTATATTGTAGTGGATGCTGGCACATATATAGGTAGGACTTTCTTGCTCGACATGATAGTACGCTATCAGGTTGCTCTTTATCTTAACATGTATACTTACTGTCTCTCTGTTACATGTTGATAAAGCCCTTAGGATGTGTACTCGACTTGCAGGACTATGATGCAGATCATACTAGTGGGGCCTGGGTATTCCATGAGTACATCCTTCAATGTTCCTAGTCATGGGAATATCGAGACGGGGCATCGATATTCCAGAGTAGACTAGCGTATATCTTCTCGACCCATGTGATGGGTGATGGATGATCCCATATCCATTGGTGTTTGACATCAGAGATGGTATGCGGGTGCTCAGTGGTGACTGGGTACACTGAACGGGCTCGCCGAGAACTCCCAGATGGTATTATACCTCACGTCAGATGGTAGTTCTCTAATGACACTGGTACAGCTTAGTCTGTTGACCCGAGATCATCATAGAGTCTTGTGTGTCTCCCACTGTGCTTTGATTTCCACCCTACCAAAGCTCTACTGAGTTGTGCAAACAGGTGGATTTTGGGTACAGTCCTGATTCACATGAAGGCAATGAGCGATAGGAGGGGATTCGTCTCTCCCGGTATTGGGGGTTGATGTTGCGCTATGCTCGACTGGACATAACTGGAAATCCCTGGCCAGGGTTGCAGTGATTTACTGGTAAGAGTTATCAGTAGTTTCACGCTTGTTATGGCCTTACATCGGCATGACTTATCAAGCTACTGGGGTCTGACGTTTAGCACCCCTAGGCGAGATATGCGACATATCAGACGAACAGACCGGACTGTGCGGTAAGTGTTACTGATTGGATTCGCAGGAGTGTGAGCAGGCTTGCTCTTTGATCTTCTGATCGCTCAATAACCGGGTGGCCGTTATGTTTAGCAGACTGCTTGCGGCTTGTGGGTGATTGATATGATCACCACCTACTCCCAGCGTATTGACGAGTCTTTAGAGTCCTACACAGAGGTTTCCTGGCTCAAGCGAAACGAAATAGGAGAGCATATGAGATATGTGTGGGACCGAGAATAATACCAGTATGTGATACTGTATTCTATTCTCGCGATTTGTATAATCGGACGGTTATATGAGATATAGCCGGGTTACCGAATCATGTGTTGATTCGATATATTGATACACTAGATATTAGTCGGTTATATGCGATATGACCGGATCATTAAATCAAGTGTTGATTTAATGATTTAATGTATAATTATATATTTGATATATTACTTTACATTAACTAGTATTTGTTCACTTAAGATTGACTTTCTCACTTTATGTGCACAAGTTGTATATGTGATATATGTTTGTGCACTAGTTTGTATCATGATTGATGATACATGCAAACTTGGGTGTGTGTATGACTTACACCATATTTAAGATAATGGTTTGGGTTTTTATTTATTTTGCTAAAACAATATGGTGGCTTTCTTTGTCTTGGCTTGAAGCTTCATGAAGCTTTTAAGCATCTTTGACAAAGTCCACTCATTTTGTTTTGCATAAGATTTTTATTAACTCAAACTATGGTTTAGTCTCTACAAAGGTTAACTCACCCATGGTTGCATTATGATAGACTTCTCTTGATTATTTCTTTTTAGTAAATTCATCATTCTTATTCTTTTCTTTCTTCTTCTTCTTCTTCAAAAAGAAGAAAAGCTTACTAGATTTTTATCAAGTGAAGAAACAAAGTGAGAAATCAAAATCCAAAGTGAACCCACTTTCTATTTCATCATCCTCTACTACTTGCCATTTAGTTTAGGGTGTTCTCTTCACAAAGTTCATGACCTAGTGAAGATGGAGCTTGAGATTGAGTCTTCTCGACGTAGATCATATTCGGCCTCGAAGTCAACGAGCTAGCCCGTTCATTTCACCGAGGAAACCGTCACAAGAGTCCGGGATCTCGATGATCGCAGTGAATGGACGTCAACACGGAGCCTTAGAAGTGAAGGACCGGATCTACAAAGGTTTTAATCCCTAACTCTTAGAAGTAATGTTGTTTACATGCTATTCGTTTCGCCTAATCTCTAGTACACGATCTTGGTTAGGGTTATTCGGCACGTCTTTTTTCTTAATCGGGAATGGTTGATGCCTTGTAGAAACTTGTGAGAGTGCCTAGTAACCCTACAGTGGTATCAGAGCCAAGCTAGAGGTTTAGGCGAAGTCTAGACGAAATTTAAAGTCTGATCGAACCTGAAAACCCCGATATTTACCCCTTTCTGGAAATTTTTTCAAAATGTGTTTTGTTGTGAATTAAAAACACTCTAAAAAATCAGCAGAGTATTTTAGGAATTACTGTGAAATACGACATCTTAATTCCACTAATGGGCCACGGAACCGCGGCAATACCTTACTTGAGCGGCGGTTCCGCGGTGGAATAGTAGAATTAGGGTTAGGGTTTTGTGCAGTAACTTCAGTACCAACTTCCTGATTCTTCTGGGAAATTTTTATTATACTCAAGTGTTGAGTTTTCTAGGTTGTATTGGGGACTCGTTGATTCGATCGGAAAGTTTAACTTCGTTTAAAGTTTTTCCGGGTAATTTTAGAACGTGTTAAAAAGTTCGAACGGATATCAATAACTCACTTTTTCCCCTGCCGGAAAATTTCCAAGTGTTGGATTTTTCCGTACTTTAAGAACGTTATAAGTCGTGCAAGTAACGCGATGGACCCTCTAGAAGACAACAAACCTTAACTCGATTATGTGACCGTCTTGAACTGCCTTTTGAACCTTAGGGTTTATGGCAGTACGGCGTTGCCACATGTGAGGCGTTGGCTTGACCCTTCTACGGCTGGACCATTGGTACTGTGGCATGTGATGGATATATTTTAGAACTTCGCTCAAGTGTTGAGATATTTGGGAAATCTTGGGTGTTTGTTTATTCGATCAGAAAGTTTAACATTGTCTATTTATTTGGAATGTGATACAATATTTGGAATCCATATGTAGTTATGAGATAACTAATTTGAATGTTATAAATCTAGCACTTTAGTCTCATTTGATCGGCTGCCATGGGATTTTGATGTGATCAAAAGTCCGTTGCAATCACGTAGCGTACGCGGATACTCGCCGGGTAAACTTAATAGATGGCCACACCCATAGCCCCGACCAAGTGACTGTAGGAGAACCCCGTTGCCAAAAGCATCCGTTCGGGTGCTCACAGCAGCGGTGTTCCGCCTTAGTGCACTTCGTCGATGGCATCCGGGGGTGCGGCCGTCTACTAAAGTTTGCGACGACCATTCGATCAGGATGTCGAGAATCTTGTTGAATTGCCTGACTAGATTTTGAAAAGTGTTTTCGATAATGAGACTAAAATGCGGGGTTTATAATAGTTAGGCATGCGATGTCTAACAAGGTTGCGGATTCCAACTGTTGTAGTATTACGCTTTCTATTTTGCGACCGTAAGTGTAATATGTGGTGTATCGCCAGTTTCATTGCTATACATCAACGACATTTGGGATACGCATATTTACTTACGTTTATGACATGTGCTGTTATGTGTTGCTGGATATGTTATATTGGATTGTCGTGTTTGAATAGCCGGGGGGTTTTATGTGAGATGAGTGTTTTTCATTTTCATTCATGTAAAAACTTGTACGTAATATTCTTTTCTTTGGGGCACTTCCGGGCTGAGGATGATGTCACCATTGTATATTATTTATTTTTCCGCATTAGGATAGACCCAAGGCGGGGAGCACAAGTAACCGGGTTCTAGGGTCCAGTGGGAGACCATCTCGAGGAGTCGAGTCCGGGTCTCCTAACTCTAGAATTGGTAGGGTTGCTTGCTGCTCTTGTAGGGGTCTAGGGGTGTGGGATTAGGTATTCATCACGACCGTGGAATCCTTGTTTTATACAGGCTCAAAATAAAACACGGACGTCCTAGTATATCCAATATTTCGTATGTTGTTTTCTGCTGCGTTATCTGTGATGTGATCATGTGATATGTTTAGTTAGATACTGTGTATAGTATATATGATATATTATATAGACGTTGTTTATGTTTTACACCCGCACTAGCCCTGCCCCGCTATGCCGTTAGTTACCTAACCTAACGGTGCATGACGGGACATCGAGGCGAATGCGGATGGCATAAACGTACGTTGTATTTATCTGTGATGTTTAGGTGGACTTAAATGATGGGACATTCATTAATGAGATTAATGAAAGAAAATAAACCTAAATGATGTTGTGGAATCGAATTTCAAAAAAATTAGGTAGCTCTAGTTGTTGCTTTGCATAGCGGTGTTCCTTGTAGAACATCCAGCACCTTATTCGATAAGGAAAGAGCCGAGATCCCTTCACCGGGAGTGACCTCTTTAGCGTAACTAGCAGATTCTACAACCTTCGGTTTGTCTTTTGATTGCTTTTATAGTTCTTCCTTTGCATAGTGGTATTGTGAATATCCTGCACCTCATTCGACGAGGAAAGAGCCGAGATCCCTTCACCGGGAGTGACCTCTTTAGCGAAACTAGTAAAAGCCGCAAAAGCACTCCATTTTAAAGCCATTTGATTTTACAACGAGATCAAGTTCAAAGCGTTAAAGGTTTTCTTAAAAACCATCCGCAGCCCTCCGTCATTTTAGGAAGTAGAGTACTTAGTATTCGTGCTGCGTTTGTCGACCATAGCCGAGGCGTAGTGTAAGGTAGCTAAGTGATGTCTTCCTACACAGCATATGATGCGATTAGTTAGGACAATCATGTGACTTTGTTGACCTTACCCAAGGGTCATGTGGGTGGGTCTAATTAATCACGAAATGACGGGTAGAACTTGACTAGTGCTTATGATTTGTTGACCATAGCCAAGGTCATAGGTGCTAGGGGTAAAAACCATTATCGGGAGTTTCAAGTGTTGAAATTTGCAATGAGATTGCATACTTTCTATATGATAGTTGGATCCTGATACCCACTGCGAGTAATTGTTACTCTTGGGAGAATTTTGCACTTTACAATTAGCCGATCAAGTAGGTGTCTAGAAAGGTGTCAACGGGGTTACGCCCCTGGGAAAACTAGTTTTATTTTAATTAGGTCCGTGCGAAAGCACGAGGAACCTCCCTCAAAGTACCGGCACTGGCCTGGCTGAAAGATTGGCGAACTTGTAGAGTGTAATTAATCCCGGTTAGTCTTTCCTTTTAAGGTTTGAAGGAAGATTTGATAAAAACAGTGGGAGCCATCCCGATTAGATAAAATAGATAACCAATCTAATCTTGCAAGAGCGCACACAGACTGTTTTCTTCTCTCTCTTTCTAGGTAGCGACCATGTCATGCCTTAATCAAGATAATAATATGGATGTATTGACCGAACCCGCTTGTTATACTGAGCTGGGGAACGTTGGTCGCGCTCCAACTTATAATTTTTATAAGACCGAGCAGGAAATAGGGGAATACCAGGATTCCCATGCCACCCAAACGAAGAAAGTGCATGTTGATGCATCTTCTTCGGGTGTGTTCATTACAAAGAACTGTTTCTCGGTATCCTCTACGTCCTGGGTATTAGATACCGGATCAGGATCCCATATATGTAATTTATTACATGGGCTACAGATAGGTAGAGAACTGAGAGCGGGAGATAAGTTTCAAGAGTTGAAAATGGTGCAATTGTTGCTGCCAAAGTGTTGGCAGTTATCACCCTGTATTACTAAATACACTGATTCTGAACGAATGTTATTAGATACCGAACCTGATATACAACATCATATCAGTCTCTTTATTTACTAAAGAAAGGATATAACTTTGTATTGTTGGATAACGATTTGAACATTTCCTATATCAAGAGTTGATCGGTTCAGGCACGTTATCTAAAAGTATATACATTCTAAATCAGACCACAGTTCTTAACGTACAGAACACACACAAGAGGAAGAGTTCAGAAATAAACGAATCCTTCTTGAGGCATTGTAGACTAGGTCATATCTATGCGACCCGACTAGCTAAGTTACATTTAGATGCATATTTAAATCAGTTTGAATTTACTTCTTGTGAAACTTGCCAGTCATGTCACAAAGATAAAATGACCATAGCTCCGTTTACTGGAAACAGAGAAAGAGTTAGTGAACTCTTGAGACTAATACATAGTAATGTATGTAGGTCCCCTGTCTACAAATGGCTGGAATGGTTCTTTATACTTCCTTACATTCACTGATGATCTCTCAAGAATCGGACGCATGTTACTGTTGAAACACATGTCTGAAGCTTTTGAGAACTTCAAAGAATATAAAAAAGAAGTAGAGAACCAATACAGGTATAAGTATTATGTTCTATGATGAGATCAGGGAGGAGAATACTTGTGCATGGAGATCTTGGACTATTCTAAAGGAGAATAAAATTCTCTCTCGGTGTTACTCCTCTGAATACACCACAGCACAACGGTGTATCGGGGCGGAGCAATCGCACCCTATGATATATGGTGCGCTCTATGATGAGTACTACTGAGTTACCTATTTCCTTTTAGGGGTTGTGCACTTGAGAAGCTGCATACCTATTGAATTGGATTCCAATCAAATCAGTGCCTACCACTCTATATGAGATATGGTACGGGAAGAGCCCATGTCTTAAGCAAGTTAAGATTTGGGGTAGTCCGGCCGATGTCAAAAGCAAAATCCGGACAAGATCGAGGCAAGCTCAGTTCTGTAGAACTGGAAGGAGTTCCAGCTATACAAACTACAGCTGATGATTTGAACAGAACCAAAGAATTCAATAGTCCCCGACGAACCTCAGCCTCTCCGCCGATCTGGTAGGGCTCCTCATCCGCCTGAGAGATACTTCGGTTTCTCGGTGACAGTAGGAGCGAGGAATGCATCATGAGATGATGACCCAACGAGTTTCGAGCAGGCCATCGAGAGTAGGGACTCTGTAAGAATAGCTTGATGCTTGGCGATCTGAGATGGAATCCATGTACACCAACAAAGTATGGACTTTGGTTGCTATATCTGAAAGGTTAAATCCCCATGAGGAGCAAGTATATCTTGAGAAGATTACTTGGTGTAGATGGAAAGGTTGAGACTTTCAAAGCTAGATTTGTTAAAGGTTTTCGTCATCGACCAGGCATGGATAATTATGAAACATTTTCCAGTGGCTGTGCTTAAGTCTATCTGGATCCTACTTGCCATTGCTACATACCATGACTACGATATCTGGTGATTGGGTGTTAAGACTATTTTTCTAAATACTGATTTAGAAGAGAACGTCTATAAGTACATAGCCAGAGGGCTTCGTAAACAGTGGGAGCAGCGGAAACGTGTGCATGTTGCTTTACAGATTAAAGCGGCATCGCGGAGCTGGAACATCTGTTTTGATGTGGTAGTCAAAGAGTTTGACTTCATCAAAATAGTGGATGAACCTTGTATATACAAAAAGGTAGTTGGGAGTATAGTGGTGATCCTCGTATTGTACGTGGATGACATACTCTTGATAGGGAAGGAGTTTCCTATGCTACGCTCGGTCAATCTCCTCTTATCACATGGATTCTCCATAAAGGATCAAAGTGATGCCTCCAAAATTCTAAGTTTTATAACTATGAGATAGATCTAAATGGATGTTAGGGTTCTCACTAGGTGTAGTGAGATGGTATCAATCGATCCTGGGAGAATCACTGGATAGCTTCCAGGGTGGTAAGGTTGACTGAATGTCAGTCACAGGCATTGTCTTTACCCTCAGTGGAGGGACGGTATGTTGGAAGAGTTCCAAGCTAGATACCGTGGCAAACTAGACGATAAAGGCTGGTGACATCGCTATCAAAGATACTACCAAAGAGGCAGTTTCGGTGTATATTGGTTCATGAGATGAACTAGGTTCCTGCCATTGTGTAACAATGGAAGTGTGTCTTTGGCCCAGGAACCCCGGTCCCATCAGTGACCCAGACATATTCTGAGGCAGCATCACCTGATCATGGAGATAGTTGTTCTCCAGGTGATTGAGGTTAGGAGAGTAGACTCAGAGGACAACACAGTGGATCCACTCATAAAGGCCTTTTCCCAGAGTGAGACTATTATGGGATGGTTGAGTATGAGATACTACAACCACTGCTACAGATGGCCCTAGTGCAAGTGGGAGATTGTTAGTTATATGTATGCCCTAGAGGCCATTACTGTACATAAGATGTATATTGTAGTGGATGCTGGGACATATATAGGTAGGACTTTCTTGCTCGACATGATAGTACGCTATCAGGTTGCTCTTTATCTTAACATGTATACTTTTGTCTCTCTGTTACATGTTGATAAAGCCCTTAGGATGTGTACTCGACTTGCAGGACTACGATGCAGATCATACTAGTGGGGCCTGGGTAGTCCATGAGTACATCCTTCAATGTTCCTAGTCGTGGGAATATCGAGACGGGGCATCGATATTCCAGAGTAGACTAGCGTATATCTTCTCGACCCATGTGATGGGCGATGGATGATCCCATATCCATTGGTGTTTGACATCAGAGATGGTATGCGGGTGCTCAGTGGTGACTGGGTACACTGAACGGACTTGCCGAGAACTCCCAGATGGTATTATACCTCACGTCAGATTGCAGTTCTCTGGTGACACTGGTACAGCTTAGTCTGTTGACCCGAGATCGTCATAGAGTCTTGTGTGTCTCCCACTGTGCTTTGATTTCCACCCTACCACAGCTCTACTGAGTGTGCAAACAGGTGGTTTTTGGGTACAGTCCCGATTCATATGGAGGAAATGAGCGATAGGAGGGGATTCGTCTTTCCCGGTATTGGGGGTTGATGTTGCACTATGCTCGACTGGCCATATCTGGAAATTCCTGGTCAGGGTTACAGTGATTTACTGGTAAGAGTTATCAGTAGTTTCACGCTTGTTATGGACCATACATCGGCATGACTTATCCAGCTACTGGGGTCTGACGTTTACCACCCCTAGGCGAGATATGCGACATATCAGACGAACAGACCGGACTGTGCGGTAAGTGTTATTGATTGTATTCGCAGGAGTGTGAGCAGGCTAGCTTGTTGATCTTCTGATCGCTCAATACCCGGGTGGCCGTTATGTTTAGCAGACCGCTTGCGGCTTGTGGGTGATTGATATGATCACCACCTACTGCCGGCGTATTGACGAGTCTTTACAGTCCTACACAGAAGTTTCCTGATTCAAGCGAAACGAAATAGGAGCGCATATGAGATATGTGCGGGACCAAGAATAATACCAATATGTGATACTGTATTCTATTCTCACGATTTGTATCATCGGACGGTTATATGAGATATAGCCCAGTTACCGAATCAAGTGTTGAATCGATATATTGATACAATATATATTAGTCGGTTATATGCGTTATGACCGGATCATTAAATCAAGTGTTGATTTAATGATTTAATGTATAATTATATATTTGATATATTACTTTACATTAACTAGCATTCGTTCACTTAAGATTGACTTTCTCACTTTATGTGCATAAGTTGTATATGTGATATATGTTTGTGCACTAGTTTGTATCATGATTGATGATACATGCAAACTTGGGTGTGTGTATGACTTACACCATATTTAAGATAATGGTTTGGGTTTTTATTTATTTTGGTAAAACAAAATGGTGGCTTTCTTTGTCTTGGCTTGAAGCTTCATGAAGCTTTTAAGCATCTTTGACAAAGTCCACTCATTTTGTTTTGCATAAGATTTTTATTAACCAAACCATTAACTCTAACTATGGTTTAGTCTCTACAAAGGTTAACTCACCCATGGTTATATTATGATAGACTTCACTTGATTATTTCTTTTTAGTAAATTCATCATTCTTATTCTTTTCTTTCTTCTTCTTCTTCAAGAAGAAGAAAAGCTTACTAGATTTTTATCAAGTGAAGAAACAAAGTGAGAAATCAAAATCTAAAGTGAACCCACATCCTATTTCATCATCCTCTACTACTTGCCATTTAGTTTAGGGTATTCTCTTCACAGAGTTCATGACCTAGTGAAGATGTAGCTTGAGTTTGAGTCTCCTCGACGTAGATCATCTTCGGCCTCGAAGTCAACGAGCTAGCCCGTTCATTTCTCCGAGGAAACCGTCATAAGAGTCCGGGATCTTGATGATCGCAGTGATGGGATGTTAACACGGAGCCTTAGAAGTGAAGGACCGGATCTATAAAGGTTATAATCCCCAACTCTTAGAAGTAAAGTTGTTTACTTGCTATTCCTATTCTACGTTTGCGGGGGTGCTAAATGCCATCCACCCGACTTCCCCCGTAGATATACATCTACTCACCTGGTCCTTGTCTGCCGAAGACGATGTCGCCCTCCTCTTCTTCCTCGTCCGAAGTTCACGCGAGGGGTACCTATACGCAAACATATATAATATCGTATACTGAATTACGGACAAAAATTAAAACGACGTACGAAACGCGCATAGGTTAAAACCTATGTCCCGCTCATGCAAAAGAACCGAATATCGCTCGATATCGGCGTACAAACGCCGATTGATCGAGATAAACATCAACAAACAACTCGTAGTTTTAAAACTCACTACTTATAATATAAAACATGATTTAATTCATCGAAACCCTAAAAATCGATTAAATCGTCCGATTTCGTAAAACCCGAAAACGCCAATTTACCGTTTTACTTCAAAACTTGATGTTTAAAAGAAACTAATGGTCGTAATACTCATTAAATAGCATAACTAGATTATATAAACACCTACTATATTTTTAACACCCTAATTTGTATTAGTTTGGAAATTTTAGTTTACAAACTTGCCCGATTTCGATACTTTCAAGCAAAATTTCACAATATCACAACTAAACTTGATTTTTCATATATTAAAGTGTTAAACCACTCCATGAAACCTTAAGAATGAGCTAAAACCCTAATTAGATTTTTAATACTACATTTTAAATTAATTTCTAAAACCTAGTTTACCGAAATAGCATATTTATCACATTATATTAACTAACAATTTGAAACTAATAATTAGATTAGGTCTTTAATTCATTTAACATGTTAATATTCTCATTAAAACCAAAATATAATGATAAAAACCTTAATTAGAATTTTAACACACCAATATATATAATTTATAAAAATCTAGTTAGCAAAATTGCTTAATTTAAACAATTTTGAATGCACAAATTATAATACTGTAGGGTGTTTTTCGTCACCCCATTGAGATGGGAATACGCGCGCGCTTGTCAGGCGTACTACAGATTCCCCCTGCCTAGGGTAGGCCGGGGTTTAATGATTATGGGGATCCGAATCTCCGACAGCCGCGGACTAAGCTGCCGTTAATTACCCCCGCCTTTGGGGCGATGGAACCTCCGATTAACGGGTTAAACTGGTCATGCGAACTCAATGTGCAGTGTACGTGTGTTTTGTTTTGGAGGGGGGGTTTGAATATATCGGGAGCCATGCAGAGGTTTTACGGGGATCCCGCTACCCGGATAGCGGGCTGGGGGTCAAGGGGACTAGCAGCCCCCTTGCGGGGTGCGGGACAGCGCCCCGTTAGAAAAATTTTTCTAACAGGGACAGTGTCATGGAGTATGTGTATGTGGACATATGTATACATATGTATATATATACATGTATATATAAATAAAGCGGAAAAATACATCCAAAGGATGCGTGGGGCAGCACCTTGGGCGTTGTGCGCCTAGGTGCTGTGCGCTCAGGCGCTAGAGTGCCACGTGTCGGCACGTGGGCGCTCTGCGCTGGAGCGCAAGTACGCCACGTGTCGGCACGGGGGTGACTTGCGCTCGAGCGCTTGCGCTGGAGCGCAAGCGCGCCACGTGTTGGCACCGGGGCGACTTGCGCTCGAGCGCTGAGCGCTGGAGCGCAGGCGCGCCACGTGTCGGCACGCGGGCGCTCTGCGCTTGAGCGCCGACCAGAAAAAGAGGCTTTTAACCTAAAAAAATTTCTCAGAAGAGAAATCAAAGAGGAGTTGAACTCCTGAGTGTGTGTGTTTGTTTATTTTTTTGGGGGGGTATAGTGAACGATGTTCTTCTTCTTCCTCCTCTGTTAGCAGGATCTTGAAGATCAAGAGATATGGGATTTTTAAAAATCTCTTCTTTTTGAGATCTAATGGAAGATCTGAGTTCCCCTTTATGGGTTTTGTTGTGAAAAACTAATTTGTTTTATAAAAAGAAGAGTAAAACTCTTGATTTAATTCAAGAGAAAAAGAAGGTTTTGGAACCTTGAAGAGGGAGGAAAGTTCTCATATCTGAAAAAATTTTGAGAGAGAGAAAAGTTGTGAGATATTTTCATTATCTTTGCCTTTATAGGCTATACACTTTACACATAGCCCCTTGTGCTTCACAAAATGGCATTTTGCCTATCCCATGGCTCATGAGCCATTTCTTTTTGCACATAAGCCATGGGCTTTACAAAAATTTGGCTTTATGCCTATTTTTCTTACATTTATCCATAAAACAAAATAAAAGAAATGCAACAAAATTATTTATTACAAAATTTTTATCTCGGCATGGGGGAGGCCGACCGCTTCATGTTCGGGCTCGACCCGGGCATGGGCCTACTGGATCTGGGCTTGGGCCCACTTGGCTTGGGGTTGACTTTAATTTCGACTTGATCAACCGGGGTGTAAATTTTTACCCCAACAAATTGCCCCCATCAATAAATGCACGCCACATATATGGGTCGTGTGCATGAAATTGATGGATCTTCTTTCTCGTGGAGGCGACTTGATTCAGTTCCCACCTTTTGGGAAGCTGGCACTGCCCTTTTTACGACATGGACGGTCGATGCGGCCCTTTTTGCGACTTGGACGGTCGGTTCTGCCCTTTTTGCGACTTGGACGGTCGGTGCTGCCCTTTTAGCGACGTGGACGGTCGGTGCTGCCCTTTTAGCGACGTGGACGGTCGGTTCTGCCCTTTCTGCGACTTGGAGGGTCGACTCTGCCCTTTTAGCGATGTGGACGGTCGGTTCTGCCCATTTAGCGACGTGGACGGTCGGTGCTGCCCTTTTAGCGACGTGGACGGTCGGTGCTGCCCTTTTTGCGACTTGGACGGTCGGTTCTGCCCTTTTTGCGACGTGGACGGTCGGTTCTGCCTTTTTTGCGACTTGGACGGTCGGTGCTGCCCTTTTAGCGATGTGGACGGTCGGTGTTGCCCTTTTTGCGACTTGGACGGTCGGTTCTGCCCTTTTTGCGACTTGGACGGTCGACTCTGCCCTTTTAGCGACGTGGACGGTCGGTTCTGCCCTTTTAGCGATGTGGACGGTCGGTGCTGCCCTTTTAGCGACGTGGACGGTCGGTGCTGCCCTTTTTGCGACTTGGACGGTCGGTTCTGCCCTTTTTGCGACTTGGACGGTCGACTCTGCCCTTTTAGCGACGTGGACGGTCGGTTCTGCCCTTTTAGCGACGTGGACGGTCGGTGCTGCCCTTTTAGCGACGTGGACGGTTGGTGCTGTCCTTTTTGCGACTTGGACGGTCGGTTCTACCATTTTTGCGACGTGGACGGTCGGTTCTTGATTTGACTTTCTCTGCTTCTTGCAGTGTCAGGGGTAGACTTGACTTGCTCCGCTTCTTGCGGTGTCGAGATTGGATTCTGACTTGCTCCGCTTTCTGCGGTGTCAGAGTGGAAGTTGACTTGTTGATTTTAATTTGGGTTGACATCAGCATCGCTATACTGGAATATGGTACCAGGAGCGAATCATCATCTGTCTTTGAGAGGATTTTGGGATTTTGGTTTTTATTTGGCATCTGCATTGCTGCACTGGAATAATGCCAGGAGCAACTCATCATTTGCCCCGAGAGGATTTTGGAATTGGTTTTTTTTTTATTATTATTTTTTTATTTTTTTTGGTGAGACTTTGAATATGGTCTCACCGGTAGGACTTGGGAGAGGTTGGGATTGTTTTACGCCCGTGGATTGTATATGGTTTTGCAGGATGTATGATCCAGACCGTAGGGCCGGAAAAATTTCGGGACTTTGTCAGCGTCTGTATCGCTGCACTGGAATATGGTACCAGGAGCGACTCATCATTCGCCGTTGGGGTATGGGATTTGGAATTTGGTTAGCGTCTGCATCGCTGCACTGGAATATGGTACCAGGAGCGACTCATCATTCGCCATTTGGGGATTGGGGAGCGATGGCTTAGGAGACAGGTTTAGATCCCTATCGCTTAAGGCTTTTCAATTTTATGGGCCGTGAGGGTCCCATAAAAGCATTTTCTCCCTACGAGTCGTAAGGATCCCACAGGTGTATTTTCTCCTTAGGAGTCGTGAGGACTCCTAAGTGTGTTTTTCCTTTATGAGTCGTAAGGATCCCACAAAGGTTTGTTCTCCTCATATATCGTGAGGACACATGAGTTGCTCTTATCAATGGAGCATCATTCCCAAAGCGGAGACCGGCCGCATAACTGGTGATTACGGTGGGGCATGGGCATGATGAGAATTATTTGAGCCCGTGGATTGTATA
This sequence comes from Agapanthus africanus, assembly GCA_030015575.1. Classification (NCBI taxonomy): domain Eukaryota; kingdom Viridiplantae; phylum Streptophyta; class Magnoliopsida; order Asparagales; family Amaryllidaceae; genus Agapanthus; species Agapanthus africanus. The sequence continues at coordinate 257,086,842 of CM057349.1, read as the reverse complement.
CGATGGTCAACTTGGGGACCCACCGTAGGGCCGGGAGAATTTTGAGAAATCGGATTTTGGTTGGCGTCTGCATCACTACACTGGAATATGGTACCAGGAGCGACTCATCATTCGCCGTTTGGGGACTTGGAATTTGGATCTTGTTTGGCATCAGCATTGCTGCACTGGAATAATGCCAGGAGCAACTCATCATTTGCCTTGGGAGGATTTTGGAATTTGGGTTTTTGGTCGGCATCAGCACCGCTAACACTGAATCGAAATGCCAGGATCGACTCATCATTTGTCGTTGCCCGTTGGGGAACGATGGTTTAGGAGACAGGTTTGGGTCCCTATCACCTAAGGCTTTTCAGTTTTATGGGCCGTGAGGGTCCCATAAAAGCATTTTCTCCCTACGAGTCGTAAGGATCCCGCATGTGTATTTTCTCCTTAGGAATCGTGAGGATTCCTAAGTGTGTCGCTCCTTTGTGAGTCGTAAGGATCTCACGCAGGGGTTTTCTCTTCACAAGGTCGAGAGGACTTTGCGAGTGTATTTCATCTCTTTTCACGAGTTTGCGCCCTTTCGGGTTTTCACAGACTCGCCGGTAGTCCTGCTGTTTTTACTCACGGAGCCCTTTCGGGTTTTCATCCGTGCCCGTTTTGCCTGTGTACATACCGTTTATTTTTTTTTTCTTTCTTCTTTTTTTTTCTTCTTTTTTTCTTTTTTTTTGCCGCTGGTGGGACTTTAAAAGTAGTCTTACCGGCAGGATTTGGGAGAGATAGGGGTCATTTACGCCCGTGGATTGTATACGGTTTTGCAGGATGTATGGTCCAGACCATAGGGCTGATGTGCTCAATTCGCCTGTGACTTGGAGCATTCACGTATACTATTTCTTGAGATATCGGCCGTTGATGGGTGGCATAGGCCTTTCTCCCTCGGCACTTATTAGTTGGTAGGATCCTCCGTCGAACACTTTCTCTATGTCATATGGTCCTTCCCAGTTTGGCTCGAATTTTCCCTTGGCATGTCGATTGAGGATGATCGGTCTTTTGAGGACCAACACCAATTCACCTTTCTTGAAAGCGCGGAGACGGGTTATCTTGTCATAGGCCCGTGACATTTGGGCTCGGTATAGCACCAGATTTTGCTGCACCGCGAGCCTCTTTTCTTCGAGGGCATCGAGCTCTTCAAGTTGAAGGAGCACGTTTTCCTCCTCCGTCAACTCGTGCTGAATGACCATTCTTAAGCTTGGAACTTCGACTTCGAGGGGGAGGACCGCCTCCACTCCGAAGAGCAATGAGTATGGAGTGGACTGAGTTGGATTACGGTGTGTGGTACGATATTCCCACAACGCCTCGTGAAGTTTGAGATTCCAGTCTCTCTTGTTGGCTGAAGCATTTTTCCTCAGGAGCTTGCATAGAGTCTTATTGAAGGCTTCTGCTAGCCCATTGGCTCTTGGATTATAGATGGAGGAATATCTCCAGTCTATCTTGTGCTGAGTAGCGAACCTTGAGACATTGAAGCTCTTAAAAGAAGGCCCGTTGTCAAAAATGATTCTTCTTCGTGTCCCGAAGCGGTATAGAATATTATGCTGGAAGAATATCAGAATATCTTTTGTCTTGACTTCTTTTAGCAGGACAGCTTCAGCCCATCTGGAGAAGTAGTCTGTCGCGGCCAGTATGAACCGGTGGCCTTTAGATGACGGAGGATCAATTGGGCCAACAATGTCGGTGCCCCAAACTTCGAAGGGCCACGACGCCACCGTAGGATGCAATGGGTTGGGATGCTTGTGAATGAAATCACCATGGATTTGGCAGATCTGACATTTCTTTGCGTGCTCTCCGCAATCCCGTATCATGGTGGGCCAATAATACCCAAGCCGTTTAATTTGAAGTCGCATCTTGGGGCCAGATTGGTGGGCACCGCAAACGCCCGAGTGAACATCTTTCACGACCTTTTGGGCTTCGGCCAATGACAGACACCTGAGCCAGAGTTGGTCATATGACCTGCGGTATAACGTGTCATTTACAAACACGTATCGGAGAGCTCTTTTCTTCAGCTGGATCCTCGCAGATTTTTCTTCGGGCAGCTTGTCGTATCGGAGGTACTCTATGAAGGGTTCTCTCCAATCGGGCTCGTCTTGGATGATCGAAACTTCTTCGGCAGGACTGCTCTTCTGTTCCGCGCTTTCCTCTTCTCGTAGAGAGACAGGGGGTAGAATTTGTCGGCTCCTGACTGTGATCAGAATTTCGTCCATGTCAGGATCGGCCAGCTCCTTGGCTAAGCGAGCGAGTACGTCAGCCTTTCCATTCAACGCTTTAGGGACTCTCATTAGTTCAATGTGAGTGAACCGTTTCATGAGTTCCACCACTCGGCCTCTGTACTGAGCTAACTCGGGTTTGTATATTTTATAATCACCGCTTACTTGGTTGACGACGAGCTGGGAGTCACCGTAAACTCGTAGCCGGCGGATTTCTATTTCTATGGCGAGCTCCAAACCAGCTATCAGAGCTTCATACTCAGCTTCATTGTTTGTCCGAGGCTCGGTGAGAGCGAAAGAACGCCGTAGGGTTCCCATTGATGGCGTGGTGAACACCAATCCTATCCCCGCTTTTACCTCCGGGACGCTTGATCTGCCGGAGCTCCTTATTGATGAGGCCCCATCGAAGTAGAGCTCCCAATATGGCTCGTCTTCCTCAAGGTGCAGCACTTGTTCGTCGGGTAACTCACAATTTAGCGGCGATCCTTCTGGTATGGGATGAGCAGCGAGAAAGTCTGCAAGAGCTTGCCCTTTTACTTCTTTCTGAGGAGTATAAACTATGTCAAACTCGAGTAGCATAACAGCCCATCTTGCCATTCTGCCGGCTAGGCTCGCTCTGGTCATCAAGTGTTTGAGCGGGTCGACGTTGGAGATCAGCATAACCCGATGAGCAAGCAGATAGTGCCTCAGCTTCTTCACAGAAAATATTAGAGCCAGGCATTGCTTCTCGATTGGGGAATAGTTGTGTTCCGCCCCGACTAGAGTTCGACTGAGGTAGTAGAGGGCATGTTCCTTCCCCTCCTCGTTATTCTGGGTAAGGAGCGCACCGAGTGACTCATCTAGCGCGGCAATATAGAGAATCAACGGTTTATTTGGAATGGGAGCGGCCAGCACTGGAGGGTACAACAAGTACTGTTTGATGCTTTCGAACGCTGCTTGACATTCGGCATCCCAGATAAAAGGAGCTCCTTTCTTCATGAGCTTTGAGAAGGGCCTACATCTCCTCGATAAATTTGAGATAAACCTCCATATATAAGCAAGCTTGCCTTGGAAAGATCTTAGCTGCGTCAGACTCTTCGGAGGGGGCATCTCCATGATGGCCTTTATCTTTGATGGGTCAACTTCGATCCCTCGATGTCGAACTATGAAGCCCAGGAATTTTCCCGATGACACGCCAAAAGAGCATTTCAGATGATTCATCTTCAGGTCAAATTCCCTCAGTCTGGTGAGAACGGTCCTAAGATCCTGGATATGATCGGCCTTGGTTTCAGTCTTAACGACCAGATCATCAACGTAACATTCGACGACTTTATGAATTAGGTCATCGAAGATATTGGTCATTGCCCTTTGATACGTAGCACCTGCGTTCTTCAGTCCGAACGGCATCACCTTGTAGCAATATATTCCGATCGAAGTTCGAAATGCTGTGTGCTTCTCATCCTCAGGCGACATCTTGATCTGATTATATCCAGACGAGCCATCCATAAAGGTGAACAACTCGTAATTTGAGGTGTCATCGACCATCATTTCCATGACTGGTAGCGGGAAGTCGTCCTTTGGACATGCCTTGTCGAGCTCCCTGAAATCGACACAAACTCGGATCTGCCCATTTTTCTTCTTCACTGGGACTATGCATGCGATCCAGTCCGCATATTTCTCTTCCCTGATGAATCCGGCATCGATGAGTTTCTTGGTTTCCTCGATGACCTTTTCTTCCAACTCCCTTCTCATTCTTTGAGGAGCTTGTTTAACTGGCTTAGCATCGGGAGATATAGCCAACTTATGTACGGCCACTTCAGGGGAAAGGCCAGGCATTTCTTTGTATGTCTACGCGAAGCAGTCGACGAACTCATGCAGCAGGGTAATTATCTGCGCTTTCATTTCCTCTGACAAGAGCGAGCTGATGTAGGTCGGCCTTGGATTATCGGGCGTTCCTAAGTCAATCTCGGTTAGCTCGTCAAAGGTTGCTTGTCCTCCATCTTCGAGCTCTTGAGGAGCTTCTTCTGGCTCAGCTATCTCATCGTCATCATTTGATCTTTCGCTGGCCTCACCAACATGGATCATGTAGCATGCTTTGGAATCAGGTTGAATGTAGCCCATGCCCCGTCTATCTGGAATTCGTCCATCAATGAGTGCTCGGACCTGAGGTGGATACCATAGCCCTTCGTAAAACTTTGCTTCGGACTTCGTTTGATATAACCGGCATCCGCACTTCTTAAAGTATTCCCGCATCTCGGGCGCATAGTATCTGGGATTGAGGACGGCTCTTATGCCTCTCTCATAGGGAAGGCACGTGACAGAAAGATCGTCCGGGTGCACAACGGGGTTTGACCTGTAAAACAGGATGCCCTTCTGTCCATTTTTCCTCCCGGGCACGTAGAAAGTTTTCAGCTGGTCCACGGTAGAAACTGACAATGCGTCGAGCTCTTTGCACATCCGTTCCGGCACCCTTGTGATGGCCAGGGACCCTTCTGCGACTTCGAAGGTCTCTCATAGTTTCGCTTGCTACATGGGGGGCCAATCTGCACAGCTGTTGCACGGCAGGTCCTCTTCTTCTGACTCTTCAGTGTCACTGCCAAGATGAGGGCGGACTTTGCTGCTAGATGGGCCTTCAGCATCAGATTTGTCCGTATCGCTACCGAAACGAGGGCAAGTTTTACGGAAAGACGGACTTCCAGCGTCGGACTCATCAGTGTCACTACCGAAATGCGGGCGTACTTGGACGTTTTTGCTTTTGAAAGTGACAGCCGGCTCAGATTTGCCTTTGAGTCTTAGGGCCGCTTTATCTTCAGTCAGTTGTGGCTTAGCATTTTGGTGGTTCATAAAGTACCGAGAATCTTCATATTGGACTTCATGCACACCGAACGGCTGGATGTCTCCGTCAATGCGTCTTTCTTCGCCATTTTTAGTATACTTCATGCATTGATAGAGAGTTGACGGAATGATGCCGTAATCGTGGAGCCACGGCCGCCCCAAGAGAATCTTATAAGACGTGTCGGCGTCGATTACGTATATCTTAGCTTCGGTCTGCAGATCCCCGAATTTGATTGGCAGAGCTATGGACCCCAGAAATTGCTGGCAATTTTGGTTGAAGCCTTGAATGACAATCCTCTCCCTTGACAGGTGTCGGACGTCCATTGACAAACTCTTCAGCGTTCGCAAGTTCATGATGTTCACTGAAGACCCCGGATCAATCAATATGCGATTAATCCGATCTCCATCGCTGTACCCGGTCACGTAAAGCGGCCGATTATGCTCAGCCGTTCCCAGTAGCAACTCTTCATCCTTAAATGTGACTGCGGCGGCATGCAAAGCGTGCTGGGCTTCTTTCATATTAATTTCCGCAAAGTGAGCTTGATACTGCTCGGGGTTTTGTAGAGCGTGAATGAGAACATCTCTAAGCTCCTTAGATAGGACCAAGGCGTCGTAGATGCTCAGGAGAGACGGAAGCTTCCGGAGATGTGCCAAGACATTATAGTCCACCGAGGAAGGACCTATGTTTTCATCAGCCAGTTCTCTGCCATCTTCTTCATTAGCGACTTTTTTTTCCTTCCTTTTTGGGGCGTTGCCCTGATTTTGCGGTAGAGCCCTGCCGCTTCTGAGCTGGATTTGATTGGCCTTTGTGGTGAGCTCCTCGTCCTCTTCGGGAAAACAGAGCTCATCCTCGGAGTCGCTGCCAAGATGGATGGCGTAGCAGGTCACTACTGGGATCTCTTCATTGGAGTCTTCTTCTAACTCCTCCAGAATTTCAGCCGCTTGTACAGGGAAGAACTCCTTTAATTGAATCAATGTTCTTTTCTTTTGTTCATATTCTTCGAGAGAATCAATTTATTTTTGAATGGTCGATCTTCCTGTAGACTCTTTTTCACGCCGAGCTGCACTTTTCTTCTTCTTGAGCTTCTTGGATTTTGAGCCTGATGGAGCCGCATTGGCAGCTGGATTGGTAGGCTTCTTCTGCCCTTCCCATTCCGTCCTGGGTTCTTTCCGAAGTAGCTTTATCATCTTCTTCGTCTTATTAGATATGTGCGTACTCCATGGAGGCCGCGATGAGTCCGTTTCATTTCTCAGGGTAGCGGGTTCGGTTGTCTGCTCCCAGAAGGCTTTAGTTTCTGTCTGTATAAAGTTGGTGGTTACAACTTGATTGTTCACCAACACACTTTTGGACAGCTCGATCTCTCCAGCCTTGTACTGCTTCTCGACCCAGTCTTTGAAGATATAGCAATCCTCAATCGCATGGCTCAATACTCGGTGGTACGGGCAATACAGAGGATTGTCGGTCATTTTTGCTTCTTGGGGTCTTTTCGACTCCGGTAATTGTAGGCCGTTGTTCAAGGCATCTTTAAATATCTTACGGACCTGTCCCTTCTGAAAGAGTAAACCTTGTTCTTCTTCTCCTCTAGGGAAGGCCCATCTCCTCCCAGCAATGGCTTTCGAGACTGGTTGGTTTTGGATTCGCCCGCCCTTCGCTTTTCTTCATTGTCGGACGCAGTGAAGACATTGGTACTGCTGGAACTCCCGCTTCTACGGCTGTCGTCCCGCTTGCTTTTCCAAGTTTTGTCTCTCTGAAAGTCCGGCGGGGACTCTAGCTTAGAGCATTCCAGCATTTGGACTTTCTTGGTTAGCTCTTGAAATGTCTTGAGGCCTGCTGTACACAAGAATGGGACCATCCAATTGCTGAGGTTCCCAACGAGAAGGCTGACGGACTGGTCCTGCTCCAGCGGCGGTTCGCACTTGACCGTGAGATTACGCCATCGGGCAATAAAGTCGGTGTTTCTTTCATTCTTCCCTGGCTTGGTCCTCACAAGGTCGGCAATGGAGATTTTATCACTGACACTCATGAACCTTTGCCGAAACAGGGATTCCATTTGGGCAAGGGTAATGACGGACCCGTCCGGTATACTCGCATACCAGTCGAAGGCGACGCCGGTCAGGCTGTTGACAAACTGACAAAGAAGGAGCGCGTCATTGCCCCCTGTATTTCCGCACGATGCTTTGAAGTGGGCAACGTGCTGATTTGCATTCCCCGTTCCATCAAATCTTCCGAACTTAGGAATAACGTAGCCGCTTGGGAATTCAATCAGATCGTACTGCGCGGGATATGGCCGCCCGCTACTGCCGATTTCTTTCTGAGCTTCAGCTTCGGCCACCAATGTTTTAACCTTGCTGGTGACCAAATCCATTATCCGATCCTGTGTTAGCGGGATAGTGTTATCTGGGGCCAAGGCGTCCCCAGAAGCGGAATGTGGCCGGCTTTCATGCGGCTCGACCAGTCTTGGTCCTAAAGGAACAGGCATTGGCTGCCTTGGATTGTCATCACCCGGCTGATTAGTAGCGGCTTGTGCTTGATTGGGAGGCACTCGAGCAATTTGAGCCGTAAGCTGCATCACCACGTTCGTTAAGTCGTCAATCTTCGAATAGAGCTTGGCCATCTCTTTATCTTTACTCCTGAGCTGTTTTCGAAGCTCTTGAAGAAGCTCTTGCTCCGCAGTCCTGGGGCGGAAAGTCGGGTCTTCCTCGCTGTCCGAGCTTGACTCTGCGTGGACCGAGGGGTCTTTCTGCCTATCATCCTCATCGAGAGGGTTTTCTTCATCTAGCGGGGGCGGCTGTTCTTGGGCAGCGGCAACTACATTCAGGCTAGATTGGGCTTGGGATGTGGTGGCCCCATCCTTGCTTTTGCTGCGAAGGTTGTCGCTGGGGCGCCCGCCCGCCATATAGACCGTATGGATGATATATCCGGACGTCTTTCTATCATTGGCAGCTGATTTCACGGATCGCTGTCTTAACCCCCTTGTTTCGGTAGCTGGTAGTCGATTGAAGGCGGCTGGCCTAACCAGGTTCTTGAATGGTGCTAGCGCTTCTTTTCTGGGTTTGCCCCACTGCTTTCGTGCGGCATAGAGTGCTTGATAGACTCTTGAAGAGACATTGTCATACTTCTTCTGTTGGGGCCGGGACACGTCTCTTTGTGGCACTGTTCGAACCGCTGTCTTCTTGATTCTGGCGGTCATGGCATTTTTCTGAACCCACTTCAGAGGCTCGAAGGAATTGCTGATTCTTACGTCCGACTCAGCCGTCGTCGCGGGGAAACCCTGCACTTGGAACTTCACATGATTCCATTTGGCCGAAGCCTTGGCCCTCTTGTTGGCTCGATACCTGAGCCGCTTCTGCCTTAACTTTTCTGTTCTAATCACCTGGCAGACTTCGGCTCTTTGGGAAGACGCCGCAAACCGGGCGATGGAGGGCCTTGGAAATACGCTCGATTGTGCATTTGTTGGAGTCATCGCCTGAGCTCGTCCGCAACATTTGATTTTGCCCTTTGTACCAAAGTTCTTCCACCCCGCTGGAGCACCAGAGAATCGTTCAGATACCGTCTTAAGTTTCAGTTGTGGTGCCTTGGCGATCACGACATTCGGCCTCTTACCCCTTGAGACCGGCTTGGCCACCTGTTCCGCCGGGAACTCCGCCAGATGAGCGCTTCCGGCAGGGTAGATGATGACGGAGCCAAACTGGCGGGGCGGTTCCTCCCACTGTCGACTGAGGCTCGCGGGGAGAACCACACGAGCATTGATCTTGACCACGTACGGAATCGGGGTCACGTTTGAAGCTGAATTCGTCTGGGGAGACATTGTCGTCGAAGGTTGATTGCTGCATGGAAAAAAGAACATCATTTCAGTATAGGCAATCGATATGTATATGGATTGAGTTCGCATGAACGTTTAACCCGAAATATGGGAGGAGAGATTGGTCCCACCGGGTGTGCCAAAATCTGTTGGGTGTTTTTCGTCACCCCATTGAGATGGGAATACGCGCGCGCTTGTCAGGCGTACTACAGATTCCCCCTGCCTAGGGTAGGCCGGGGTTTAATGATTATGGGGATCCGAATCTCCGACAGCCGCGGACTGAGCTGCCGTTAATTACCCCCCGCCTTTGGGGCGAGGGAACCTCCGATTAACGGGTTAAATTGGTCATGCGAACTCAATGTGCTGTGTACGTGTGTTTTGTTTTGGAGGGGGGTTTGGATATATCGGGAGCCACGCAGAGTTTTTACGGGGGTCCCGCTACCCGGATAGCGGGCTGGGGGTCAAGGGGGCTAGCAGCCCCCTTGCGGGGTGCGGGGCAGCGCCCCATTAGAAATTTTTTTCTAACAGGGACAGTGTCGTGGAGTATGTGTATGTGTACATATGTATACATATGTATATATATACATGTATATATAAATAAATAGGAAAAATACATCCAAAGGATGCGTGGGGCAGCACCTTGGGCGTTGTGCGCCTAGGTGCTGTGCGCTCAGGCGCTAGAGTGCCACGTATCGGCACGTGGGCGCTCTGCGCTTGAGCGCTGGGCGCTGGAGCGCAAGTACGCCACGTGCCACGTGTCGGCACAGGGGCGACTTGCCCTCGAGCGCTTGCGCTCGAGCGCTTGCGCTGGAGTGCAAGCGCGCCACGTGTCGGCACCGGGGTGACTTCCGCTCGAGCGCTTGCGCTTGAACGCAAGCACGCCACGTGTCGGCACCGGGGCGACTTGCGCTCGAGCGCTGAGCGCTCGAGCGCAGACGCGCCGCGTGTCGGCACGCGGGCGCTCTGCGCTTGAGCGCCAACCAGAAAAAGAGGCTTTTAGCCTAAAAAAATTTCTCAGAAGAGAAATCAAAGAGGAGTTGAACTCCTGAGTGTGTGTGTGTGTTTTTTTTGGGGGGGGGGGTTAGTGAACGATGTTCTTCTTCTTCCTCCTCTGTTAGCTGGATCTTGAAGATCAAGAGATATGGGATTTTTAAAAATCTCTTCTTTTTGAGATCTAATGGAAGATCTGAGTTCCCCTTTATGGGTTTTTTTGTGAAAAACTAATTTGTTTTATAAAAAGAAGAGTAAAACTCTTGATTTAATTCAAGAGAAAAAGAAGGTTTTGGAACCTTGAAGAGGGAGGAAAGTTCTTAGATCTGAAAAAATTTTGAGAGAGAGAAAAGTTGTGAGATATTTTCATTATCTTTGCCTTTATAGGCTATACACTTTACACATAGCTCCTTGGGCTTCACAAAATGGCATTTTGCCTATCCCATGGCTCATGAGCCATTTCTTTTTGCACATAAGCCATGGGGTTTACAAAAATTTGGCTTTATGCCTATTTTTCTTACATTTATCCATAAAACAAAATAAAAGAAATGCAACAAAATTATTTATTACAAAATTTTTATCTCGGCATGGGGGGAGGCCGACCGCTTCATGTTCGGGCTCGACCCGGGCATGGGCCCACTGGATCTGGGCTTGGGCCCACTTGGCTTGGGGTTGACTTTGATTTTGACTTGATCAACTGGGATGTAAATTTTTACCCCAACAAATACATCAACCATGCTAGATTTTTCCCTTCTAAAAATGTTAAGCTACTTATTATAACCCTACTTAATTAATAAAAACCCTAACTTGATTTTTGAAACCCTATCTTGAATTTTAAACTTGCAAATTAATTAAGAAAATCTAAATATGCTAAATAAAAGTATTTAACAACAATTAATTATAAGAATAAAAATTATACCTTCAAAGCATGAGATCCAAACATGAAAATATGCTTCCAAAATTATGGTTTCTAACTCCAAATTCCATGCTAAATAGGTCAAAGGAAAATGGTAGAGGTTGAATGTTGATTTTTGAGGTTTATTTTTGGAATTTTTGATGAATTTTGATGATTTTTAATGCAAAAATAATGGGGGGGGGAATTTTGGGGCTGCCCATTGAGGTTAGGCCGGCCATGAGGTGAGCAAAAGAGAGGAGAGTGAGAAAAGGTGAAGAAAAGTGTAGAAGGTTTCACAAAAATATCACACAATTAAGTCTTTTCATGAATTTAATAAAAAATTCTTTATTTTCCTAACTCCATTTAACCTAGAATGGTCTAGAACCATGGAAATTTTGAAAATAAATTTTTCATGAAACACACTTGATTACAATATGTAATGGTTCACTTTTGCTAATTAAACCCATTCAAATTTGTAATTTACACCAATTTAGTGTATAAATAAAGCTTATGTTAATATTTAAAATAATTAATTTAGGAAAAATATTTAATTAAACTAAAAATTTATAAGTGACTAAATAAACACCATTTACTAGTAATTACATAATTAAAATAGATATTTTTAAATTTATAATGAAAAATAATTACGGTTTAGTTTTACGAAAAATACGTTTTACTTTACCGAAAATCAGGAAATTCACTTAAAGAATTTTATTTATTTATTTATTTATTTTAAAACGTTACATAAACAAATAGGGATTCTATCAACCTATACAATATCGGGGTACGGATCTAAGTCTCGTACGGCATATCACTCAATATGCAAAACATTATCCATATATAAGTTCCTATCTCTCAGGTCACATCCATGTCCATCTCGTATCAAGGGACCGACAAGGTATCTACAATCTCATATCGACTCGAATCAATAAAATGATAAATCACACTAAGTCATCATATCACATCGTATACTTGTTCATCACATTAATAAACGTCACACTTGTTCTCTTTCAATTCGTACCCATCATGATTCACTTATCATTTCATTTTCTCATATGTCAATATGTTCATTAGCATCAACTTCTATCATATTATCGTTTGTAAATCCTACAATTATGTCTGTTGCATATCATTTATCAGGATATAATAACCAAACGATACTCCATATCAATGTTTGCGGGGGTGCTATACGCCATCCACCCGACTTCCCCCGTAGATATAAATCTACTCACCTTCTAAACTCCTCTCTTAGCCGTAGTCGATGCACTTCGTCGTCTCGAAATCCACGCGAAAGTACCTACAATCAATATGAAATCGCAAAGCTATTAACATCAAATTCCAAAATCCAAATACGGCACGCGGTGCGTTCATAGGTTAGAACCTATAACCTACGCATGCAAAACAACAAAACAACCCTCGTCGTTGACATACAAACGTCCAACGACCAAATACAATATCCAGTCGCAAAACAAGAAATCTAAATACCGGAAAACATAGCCAAAACCCTATCTAGGGTCGCTATACATAAAAACTGCCACGCCAAAAACCCAATCGTACCAATACTCATTCACAACACAATAAATATCATAGATAATAATATATATGTCATCTCTACGACAATTAAAACCCACGTTTTAATTTACCGAAAAGCTAGTAAGCATCTTAAAACCATTTTAGCACAAACCTAAATATTTAAACATTTCAAGTGATCACAATCATCACAAAGCGTCTTAATTGTGTAGGGTTCCTAGGCATACTAAAGAAGTCTCACAAGTGACCAAGCATGGCTAATTCAAATTTTACAAGTGCCCACAAACGCTAATACGGATCGTTAACTAGATATATAGGCGATGCAAGTATGTAAACGAATTAAATGCTAAAGGAAAGTGGCTACAACCTTTGTAGATCCGGTCCTCCACCTCCATGGCTCCGCGATGAAGTCTCCTCGCTGTACAAATCGGATCTTGGGCTCTAGCGTCGGCTTCATCGGAGAAAAAGCGGGCTAGGTCATCGACGACGATGCCGAAGATGATCTACGTCGAGGCATCGCTAGATCAAGCTCCAACTTCACCAAGTCAAGAAAACTTGTGAAGGAAACACGCTATACTACTTGGCAAGAGGTAGAGGATGAAGAAATAGGAAGTGGGTAGACTTTAGATTTGGATTTCTCACACTTTTTCATCAATCACCATTGATGTAGCAAGCTTTCTTCATGGAAGAAGAAGATGAAGAAGAAGAAGATGATATATATCATAAGTGTTTTAAAATAAAAACAATATGATACTTATCATAATCTCAACCATGGTTTAGTGTAGAGATTTAACTAAGGTTAGATGAGTGGTTAGGGTTAAAGAAGAGACAAGAATTGTGGACTTGTTCAAGACTTCAAGAAGCTTCAACAAAAAACAAACTAAGCCACCATTTCTTTTTCTCTTTATCATTTTCTTTTTCCAAAATAAACAAAAAGAATAAATAAATGATTAAGTAAATGAAATGAAACCCTAACCACTAACTAACCATGGTTTAATACTTTACACAAAACCAAGCTAGAATGTATCATCAAACATGATACAATCATGTGCACAAAAAATATATCACATATACAATGTGCACAATTCAAGTGAGAAAATCCATTTAAAGTGAACCAATACTAGTTAATGCAAAGTAATATATCAAATATATAATTATACATTAAATCATTAAATCAACACTTGATTCAATGATCCGGTCATGTCGCATATAACCGGCTAGTATCCAATGTATCGGCTTATCGAGTCAATCCTTGATTCGATAACTAGGTTATATCGCATACAACCATTCGACACATACATCGCGAGAATGAAATACGGTATCACATACACGAATTATTCTCGGTCCCGCACATATCTCATATGCGCTCCTATTTCGTTTCGCTTGAGCCAGGAAACCTCTGTGTAGGACTCTAAAGACTCGTCAATACGCCAGCAGTAGGTGATGATCATATCAAATACCCACAAGCCGCAAGCGGTCTGCTAAACGTAACGGCCACCCGGGTATTGAGCGATCAGAAGATCGACGAGCAAGCCCGCTCACACTCCTGTGAATCCAACCAGTAACACTTACCGTACAGTCCAGTCTGTTCGTCTGATATATCGCATATCGCGCCTAGGGGTGGTAAACGTCAGACCCCAATAGCTTGATAAGTCATGCCGACGTGAAGTCCATGACATGTGTGAAACTACTGATAACACTTACCAGTAGGTCACTGCAACCCTGGCCAGGGATTTCCTGTTATGGCCAGTCGAGCATAGCGCAACATCAACCCCCAATACCGGGAGAGACGAATCCCCTCCTATCGCTCATTGCCTCCATGTGAATCGGGACTGTACCCAAAAACCACCTGTTTGCACGCCTCAGTAGAGCCGTGGTAGGGTGGAAATCAAAGCACAGTGGGAGACACACAAGACTCTATGACGATCTCAGGTCAACAGACTAAGCTGTACCAGTGTCACCAGAGAACTGCCATCCGACGTGAGGTATAATACCATCTGGGAGTTCTCGGCGAGTCCGTTCAGTGTACCCAGTCTCCACTGAGCACCCGCATACCATCTCTGATGTCAAACACCAATGGATATGGGATCATCCATCGCCCATCGCATGGGTCGAGAAGATATACGCTAGTCTACTCTGGAATATCGATGCCCCGTCTCGATATTCCCACGACTAGGAACATTGAAGGATGTACTCATGGACTATCCAGGCCCTACTAGTATGATCTGCATCACAGTCCTGGAAGTCGAGTACACATCCTAAGGGCTTTATCAACATGTAACAGAGAGACAGAAAGTATACACGTTAAGATAAAAAGCAACCAGATAGCATACTATCATGTCGAGCAAGAAAGTCCTACCTATATATGTCCCAGCATCCACTACAATATACATCCAATGTACAGTAATGGCCTATAGGGCATACATATAACTAACAATCTCCCACTTGCACTAGGGCCATCTGTAGCAGTGGTTGCAGTATCACATACTCAACCATCCCAAAAAGTCTCTCTTTGGGAAAAGGCCTTCGTGAGTGGATCCGCCGTGTTGTCCTCTGAGTCTACTCTCCTAACCTCGATCATCCTGGAGATCAACTATCTCCATGATTAGGTGATGCTGCCTCAGAATATGTCTGGGTCACTGATTGGACCAGGGTTCCAGGGCCAAAACCACACTTCCATTGTCATACAATGGCAGGAACCTAGTTCATCTTATGAACCAATATACACCCAAACTGCCTCTTTGGTAGTATCTTTAATAGCGATGTTACCAGCCTTTATCATCTAGTTTGCCACGGTATCTAGCTTGGAACTCTTCCAACATACCGTCCCTTTACTGAGGGTAAAGACAATGCCTGTGACTGACATTCAGTCGTCTTTATCATCCTGGAACCCTTCCAGAGATTCTCCCCAGGATCGATTGATACCATCTCACTACATCTAGTGAGAATCCTAGCATCGAATTACATCTATCTCATAGATGAAAACTCAGGATTTTAGGAGGTATCACTTTGATCCTATATGGAGAATCCATGTGATAAGAGGAGATCAACCGATCGTAGTATAGGAAACTCTTTTCCTATCAAGAGTATGTTGTCCACGTACATTACGAGGATGACCACCTTACTCTCTACTACCGTTTTGTATATACAAGGTTCATCTACCATTTTGATGATGTCAAACTGTTTGACTAACTCATCAAAACAGATGTTCCAACTCCGCGATGCCTGCTTCATCACATAAAATATCTTGCACACGTTTCCGCTGCTCCCACTGTTTACGTAGCCCTCTGGCTGTGTTCTTATAGACGTTCTCTTCTAAATCATTATTTAGAAAAGTAGTCATGGCACCCAACCACCAGATATCGCAGTTATGGTATGTAGCAGTGGCAAGTAGGATCTGGATGGACTTAAGCATAGTCCCTGGAAAAGGTTTCATCATTATCCGTGCCTGGTCGATGACGAAAACCTTTAACAAGTCTAGCTTTGAAAGTCTCAACTTTTCCATCTACATCAAGTAATCTTCTCAAGATATACTTGCTCCTGATGGGGATTTAACCCTTCAGATATAGCAACCAAAGTCCATACTTTGTTGGTGTATAAGGATTCCATCTCAGATCACTAAGCATCCAGCCATTCTTACAGAGTCCCTACTCTCGATGGCCAGCTCGAAACTAGTTGGGTCCTCATCTCATGATGCATTCCTCGCTCCCACTATCATCGAGAAACCGAGGTATCTCTCAGGCAGATGAGGAACCCTACCAGATCGGCGGAGAGGCCGAGGTTCGTCGGAAACTATTGAATCCTTTGGTTCTGTCAAATCATTAGCAGTTTTGTACAGCTGGAACCTTTCCAGTTCTACAGAACTGATCTTGCCTCGATCTTGTCCGGATTTTGCTTTTGAACATAGGCCGGACAATCCCAAATCTTAACTAACTTAAGATATGGGATCTTCCCACACCATATCTTATATGGAGTGGTAGGCACTGATTTGATTCGAACCTAATTCAATAGGTATGCAGCTTCTCAAGCGCATAACTCCCAAAAAGGAAATAGGTAACTCAGTAGTACTCGTCATAGAGCACACCTTATCATATAGGGTGTGATTGCTCCGCCCCGATACACCAATGTGCTATGGTTATTCGGAGGAGTAATGCTGAGAGAGAATCTCATTCTCCTTTAGATTAATCCAGGAATTCCATGCACAAGTATTCTCCTCCTTGATCCCATCAAAGGACATAATACTTATACCCGTATTCTGGTTCTCTACTTCTAACTTATATTCTGTGAATATCTCAAAAGGTTCGGACTCATATTTCAACAGGAACATATGACTGAATCTTGAGAGATTATCAGAGAATGTAATGAAGTACAAAGAACCGGTCTTAGTATATGTAGACAGGGGACCTTACATACATCATCATGTATCAGTCCCAAGAGTTTACTAACTCTTTCTCTGCTTCCAGTAAACAGAGCTGGTGTCATTATATCTTTGTGACATGACTGACAAGTTTCACAAGTTGTAAATTCAAACTGATTTAAATATGCATCTAAATGTAACTTCAGCTAGTCGGGTCGCATTGATATGACCTGGTCTACAATACCTCAAGAAGAATTTGTTCATTTCTGAACTCTTCCTCTTGTGTGTGTTCAGTATACAAGGAACTGTAGTTTGATTTAGAACGTCAATGCTTTTAGATAACGTGCCTGAACCGATCAACTTTTGATATAGGAAATGTTCAAAACATTATCCAACAATACAAAATTATATCATTTCTTTACTAATAAAGAGACTGATATAATTTTGTATATTAGGTTCGGTATCTAATAGCATTTGTTCAGAATCAATGTATTGGTAATACAGGGTGACAGTGACCAACAGACTTGGCTACAACACTTGCCCCGTTTTCTGCCTCATGAAACTTATCGCCCGTTCTCAGTTTTTCTACCTTTTGTAGCCCTATGTAACAGATTACATATCTGGGATCCTGATCCGGTATCATATACCCAGGATGCAGAGGATACTGAGAAACAGTTCTTTGTAATGAACACACCCGAAGGAGTTGCATCATATGCACTTTCTTCGTTTGGGCGGCATAGGAATTCTGGTATTCCCTATTTCCTGCTCTGTCTTATAACAATTATAAGTTGGAGCGGGACCAACGTTCCCCAGCTCAGTATAACAAGCGAGTTCGGTCAATACATCCATATTATTATCTTGATTAAGGCGTGATATGGTCGCTACCTGGAGAAAGAGAGAAGAAAACACTCTGCGTGCGCTCTTGCAAGATCAGATTGGTTATATATTTTTATCTAATCAGGATGGCTCCCACTGTTTTTATCAAATCTTCCTTCAAACCTTAAAAGGAAAGACTAGCCGGGATTAATTACACTCTACAAGTTCGCCAATCTTTCAGCCAGGCCAGTGTCGGTACTTTGAGGGAGGTTCCCCGTGCTTTCGCACGGACCTAATTACAGTAAACCTCGTTTTTCCAGAGGCGTAACCCCGTTGACACTTTTCTAGACACCTACTTGATCGGCTAATTGTAAAGTGCAAAACTCTCCCAGGAGTAACAATTACTCACAGTGGGTATCGGGATCCAACTATCATATAGAAGGTATGCAATCTCATTGCAAATTTCAACACTTGAAACTCCCGATAAAGGTTTTCACCCCTAGCACCTATGACCTTAACTATGGTTAACAAATCATAAGTACTAGTCAAGTTCTACCCGTCATTTCGTGATTAATTAGACCCACCCACATGACCCTTAACTAAGGTCAACAAAGTCACGCGACTGTCCTAACTAATCGCATCATATGCGGTGTAGGAAGACATCACTTAGCTACCGTACACTGCGCCTTGACTATGGTCAACAAACACAGCACGAATACTAAGTACTCTACTTCCTAAAATGACGGAGGGTTGCGAATGGTTTTTATGAAAACCTTTAACGCTTTGAACTTGATCTGGTTGCGGAATCAAATGGTTTTTAAATGGAATGTTTTCGAGGCTTTTCTAGTTTTGCTAAAGGGGTCACTCCCGGTGAAGGGATCGTCGGCCCTTTCCTCGTCGAATGAGGTGCGGGATATATCATATATATCACTGTGCAAAGTGGAAACTATAGAAGCGATCAAAGACAAACCGAGGGTTGTAGCATCTGCCAGTTATTGCTAAAGGAGTCACTCCCGGTGAAGGGATCTCGTTCCTTTCCTCATCGAATAAGGTGCAGGATGTTCTATAATGAACACCGCGATGCAAAGCAAGAACTGTAGCTACCTGTTTTTATTTTGAAATTCGATTCCACAACATCAATTAGGTTTATTTTCTTTCATTAATCTCATTAATGAAAATCCCATCAATTAAGTCCACCTAAACATCACAGATAAATATAACGTACGCTTATGCCATCCGCATTCGCCTCGATGTCCTGTCTGCACCGTTAGGTTAGGTAACTAACGGCAGAGCGGGGCAGGGCTAGCGCGGGTGTAAAACATAAGCAACGTCTATATAATATATCATATATACTATATATAATATCTGTCACAGAAAATCACATGATCACATCACAGATAAATCACAGCAGAAGAAACATATGAAATATTGGATATACTAGGACGTCCGTGTTTTCAATACGAGCCAGTATAAAACACGGATTCCACGGTCGTGATGAATAGCCTATCCCACACCCCTAGACCCCTACGAGAGCGGCAAGCAACCCTACCAATTCTAGGGTTAGGAGACCCGGACTCGACTCGTCGAGATGGTCTCCCACTGGACCCTAGAACCCGGTTACTTGTGCTCCCCTCCTTGGGTCTATCCTAGTGCAGAAAAGTAAATAATATACATCAACGGTGAAAACTTCCGCAACCTGGAAGTGCCCCAATAAAATAATATTACATACAAGTTTTTACATGAATGAAAATGAAAAACACTCATCTCACATAAAAAAAACCCCGGCTATTCAAACACGACGATCCAATATAACATATCCAGCAACACATAACATCACATGTCATCAACGTAAGTAAATATGCACATCCCAATTGTCGTTGACATATAGCAACGAAACCGGCGATATCACATATTACACTTACGGTCACAGAAAAGAAAGTGTAAAACTACAACAGTTGAATTCCGCAACCTCTTTAGACATCGCATGCCTAATCAAATGAAATACTTAGACATCCCATGCCTAACAATTATAAACCCCGCATTTTAGTCTCATTATCGAAAGCGCTTTTCAATATCAAGTCGGGCAATTCAACAAGATTCCCGACATCCTGATCGAATGCTCGTCGCAAACTTTAGTAGGCGGCCGCACCCCTGATACCGTCGACGAAGTGCACCAAGGCGGAACACCGCTACCGCGAGCACCCGAACGGATGCTTTCGGCGACGGGGTTCTCCTACAGTCACTTGGTCGGGGCTATGGAGTGAGGCTGTCTATTAAGTTTACCCGGCGAGTATCTGCGTACGCTACGTGATTGCGACGGACTTTTGATCACATCAAAACTCCATGGCAACCGATCAAGTGAGACTAAACTGCTATGTTTATAACATTCATTCCGTTATCTCATAACTACTTGTGAATTCCAATTATTGTATCACATTCCGGATAAATAGAAAACGCTAAACTTTTCGATCGAACAATCGAACACCCAAGTTTTCCCGAAACAGCTCAACACATGAAATAAGTCTAACAACATTCAGTTCGTGCCTCAGTACCAACGGTCCAGCCGTAGAAAGGTCAAGCCAACGCCTCACATGTGGCACGCCGTACTGCCCCAAACCCGAAGGTTCAAAGGGCAGTTCAAGACGGTCACATAATCGAGTTAAGGTTTGTTGTCTTCTAGAGGGTCCATCGCGTTACTTGCACTACTTAGAACGTCGTTAAACTACGGAAAAATCCAACAATTGGAAATTTCCCGGCAGGGGAAAAAGTGGGTATTTATATCCGGTCGAACTTTTTAACATATTCTAAAATACCCGGAAAAACACACTGACAAAATTAGACAATCCGATCGATACACTGAGTTCCCAATAAAACCCAGAAAATAAAACTCTGGAATAAATATTAAAATATTCCCAGGAAAACCAGCACTAAAATCTAGGAGTTACTGTGAAAATTTAAACAGATGATGGGACAACTTGGCCGCGGAACCGCCGCACAAGCCATGCTTGTGCCGCGGTTCCACCGCACTCTAGAGGAATCATGATCTCGAATTTCACAGTAATTCTTAGGAATACCTGCTGATTTTTCTGCATATTTTTAATTCGCAAAAATCCACGAATTTCAAAAATGTCCAGAGAGCATGTTAAAATCGGGGTTTCGGGTCGATCGGACTTCTAACTCCGTCTACGCATCGCCTAAGGCTCTAGCTAGGCTCTGATACCACTGTAGGGTTCCTAGGCACACTAAAGAAGTCTCACAAGTGACCAAGCATGGCTAATTCAAATTTTACAAGTGCCCACAAACCCTAATACGGATCGTTAACTAGATATATAGGCGATGCAAGCATGTAAACGAATTAAATGCTAAAGGAAAGTGGCTACAACCTTTGTAGATCCGGTCCTCCACCTCCATGGCTCCGCGATGAAGTCTCCTCGCTGTACAAATCGGATCTTGGGCTCTAGCGTCGGCTTCATCGGAGAAAAAGCGGGCTAGGTCATCGACGACGATGCCGAAGATGATCTACGTCGAGGCATCGCTAGATCAAGCTCCAACTTCACCAAGTCAAGAAAACTTGTGAAGGAAACACCCTATACTACTTGGCAAGAGGTAGAGGATGAAGAAATAGGAAGTGGGTAGACTTTAGATTTGGATTTCTCACACTTTTTCATCAATCACCATTGATGTAGCAAGCTTTCTTCATGGAAGAAGAAGATGAAGAAGAAGATGATGATATATATCATAAGTGTTTTAAAATAAAAACAATATGATACTTATCATAATCTCAACCATGGTTTAGTGTAGAGATTTAACTAAGGATAGATGAGTGGTTAGGGTTAAAGAAGAGACAAGAATGGTGGACTTGTTCAAGACTTCAAGAAGCTTCAACAAAAAACAAACTAAGCCACCATTTCTTTTTCTCTTTATCATTTTCTTTTTCCAAAATAAACAAAAAGAATAAATAAATGATTAAGTAAATGAAATGAAACCCTAACCACTAACTAACCATGGTTTAATACTTTACACAAAACCAAGCTAGAATGTATCATCAAACATGATACAATCATGTGCACAAAAAATATATCACATATACAATGTGCACAATTCAAGTGAGAAAATCCATTTAAAGTGAACCAATACTAGTTAATGCAAAGTAATATATCAAATATATAATTATACATTAAATCATTAAATCAACACTTGATTCAATGATCCGGTCATGTCGCATATAACCGGCTAGTATCCAATGTATCGGCTTATCGAGTCAATCCTTGATTCGATAACTAGGTTATATCGCATACAACCATTCGACACATACATCGCGAGAATGAAATACGGTATCACATACACGAATTATTCTCGGTCCCGCACATATCTCATATGCGCTCCTATTTCGTTTCGCTTGAGCCAGGAAACCTTTGTGTAGGACTCTAAAGACTCGTCAATACGCCGGCAGCAGGTGATGATCATATCAAACACCCACAAGCCGCAAGCGGTCTGCTAAACGTAACGGCCATCCGGGTATTGAGCGATCAGAAGATCGACGAGCAAGCCCGCTCACACTCCTGTGAATCCAACCAGTAACACTTACCGTACAGTCCGGTCTGTTCGTCTGATATGTCGCATATCGCGCCTAGGGGTGGTAAACGTCAGACCCCAATAGCTTGATAAGTCATGCCGACGTGAAGTCCATGACATGTATGAAACTACTGATAACACTTACCAGTAGGTCACTGCAACCCTGGCCAGGGATTTCCTGTTATGGACAGTCGAGCATAGCGCAACATCAACCCCCAATACCGGGAGAGACGAATCCCCTCCTATCGCTCATTGCCTCCATGTGAATCGGGACTGTACCTAAAAACCACCTGTTTGCACGACTCAGTAGAGCCGTGGTAGGGTGGAAATCAAAGCACAGTGGGAGACACACAAGACTCTATGACGATCTCGGGTCAACAGACTAAGCTGTACCAGTGTCACCAGAGAACTGCCATCTGACGTGAGGTATAATACCATCTGGGAGTTCTCGGCGAGTCCGTTCAGTGTACCCAGTCTCCACTGAGCACCCGCATACCATCTCTGATGTCAAACACCAATGGATATGGGATCATCCATCGCCCATCGCATGGGTCGAGAAGATATACGCTAGTCTACTCTGGAATATCGATGCCCCGTCTCGATATTCCCACGACTAGGAACATTGAAGGATGTACTCATGGACTATCCAGGCCCCACTAGTATGATCTGCATCACAGTCCTGGAAGTCGAGTACACATCCTAAGGGCTTTATCAACATGTAACAGAGAGACAGAAAGTATACACGTTAAGATAAAAAGCAACCAGATAGCGTACTATCATGTCGAGCAAGAAAGTCCTACCTATATATGTCCCAGCATCCACTACAATATACATCCAATGTACAGTAATGGCCTCTAGGGCATACATATAACTAACAAATTGAGTCACCCAAACCTTTACTAACATTTTTAATCTCACCCAAATAGGATTTAGTAAAACTTAGTTTGCTAAAATACTCAATTAGACAAATTAGGAATTTAACAAATATCATTCTCACAATTTTGATTAAGCTTTCCAGGTTTACACTTCATGATTAACCATTTTAACACAGCAAAATCCTAACTTGATTTTCATAACTTTTTCATGAAAATTCCAACCATGCAATTAAAGCTATACTAAACACCTAATAAGCAAGCTTTAAAGAATTAAACAACCATTTAAAGATTAGGGTTAGAAATTATACCTCACAAACTAGATCACAAATAGCAACTAAACCCAAACTTTTAGCCTCCAAAATGATGTCTTTAGTGAAGATCCAAGCTTGTTTAGGCTTAAGGAATAATGTGTATGAATTTAATTTGGAGTTTTTGGGATTAATTCTTGATTTTTGATGATTTTTGTGAGCTTGAAATGAAATTGAGGCAACAGAAAAGAGGGGCCAGAACTTGGGGAGGCTCGGCCAAGGGTCAAAAGTGAGGGGGGTTTTATGAAGTGTGTGGAATTTTCTAGCTAAAACAATAGTAAATGCTAATAAATGCAACAATTATCCAAAGCCACCTCATTTCTTTTCTTTTAAAACTTTTTTTAATCACAAATATCTAGATATTTTAGTAAGGATGGATTAAGCTTAATCTACTGATTAGATTACCATAGATTCACATTAGAAGTAAATAAATCAAACCAAATTTGTAATTACCACTAATTAAGTGCATAATTAACAACTTAAAATAATAATATAATTAGGGAAAATATCAAAGTGAACCAAAACTTCCAAATGACCACTAAAACCCGCAAACTAGCACTATTCTTGTTAAACTAGGTGTAGTCAAGTCTATACAAAAATTTGATCACATTCCGGATTTTACGGAAAACACCGACTATTTTACCCTAAAAACAGAAAATTTGCATAACGATTTCCAAAACGTTACAATACCATTACTAAGTTCATGGAGTTTTCACTAGATATAAGAATATATGAATAATCAAGAGTGAGTACGATACAATAGTAACCCACTTACCAATCAATCACCGAAAGAAATGTGTGCCCAAGCCGCTGATAGTCCAAGCGGTAAAACTTACAAGAAACTGTGGCACAACGGGGATGAGTTGCCAACTCAGTGAATAAAAGTATATCTAAAGGTAGAAATAGAAATGCATGACGATACCTAGGTCATAAGTATAGTACTATCATAATCTGTACTAAAATAATATATGATATGCATATGTATCATAATGCAACACTAACTATCATGCCATCCCAAGTAAAATATATCAATTACCAATGACCTGTATCTATGTATAAGCCCAATGTAACCGAATATATATATATATATATATATATATATATATATATATATATATAAACATTTTCTTTAAAATAGCCGCGGAATAGATAGGTCCCGGCGTAGAGCAGACGTGATAGTATGAAATATAATAGATATCATATTAAAATATACGTCCTGCTATTTTAATGAATAGTGTTAAGAGCTTTACAATTTAAAGGATTTCAGTGTCATCTCAGACACATCAAAATAATGAGGCTATAGCTCGATTTTGAAATCCTTTCTGTGTATACGAATGCCCGTATGAATATATATACAAGTACTGTCCCCTGGATCAGTCCTGGTCGGCTACAATAACTGTAATCTAACCGTGTATCCCATGATAGCAATCATATCAATATATATGGATGTCCAGCAACGAAACTCGAAATCAGAAATCTCTCGTGTCCATCACCGACACATAAATGCAAATATCGTCGAGACCATCTCAATAGTTGATCACCACCCGATATCCCTGGCCCCGGTCGGTATCCCCTGGATATCCACCGTGCCTAATCGAACCCCGGTCAGTATCCCCTGGATATCTGCCGTGCTCTTCTTTATCTCTGGTATCGAGTATACTCGTTAGTCTCCCCGCCTATAATGCGGCTTTCCTGCCCCTCGGTCTCGAACCGGGTCCACCATGTATCCGACTGTATATCCCCCCCTACTCAGTCCGGATAAGAACAAGTCCGAAACCGTATAACCCCCCCACTAGGTTCGGAATAAATACTCAGAAAACATAAAGCTCATGATGGACGTCAACTCATCATATACAAAGATATCAAGTAAAGAATGAGAATACTTGCATAGATCATTCTGATGATATATTATATATATACATATATAACAGTGTCCCATACCAGCGATATATATCATCAGGAGTAAAATATCCAGAAAATCCATAAGAATCAAATACAACATCTATAGTACCGATATTCGTAATTTACAACAGGAATAGAGAAAGACTGCTTAATTAAATCATATAGGCATAATGATATCAATTCTACTGTGTCATGGCACTACTAATGATGTGTAGTGTAGCATACGCGTCTGTGCTCGTGCAGCATGGCAATCATTAGTATTTGTGCAAGTGTTTTAAAGGTGTAACAGCCTACTCATATCGACATCTACATATGCAATATATCATAACGGTCCTACAGTGACATGGCAGTACCAATGAGGTGTAGTGTAACATATGTATACGTACTTGTGCAGCATAGTACTCATTGGTAGTTGTGCAGTGTTCTATCAGAGTGTTTGTAATACGGAAACGTATAATATCATTAATTATAACGCGAACTAATAAAGTAATTCTAAGCATAACTAATAAATGTAATTCGGTCATTATTCGACGTACGAAACTCTTCATCACCAATGCGGTATAATTCCTCATATAATGTCTCACATTATCACTATATCTCAAATTCTCTCTAGTACGGCATGATCCTTCGTACCAATTTACCAAACCATCTGTAAACTATATGCAAATGAGTATCATACTAGATGCAATTTAATTCAAATATCCATATCTTAATTAATTTCTAAAACTACTATATATCATAATACTATTTATAAGGTTGCGGGGGTGCTATACGCCATCCACCCAACTTCCCTCGTAGATATAAATCTACTCACCAACTCGTTAAGCTCGCTGAAATCCACGTTGTTATATCCGCCAACTCCGTCTCGGAAATTTTCGAAATCGTACCTATAATTCTATTTAAAATCATATCGATGTAAATATCATATCGAAAACCAACACAATGGGATAGGCACCCTTAGGTTAGAACCTACAGTATACTTAACCCAAAAATGACAATATATATCTGTCGTTAACGTATAAACGTTAACGGTTCAGTTGCAGATCAAAATACAAAAACTCCGTATCGTAAAATCTGAAATTTGATAAAACTATTACTAAAACATTTACAGATTTTACTGTGTAAATATTTAGACAAAACAAACAGTACAGAGACTTATAAAATACCAAAACAAAGCTACAGAAGAAAAATCAACACCAAAAGCCTAGCGGGGCCGACGTCGCCGGAAATTGGGTGTATGTTGCCGGATGGAATATGGAGTTTAGGGCTCGGGTTTTAAGTGGCGTCTCCAAGTGGTCTCATTATACTTTTGGTCTTGCTATTTTTTTTTCTAGTGATTGCACCTAATGGTTCTAGATTCAATTGCAGTGAGCTAGATATCACAATTATCCTAGTTTATGATACTGCTCATACTAAACATGCTACGTGAAGATATCGTGAGTTGACTGAACTTAAGTTAATCTGAGTTAACCCTATTCTGATCGTAACAAGTAAAAACAGAACTCACGATACGATATATCCGTGTCGTATAAAGAATTTAACTCCAAAACTGATATTAGCTTCCAGATTTAACACACTGAATAATTAACATAAACAAACAATACCATACCCCCTATAATACATACAGAGAGCTACCCTAGAAAAACTAACACCTAATTCCATTGAAAAACAGGAGAGCTCGGATTTGTGGCATATGTCGCCGGCCGTTTCTTTAGGGAATGGGTTTGCATTTCAGGTGTGTATGCTAGGTCCAATCATTATGCTAAGGTACTGTTTGATCTTGTTATAAATTAACTATACCATAGCAGATCAAAACAGAGTAATAATCCAACACAATACGATATTACACTTCTATACTAAACCAGTATTGAATTAAAGTAACTGCAGGTTTGAAAGTTATACCTATCTAGAAGATCAACTGAAAGCTTCCTTCAAGATGTACAAGAACAACTTCTTGGCTTGATGGTTGAGGTAAGAGCACAACACTTAGCCTTTCATTCCATTTCTCTTTCTTTTTCTTAAGTGAGGTCTAGGACTTTGTTTTCTAAACTAGGAATTTATTTTAAATCTCAATATATCAACAGAACAAATAAGAATAGATAAGGGTATGGAGTGATAAGTCTAGGTGGTGGTGTCAACATAATAGATGATGTGCTATTCGTGTAAGGAGGAGGTGTGGCCATTAGGTTAACCTTGGGTGTGGTGTTTAGGAGGTATATCTTAACCTTAACTATTATCCAACTCTATTTGCATAAACACCCTCATGCAACTCTAATTAGCATAAACAAACTAACCTTTTCACATAAACCCCTCATGACACTTCTAATTGTAAAAACAAATTATTTCTTTACTAATCTATTCTACCATATTTTAAAAGGTCTTTTTATTACAAACAAAATTAAAATAAAATAATTTAATTAAATAAAATAAAATAATTAGTTATCTAAAATATTTCAAAATGTTACACGGCTAACCGGGTATTGAGCGATCAGAAGATCAACAAGCAAGCCTGCTCATACTCCTGCGAATCCAATCAATAACATTTACCGTACAATCCGGTCTCTTCATCTGATATGTCGCATATCTCGCCTATGGGTGGTAAACGTCAGACCCCAATAGCTTGATAAATCATGTCGATGTAAGGTCCATAACGGGTCAAGAAACTACTAATAACACTTACCAGTAAATCTCATCTACCCTGGCCAGGGGTTTCAGTTATGGCCAATTGAGCATAGCGCAAATCAACCCCCAATACCGGGAGAGACGAATCCCTTCCTATCGCTCATTGTCTCTATATGACTCGGGACTGTACCTAAAAACTACCTGTTTGCACGACTCAGTAGAGCCATGGTAGGGTGGAAATCAAAGCACAGTGGGAGACACACAAGACTCTATGACGATCTCGGGTCGACAGACTAACCTGTACCAGTGTCACCAGAGAACTGTTATCTGACGTGAGGTATAATACCATCTAGGAGTTCTCGGCGAGTCCGTTCAGTGTACCCAGTCTCCACTGAGCACCCGTATACCATCTCTGATGTCAAACACCAATGGATATGGGATCACCCATCACCCATGACATGGGTCGAGAAGATATACGCTAGTCTACTCTGGAATATCGATGCTCCGTCTTGATATTCCCACGACTAGGAACATTGAAGGATGAACTCAATGACTACCCAGGCCCCACTAGTATGATCTGCATCATAATCCTGGAAGTCAAGTACACATCCTAAGGGCTTTATCAACATGTAACAGAGAGACAGTAAGTATACATGTTAAGAAAAAGAGCAACCAGATAGCGTACTATCATGTCGAGCAAGAAAGTCCTCCTTATATATGTCCCAGCATCCCCTATAATATACATCTCATGTACAATAATGGCATCTAGAGCATACATACAACTAACAATAACTTTACTATAGTCAATTCTTTTGCTTTGCATCGTGGTATTCAGTTTGGAATATCCTGCACCTCATTCGACGAGGAAAGAGCCGAGATCCCTTCACTGGGAGTGACCTCTTTAGCAAAAGTTTTCGCTACTATATATTTATAAAACCACTCGGTTCCTTCAACGATATACAATTCATTACGTTAAAGGTTTTTCACCAAAAACCAGCCGTAGCCCTCCGTCATTTCGGATTGGTAGTGCTTAGTATTTGTGCTATGCATTTCGATCTTTAGTCGAGGCATAGTGTTCGGTAGCTGATAATGCTTTTCCGTTGCATGGATATGCGATTGATTAGGACAGTCGTGTGATCATTTTGATCTTTAGTCAAGGCTCGTATGGGTGGATCTAATGCAATCAAGATAATGACGGGAAGAACTTGACTAGGACCTTTTGACATTTTGATCTTTAGTCAAGGTCACTTGGGTCCTAGGGGTAAAAATCAGATCGGGAGTTTCAAATATACAGGAAACTTGCCAGACTTGCGCATACCTTCTGGAGTGTGGTGACTTGAGTGGCTTCCGTCAAGTTATCATGCGATGATAGTTGGATCCTGATTCCCACTGATGAGTAGGATTACTCCTTAGGTGATTTTAGATGATCCCGACAAATTCTCCTTTAGGGTTTGGAGAAGAATTTGAGGAAACAGTGGAAGCCATCCTGATTAGATAAATAAATAACTATTCTGATATAGGTTAGAGTGCACGCTGAGTGTTTCTTTTCTTTCTCTCTCAAGCAGCGACCATGGTCTGACCCTTGACTAAAACTCATGAACCAAGTTGACCAAACCTTGTTAAAAGCACTTTGGCTTTTGGAATGTCACGGTGTCGCATACATCATTGCCACTTCTATATCACCTTTACATTTCTCTAGAATACCCCGTATCACTACGAACATCCACTTTTATTGGATAAATCCATCGTATAGTTACATACGAACTCAAAGGAACTTGTTCCAGATTCAAGGATGGATTCTGGTTCTGGAGAGATTGAATAAGATTATTCGGTTGTCTTTTCCATTTACCTTCTCTCAGGTTGTGAGGGCTCCTAGGATTAGGAGAGGGTAAACCTATTGAGCTTATTGGATAGTCTTCCTCCAGACCATAGGCAGGTACCGAAAGGTAGGGAAGGAAGAAAACCAACAAGCCTAAGTATGGTGTATAGAAGGTAATAAGTAAAGACATAATAAAGGGATTAGATTAAGGGCAAAGAAAAATGCGACCACCATCATTCACGACAAAACTGTGTATACCCCTGCCACTCCCACATCCACTTTGGATTTCTCCAGAACACTCCGTATCACTACGGACATCCACTTCTATTGGATATGCCATCGTATAGTTACATACGAACTCAAAGGAACTTGTTCCAGATTCGAGGATGGTTTCTGGTTCAGGAGAAATAAGAATAGGATTATTCAGATGTCTTTTCCCTTTACCTTCTCTCAGGTTGTGAGGGCTCCTAGGATAAGGAGTGTACACCTATTATGCTTATTGGATAGTCTTCTTCCAAACCTTAGGCTGGTGCCAAAGGGTAGGGAAGGAAGAAAACCAATTAGCTTAAAGAATGTGTACAGAAGGTAATAAGTAAAGACATAATAAAGGGATTGGAGTGAGAGCAGGTAAGTATATGGTTACTGTCATGAATCAGGATAGTGAAAGAGGCGTTACTAGGAATACCAGTTAAGCCCTTTTGAAACATTTTCATCTTTCAGTTTCACCGTGCGATCTTAATTGAAAACTAATTTCCCAATTGGAATCTAACTCTAGGGTATGTGTTTACCAGATCAGTTTCTCACATCTGTATGTCATTACGGATGGTGAGTGGGAGTAAGATATTGGGAATTGGGTGATTAGATCCTCATTATATCGGAATCCGTTATTATGCACCAATTTCAAACTGATATATCTGTACGTTTATTTTATAAAGTGAGATATAACTTTTTGAAATTATGTCTATGACATTTACCTATATCAGTTGGTGATTAGGTAAGGTGCATTCAACAGCGGTATAATTCTTCTTAACCATAGTACAGTTTTCAACCTACGATGCACAGGGTTTGAGTTGTTAAACTCAGAGGACTTATACAAAGTATTGTATGTTGTCCAGTGTCCATTAGGACAAAGGGGTTGGTACTCGTACTATATTCTGTTTACTTGTGACTTCTCCAGTTCTGGACAAGTATTTCGTTGAAATGCAAGGTCCAGATATTGAGAAGTTATACGTATAAGAATAAAGTAGAGAACCATTTGTTGAAAGTATCAGGATTCTTCGATGAATTCAAAGATGTAGATAATTGTGTTTAGTATTTTGTTCAAAGTAATGGTTTTGAGAACTTGCTTCTCTTTCGGGTTACTCATATATGGATGCACTCCTACTTAAGTAATGTTTAATGGCCTCCTTCCATTTGGTTGATATGCACTGGAGACAGTTGCATGATTTTGAATCTGGTTCCAATTAAATTAGTGCTTCTGTTTTTATATTAGATATATACAGAATCAATTTATATCTTAACGATGTTAAGATATAGGGAGTTGTCCGGCTGATGCTTAAAACCAGAATCCGGATAAACTCAAAGCATGTTTCAGTAATCGCTGTTTATGGGTTATCCCGGGCTTTGACGAGGGTTAACTTTCTACCATCAGAAAGATCAATATTTATATTGTTCTTGACTCGCCACAGTTTTAGTAAAATGGATTTTTTCAGAAAACAGAAGTGGGAGTATGGTAGAACTGGAAGTGATTCCAGAACCACAAACGATCACTGAAGATTTAATAGAATCTAAGGATTCAATTATTTTCGACATTCCATTAGCCACTCCGCAGATTTGGCGGGTAGCCTCAGGCACCCGAGAGGTACTTCGTTCTTCTCAGACATGGTGACAGGGAGATTCTTGTTTATCCAGACTTTCCATTGCTGCTATTCTAGACTATAAGACCCGGCAGGAGGATGAGTATAGCATCGTTCTAAACTGGTTTTGGAAGTGCACGTATATATGACTCTACCAGAGGGTTGTTGTAGTCAGTGGGAGTAGCGGAAGCATAGTGGGCAAGTAGCTTATGTCTATTTATAGACTAAAGCAGGTATAGAGGAAATAGATCATCTATTTTTGATATGACAGGCATAGGTTTTGACTTCATCAGAATAGGAGATAGATCTTCTAAGAAGGTAGTAGAGAGTGATGTCCAGGTATTAGGATGACATGCACTTGATAAGAAGAGATATTCCTATACTACGATCGGTTATACTGTGGTTGTCACAAAGTTATTTCTCCACATAGGATATGGATGTAATATCAGTGTTTTCTGGTTACTAGATTAATGGTTTTAGATCTAGATTTGGGAAGTATCCCAATTTGGGTACTTTGACATTATTCTAAAGGGATTTTAGAATGGACGACTCCTGGCATGGTGGTGTGCCTGCAGGTGATGGAGTCACCCTCTCTAAAGGTGTCTTACAGACTAAAGAGGAGAGGGATCTGCATGATTAGCATATCACTTGCTTAGGCAATTGAGTTAATCATGAAATGTCAAGTACCACACCAGATGTTGTTTTTGCACTAGCAGCAATAAGCAGATATATTAATCCAATCCTGGAGAAACGTTAGGAAGCAGTTTATGAACATAAGTGAATGTTCTTGGGATATGGTAACGGCAGCCTCCTTTAGGAGACGGTTATCATTTTAGGCTTCCAAGGTGACCTGGATGATAAAGTGACTGTCAGAGTTATAGTTTTCCCTCTTTTGAGGGACAGTATGTTGGACAGTGGTCCAAGCGGATACTGAGGAAAGGCATGGCGCAGGATACTGATTAAATTTAGTAGACGATACAGTCTAGAAAGTTTGCTGGATTTGGAGTTTATTTATGAACTGGGTTTCATCAGATATCTAGACAAATTCTAAGACAGGAATTGCTCATTTCGGAAGATAGTTTTCTCCGCGAAGTTAAGATATAGAGAGATACAGAAAGAAACATTGGAGCGGATCTACTCACTGAGGCTATTTCTCGAACGCAATAGTTTCACAAACGGGCTTTGCGAAACTGATTACTAAAGAAGTTGGGTGTTCGGTATCACACGGGCTGTGAGTATGCGACATCGGAATAATTTTAAAAATTGTTTGTTTTGAAAGAATACGGAATTATGGGACTAAACTTTATACAAGCACAATCACAATATGCACAAACAATACCTAGAGATAGGGTCTTCAAAGTCCAATTAGACCGCTCCTAGACTTCTAAGCGACAAGTTGCAGGATAATCCTCGAATCGTCTCTTCACTGCCAATTGTGGCAAGGTAAGCACAAGTGAGATAAGGAGGGTTCCGCTCACGATTCACCGTGAGACGGGCATTTTAAAATTACCTCCTCACTTGTCTAGCCTAGGCACCACAAAGTCAAGTTTAGATAAACGACCGATTCCCCGCAACCTTCACTTATCCTAAATGAGCGCGACAAGTCCTTATAGGTTTGGCCTAGATATTTTTTATTAGCTAAAGGTAATGTGTATGCAATTAGTGATTTGTAGGGTCTTAGGAAGGGTGATGAAATCCCCACCCAATCTTAATTGGTGTTATAGCCCCTTAATGTCCGTATTATTATATGCAAAGCGGTAAACAAATAAAATCTAAAACAACAAAAAATTTATTTGGCGGCGGTGCAATCTGTGCAAAGAAACCCGCAGAAAATGCAATTCAGTGGAATTCACAGAGAAAATTAGAAGAAAGAGAAGGGGTGAAAAAACTTGGGGCTCAGAAGCCTCAAAGTTGCCGCGGAACCGCCGCAATTACCAAGCTTTAACCGCGGTTTCGCGGTCAAACTTTGGAGTTGGGGCCTCTAAATTGGTTCCTGGACCCCCCTTGTTCTCTAGTCCAAATAAAAATGCTCTGTTTTCTTTTTTGATTACTGTACTTGCTCCAGATAGCCTGCACACTTGCACACAAAAGATATCAAAAATAACAAAAAGATTTATATATTTTTTTATTGTTATATTAATAATTTTATATATATACAAAAAAGAATATTAACCCGAATAATAAGAAAGAAAATACGTTACCGCCTCCCCGGCAACGGCGCCGTTTGATCGCGCTTTTTTGGTGTGTCAGAGTTCAAAGTTCTAAAGTTATAATCGCGATCAGGACGGTATCACTTTGCAGCTAGCCGGTTGAGCACGGGTCGATCCGCAGGGAGATGGTTGTATGTCCGTTCGTGTTTTAGATGAGTCAATGAAGAATGTATATGTGTATGTTCAAGTCTACCCTAAGTGTTCGTAATTATGTTCAAGTAAGTTTGTTAAGGTTAAGGTTGTAGGGTTCCTAGGCACACGCATAAGGGTCTACGAGGCATCAACCATATCCGATTTAAAATTTAGCCGTGCCGAACATGTTAGTGTATATGCCCTAGAGGTCATTACTGTATCATACTAGTT
This sequence comes from Agapanthus africanus, assembly GCA_030015575.1. Classification (NCBI taxonomy): domain Eukaryota; kingdom Viridiplantae; phylum Streptophyta; class Magnoliopsida; order Asparagales; family Amaryllidaceae; genus Agapanthus; species Agapanthus africanus. Next base: position 257,052,870 of record CM057349.1, on the reverse strand, counting down.
TGTATATTACTTAATGGAAGCTTGGGATATTCACCTTATATATATACAATCTTGCTCAAAATAGTAGTATGCTACTTGGTTTGTTTCTACTTCAATGTGTACATGTGTTTATTTTAGTATATCGCCTATACACATTAGTGGAGCCCTTAGGATCTTTGCTTGATTACCAGCGTTGTGATGGCAGTCACACTAGTGGGGCTGGGTAATCTATAAGCACATCCTTATGCAGGTCCCTGGTAGCAGGACTATCGAGACAGGGCATCGATACTCCGGAGTAGACTAGCGCATGCGCTTCTCATCCCAGTGTGGGAGACGGCCTGTCCCACAGCCGTCGGTACGTCGTACTTGAGATAGTATGCGGGTGCTCGTTGGGTTACGAGTATACTGGACAGGACTCGTCGGGAACTGACTAGTTGGTATTATGCCTATCGTCAGTTATCAGTTCCCAGGTGACATGAGTACAGCTTAGTCCGCTGACTTGACACTGTCACTTCGCCTCGAGTGTGTTCCCACTGTACTTTGATTACTACCCTACCACGGCTCAAAGGAGTCGTGCAAACAGGTGGTAGTTGGGTGCAGTCCCGAAGCACTTGGAGGCAGTGACGGTTAGACAGGATTCGTCTCTCCCGGTATTGGGGGTTGACATCGCGCTGTGTCTAGGAGAGCCATTACACGAGTAGTCCCTGGCCAGGGCAAACGAGATATACTGGTAGGCTTCCAGTGTTATCTCAGGGTGTTTTGGGCTTCACTCCGACACGACTTGTACCGCTATTGGGGGACTGACGTTTACCGCCCCCAAGGCCCGCCATGCGATGTATCAGACGAACAGACCGGACTGTACGGAGAATGTCACATTCAGGCTCAGTAGGAGTTCAGATGGGTTTCGCCTCGTCAGTCTTCTTGTCGGCATCTACCTGGGGACCGTTACGCACAGCTAGTGCCGCTTGCGGTCTGTGGTTAAACCCACTGCCAGCGTAGTGTCGAGTCTTTAGAGTCCCACACAGAAAGCCATTCGCCTTTAGGCAAAAGAGTAGAGGTCGCATGGTTTTGCGACAGGTCGCATGGTTTTGCGACAGGTTTCGGTCACATCCGTGCACTTGTGCACGTACAGTGACCGGACAGTTTACACTAGCGGGCTTTGGTTTAAGCCAGATCCTAGTGTACCTTTTGGGATTGGATTTATCCAGTTTGCATTCGTGTTCCTCGGAACGCGGATGCGGGTGTGTATGCACAGTTGACGGAGAGACAGTGGCAGAGGATTCTCATTAGGGTTGTTGACCGTTGACAGTTGACTATTGACTTTTTGCTCAACCCTAATGAGAATATGATATGTGATTAACAATTATATTAATTAAGTATTGTGGTGACATGGTTGTTGAGGGGTTGACTTTGTTGACTTGTTGACTTTGTTGACCGGTTGACTAGGTTGGACTAGTTGACTATCATGATGACTATGGTTATCATTTCATGGCAAAGACTTTTTACTTGCTTGTTTCTTTTGTGAGAAATGAGTGCATGAAATGATTTAGCCATTTTGACTTGAACCATTTTACACAATACTTGATTATTATTTTTGTGATGATGGTTTTGGATTATGAGAGCCAAGAGAGAAAAGTCTTCTCTGGATTATGGACGACCATCGAAGCTCGAAGAAGAAGGAGTTCGAGAAAAAGAAAGGTATAACCACCTAACCGAGTAGTTAGCAACTCGTAGTTAGGTTGTTAGTTAGATGTTTAACAAAGATCCGGTTTTGAGTCCATGTTACCACCTTTAATAAAATTGTTTTTCACCAAATTCCGCATGCCCGAAAGTACCGGGAGAGGTAGCATGGACTTACAGTGGTATCAGAGCCTAGTTAAACTCTATCTAACATGTTAGCAAAGTAGCTAGAAGATCGATCAAAGAAAAGTCGCAAAACGAACCCAAAACTGTCAAGTTTTTGCCGAAATTTTTTCTGTTCAAAAGTTGATAATTTTCATCTTAAAAATCGGCTCAGGTTTTTGTGTGAACACCCACCAAATTTGGTCCAACGATCGAGTCAAAGAGCCGCGGAAACGCGGCGGGAGCACGCTCCCGCCGCGGTTCCGCGGCCGAGTTGTCTCGGCCGAGGTCCAAGTTTGGTGCAGTGTTTTTCTGGGGTTGTTTTGGGATTTTTGGAATATATATTTTCTGCCCAGATTTTCCAGAACGAAAATTTTATTTTTGGGGTCCTGAAAATCCGTATTTTTGATCGAACTTCTAAAAGACTTAAGCTGACGGGTTTTTCTGTGATGTGATATTTGTATTGAACGTCTGCTAATCGCTATATGTCGATTAGTGGGGGTTATACAAATCTGTGATCTGTAATGTTGCTGGAATGTGTATATGAATATGTTGGATTGTCGCGGGTGAATAGCCGGGGGTTGTGAGACGAGAGTTTTCTTTTCTTTCAATTCATGTAAATTTGTAAATTGATGTAATAATTATTTGTATGGCCGCACAACCGGGTCGGGGTTGTAGCCGTCATTGTATAATTTCTTTTTACTGTTTTTGCTCCTAGGATAGACCCATGGAGGGGGTGCACAAACTACCGGGTATGCCGAAGTGCCGAGTGGCCTACTCACGGAGTTGAGGGAGGTTGCTTCGCTTCGGGTACTTGGCGGGTAGTTTGCCGCACCCGTAGGGGTCTTGGGTGGGGTATTGGCTATTCACCATGACCGTGTAATCTGCTTTTCGTTACAGGCTCGTACGAATTTCGGATTCCTAGTATATCCAATGTGTTCATCTGTGATCTGAAATGGCTATCATTGCAATATATCTATATATGATATTATTTAGGCGTTGCTTATGTTTTACAGCCGCGCTAGCCCAGCCCCCGCTCTGTCGTTAGTTAAGTAACCTAACGGGTAATGACGGGGCCCCGTGGCGAATGCGAATGGCATAAGCGTACGTCATATTTTGGTTGTTTTCTGCAATGGTAGGATTAAATGATGGGACGCATTAAAAGAACTAATGCAAGAATATCACGCATTAAAAGAACTAATGCAAGAAAATAAACCAAGTTAAATCGTTGGAACACTTTCGAAAAACCACTCGGTTCTTTTCAAAACAAACTTTTAAAATGCGGAGTTTGAGCCACTCCTTTTAAAAGCTATCTCGTTCCATCGATTATATCAAGTTCTCTACGTTCACGGTTTCGCCAAAACCATTCGTAGCCCTCCGTCGTTTCACATGAATAGTCAATAGTATTCAAGCTGTGTTTGTTGGCCAAAGTCAAGGCATAGTTATTGGTAGCTATTGGGTATTCATGTGCAGCATAGATAGATGCGTTGGTTTGGAACAGTTGTACTGCCTTGTTGGCCAAAGTCAAGGGTAGGTACGGGTGGATTCAAATTAACCTGGAGAACGACGGGTAGAACTTGACATGTGACTTATGATTTGTTGGCCAAAGTCAAGGTCATAAGAGCATGGGGCAAAAATCCACATCGGGAGTTTCAAAAGAACTGAAACTTGCTAGTGTTGCATACCATTTGGAGTGATGATTCTGGTAGGATTCCTTCAGTTTCGTCACGCAATGATATTTGGATCGCGATCCTACTGTGAGTATATGCTACTCCTCGGGAAATTTCTCACTTAAACGATCAATGCTATAAACCTAGTAGGTGTCTAGAAAGGTGTTAGCGGGGCTACGCCCACAGGGAAAAGAGGTTATTTAATTAAGGAACTTCACGAAAGCATTGGAAAACCTCCCTCGAAGTACCGACACTGGCCTGGCTGAACGGTTAAGCAAGTATTGTGCGGTGGGATTGATCCCGACTAATTCTTCCTTTTTGGTTTGAGGAGGGATTCGAGAAACAGTAGGAGCCATCCTGTTTAGACAAACTAAAAACCATTCTAAACTTGCAAGAGCATCAAGCTGAGTGTTTCTTCTCTCTCCTAATTGCAGCGACCAATCGACATGACTGGACTTAAGTTACTCCTAGATAAAAACATACTGACAGGGCCAAACTACAAAGATTGGCTCAGGAATGTCAAGATGGCAATCACTTACGACAAGTGCCTCGTGCTTGCCTCTATGGACAATGAACATCAAAGGAGGCACGAGAATATGGACCTGGAATCCATATTTCTTCATACAAAAGAACTGTATGGAGAGCAATCTCGTATCGCAAGATACGAAGTGTCGAAGAAGTTATTTTCGGCAAGATTGGCCGTCGGATCATCGGTAGCGGAACACGTGCTTAAGATGATTGGCTACATTGAGGAGCTCGCGGACCTTGGGACCACGTTGGAGAATGAGCTCTATACGGACTTGATTCTCCAGTCCCTTCCTTCCACTTACGCCCAGTTCATACTGAACTTCAACTTACAAGAAAAAGAAGTTGAACTTTCAGAGCTCCTCAACATGCTGAGGAGCGCAGAGGGCACCCTGCAGAAAGGTCCTCCACTTTGTTTGTAGGAGGATCATCTTCTTCTAGGTCCAAGGCGAAAGCCAAGGGAAAGAAGAAGAAAGCCCCCGCCAAACCAAGAGGCGGTGTTAGTAAAGTGGATACGAAGGGAAAAGCTAAAGCAACAAAGAAAGCGGGGAAGCTTGTGGATAAGGAAGAATGCTTCTATTGTCATAAGAAAGGACACTGGAAGAATGATAGCAGGGCCTGGAAGGCCAGAACACAGGAATTGAAGCAGGTTGCAGCTTCAGCTTCAGGTGTGTATGTTATTGAAAACTGTCTTTCAATAAACTCTACTTCCTGGGTATTGGATACCGGATCAGGATCTCATATCTGTAATTCTTTGCAGGCGTTGAGAAACCGTAGTGTTTTGAAAGCAGGTGACATGACCCTCAGAGTTGCGAACGGAGCTAGCATGGATGCTAAAGCCGTGGGGGACTATCACCTGGGAATGTCAGATGGACATGTTTTGGTTTTGTGTAATTGTTTTTTTGTACCCAACGCAACTTGTAATATCATTTCTGTATCTTTAGTTTCTAAAGAAGGTTATGAATTTGCGTTTGTAAGCAATGTTGTAAACATTCACCTTAATCAAGTTCTGATTGGGTCAGGTACATTGAGCAATGGTATATACGTATTAAACCAACCACAGATTTTCAATGTCCAGAATACACACAAAAGAAAGTCTCCGGAAATAAATCAAACTTTCTTATGGCATTGTAGACTGGGTCACATCAGTAAGAGAAGGTTGACAAAGTTACATACAGAAGGATATTTGAATCCGTTCGAATATCAATCGTATGCCACTTGTCAATCCTGTCTCAAAGGAAAGATGACAAAGACTCCGTTCACTGGACACGGAGTAAGAGCGAGCGAGCTCTTGGGACTCGTACACAGCGACGTGTGCGGTCCAATGTCTACACATGCGCGAAGCGGTTATTCTTACTTCATTACTTTTACGGATGACTTTTCAAGGTACGGTTATGTCTTCTTAATGAAACATAAGTCCGAAGCCTTTGGAAAATTCCAGGAATATAAGAATGAAGTAGAAAAACAGACCGGCAAAAGTATCAAGATCCTAAGATCGGATCGAGGTAGTGAATACTTGAGTGCCCAGTTCCTGGACTATTTAAAAGAGAATGGAATTCTCTCTCAGCTTACTCCCCATACACTCCGCAACATAATGGTGTATCGGAGAGACGGAACCGAACCCTATTGGATATGGTACGGTCCATGATGAGTAACGCTGAGTTACCGCGATCATTCTGGGGGTATGCGCTAGAATCAGCTGCATACCTTTTGAACCGAGTTCCAACTAAGACTGTGCCTACTACACCATATGAGATGTGGTGTGGGAAGAGACCCTATCTTAAGCACATTAAGACATGGGGATGTCCAGCTTTTGTTAAAAAGCAGCATGCGGACAAGCTCGAGGCACGCTCAGTACAGTGTAAGTTCGTGGGATATCCAAAGAACTCCATGGGATATTTCTTCTACTGCGAAGAGGAATAAAAAGTTCTTGTTTCTCGTCATGCCTACTTCTTGGAAACTGAGTTTTTAGAAACCCAGATAAGTGGGAGCACAGTAGAACTGGAAGAAATTCCAGAACCTTGAGCTATTACTGAAAGCTTAGTGGAACCAGAGGGTTCAAAAGAACAGGACATTCCTACGCCGCTCCGCAGGAGTAGTAGGCAGTCTCATCCGCCCGAGAGATACTACGGTTTTCTCATAGACGGGGATAGAGAGGATTGCATCATAGATTATGATGAGCGTACTAGCTTCCAGCAGGCCGTTCAGAGCGTTGACTCAGTAAAATGGCTGGATGCAATGCGGACCGAAATGGCGTCCATGTACACCAACAAAGTATGGACGTTGGACATTGCTCCAGACGGGGTAAAACCCGTAGGATGCAAGTAGATCTTCAAAAGGAAGATTGGTGTAGATGGACAGGTTGAGACCTATAAAGCTAGACTTGTTGCAAAGGGTTTCCGTCAAAGACCTGGCTTGGACTATGACGAAACCTTTTCTCCAGTGGCTATGCTGAAATCCATTCGGATCCTTCTTGCCATTGCTGCCTTCCACGATTATGAGATCTGGCAAATGGACGTAAAGACCGCTTTTCTAAATGGAAATTTAGAGGAGTGTGTCTATATGGACCAACCAGAGGGTTTCACTCAGAGTGGGAGCAGCGGAAAGGTGTGCAAGTTGCTTAAGTCCATCTATGGACTAAAGCAGGCATCGCGGAGTTGGAACATCTGTTTTGATGAAACGGTCAAGGAATTTGGCTTTATAAAAAATCCAGATGAACCATGCATCTATTGTAGATTTGTAGCGAGAACTGTAGTATTCCTCGTTTTGTACGTGGATGACATTCTCTTAATAGGAAATGACATTCCTATGCTACAATCTGTCAAGGGGTTCTTGTCACACAGGTTCTCCATGAAAGACCTGGGTGATGCCTCATACATCCTGGGGATCCGGATCCATCGTGATAGATCCAAGAGGATATTAGGACTTTCACAGTCCAGGTACATCGACACCATACTGAAAAGATTCAGTATGGAAGATTCCAAGCGCGGTAACCTACCGGCTTGTTACGGGATCACCCTCTCTAAAGAGATGTCTTTCAAGACTGATTTGGAGAGGGATCGCATGTCTATTATACCCTACGCTTCTGCGGTAGGCTCTATAATGTATGCGATGTTGTGTACCAGACCGGATGTAGCTTATGCACTGAGTGTGGTAAGCCGGTATCAGTCAAACCCTGGGGAGAAACACTGGATAGCGGTAAAGAACATTCTCAAGTACCTGAGAAGGACTAAGGAGATGTTCTTGGTGTATGGCGGAAAAGACTTCCGGATCGAGGCCTTTGCTGACTCCAGATTCCAGAGTGACAAGGTTGATTCCAAGTCCATGTCGGGTTTTGTCTTTACCCTCAATGGAGGGGTGGTGTGTTGGAAGAGTTCCAAACAGGAAACCGTTGCAGACTCGACGATGGAAGCGGAATACATCGCTGCATCTGATGCCGCAAAAGAAGCTGTCTGGATGAGGAAGTTCTTGAAGGAGCTTCAGGTGGTTCCGTCCATTATTGATCCAATACCTCTGTATTCGACAACAACGGGGCTATAGCTTTAGCGAAGGAACCCAGGTCCCATCAGAAATCCAGACACATCTTGAGGCGGTATCACCTGATCAGGGAGATCGTGGATCGCCAGGAGATCGAGGTTCGGAGAGTCGCTTCAGAAGATAACACTGCAGATCCATTCACCAAGGCCTTGCCCCAGACTCAGTTCGAGCGGCTGATCGAGATGATAGGTCTTCGATACGCCAGTACATGGCCTTAGTGCAAGTGGGAGATTGTTAGTGTATATGCCCTAGAGGCCATTACTGTATCATACTAGTTTGTATATTACTTAATGGAAGCTTGGGATATTCACCTTGTATATATACAATCTTGCTCAAAATAGTAGTATGCTACTTGGTTTGTTTCTACTTCAATGTGTACATGTGTTTATTTTAGTATATCGCCTATACACATTAGTGGAGCCCTTAGGATGTTTGCTTGATTACCAGCATTGTGATGGCAGTCACACTAGTGGGGCTGGGTAATCTATAAGCACATCCTTATGCAGGTCCCTGGTCGCAGGACTATCGAGACAGGGCATCGATACTCCGGAGTAGACTAGCGCATGCGCTTCTCATCCCAGTGTGGGAGACGGTCTGTCCCACAGCCGTCGGTACGTCGTACTTGAGATAGTATGCGGGTGCTCGTTGGGTTACGAGTACACTGGACAGGACTCGTCGGGAACTGACTAGTTGGTATTATGCCTATCGTCAGTTATCAGTTCCCAGGTGACATGAGTACAGCTTAGTCCGCTGACTTGACACTGTCACTTCGCCTCGAGTGTGTTCCCACTGTATTTTGATTACTACCCTACCACGGCTCAAAGGAGTCGTGCAAACAGGTGGTAGTTGGGTGCAGTCCCGAAGCACTTGGAGGCAGTGACGGTTAGACAGGATTCGTCTCTCCCGGTATTGGGGGTTGACATCGCGCTGTGTCTAGGAGAGCCATTACCCGAGTAGTCCCTGGCCAGGGCAAACGAGATATACTGGTAGGCTTCCAGTATTATCTCAGGGTGTTTTGGGCTTCACTCCGACACGACTTGTACCGCTATTGGGGGACTGACGTTTACCGCCCCCTAGGCCCGCCATGAGATGTATCAGACGAACAGACCGGACTGTACGGAGAATGTCACATTCAGGCTCAGTAGGAGTTCAGATGGGTTTCGCCTCGTCAGTCTTCTTGTCGGCATCTACCTGGGGACCGTTACGCACAGCTAGTGCCGCTTGCGGTCTGTGGTTAAACCCACTGCCAGCGTAGTGTCGAGTCTTTAGAGTCCCACACAGAAAGCCATTCGCCTTTAGGCAAAAGAGTAGAGGTCGCATGGTTTTGCGACAGGTCGCATGGTTTTGCGACAGGTTTCGGTCACATCCGTGCACTTGTGCACGTACAGTGACCGGACAGTTTACACTAGCGGGCTTTGGTTTAAGCCAGATCCTAGTGTACCTTTTGGGATTGGATTTATCCAGTTTGCATTTGTGTTCCTCGGAACGCGGATGCAGGTGTGTATGCACAGTTGACGGAGAGACAGAGGCAGAGGATTCTCATTAGGGCTGTTGACCGTTGACAGTTGACTATTGACTTTTTACTCAACCCTAATCAGAATATGATATGTGATTAACAATTATATTAATTAAGTATTGTGGTGACATGGTTGTTGAGGGGTTGACTTTGTTGACTTGTTGACTTTGTTGACCGGTTGACTAGGTTGGACTAGTTGACTATCATGATGACTATGGCTATCATTTCATGGCAAAGACTTTTTACTTGCTTGTTTCTTTTGTGAGAAATGAGTGCATGAAATGATTTAGCCATTTTGACTTGAACCATTTTACACAATACTTGATTATTATTTTTGTGATGATCGTTTTGGATTATGAGAGCCAAGAGAGAAAATTCTTCTCTCATTCTTTCATGCTCATTCTCTCTTTTGTTCTTGAGCTCTCATCTTCCTCCTCTTGCTCTCCCTCTCTTGATTCTATGGTTCACTTGTCTCATGAGTTGAGAACCAAGAACCATAGATAAAATCCCATACAAACTCCTCTCTACTCACTCTAGTTCACAAGGTTTAGCAAACCGAGTGAACTAGTTTCTTCAAAGTTCGAAGAAGGAGCCAAAGGTTGAAGCTTTCAGGTGGATCTATCTTTGGCGCAAGGAGACGACGGGGAGAAACCGATTCGGACGACCATCGAAGCTCGAAGAAGAAGGAGTTCGAGAAAAAGAAAGGTATAACCCCCTAACCGAGTAGTTAGCAACTCGTAGTTAGGTTGTTAGTTAGATGTTTAACAAAGATCCGGTTTTGAGTCCATGTTACCACCTCTAATAAAATTGTTTTTCACCAAATTCCGCATGCCCGAAAGTACCGGGAGAGGTAGTATGGACTTACAGAACAATCCTTAACAAGATCTTTAAACTAGAGTTTAGGCGAAAACAAGCATGTTAAACACTTTAACACTAAGTGAGAGAGATTACAACCTTTGTAGATTCGGTCCTTCACTTCTTAAGCTCCGTGTTGAGGTCTCTTCGCTGCGATCATCGTGTTCCTGACTCTCGAGAGGCTCCACGAAGAGAAAGATGCAAACTTGCTTCCAATCTTCGATAACAAAGATGATCTACCTTGAAGTTTCATTAACACAAGCTCTCACTCACTAAATGAAGTGAACACTCTCATGTAAAGGGCAAGGGTAGATGAGGATGATGAAGTAGGATTTTTGTTCTCATTTATTTTCTATTTCTCACTCATTTTCATCACTTGGCAAAAAGCTAGAAAGCTTTTCAATGGAAAAAGAAGAAGGAAGAATATGATAATTCATTTGTGATGAATAATGAAAAGATAATCATGATGAATAATGCAACCATGGTTGACTAAACCTTTGTAGAGATTTTACTAGGGCTAGGGTTTGGGTTAGGTTAAAAGCATGAGTCATTTGAAAATATCTTAGCAAAAACAAAAAGAAACCTTCTAGAAGCATCAAGAAGGAACTAACCCAAAACAAATCCTAACCTTGTTTAATCTCCACTAAATTTGTTGCATTAGTTATCATATCATGTTACAATATTATATATCACATATATATAATATTTATTGTAACAAAATAAAATAATACAATTAACATATATCACATATATATATCAATGTGTTACCCGAGTGAGAAAAAGAATCTTTTAGTGAGCTAATATTAGTTAATGTAATTTAATATATCATATATATTATTATACATTAAATTATCGAATCAACACTTGATCCGACAATCCGGCTATATCGTATATAACCGACTAATATCTCATTTACCGATTCATCGAATCAACACTTGATCCGATGACCCGGCAGGTATCAAATATCATGAGAATATAATAAGGTATCTCATATCGCATTATCCTCGGTCCTGCACATATCACATATGTGCTCCTACTCCGTTTTGCCTGAGTCAAGAAACCTCTGTGTAAGACTCTAAAGAATCGTCAATACGCCGGCAGTAGGTGATGATCATATCAAACACCCACAAGCTGCAAGCGGTCAGCTAAACATAATAGCCACCCAGGTATTGAGAGATCAGAAGATCAACAAGCAAGCCTGTACATTCTCCTGCGAATCCAATTAGTAACACTCTCGTACAGTCCGGTCTCGTCGTCTGATATGTCGCATATCTCGCCTAGGGGTGGTAAACGTCAGACCCCAGTAGCTTGATAAGTCGTGTCTATATGAGATCTATAACAGTTTGAGAAACTACTGGTAACTCTTACCAGTAAATCTCAGCAATCCTGGCCAGGGATTTCCCGTTATAGCCAATCGAACACAGCGCAGGATCAACTCCCTATACCGGGAGAGACGAATCCCCTCCTATCGCTCATTGCCACCATGTGATTCGGGACTGTACCCAAAAGCCACCTTTTTGCACGCCCTCTTGCACGTGGTATGATGGAAATCAAAGCACAGTGGGAATCACACAAGACTCTATGACGATCTCGGGTCAACAGACTACTCTGTACCAGTGTCACCGGAGAACTGCCATCTGACATGAGGTATAATACTATCTGGGAGTTCTCGGCAAGTCCGTCCAGTGTACCCAGTCTCTATTGAGCACCCGTACTCCATCCTTGATGTCAAACACCGATGGATATGGGATCATCCATCGCCCATCATATGGGTCAAGATGCGTATACGCTAGTCTACTCTGGTGCATCGATGCCCTATCTCGATACACCCTTGACTAGGAACAGTTATAGGATGTACTCATCGACTACCATGTGTAGGGTTACTAGGCACTCTAATAAGGTTCTACAATGCATCAACCATGCCCGTTTCAAATTTTAGCCGTGCCGAATAACCCTAAACAAGATCGTTGCTAGAAAATTAGGGTTTCATATGCTAGTAAACTACGTTTACGACTAAGTGAATACGAAATACAACCTTTGTAGATCGGTCCTTCACTTCTTTAGCTCCTTGTTGAAGTCCCTTCGCTGCGATCGTAGTTCTCCCGGACCCTTGCATGGCTTCACGAGGCGAAAGACGCGTGCTTGCTTGAAGTCTTCGAGGCCGAAGATGATCTATGTCGAGGGGATGCCAACTCAAGCTTCTACTTCACTAACTTGAGAATTAGTGAAGCAAACACCCTAAACTAAAGTGCTAGTCTAGTAAGTGAGTATCACTCCTTTTTCAAAGTTTCACTAGGGTTAGAATTTTATTTCTCACAAAGTTTCACTCCTTTTTCAAAACCCTAGCAAGCTTTTTCTTTTGCTCAAAGAAGAAGATGAACAAAAGAAAAGAATGAGGATAATGATCAAGTGAGAAGGCTAACCATGGTAAGTGAGTATCATATACTAACTCTTGTAGAGACTTAACCCTAGGCTAATCTTTATGGTTGGGTTAAGAAATATCCATAGTAAAAACAAATTTAGTGGAATTAGTCAGATGCTTCCACAAGCTTCCACAAGCTTCAAGCATTTAGCTAATCCTCCACTAATTTTGTAATTACTTTGAATATTAAAATCCAACATAAAAGATAGCATGGTGTAAGTCTCATACACCCAAGTCATGTGTATCATCAACCATGATACAAAAAGGAAAACACATTTTAATATATATATCATATATATACATTAAAATTGTGCTCATGTGAGAAAAACCCTAAAGTGAACAAGTGCTAGTTAATGTAAACTAGTATATCAAATATACAATTATACAATAAATTATTAAATCAACACTTGACTTAATAATCCGGTCATATCTCATATAACCGACTAACATCCAATGTATCGACTTATCGAATCAACACTTGATTCGATAACCCAGCTATATCATATATAACCGACCGATACAAAAAGTCGCGAGAATAGAATACGGTATCATATACACGCATTATTCTCGGTCCCGCACATATCACATACGTGCTCCTATTTCGTTTTGCCTGAGCCAGTAAAACCTCTATGTAGGACTCTAAAGACTCGTAAATACGCCGGCAGTAGGTGATGATCACATCAAGCACCCACAAGCCGTTAGCGGTACTAGCTGGACGTAACGGCTCCCCGGGTATTGAGCGATCAGATGATCAGCAATCAAGCCCGCTCCAACTCCTGTAAAGCCTGCCGGTAACACTTCCCGTACAGTCCGGTCTCCTCGTCTGATATGTCGCATATCAAGTCTAGGGGTGGTAAACGTCAAACCCCAATAACCGATAAGTCGTGCCGATATGAGGCTCATAACGGGTCGAGAAACTACTGGTAACACTTACCAGTAAATCTCTAAATCAGCCCTGGCCAGGGAATTCCATGTTACGGCCAATCGAGCACAGCGCAACATCAACCCTCAATAACGGGAGAGACGAAACCCCTCCTATCGCTCATTGCCTCCATGTGACTCGGGACTGTACCCAAAAATCGCCGTTTTGCATGCCCTCATGGACGTGGTAAGGTGGAAATCAAAGCACAGTGTGAATCACATAAGACTCTATGACGATCTCGGGTCTACAGACTAACCTGCACAAGTGTCACCAGAGAACTGCCATCTGACGTGAGGTATAATACCATCTGGGAGTTCTCGGCGATTCCGTCCAGTGTACCCAGTCTCCACTGAGCACCCGTATACCATCTCTAATGTCAAACACCAATGGATATGGGATCATCCATCGCCCATCTCATGGGTCGAGAAGCGTATACGCTAGTCTACTCTGGTATATCGATGGCCCATCTCGATACACCCACGACTAGGGACCTTGAAGGATGTACTTATGGACTACCATGTCCCCACTAGTATGATCCGCATCATAGTCCAGGTAGTCAAGTACACATACTAAGGGCTTTACCAACATGTAACTATAAGACAGTTTAAAGAGACAAGTATACATGTTAAGATAAAGAGCAACCAGATAGATACTATCATATCGAGCAAGAAAGTCCTCTCTATATGTGTCCAAGCATCCAATATAATATACATCATCTGTACAATACTGGCCTCTACGGCATACATACAACTAACACCGGGGCCCCACTAGTATGATCTCATCATAGTCCCAGTAGTCGAGTACATATCCTAAGGGCTTTATCAACATGTAACTTAGAGATAATCAGAGTACATGTTAAGATAAAGTACAACCAGATAGCATACTATCATGTCGAGCAAGAAAGTCCTCCCTATATATGTCCAAGCATCCATTACAATATACATCGTATGTACAGTAATGGACTCTAGGGCATACGTATAACTAACAATCTCCCACTTGCACTAGGGCCATCTGTTCTGGTATCACATACCCAACAATTAGCTGTGGTTGAAGTATCTCATACTCAACCATCCTATAAAAGTCTCTACTAGGAAAAAGGCCTTTATGAGTGGATCCGCGCTGTTGTCCTCTGTGTCTACTCTCCTAACCTCGATCTCCTTGGAGATCAACCATATCCATGATCAGGTGATACTGCCGAAGAATTATATCTAGATTTCTGATGGGACGGGGGTTCCTTGGCATAAGCCACAACTCCATTGTCACACAATGGTAGGAACGAAGTTCATCTCATAAACTTATATATATCCAGACTGCCTCTTTGGTAGCATCCTTGGTAACGATATAACTTTCCTTTAATCGTCTAGTAAGTCACGGTATCTAGCTTAGAACTCTTCCAACAAACCGTCCCTCCACTGAGGGTAAAGACAATGCCTGCGACTGACATTCAGTCGTCCTTATCACCCTGGAACCTTTCCAGTGATTCTCCCCAGGATCGTTTGATACCATCTCACTACAACTAGTGAGTATCTTAACATCCAATTAGATCTATCTCATAGATCCAAAACCCAGGATTTAGGAGGTATCACTTTGATCCTATATGGAGAATCCTTGTGATAAGCGGAGATTGACCGAGCGTAGCATAGGAAACTCCTTCCCTAACAAGAGTATGTCATCCACGTACTCTACGAGGATCATCACCATACTCCCTACTATCTTTTTGTATATACAAGGTTCATCTACCATTTTGATGAAGTCAAACTCTTTGACTACCACATCAGAACATCTGCCATTTTGATGAAGTCAAACTCTTTGACTACCACATCAAAACAGATGTTCCATCTCCGCAATGCCTGCTTTATCCTATAAAGCATCTTGCACACGTTTCCCCTGCTCCCACTGTCTATGAAGCCCTCTGGCTGTGTACTTATAGGCGCTCTCTTCTAAAACATCATTTAGAAAAGCAGTCATGACACCCAACCGCCAGATATCGTAGTCATGGTGTGTAGCCATGGCAAGTAGGATCTGGATGGACTTAAGCATAGCTTTGAAAGTCTCAACTTTTCCATGTACACCAAGTAATCTTCTCAAGATATACTTGCTCCTGATGGGGATTTAACCCTTCAGATAAAGTAACCAAAGTCCATACTTTGTTGGTGTATAAGGATTCCATCTCAGATCACTAAGCATCCAGCCATTCTTACAGAGTCCCACTCCTGATGGCCTGCTCGAAACTAGTTGGGTCATCATCTGATGATGCAATCCTCGCTCCCACTATAATAGAGAAACCGAAGTATCTCTCAGGTGGGTGAGGAACCCTACTAGATCGGCGGAGAGGCTGAGATTCGTTGGAAACTATTGAATCCACATTCAATAGGTATGCAGCTTCTCAAGTGCATAACTCCCAAAAGGAAATAGGAAACTCAGTAGTACTCATCATAGAGCACACCATATCACATAGAGTGCTATTGCTCCGCCCCGATATACCATCGTGCTATGGTGTATACGGAGGAGTAATGCTGAGAGAGAATCTCATTCTCCTTTAGAATAGTCCAGGAATTCTGTGCTCAAGTATTCTCCTCCCTGATCTCATCAAGGACATAATACTTATACCCGTTTTTGGCTCTACTTCTAACTTATATTCTGTGAATATCTCAAAAGCTTCGGACTTGTGTTTCAACAGGAACATATGTCTGAATCTTGAGAGATCATCAGAGAATGTAATGAAGTACAAAGAACTGGTCTTGGCATGTGTAGACAGGGGACCTTCATACATCAGCATGTATCAATCCCAAGAGTTCATCAACTCTTTTCCTATTTCCAATAAACAGAGCTGTGGTCATCTTATCTTTGTGACATGACCGGAAGGTTTCACAAGATGTAAATTCAAACAGATTTAAATATGCATCTAAATGTAACTTTAACAAATCGGGTCGCATTGATATGACCTAGTCTACAATACCTTAAGAAAGATTCGTTCATTTCTGAACTCTTCCTCTTGTGTATGTTCTGTACACTAAGAACTGTAGTTTGATTTAGAACATCAATGCTTTTAGATAACATGCCTGAACCGATCAACTCTTGATATAGGAAATGTTCAAAACATTATCCAACAATACAAAATTATATCCTTTCTTTACTAATAAAGAGACTGATATGATGTTGTATATCAGATTCGGTATCTAATAACATTCGTTCAGAATCAATGTATTCTGGTAATACAGGGTGATAGTGACCAACAGACTTGGCTGCAACACTTGCACCGTTTCTATCTCATGAAACTTATCACCCGTTCTCAGTTCTCTACCAATCTGTAGCCCATGTAACAAATTACATATGTGGGATCCTGATCCGGTATCAAATACCCAGGATGTAAAGGATACTGAGAAACAGTTCTCTGTAATGAACACACCCAAAGAAGATGCATCAGCATGCACTTTCTTCGTTTGGGCGGCACGGGAATTCTTGTAATCCTCTATTTCCTGCTATGTCTTATAACAATTATAAGTTAGAGCGGGATCAACGTTCTCTAGCTCAGTATAACAAGCGGGTTCGGTCAATATATCCGTATTATTATCTTGATTAAGGCGTGACATAGTCGTAACCAGGAGAGAGAGAGAAGAAAACACTCAATGTGCGCTTTTATAAGATTAGATTGGTTATCAATTTCTCTAATCAGGATGTCTCCCACTGTTTTAGTCAAATCTTCCTTCAAACCCTAAAAGGAAAGACCAGCCGGGATTAATTACACCCTACAACTTCGCCAATCTTTCAACCAGGCCAGTGCCGGTACTTTGAGGGAGGTTCCCCTTGCTTTCGCACGGACCTAATTAAAGTAAACCTCGTTTTCTCAGGGGCGTAACCCCGTTGACACCTTTCTAGACACCTACTTGATCGGCTAATTGTAATGTGTAAAACTCTCCCAGGAGTAACTCTTACTCGCAGCGGGTATCGGGATCCAACTATCTCATAGAAGGTATGCAATCTCATTGCAAATTTCAACACTTGAAATTCCCAATAATATTTTACCCCAAGCCTCCTATGACCTTGACAAAGGCCAACAAATCATAGGCTGCTAGTCAAGTTCAACCCGTCATTTCCTGATTGAATTAAACCCACCCGCACGGCCCTTGACAAAGGCCGACAAGGTCGCACGACTACCCTAATCCAATCTACATCATATGCATAAGCAGATAAGTACTATTCAGCTACCGCACACTACGCCTTGACAAAGGCCAACAAACGCAGCACGAATACTAAATAGTCCTTATCTGAAATGACGGAGGGCTACGACAGATTTGTATGAAAACCCTTTGCGTAATGAACTTGATATCGTTGTAGAATCGAGTGATTTTAAATGGAGTGTTTTTTAGGCTTTTCTAGTTTTGCTAAAGAGGTCACTCCCGGTGAAGGGATCGTCGGCTCTTTCCACATCGAATAAGGTGCAGGATATTTCATAAATACCGCTGTGCAAAGCAAGAACTATAGAAGCAATCAAAAGACAAACCAAGTTTGTAGCATCTTCTAGTTTCACTAAAGAGGTCACTCCCGGTGAAGGGATCTCGGCTCTTTCCTTATCGAATAAGGTGCTGGATGTTCTACAAGGAACACCGCTATGCAAAGCAAGAACTAAAACTACCAGTTTTTAAACAAGTTTCTACAACATCTTTAGGTTTCTTTTATTTCATTAATCTCATTAATGAAGTCCCATTTTAATATGCTTCACAAGCATCACATTTGAAACGAAATCTGCAATATAACATATATCTCATATATATAATATAAATATTCGTCTCAGGCAGTAATATGATCTCATCACAGAACATTGCAGAAGAAGAACATATATGAAATATTGGATATACTAGGACGTCCGTATTTTAATACGAGCCTGTATAAAACACGGATTCCACGGTCGCGATGAATAGCCAAACCCACATCCCTAGACCCCTACGAGAGCGGCAAGCAACACTGCCAATTCTATGGTTAGGAGACCCGGTCTCGACTCCTCGAAATGGTCTCCCACTGGACCCTAGAACCCGGTTACTTGTGCTCCCCGCCTTGGGTCTACCTAAGGCGGAAAAGTAAATAATATACAATGGTGACATCATCCTCAGCCCGGAAGTGCCCCAATAAAAGAATATTACATACAATGAATTTTACATGAATGAAAAAGAAAAACTCTCATCTCAAATAAAAAACCCCGGCTATTCAGAACGCGACGATCCAATATAACATATCACAGCAACACATAATATCTCATATCATCAACGTAAGCAAGTATGCGTATCCCGATTGTCGTTGATGTATAGCAACGAAGCCGGCAATACACCACATACTACGCTTTTGGTCACAGAAAAGAAAGTGTAAAACTACAACAGTTGGAATCCGCAACCTCCTTAGACATCGCATGCCTAACCAAATGAATTCCTTAGACATCGCATGCCTAACAATTATAAACCCCGCATTTTAGTCTCATTATCGAAAACTATTTTCAATATCAAGTCGGGCAATTCAACAAGATTCCCGACATCCTGATCGAATGCTCGTCGCAAAATTTAGTAGACAGCCGCACCCTGATTGTTAGAGATTCTGCGTGTTCAAGTTTAGTTAATTACCGCAATCAAAACGGTTTCGCTTGTAACTAGCCGGTTGAGTACGGGTCGTCCGCAGGGAGATGGGAATCTTTTTCTATGTGCTTTAACGAGTTAAGTCCAGTTTTCCAGATTTGTTTGTGATTAACTAAGTGTTGAAATGATATGTAAAGAGAGCTTGTTAGGGTTAGGATTAGGTTAGTTTGAGTTAGGAGTCCCTCACTTCTTTCATTGCCACTCTTAATATCGGTGTTACGGTAATCGGCAACAACGGGGATTAGCACGACTAGGAAGGAACTTGCGAGTATAAGCTAGGCTTTCCAACGCTTAAGTTCTTCCTTTTGGTGCTTGTCCGTCCGTTCTTGGCTCTTAGCCATAACCTCCGGTTAATTCAACCACAACCGGTCTCACTACGGAATCACCGCTATCATGTAGGATAGGGTGCCGTAAGGAGCGGATTGTGGTTCAATTAACGGGAGTCGATTTAAGATGTTGGGCAAGGAAAGAGTGAGAGAGATTTCCTTCTCTCAAACTTCCCTTATCCTACCCTAACAAGTATGAAACTACTCACACATCATAATGAAAAGAAAACAAAACAAAAGAGGAAGATAGAAAGAAAGAGATTAGAAGATAACAACTAGCTATTTGCGACCTCACCTTGGCAAGGATCAAGCGTAAGCATCATGGTTGATTTAAGGATAAAGAAAAAGAGAAAGAAAGAAACAACAAGAAATAACAACAACTAAGTTAACAAATGAAAATTACAAGCATTTAACATAAGAGCAAGACAAGTATGATAATAAAATGAACTTCTTTATTCATCATTCTTCACTCACAAAAGCTCACTACAAGTTTTTCAATGGAGAAGAGATGAGAAGAGGAAGAAGATCAAGTATTCTAAAACCTAGAAAATACAAGATTATGCACCCTTGGCTTCACAAGCTTCTGGGCTATTTATAGGCAGGGAAAAGAAAATCTATGGCAAAATTCTGAACCCATATGAAAAGACCAAACACCCCCTGAAAACTCAACAGATGCGGCGCCTGTACTGCCGCGGATCCGCGGCCTAGACCCCCTATTGGCCGCGGATCCGCGGCCGTATGGTGGAGTTGAAGCATGGGATTTTTTGTACTGCCCTGGTCTTCTATGCCCATGAGTCTGGTATATGTGTTTTCTCATATTTTCTTCACGATTTTCCCAGAACTTCTGTTGAACAAAAAGGTGATGAATGTAGATCTTTTTGTCATGATTTTCTCGAGCTCCGCGTAGATTTCTTGGATCTTGTGTTGCCATTGAGCCTTGTGCATGAAAATGACATTTGATTTGCCATTTTGTCTCCTAAACTGGTGTGTGGCAACAGACGGATAAAGAGCGGAGATCCGTGTTTTATCTGTGGTTGGCAGGAACCCGGATTTTATCGTGTTTTTCCATGAATTTCACCGTTTAGAACCGAGAACCTGTATCCTGCAATTGACTAGCAAACACGGCTCAAGAGTACCTACCGATAAGCAGTGTGATAAAAATTTGGCGGTATAGAAATACAAAAATCTGATATGAACAAATACCCCCAAACTTATCATTTGATCGTCCCGAGCAAAGCCAATTTATTCACAAAAAATTTCCTAACCTCACTTTCGCAGGGAACGCGATTGCACTGAGCATGTGCAACAGGCCGTTAAATCTCTAGGTGTCCCTAGTAGGAGGAGTGTTGTCTCCTGAGGGTTTTCAGCGGATACTACCCACAAAATCCGGTCAAGTTGGTTTTGTAAAATAACTAAGATTCAAACCCTAAGGTTTTGTTTCAGAAAATAACAATTCTATGATCCTAAGTCTAGACCATCGAACCTTTATTTTTCACACCTCGCTTCTTATTTAACTACAGCTTTTATATGTCTTCACGTGCAGTGCAAATAGTGTCGTTAAGTTCCAGAAAGGTCGAATAAAGTCCTCATAATAAAGCCCGGATAAGAATTTTGAAAGGATCACATAAGTTTTATAAAGAGTTAAGCATTTTTCAAGTTTCGTTTTCCAGTAAGGTTTCAACTTCAGAATTTCTATCTTCCTTAACAGGAAACCGGGTCTTATTTTTCACGCCACCTTTTTCTTGTTTTCATTTCATACATACCTCTGTGAACGTGCAATAGTCTTTATCATAGAATAAAACCTTCATATCTCTGCTAAAATTTTTATAAAAGCCTTTCTTTTATCAAGATTATTCTCACACAAAGAACCGTTAGGAATTTTAACTCGGAGAGAACACTTGCTTGACTTTGTTTTAATCTGGACTTTCTAGGCTTCTTAGCGAGCTTTGGGCCAATGCACCCAAACCAGTTGGCTTTAGGGCATTAGGTGTAGAAACACCCCAGCGGACTTAATTACTCAGGTTACCTAGGTCCACAAACAAAAGACAGTTTGGCGTGAAAATCATGATGATTTAATACGAACGGAGATATAGCCGGCAGTTCAATTATTTTTTTTTTTTGGATAAAAGACGTGTTTAGTGGGTTTTGGTGTGTAATCATTCCAATCAAGTTCCAGATGGGTTATTTTTCAGACTTAGTTCCAATTAAGGCATCAATAACATTCCTTCATATTCACTCACTTTATAAACTATTCTTGATATTACTTATTTCCGAACAAACCTATTTGATCCTCAGAAAATCATTTATCCATTTAAAAGTTTTTAGACATAAAAAGACTTGTCATCTAATTTCCAAAACTCACGACACGTGTAGTGTGATGTAAAGACGTATATCAGCTATAGTTAATTTCAAAGGAGAGTTATCTTTCAGGTTTTCAAAATCTAAACATAAGATTTAGTTATTTTTATCTTATCAAACAAAACCGTCGAAATGTTGAATCAGAGTCCTCCCACTAGCTAACTTGACAAAAAGGTTTTTATGTTTTTAGAAAATTTTCAGATTTCTATGGATTTTATGGATTTTAAAATGCAGATGCAGAATATACATATGAATGCGAAGGTTAGAAATGCGTACCGAGCGTACCCCAAACTTAAACTGGACAGTGTCCTCACTGTCATTGCATGAAGAGATCATTTGAAGGGTCAAAATTGTCGGTTAGCTATACGCAAAAATTTTTATTTCTTGTTTTTTGGTTTTAAGAAAAAGAAAAAGAAAAAGAATATCCACAAAAATGTACAAAATGGTATATACATACCCCCAAACTTATTTGGAACAGTGTCCACTTGTTCTTGGCTGGATAACCGAAGTTTGGTGGTAGGCAGAGGAAGATTATGCAGGGTAAACCGGCTCCTGTAAGACCAGGAGCTCCTCAGTTGGTTCGGCGCTAAGGTACGGTTTTAGTCGGTGTCCGTTCACTTTAAAAAATGAACCGTCCTTTGGATTCTCCAAATCCACAGCGCCATGCGGATACACATTCCGCACAAAATACGGCCCTTTCCAGCGAGATCTGAGCTTTCCTGGATGGAAGTGTAGTCGGGTGTCGTAAAGCAGTACCTGCTGACCAGGTACGAAGGTTTTGCGCAAAAGGTGTTTATCGTGAAACACCTTCATTCGGTTCTTAACGACAACCGCGTTATCGTAAGCCTCATCCTTAAGCTCGCTTAATTCGTTCAACTGCAGCTTCCGATGGCTGCCCGCATCTTCGAGAGACAGATTCAGCTCCTTTATCGCCCAAAATGCGCGATGCTCTATTTCGACAGGTAGGTGGCAAGCTTTTCCGTACACAAGCCGATAGGGAGACATGCCAAGATCGGTCTTATAAGCGGTTCGAAATGCCCAAAGGGCATCAGTGAGTTTCAGCGACCAATCCTTACGGTTCTTGGAAACCGTCTTCTCCAGTATCTGCTTGATTTGCCGATTTGAAACTTCGGGCTGCCCGCAGGTTTGGGGGTGGTAGGGCGTAGAGAGCTTATGATTAATGGAATATTTTCGCATCAAGGCCTCGAAAGTCTTGTTGCAGAAATGACTTCCATTGTCGCTAATGATCGCTCGGGGGTGCCCAAAACAGGAGAAAATGTTTTCTTTAAGAAACCTAACGACAACCTTGTTGTCGTTAGTCCGGCTGGGCACAGCCTCGACCCACTTAGAGACGTAATCAACAGCGAGAAGGATGTACAAGTTCCCAAAAGAGCTGGGAAACGGCCCCATGAAATCGATCCCCCAAACATCGAAAATCTCCACAACCAAGATCGGTTGGAGCGGCATCTCGTTCCTCCGGGATATCCGGCCCAAGTGTTGGCACCGGGAGCAAGTCTTGCAATAGTCATGAGCGTCTTTGAAGAGTTGTGGCCAGTAGAAACCACATTGCAAGATCTTCTCAGCTGTCTTTCTGGGGCCAAAATGCCCGCCACACGCTTGATCGTGGCAAAATGACAGCACACTCTTGAATTCCTCGTCAGGGACATACCGACGAATAATCTGGTCGGGACAGTACTTGAACAAATAGGGTTCGTCCCAGTAAAAGTGTTTTACTTGGGATAAGAAGCGAAGTCTGTCCTGACTTGACCATTCAGTCGGTAGTAATCCTGTGGCCAAATAGTTCACAATATCTGCGAACCAGGGTTCGCAGGATACTGTCAAGAGCTGTTCATCCGGGAAAACGTCATTGATCGGAATTGGAAGCGAAGGCGAAGAAGGAAGTCGTGAGAGATGGTCGGAAACTACGTTTTCACATCCTCGTTTGTCCTTAATGACAAGGTCAAACTCTTGAAGCAAGAGGATGCAACGTATTAACCGAGATTTTGCATCTTTCTTCGCAAAAAGATGGCGCAGAGCAGAATGGTCTGTGTAGACAATGACTGGAGAGCCGATGAGGTAGGGCCTGAACTTCTCTAAAGCAAATACAACAGCTAAGAATTCTTTCTCAGTTGTTGTATAATTGAGTTGGGCGTCGTTCAGGGTTCGGCTCGCATAATAGATTACGTGCGGCATCTTGTTGATGTGTTGTCCAAGGACAGCACCAATGGTAAAGTAGGATGCATCGCACATAATCTCAAATGGGTGCGTCCAGTCAGGCGAAGAAAGAACGGGAGCAGAAGTGAGTGAGCTTTTCAATGACTCGAATGCAGTCACACAGCTCGAGTTGAAGTCGAATGGCGTATCCTTGGCCAGCAAAAGAGTCAAGGGCCTAGCAATCTTGCTAAAGTCCTTGATAAACCGTCTAAAGAAACTGGCATGGCCAAGGAAGGCTCGGATATCTCTGACGCATCGGGGAGGAGGGAGATTGGAAATGACCTCAATCTTCGCTTTTTCAACCTCTATGCCATTTTGCGAGAAGATATGTCCTAAGACAATACCTTCGCGCACCATGAAGTGGCACTTCTCCCAATTCAAAGTGAGATTCTTGTCCTTACATCGGGTAAGGACAGCGTCAAGATGCAGCAAACACTCGTTGAAGGAATCGCCGAAGATGGAGAAATCATCCATGAAGATCTCCAGAAATTTTTCCACCATGTCTGAGAAGATTCCCATCATACACCGCTGGAAGGTAGCGGGCGCATTGCATAACCCAAAGGGCATGCGACGATATGCAAACGTGCCGAAAGGAAAAGTGAAAGTGGTCTTGTCCTGGTCTTTTTCGGTGATGGGAATTTGATTATAGCCGGAGTAGCCATCAAGAAAGCAGTAGTACTCGTGTCCGGCCAATCGTTCAAGCATTTGGTCAATGAAAGGTAGCGGAAAGTGGTCCTTCCGCGTTGCGGCGTTGAGTTTTCTGTAATCGATGCATACTCGCCACCCAGTTTGGGTGTGAGTAGGGATTAACTCGTTCGCCTCGTTAGTGATGACCGTTATACCTGATTTCTTGGGGACAACGTGAATGGGGCTAACCCACTGGCTATCAGAGATAGGGTAAATGATACCACTATCCAGACATTTTACGATCTCCTTCTTCACAGCCTCTTTCATGACTGGATTGAGACGTCTTTATGGATCCCGGGCTGGTTTGGCATCATCCATCAGATGAATGTGATGTTCAACGATCAGGGGACTAATCCCCTTGATGTCCGCCATGGACCAGCCAAAAGCTTGCCTGTTGCTGTGCAAGACCGCGAGAAGGGCTTTCTCTTTCTCCGGAGCTAGAGAAGCCGAGATGATGACAGGGATGGTCTCGTTCTCACCTAAGTAAGCGTACTTAAGGTAAGACGGCAAAGGCTTGAGTTCGAGCGTTGGAGGTGAAACGATGGAAGGCAAGATTGGTGAAACGGTCTCGAACTCAAAAGATTCTAGCAAAGGTTCAAAACGAGTGTAAGCGACCGAGTCGGATGGTTCAGGTAACTCATCCGGAAATTCGAAGGATTCAAACTCGGGTTGCGAGCGGCTAAGATCGTTCAAGAATGTGAAACACTAGTAGTCGTTGTCGGGCGCAGAAACAGTAGCAGGTTCGAGGAGGAACGCACTCGTGGCGTCAAGATTATCGTGATCAAACAGAAACTCCTCGAATTCACACTCTTCAGGGGTGATCTCCTGGATCGAGCAAACGTCCAGTATATGAGCATTAGGTTCGGAGGGCTGATTCATCAACCTAAAAATTTTGAGTTCAATCGTCATGTTTCCAAAAGAGAGGTTCATCGAACCATTGCGACAGTTGATCACAGCATTTGAGGTTGCAAGGAATGGGCGACCGAGTATCACCGGAATTTGATTTCGGGGGTTAGCTACAGGCTGTGTGTCTAATACAATGAAGTCAACGGAGAATATGAAGTCCCTGACTTTTATTAACACATCCTCTAGCTCACCCCTAGGATGGGTGATCGATCGGTCGGCCATTTGGAGAGTGCAGTGAGTGGGTTTCAGCTCTCCTACGCCTAATTGCTCGTATACTGAGTACGGAAGCAGGTTAACACTGGCACCAAGATCTAATAGTGCGCGGTTGATGTTCTTATCCCCAATGGTAATAGAAATCGTAGGACAGCCAGGGTCCTTCCGTTTTTATGGTAAAGATTGGGTAAGGGCATCACTCGCAGCACTAGCCAAGAAAACTTTCTTGGGTACCTGAGACTTCCTCTTTTTCGTGCACAAGTCCTTTAAGATTTTCGCGTAGGACGGGACTTGTTGGACAGCATCTAAAAGAGGAATGTTAATGTTAACCTGCTTAAATAACTCCAGAATCTTCTCCATTTGAGGATTTTGTTTATTAGATCTCAACCGGTTTGGAAATGGGACGTTTTTAAAATTGGTTGAGTCTAATGCTGGAGGAGGAGATTGTGGAGTTAGAACAGATCCCAGAACAGGTGTTTTCGTGGAGTGAGAAGTGGGTCCATTCAAAGCAGAAGAAGAGGAAGGAGTGCCTTGTGAAGAACGGAGAATAGGCTCCGAAGACGAAGAAGCAGGAGAAGAAGAAGAAGAAGAAGAAGAAGCGGCCGGGGTGTCATCGTTGATCCGTGTGCCAATGTTGTTTTGCAGCATCCTTCCCGATCTCAATGTGGTCACGACACTCACATTATGGTTCTGTTGTTCAAGAGCAACATGTACATTCTGTAGGTGACCGGGATTTGGGAGTGGCTGGGACGGGAGCTTCCCCTTCTCTCGCTCGCTTAAGGCCGCATCCAGCTGTGCAATCTGGGCCTCGATTGTCTTGATGCTTTGCCCGTGAGCGACAGTGTGTTGCACTAAGGACTGAATGGAAGACTGGATGTTGGCAGTGGATTGTGTCGATTGTTTAACGAACGCCTCCAGACTTCGTTCGAGCGAGGAAACCTTATCGTTGTTTGACGGAACAAAGTTGTTTGGTGGAAAAGAATTGTTGGGTGCAAAGTTGTTCGTCTGATTTTGAAAAGGTTAGGGTTGGAAGGGCTGCTGAAATTGATGTTGAGTTTGTTGTTGCGCTTGTTGTTGCGGCGGAGGGGGCCTTTGGAAATTGTTCCCTTGGAATTGATTCTGATTCTGATTCCAGGCGAAATTGGGGTGGTTCCTCCAACCGGGATTGTAGATGGAAGAGTATGGATCATTCCTCGGTCTTTGCTGAAATGCAGCATTAACCTGATCCTGTCCTTATGATGGTGGATTGTAAGGACACTCTTCGGTTAAGTGAGAAGGATCGGAACAACAAGCGCAGATGGTACGAAGGGGAAGAACAGGGGCAGGAGCAGGAGAAGAAAATTTGCTCTCTATCGCTTCAAGCTTTCTCGTTATTGCAGCCATTTCAGCTTTCATCGCAATAGAGACATCAAGTTGGTGAATTCCTACCCTAGACTGACCGGTAGAAATGGAGGTAGAAGAAGGAGAAGTCGGTCTGGTGCTCTCCCATTGTAGCGTTTGCTCCGCAAGGTCGTCAAAGAATTGCCACGCTTCCTCGTCAGATTTCGATAGGAAGTGGCCCTGACAGATGGTTTCCAACAACTGCTTCGTTGCTGGGTTCAGGCCCTCGTATAAGGTTTGGCAAAGTTGCCATCTCTCGATACCATGGTGAGGACACTGAACAAGAAGGTCTTTGTACCGGTCAAAGCACTTCCAGAAGGGTTCAGAAGGAAGCTGAGAGAATTGGTTGATTTCATTTCGGATCCTTGCGGTTTTATGATTCGGATAAAATTTCTTTAGAAACGCTTTTACAAACTCGTCCCAACTGGTTATGGAGTGGGAAGCGGTGCTATACAGCCATTTTTCAGCAAGATCGCATAAAGTGAACGGAATGACCCGTAGACGTATAGCATCGTCCGACAGTTGGGTAGTTTTCATCATGGCACAAACGTTTTGAAATTTATTGATGAAGATATAGGCATCTTCAGATTCAAGCCCATGAAATCGTGGAAGCATGTTGATGAAGTGGGGCTTAATTTCAAAATTATCCCCATTGGCCGGTGGAAGAGAAAGGCAGGTGGGAAGTGCAGAGCGGGTGGGATAGAAACGATCCTGGAGCACGATTCGCTGCGGCGCTATAACAGGTGGTGGTGGTGGGTTATTGGTCTCCGTAGGAGGTGGAGCCAATCCAGGGATAGTCAAAGAGATGTTTGGATTAAATCCTGACATCGCGGAAGAAGAGGTTGGTGAAGGTGAAGGTGAAGATGTATGAACAGAATTCCGGTCAACGTCGGAGTTGGCCGGCAAAGGTAAAGGTGAAAGAGGAGTGGACGGAGTTTCGACGTCTGAGTCGATCGCGTAGTCGGTAGCGACTAACGTAACGCGGACTAGGCGGGAGCTAGTGTCCCGAGTCCAAGCGGACATACACTAAACGAGTTTAGTATAGTCAAAGCGGAGAAGGTGAGGGTAAGAAAACGTCAATGGAGAAAGGCGATGGGTGGTGGGTGAAAAATGGATTTTTGGCGACAAACGGCAAGTTTTTATAAAAGTTTTTGATTTTTTCCTTTTTTTTTATTTTATTTTTAGAAAGAGCTTTACAGAAATATGTACGGATTTACGGCTTTAAGCAATCACAAACAAGATATGCACAATCACACCTAGATCTAGGGTCACCTAGGTCAGCTAGACAGCTCCTAACTGTTCCAAAGAACTAGAAACAGGACCTCAAACCGCCTCTTCTCCGCCAATTGTGGCCAGATAAGTGCCAGGTAAGTGGGAGGTTGTCCAACGCTTTCGCGAAGTTCCTTAATTAAATAACCACATGCCTTCGTCACACTTGCCTAGACACCGCAAAGTCAGGATAGGATAAACGGCCGATGCCTGTAATTAGTCCTCTGTCCTATTGAGCGTGAAGTCCTTAAGGCTGAGTCTAGTATTTTTTAATTTAACAATGGTCAATGCATATGCTTTTTGTGATTTCTGGGGTCCTGGGAAGGGTGATGAAATCCCCACCCAATCTGAATTGGTTTCAAGCCCCTTAAGTCCGTATTAATGAATGCAAAGCGATAACAAATCAACAGCAAACAATTTTTATTTTAGCGCGGCGTAAAGAATCCTGCACAAGAACAGTTTATTGAAAGGGGGAAGAGAATTTGCGCAAAGAATGCTGCAGAAAACACAGTTTATTGGAGTCCAGAGGAGTGGGGAAGAAGAAAGAAAGACTTACAGAGATTTTGAGATGAAGAGGGCACCAAGTGGCCGCGGTTCCGCGGCCTAAGCCTTCTTATGCCGCGGTTCCGCGGCAGGAACAGTGAGATGGGCCTTCAATTTTTGTGTAGGTTCTCTGTTGGGTGTCCTCTGCTTGTCTGGATGTGCTGAATTTTGACTTGCTTACTGTATCTGCTCCAGATTTTTACAGTAGACCGTTTGCTTCGTTTTGATCCGTCGCGGTGTAGCCGCGAAATGTGGGTCTATCTTCCCACGTCTTTGGCACTGAACTCGAACGTCGTTTTATCCTGCACACTTGCACAAAAACTAATTAAAAATAACAAAATTGATTTTTATGTACAAAGTATATTTTTTTTGTTTTGGTTATATTTATATTCACAAGTTAACCCGAAATTACACAAAGAAATAAACTACCGTCTCCCCGGCAACGGCGCCATTTGATTGTTAGAGATTCTGCGTGTTCAAGTTTAGTTAATTACCGCAATCAAAACGGTTTCGCTTGTAGCTAGCCGGTTGAGTACGGGTCGTCCGCAGGGAGATGGGAATCTTTTTCTATGTACTTTAACGAGTTAAGTCCAGTTTTCCAGATTTTTTTGTGATTAACTAAGTGTTGAAATGATATGTAAAGAGAGCTTGTTAGGGTTAGGATTAGGTTAGTTTGAGTTAGGAGTCCCTCACTTCTTTCATTGCCACTCTTAATATCGGTGTTACGGTAATCGGCAACAACGGGGATTAGCACGACTAGGAAGGAACTTGCGAGTATAAGCTAGGCTTTCCAACGCTTAAGTTCTTCCTTTTGGTGCTTGTCCGTCCGTTCTTGGCTCTTAGCCATAACCTCCGGTTAATTCAACCACAACCGGTCTCACTACGGAATCACCGCTATCATGTAGGATAGGGTGCCGTAAGGAGCGGATTGTGGTTCAATTAACGGGAGTCGATTTAAGATGTTGGGCAAGGAAAGAGTGAGAGAGATTTCCTTCTCTCAAACTTCCCTTATCCTACCCTAACAAGTATGAAACTACTCACACATCATAATGAAAAGAAAACAAAACAAAAGAGGAAGATAGAAAGAAAGAGATTAGAAGATAACAACTAGCTATTTACGACCTCACCTTGGCAAGGATCAAGCGTAAGCATCATGGTTGATTTAAGGATAAAGAAAAAGAGAAAGAAAGAAACAACAAGAAATAACAACAACTAAGTTAACAAATGAAAATTACAAGCATTTAACATAAGAGCAAGACAAGTATGGTAATAAAATGAACTTCTTTATTCATCATTCTTCACTCACAAAAGCTCACTACAAGTTTTTCAATGGAGAAGAGATAAGAAGAGGAAGAAGATCAAGTATTCTAAAACCTAGAAAATACAAGATTATGCACCCTTGGCTTCACAAGCTTCTGGGCTATTTATAGGCAGGGAAAAGAAAATCTATGGCAAAATTCTGAACCCATATGAAAAGACCAAACACCCCCTGAAAACTCAACAGATGCGGCGCCTGTACGGCCGCGGATCCGCGGCCTAGACCCCCTATTGGCCGCGGATCCGCGGCCGTATGGTGGAGTTGAAGCATGGGATTTTTTTTACTGCCCTGGTCTTCTGTGCCCATGAGTCTGGTATATGTGTTTTCTCATATTTTCTTCACGATTTTTCCAGAACTTCTGTTGAACAAAAAGGTGATGAATGTGGATCTTTTTGTCATGATTTTCTCGAGCTCCGCGTAGATTTCTTGGATCTTGTGTTGCCATTGAGCCTTGTGCATGAAAATGACATTTGATTTGCCATTTTGTCTCCTAAACTGGTGTGTGGCAACAGACGGATAAAGAGCGGAGATCCGTGTTTTATCTGTGGTTGGCAGGAACCCTGATTTTGTCGTGTTTTTCCATGAATTTCACCGTTTAGAATCGAGAACCTGTATCCTGCAATTGACTAGCAAACACGGCTCAAGAGTACCTACTGATAAGCAGTGTGATAAAAATTGGGCGGTATAAAAATGCAAAAATCTGATATGAACACACCCCCGGATGCCGTCGACGAAGTTCACTAAGGCGGAACACCGCTGCCGCGAGCACTCGAACTGATGCTTTTGGCGACGGAGTTCTCCTACAGTCACTTGGTCGGGGCTATGGGGCGTGGCTGTCTATTAAGTTTACACGGCGAGTATCCGCGTACGCTACGTAATTGCGACGGACTTTTGATCACATCAAAATTCCGTAGCAACCGATCAATTGAGACTGAACTGCTAGATTTATAACATTCAAATTAGTTATCTCATAACTACTTGTGGATTCCAAATATTGTATCACATTCCAGATAAATAGACAGTGTTAAACTTTCCGATCGAATAAACAAACACCCAAGATTTCCCAAATAGCTGAACACTTGAGCGGAGTTCAAAAAATATCCATCACATGCAACAGTACCAATGGTCCAGCCGTAGAAGGGTCAAGCCGACGCCTCACATGTGGCAACGCCGTACTGCCCTAAACCCTAAGGTTCAGAGGCAGTTCAAGACGGTCACAAAATTGAGTAAAAGTTTGTTGTCTTCTAGAAGGTCCACCGCGTTACTTGCACGATTTTCCAAAAGTTTCAAACTCGAGAAAAAATCCAACTTTTGAAAATTTTCCGACAGGGGAAAAAGTGAGTTATTGATATCCATTCAAACTTTTTAACAGTTTCTAAAATTATCCGGACAAACTAAACGAAGTTATATTATCCGATCGAATCAACGAGTGCCCAATACAACCCAGAAAACTCAACACTTGAGTGGAATTAAAAATTCCCAGAATAGTGCAAAAGAAACCAGGAATAATAATGTAAAGTAGTGGGCCCCAATATTACTATTTAGCCGGAACCGCGGCCACGTGCATGGTTTGGCCGCGGTTCCGCGGTCACGTGATCGAATCAAAGGTCCGTACTTCACAGTAATTCCTATATTTCCTTGTATGATTTTCTGAATATTTTTAATATGAAAAAATCAACAGTTTTGAAAAATTTCCAGAAACTAGGGTATATCGGGTATTCGGAGCTCGATCGGACTTTAAACTTCGCCTAAAGCTCTAGCTTTGCTCTGATACCACTGTAGGGTTGCTAGGCATACGCACAAGGTCTACGAGGCATCAACCATGCCCAATTTAAAATTTAGCCGTGCCGAACAATCCTTAACAAGATCTTTAAACTAGAGTTTAGGTGAAAACAAGCATGTTAAACACTTTAACACTAAGTGAGAGAGATTACAACCTTTGTAGATCCGGTCCTTCACTTCTTAAGCTCCATGTTAAGGTCCCTTCGCTGCGATCATCGTGTTCCGGACTCTCGAGAGGCTCCACGAAGAGAAAGATGCAAGCTTGCTTCCGATCTTCGATAACAAAGATAATCTACCTTGAAGTTTCATTAACACAAGCTCTCACTCACTAAATGAAGTGAACACTCTCATGTAAAGGGCAAGGGTAGATGAGGATGATGAAATAGGATTTTTGCTCTCATTTATTTTCTATTTCTCACTCATTTTCATCACTTGGCAAAAAGCTAGAAAGCTTTTCAATGGAAAAAGAAGAAGGAAGAAGATGGTAATTCATTTGTGATAAATAATGAAAAGATAATCATGATGAATAATGCAACCATCGTTGACTAAACCTTTGTAGAGATTTTACTAGGGCTAGGGTTTGGGTTGGGTTAAAACATGAGTCATTTGAAAATATCTTAGCAAAAACAAAAAGAAACCTTCTAGAAACATCAAGAAGGAATTAACCCAAAACAAACCCTAGCCTTGTTTAATCTCCACTAAACTTGTTGCATTAGTTATCATATCATGTTACAATATTATATATCACATATATATAATATTTATTGTAACAAAATAAAATAATACAATTAACATATATCGCATATATATCAATGTATTACCCGAGTGAGAAAAAGAATCTTTTAGTGAGCTAATATTAGTTAATCTAATTTAATATATCATATATATTATTATACATTAAATTATCGAATCAACACTTGATCCGACAATCCGGCTATATCGCATATAGCCGACTATTATCTCATTTACCAATTCATCGAATCAACACTTGATCCGATGACCCGGCTGGTATCAAATATCGCGAGAATATAATACGGTATCTCATATCGCATTATCCTCGGTCCTGCACATATCACATATGTGCTCCTACTCCGTTTTGCCTGAGTCAAGAAACCTCTGTGTAGGACTCTAAAGAATCGTCAATATGCCGGCAGTAGGTGATGATCATATCAAACACCCACAAGCTGCAAGCGGTCAGCTAAACATAACAGCCACCCATGTATTGAGCGATCAGAAGATAAACATGCAAGCCTGTACATTCTCCTGCGAATCCAATCAGTAACACTCTCGTACAGTTCGGTCTCGTCGTCTGATATGTCGCATATCTCGCCTAGGGGTGGTAAACGTCAAACCCCAGTAGCTTGATAAGTCGTGTCAATATGTGGTCTATAACAGTTTGAGAAACTACTGGTAACACTTACCGGTAAATCTCAGCAACCCTGGCTAGGGATTTCCAGTTATAGCCAATCGAACACAGCGCAACATGAACTCCCTATACCGGGAGAGACGAATCCCCTCCTATCGCTCATTGCCTCCATGTGATTCGAGACTGTACCCAAAAGCCACCTTTTTGCACGCCCTCTTGGACGTGGTATGATGGAAATCAAAGCACAGTGGGAATCATACAAGACTCTATGACGATCTCGGGTCAACAGACTACTCTGTACCAGTGTCACCGGAGAACTGCCATCTGACGTGAGGTATAATACCATCTGAGAGTTCTCGGCGAGTCCGTCCAGTGTACCCAGTCTCTACTGAGCACCCGTACACCATCCTTAATGTCAAACACCGATGGATATGGGATCATCCATCGCCCATCATATGGGTCAAGATGCGTATACGCTAGTCTACTCTGGTACATCGATGCCCTATCTCGATACACCCTTGACTAGGAACAGTTATAGGATGTACTCGTCGACTACCGTGGCCCCACTAGTATGATCTCATCATAGTCCCAGTAGTCGAGTACATATCCTAAGAGTTTTATCAACATGAAACATAGAGACAATCAGAGTACATGTTAAGATAAAGTACAACTAGATAGCATACTATCATGTCGAGCAAGAAAGTACTCCCTATATATGTCCAAGCATCCATTACAATATACATCGTATGTACAGTAATGGCCTCTAGGGCATACTGTTAGGTCCACGTTACCTCTCCCGGTTCTTTCGGGGTTGCGGAAACGGTGAAAACAATTTTTTGGGTTTTGGTAACATGGACTAGAAAACTCGGATCTTTGATAAACAACACACTAGCAACAACTACGAGCTTTAGCTACTCGGTTAGGGGGTTATACCTAGTCTTGAACTCCTTCTCTTCTTGTTGTTCTCCACCTTGCTTGCTCCTTTTAATAGTTTGTACGGCTCCTCCTCGTCGTCTCCTCTTTGTCGAAGATAGATCCACCCGAGGGTTCAAACTTGAGCTCCTACCTCAACCTAGATGTAACTAAGGTGCTTGGTTTGCTAAACCTAGAACCCTAGAAAGAGTAAAGAGTTGTCTTGGTGTTTTATCTCAAAGGAAAATGGTTCTCAACTCATGAGAGGGATTTTCCTTGAGCTAGAGGAAGAAGGAGAGCAATGGATGAGAGAAGATGCAAGTGAGAATGATACCATTTTACAACCATGCATTCATCTTTTAGAAAAATGATACTAATAATAATAATTAACAATTAATGATGGTGAGTTGATGAATGACCATTATCATTTCATTCATTAAATGCTTTGTGCAAAAAATAAGAAGCATCTTTGAAAACAAATGGTGGTGGTCAACAAGTCTGCTTTGGTCAACCGGTCAACTAAAGTCAACAAGTCAACAAAAGTCAAGAATTCAACTCAACCATGGCACAATAATTGTTAACTAATATTATTAATCATATTTTCTATTCTCAGTAGAGTTTGGAAAAAGACAACAGTCAACTGTGCATACACACCCGTACCATAACCCTAATGAGAATCCTCTGCCTCTGTCTCAGTCAACTGTGCATACACACCCGCATCCGTGTTCTGAGGAACACGAATACAATGAGATAAAACAAATCCCAAAACATATACTAGAATCTGGCTTAAACCAAAGCGCGCTAGTAATAACTGTCTGGACACCAAACGTGCACAAGTGCGCGGATGTGAACGAACCCCGTCGCAAAACCATGCGACCTCTAATCTGTTTTGCCCAAAGGCGAATAACCCTCTGTGTGGGACTCTAAAGACTCGACACTACGCTGACAGTGGGGTTAACCACAGACCGCAAGCGGCACTAGCTGTACGTAACGGTTCCCAGGTAGATGCCGATAAGAAGACTGATGAGGTGAACCCATTCGAACTCCTACTGAGCCTGTATGTGACAATCTCCGTACAGTCCGGTCTGTTCGTCTGAGAGTATCGCATGGCGGGCCTAGGGGGTGGCAAACGTCAGTCCCCTAATAGCGGTACAAGTCGTGTCGGGGTGTAGCCCAAAACACCCTGAGAAACTACTGGTAACACTACCAGCAAATCTTGCTTCCCCTGGCCAGGGACGACTATGTGTAATGGCTCTCCTAGACACAGCGCGATATCAACTCCCAATACCGGGAGAGACGAATCCTGTCTAACCGTCACTGCCTCCAAGTGCTTCGGGACTGTACCCAACTACTACCTGTTTGCACGACTCAGTAGAGCCGTGGTAGGGTAGTAATCAAAGAACAGTGGGAACACACTCGAGGCGAAGTGACAGTGTCAAGTCAGCGGACTAAGCTGTACTCATGTCACCTGGGAACTGTTAACTGATGATATGTATAATACTAACCAACAGTTCCCGACGAGTCCTGTCTAGTGTACTTGTAACCTAACGAGCAGCTGCATACTATCTCCAGTACGACGTACTGATGGCTGTGGGACAGACCATCTCCCCTGCTGGGAAGAGAAGCATATGCACCAGTTTACTCTGGAGTATCGATGCCCTGTCTGGATAATCCTACGACTAGGGACCAGAATAAGGATATGCTTATAGACTACCCAGCCTCCACGAGTATGATCGCCATCACAACGCGGTAGTCAAGCAAAGATCCTAAGGGCTCCGTTTTAGCGATATGTTAAAAGAAACATATACACATATTAATATAGAAACAAACCAAGTAGCATACTACTATATCGAGCAAGACTGTCGTAAAACCGTATATATATATATCCCAAGCTTCCAAAATGTATTATACAAACTAGTACTATACAATAATGGCTTCTAGGGCATACATATCTAACAATCTCCCACTTTCACTAAAGACCGCATACCCACCGTCTGCACTAGGGCCAGCTGCTGGCGTACCGCATACCCAATAGCTCAAAAATTCGCTCGAACTGTGTTTGAGGGAGGGCCTTTGTGAATGGATCCGCCGTGTTGTCTTTTGCGTCCACTCTCCGTACCTCGATCTCCTGGCGATCAATGATCTCCCTAATCAGGTGATACCGCCTTAAGATGTGTCTGGATTTCTGATGGGACCTTGGTTCCTTCGCTAAAGCTATAGTCTCATTGTTATCGCAATACAAAGGTATTGGGTCAACAATGGACGGAACCACCTGAAGTTCACTAATGAACTTCTTCATCCAGACCGCCTCTTTTGCGGCATCGCTTGCAGCAATGTATTCAACCTCCATCGTCGAGTCTGCGACGGTATCCTGTTTGGAACTCCTCCAACATACCGCCCCTCCATTGTGGGTAAACAAAAAACCCGAGACAGACTTGCTGTCATCTTTGTCACTCTGGAAGCTTGAATCGGTAATGGACTCGACCCTGAGGTCTCCATTACCGTAAACCAGGAACATCTCCTTAGTCCTTCTCAAGTACTTGAGAATGTTCTTCACTGCCGTCCAGTGGTCCTCACCTGGGTCTGACTGATACCGGCTTACCACGCTCAGTGCGTAAGCTACATCTGGTCTTGTACATAGCATCACATACATTATAGATCCTACCGCCGAAGCGTAGGGTATAGTGCTCATGCGAACCCTCTCCTCGTCAGTCTTAGGAGACATCTTCTTGGAGAGGGTAATTCCGTGCAATGCGGGTATGTTACCGCGCTTGGAATCCTCCATACTAAATCTCTTTAGTACGGTCTCTATGTACCTGGACTGCGAAAGTCCCAGTAGTCTCTTGGATCTATCTCTGTAGATCTTGATCCCCAGAATGTACGAGGCATCACCCAGGTCCTTCATGGAGAACCGTTGTGACAAAAATAGCTTGACCGATTGTAGCATAGGAATGTTATTTCCTATCAAAAGAATGTCGTCCACGTACAAGACTAGGAACACGACAGTTCGTCCTACAATCTTCTTATAGACACAAGGTTCATCTTCGTTCTTGATGAAATCAAATTCCTTGATTGCCTCATCAAAATAGATGTTCCAGCTCCGCAATGCCTGCTTTAATCCATAAATGGATTTAAGCAACTTGCACACCTTCCCACTGCTCCCACTGTCTACGAAACCTTCTGGCTGATCCATGTAAACGCACTCTTCCAAACAGCCGTTTAGAAAAGCCGTTTGACGAGTAGGATCCGAATGGATTTGATAGTCATGGAAGGCAGCAATGGCAAGTAGGATCCGAATGGATTTGAGCATAGCCACCGGAGAAAAAGTTTCGTCATAGTCCACACCAGGTCTTTGACGAAAACCTTTTGCAACGAGTCTAGCCTTATAGGTTTCAACCTGCCCATCAACACCAAGTTTCCTTTTGTAGATCCATTTGCATCCAACGGGTTTTACCCCAGGTGGAGCAATATCCAAGGTCCACACTTTATTGGCGTACATAGACTCCATTTCGGATTGCATTGCTTCCTGCCACTTATCAGAGTCCCTACTGATAATCGCCTGCCTGAAACTGGTAGGGTCATCTTCTTCCAAGATGCAATCCTCTCGATCCCCGTCTGTGAGAAAACCATAGTATCTCTCGGGCGGATGAGAAATCCTACCAGATCTGCGGAGTGGCTACGGTTCGTCTGGGACTATTGAATTTTCTGGTTCTGCTAAATCCTCAGTTTGAGTTTGTGGATCAGATATTTCATCCAGTTCTACCGTGCTCCTACTTATTTCTTTTGCAAGAAATTGCCACTCTAAAAAGGTGGCGCGACGAGCAACGAACACCTTATGTTCCTCAGTGTGGTAGAATAGATATCCCAGAGAATTTCTAGGATATCCCACAAACTTGCAAAAAACTGACCGTGCCTTAAGCTTGTCCGGATTTTGTACTTTTACATGGGCCGGACAACCCCATATCTTAATACGTTCAAGATACGGTTTTTTACCACTCCATATTTCATATGGAGTCTTAGGCACAGCTTTAGACGGAACCTGATTCAGTAAGTATGCCGCTGTTTCTAGCGCAAGTCCCCAGAATGAAAGAGGTAACTCAGCATTACTCATCATGGATCGAACCATATCCAATAGGGTACGATTCCTTCTCTCCGATACACCGTTGTGCTGTGGTGTATAAGGAGGAGTAAGCTGAAAGAGAATACCATTCTCTTTTAAGTAATCTCGGAATTCCGTGCTTAAGTACTCCCCTCCTCTATCAGACCGGAGGATCTTGATACTTTTGCCTCTCTGGTTCTCTACTTCGTTTCTGAATTCCTTGAATTTCTTAAAAGTTTCAGATTTGTGTTTCACAAGATACACATATCCGAATCTAAAGAGATCGTCAGTGAATGTGATGAAGTACGAGAACCCACCCCTTGCATGTATAGACATCGGACTACATACATCACTGTGTATGAGTCCCAAGAGCTCTGTTGCTCTTTCTCCATGTCCGGTGAACGGAGATTTGGTCATTTTCCTTTTGAGACAAGACTGACAAGTTTCATAAGATGAAAACTCGAACGTATTCAAGAGTCCATCTTTATGCAACTTAGTCTTTTCTCTCCGATATGACCAAGTCTACAATGCCACAAGTAGGATTTATTCGTATCTGAATTCTTCCTCTTGCGTGTGTTTTGTATATTGAGAACTGTATTCTGATTTAGAACGTAGATACCATTACACAGTGTACCTTCTGCAACCAGTACCTTATGAAGGTAAATGTTCATGATATTCCTATCAAGAACAAAGTTATATCCATCTTTATCGAGTAAAGAAACTGATATGATGTTGCAAACCATGGAAGGTACATAGTAGCAATCGTTCAAAATCATAGTATTGCCATTTTGCAACACTAGGCGATATTCACCGACGGCTGCAGCATTAACTTGTGCTCCGTTCACTACTCTGAGCGACATATCACCATGTGCAACTTTCCTACTTTTTCTCAGTCCCTGCAATAAATTACAGATATAAGATCCTGATCCGGTATCAAGTACCCAGGAGGTAGGGCTGACCGTAAAGCAGTTCTCAATTACAAGAACACCTGAAGTAGATGCAAAACCATGCTTCTTCTTCAACTGGGTATCCTTGGAATCCATACAATCCTCTTTCCCTTGCTCATACTTATGACTGTTGTCACAAGTTAGAGCCGAACCAACGTTCCCCAGCCCCGAATAAGAATTCGGATCGGTCAAGCGATACATTTTATTATCTTGATTAGGGTGTGAAATGGTTGCTACCTGGAGAGAAAGAAAAGAAACACTCAGCGTGCGCTCTTGCAAGATTAGATTGGTTTATTGATTTATCTAACCAGGATGGCTCCCACTGTTTCCTCAAATTCTTCTTCAAACCCTAAAAGAAGAACTAGTCAGGATTAATCGCACGTTACAATACTTGCTTAACCTTTCAGCTAGGATGGTGTTGGTACTTCGAGGGAGGTTTTCCAACGCTTTCGCGAAGTTCCTTAATTAAATAACCTTTTTTCCCTGGAGGCGTAACCCCGCTAACACCGTTCTAGACACCTACTTGGTTTATAGCATTGATTGTTAAGTGAAATAATCACCCGAGAGTAATCCAACTTATTAGTAGGATCGGGATCCAACTATCATTATGCGATGACCTAGATGGAATCCACTCTAGTCAACACTCCAGAAGGTATGCTAAATCTGCAAGTTTCAGTTTCTTTAGAAACTCCCGATGTGGATTTTTGCCCCTAACGGTTTATGACCTTGACAATGCCAATATATCATTAACCGCTAGTCAAGTTCGGCCCGTCATTATCTTGATTAACTTAGACCCACCCGCATATCTCTCGACAATGCCAACATAGCTATGCGACTGTCCTAAATAATCCGAAAAATAAAACTGCAAACAAGCAATACTTAGCTACCGATCACTACGCCTTGACAATGCCTAAATACGCAGCTCGAATACTAAGTAGTACTTGTAGGAAATGACGGAGGGCTACGGCTGGGTTTTTGGCGAAAAACCCGTTAACGTAATGAACTTGATATCGTTGAAGGAACCAGATAACCTTTTTGAAAATATAGTGGCGAAAACTTTTGCTAAAGAGGTCACTCCCTGTGATGGGATCTCGGCTCTTTCCTCGTCGAATGAGGTGCAGGATATTCTAAGCTGAATACCTCGATGCAAAGCAAGAATAATCGACTATAGTGAAGTTATTACCCTGACTCAAACTTTTGTCCAAGGGGTCACTCCCGATGAAGGGATCTCGTCCTTTGCCTTGTCGAATGAGGTGCTGGGCATTCATAACTGAATAACTCTGTGCAAAACAAAAGTGAACGTCCTTGCAATAACAGCTTTTTGAAAATTGTTCCAACAACGTCTTTTAAGTTTGTTTTCTTGCATTAATTTAATGTGTCCCATTAATTAATCCTACCATTGCAGAAAACAACGAAAAATATGACGTACGCTTATGCCATCTGCATTCGCCACGGGGTCCCGTCATCACCCGTTAGGTTACTTAACTAACGACAGAGCGGGGGCTGGACTAGTGCGGATGCAAAACATAAGCAACGCCTAAATAGTTATCATATATAGATATATTCAAATTTGTCAGATGCAATGATAGCCATTCCAGATCACAGATGAACACTTTGGATATACTAGGAATCTGCATTTCGTTCGAGCCAGCAACGAAAGACAGATTACACGGTCGCGATGAATAGCCAAATACCCCACCCTAGACCCCTACGGGTGCGGCAAACTACCCGCCAAATACCCGAAGTGAAGCAACCTCCCTCAACAATGTGAGGAGGCCACTCGGCACTTCGAGGTACCCGGTAGTTTGTGCACCCCTCCTTGGGTCTATTCTAGGAGCAAAAACAGTAAAAAAAATTATACAATGGCAGCTACAACCTCATCCCGGATGTGCGACCATAAAAATAATATTACATCAATTTACATATTACATGAATTGAAAGATAAAGAAAACTCTCATCTCACAACCCCCGGCTATTCATCCGCGACAATCCAACGAATTCATATACACAAACCACCAACATTACAGATCACAGATATGTATAACCCCCACTAATCGACGTATAGCGATTAGCAGACGTTCAATACATATATCACATCACAGATATA
This sequence comes from Agapanthus africanus, assembly GCA_030015575.1. Lineage (NCBI taxonomy): Eukaryota > Viridiplantae > Streptophyta > Magnoliopsida > Asparagales > Amaryllidaceae > Agapanthus > Agapanthus africanus. The sequence continues at coordinate 257,011,551 of CM057349.1, read as the reverse complement.
ACCCATTAGCCAAAGTCTACAGAAAATCGTTCAAAATATGGATTTGTAACCACCCTAAAAACAAATTTTGTTCTCTGGAAATTCTGGGCAGAAACAAACCATTCTAAAAAATCACAAAACACCAACATAAGAACACTGCAAGAAGTTTGACCCATGGCCGAGTCAACTCGGCCGTGGATCCGCGGCAAGAGCATGCTCTTGCCGCGGTTCCGCGGTGAGTTAAGCGACTCACTAGATCAAATTTCTTTCTTGTTCTGTAAAAACCCTGAGCCGATTTTTAGCATGTGATTTATTATTTTTTGAACAGATCTAAAAATCGGCAGAAAGTTAGCTTTTTCGGCGTGTTTTGCGGTTTTTTTTGTCCGATAGAAATTCTAGATACTTTGCTAACATGCTAGTGTGTGTTTAGCTAGGCTCTGACACCACTGTTGGGTCCACGTTACCTCTCCCGCTTCTTTCGGGGTTGCGGAAACGGTGAAAAACAATTTTTTGGGTTTTGGTAACATGGACTAGAAAACCCGGATCTTTGCTAAACAACACACTAGCAACAACTACGAGCTTTAGCTACTCGGTTAGGGGGTTATACCTAGTCTTGAACTCCTTCTCTTCTTGTTGTTCTCCTCCTTGCTTGCTCCTTGTAATAGTTTGTACGGCTCCTCCTCGTCGTCTCCTCTTTGTCGAAGATAGATCCACCCGAGGATTCGAACTTGAGCTCCTACCTCAACCTAGAGATAACTAAGGTGCTTGGTTTGCTAAACCTAGAACCCTAGAAATAGTAGAGAGTAGTCTTGGTGTTTTATCTCAAAGGAAAATGGTTCTCAACTCATGAGAGGGATTTTCCTTGAGCTAGAGGAAGAAGGAGAGCAATGGATGAGAGAGAAGATGCAAGTGAGAATGATACCATTTTACAACCATGCCCTCATCTTTTAGAAAAATGATACTAATAATAATAATTAACAATTAGTGATGGTGAGTTGATGAATGACCATTATCATTTCATTCATTAAATGCTTTGTGCAAAAAATAAGAAGCATCTTTGAAAACAAATGATGGTGGTCAACAAGTCTACTTTGGTCATCCGGTCAACTAAACTCAACAAGTCAACAAAAGTCAAGAATTCAACTCAACCAAGGCACAATAATTGTTAACTAATATTATTAATCATATTTCCTATTCTCATTAGGGTTTGGAAAAAGACAACAGTCAACTGTGCATACACACCCGTAACCATAACCCTAATGAGAATCCTCTGCCTCTGTCTCAGTCAACTGTGCATACACACCCGCATCCGTGTTCCGAGGAACACGAATACAATGAGATAAAACAAATCCCAAAACATATACTAGAATCTGGCTTAAACCACAGCGCGCTAGTAATAACTGTCCGGACACCAAACGTGCACAAGTGCGCGGATGTGAACGAACCCCGTCGCAAAACCATACGACCTCTATTATGTTTTGCCCAAAGGCAAATAACCCTCTGTGTGGGACTCTAAAGACTCGACACTATGCTGGCAGTAGGGTTAACCACAGACCGCAAGCGGCACTAGCTGTACGTAACGGTCCCTAGGTAGATGCTGATAAGAAGACTGATGAGGTGAACCCATCCGAACTCCTACTGAGCCTGTATATGACAATCTCCGTACAGTCCGGTCTGTTCGTCTGAGAGTATCGCATGGCGGGCCTAACGGGGTGGCAAACGTCAGTCCCCTAACAGCAGTACAAGTCATGTCGGAGTGTAGCCTAAAACACCCTGAGAAACTACTGGTAACATTACCAGGAAATCTCGCTTGCCCTGGCCAGGGACGACTATGTGTAATGGCTCTCCTAGACACAGCGCGATATCAACTCCCGATACCGGGAGAGACGAATCTTGTCTAACCGTCACTGCCTCCAAGTGCTTCGGGACTGCACCCAACTACTACCTGTTTGCACGACTCAGTAGAGCCGTGGTAGGGTAGTAATCCAAGAACAGTGGGAACACACTCGAGGCGAAGTGACAGTGTTGTTGGAGATAGTGCCCTCAAAGTCAATTATTGGATCGCAGGTAGGTGATTGCAATGATTGAGGCAGGACCTATACCGATATGACAGTCTTGCTCAAGATGATAGTATGCTATCTGGTTTGTCTTTATCATCATATACATGCTTTAGTTCACTATTGCATGATGATAGAGCCCATAGGATTCTGCTTGACAGCCAGCAGTATGATGGCGATCATATACGTGGGAGCTGGGGTCTATAAGTACATCCTTAAAAGTGTCCCTAGTCGTGGGAGTTTCAAGACAGGCCATCGATACTCCAGAGTTGACTAGTGTATACAGTCGAGACCCCGACGAGGGGCGGTGGCCGGTCTCACAAGCCACTGGTGTCAGTTGGATCACCTAAGATGTATACAGGTGCTCATTAGGTTATGAGTACACCGGACAGGACTCGCCGGGAATCTGCTAGTTGGCATTATACATATCGTCAGATAGCAATTCCCTGGTGACATGTGTACAGGTTAGTTCATCGACCTGAGATCGTCATTTGTCTCGTGTGAGTTCCCACTGTGCTTAGATTACTACCCTACCACGCTCAAAGAAGTTGTGCAAACAGGTTTTAGTTGGGTACAGTCCCGAGCCACATTGGAGGCAAGTGAGCGGATCGTCGGGGATTCGTCTCTCTCGGTATTGGGGGTTGATGTCGCGCAGTGCATGGGTGGCCATCACTAGGAATCCTCGGCCGAGGTAGTGGAGAATTACTGATTCGGATCAGTAGTTTCTCAGGTGGTGATGGGCTTCATACCGACACGATTTATCGCGTTATTAGGGGTCTGAGTTTATCCACCCCCTAAGACTCGATATGCGATACTCTTTAGACGAATGGACCGGACTGTATATACATTGTCACTGTCAGGCTCAGTAGGGTTTATAGATGAGTTCGCTCGTCAGCTTCCCTTCCAATCAATACATAGGCAAAACGTTACGTGCAGCTTGTACCTCTGACATGCCAGTGGTTATACCCAGTGCCAGTGTGTTGATGAGTCATTAGAGTCCCCCACAGACACTTTCCCAAGTTCGGGCGAAACGTTGTAGAGGCCGTATGGTGATATGGCAAGGTTCGGAAAAAACACGTGCGTTTTCGCACGTGTCGTTTTTCGGGCAGATAATACTGGTAGGCTTTGGTTTAAGCCGGAACCCAGTATTATACTGTGTAGATATAATATCTTTGTCTCAGTTGTATTTGTATTCGGTAATAATACAAATGCGGGTATGTTTATACTGATACGGGGTTATCCTGAAATTCGTTTCAGGATCACTTTTGGAAGTTGCCAGTTTCCAGTTTTCTATCAGCCGTATTTTGACATTCAGTTAAATACGGATTTATCTTTTCTTCATGTGGTGAGTCGTGTTCTAGAAGGTTCTAGAGAGGGTGACAAGGCTTTTGTAAGTCAATGCTACCTCTCCCGGTACTTTCGGGCATGCGGAATTTGGTGAAAAACAATTTTCTAGAAGCGGTAACATGGACTCAAAACCGGATCTTTGTTAAACATCTAACTAACAACCTAACTAGGAGTTGTTAACTACTCGATTAGGGGGTTATACCTTTCTTTCTTGAACTCCTTCGTCTTCAAACCTCGATGGTGTACGGATCGGCTTCACCCCGTCGTCTCCTTGCGCCGAAGATCGATCCACCCGAAAGCTTCTACCTTTGGCTTCTTCTTCGAGCTTTGAAGAAACTAGTTTACTCGGTTTGCCAAAACTTGTGAACTAGAGTGAGTAGAGGAGAGTGTGTTGGGATTTTATCTATGGTTCTTGGTTTTCAACACATGAGACAAGTGAACCATAGACTAAAGAGAGGGAGAGGAAGAGGAAGAGGATGAGAGCTCAAGAACAAGAGAGAGAATGAAAATGATAGAAAATGAGAAAGACTTTTCTCTCTTGGCTCTCATAATCCAAAGCCATCATAACAAATCATAGCAATCAAGTATTATGTGATGGTTTAAGCTACAATAGCCATATCATTTCATGCAAAAGAGATCAAGCAAGCAAAAAGCCTTTGCCATGAAATGATAGCCATTGTCATCATGATGGTCAACTAGTCCAACCTAGTCAACCGGTCAACAAAGTCAACAAGTCAACGAAGTCAACCCCTCAACAACCATGTCACCATAATACTTAAATAATATTATTGTTAATCATATATCATATTCTCATTAGGGTTTAGCAAAAAGTCAATGGTCAACAGTCAACAGTCAACAACCCTAATGAGAATCCTCTGCCTTTGTCTCTCCGTCAACTGTGCATACACACCCGCATCCGCGTTCAGAGGAACACGAATACATACTGGATAAAACCAATCCCAAAACGTACACTAGGATCTGGCTTAAACCAAAGCCCGCTAGTGTTAACTGTCCGGACACTAAACTTGCACAAGTGCACGGATGTGACCGAACCCTGTCGCAAAACCATGCGACCTGTCGCAAAACCATGCGACCTCTACTCTTTTGCCTAAAGGCGAATAGCTTTCTGTGTGGGACACTAAAGACTCGACACTACGCTGGCAGTGGGTTTAACCACAGACCGCAAGCGGCACTAGCTGTGCGTAACGGTCCCCAGGTAGATGCCGACAAGAAGACTGACGAGGTGAAATCCATCTGAACTCCTACTGAGCCTGAATGTGACAGTCTCCGTACAGTCCGGTCTGTTCTTCTGATACATCACATGGCGGGCCTAGGGGCGGTAAACGTCAGTCCCCTAATAGCGGTACATGTCGTGTCGGAGTGAAGCCCAAAACACCCTGAGATAACACTGGAAGCCTACCAGTATATCTCGCTTGCCCTGGCCAGAGACTACTCGTGTAATGGCTCTCCTAGACGGAGCGCGATGTCAACCCCCAATACCGGGAGAGACGAATCCTGTCTAACCGTCACTGCCTCCAAGTGCTTCGGGACTGCACCCAACTACTACCTGTTTGCACGACTCCTTTGAGCCGTGGTAGGGTAGTAATCTAAGTACAGTGGGAACACACTCGAGGCGAAGTGACAGTGTCAAGTCAGCGGACTAAGCTGTACTCATGTCACCTGGGAACTGATAACTGACGATAGGTAGTCCTGTCCAGTGTACTCGTAACCTAACGAGCACCCGCATACTATCTCCAGTACGACGTACTGATGGCTGTGGGACAGACCATCTCCCACTCTGGGATGAGAAGCGAATGCGCTAGTCTACTCCGTAGTATCGATGCCCTGTCTCGATAGTCCTGCGACTAGGGACCTGCATAAGGATGTGCTTATAGATTACCCAGCCCCCACTAGTGTGACTGCCATCACAACGCTGGTAATCAAGCAAAGATCCTAAGGGCTCCACTAATGTGTATAGGTGATATAATAAAATAAACACATGTACACATTGAAGTAGAAACAAACCAAGTAGCATACTACTATCTTGAGCAAGATTGTTTATATAAGGTGAATATCCCAAGCTTCCATTAAGTAATATACAAACTAGTATGATACAGTAATGGCCTCTAGGGCATATACACTAACAATCTCCCACTTGCATTAAGGCCATATACTGGCGTATCGAAGACCTATCATCTCGATCAGCCGCTCGAACTGAGTCTGGGGCAAGGCCTTGGTGAATGGATCTGCAGTGTTATCTTCTGAAGCAACCCTCCGAACCTCGATCTCCTGGCGATCCACGATCTCCCTGATCAGGTGATACCGCCTCAAGATGTGTCCGGATCTCTGATAGGACCTGGGTTCCTTCGCTAAAGCTATAGCCCCGTTGTTGTCGCAATACAGAGGTATTGGATCAACAATGGACGGAACCACCTGAAGTTCTTTCAAGAACTTCCTCATCCAGACAGCTTCTTTTGCGGCATCAGATGCAGCGATGTATTCCGCTTCCAACGTCGAGTCTGCAACGGTTTCCTGTTTGGAACTCTTCCAACACACCGCCCCTCCATTGAGGGTAAAGACAAAACCCGACATGGACTTGGAATCATCCTTGTCACTCTGGAAGCTGGAGTCAGCAAAGGCCTCTATCTGGAGGTCTTTTCCGCCATACACCAAGAACATCTCCTTAGTCCTTCTCAGGTACTTGAGAATGTTCTTTACCGCTATCCAGTGTTTCTCCCCAGGGTTTATCTGATACCGGCTTACTACACTAAGTGCATAAGCTACATCCGGTCTGGTACACAACATCGCATACATTATAGAGCCTACCGCAGAAGCGTAGGGTATAATGGACATGCGATCCCTCTCCAAATCAGTCTTGGGAGACATCTCTTTTGAGAGGGTGATCCCGTGACAAGCCGGTAGGTTACCGCGCTTGGAATCTTCCATACTGAATCTTTTCAGTATGGTGTCGATGTACCTGGACTGCGAAAGTCCTAATATCCTCTTGGATCTATCACGATGGATCCGGATCCCCAGGATGTATGGGGCATCAACCAGGTCTTTCATGGAGAACCTGTGTGACAAGAACACCTTGACAGATTGTAGCATAGGAATGTCATTTCCTATTAAGAGAATGTCATCCACGTATAAAACGTGGAATACTACAGTTCTCGCTACAAATCTACTATAGATGCATGGTTCATCTGGATTTTTGATAAAGCCAAATTCCTTGACCGTCTCATCAAAACAGATGTTCCAACTCCGCGATGCCTGCTTTAGTCCATAGATGGACTTAAGCAACTTGCACACCTTTCCGCTGCTCCCACTCTGAATGAAACCCTCTGGCTGGTCCATATAAACACACTCCTCTAAATTTCCATTTAGAAAAGCGGTCTTTACGTCCATCTGCCAAATCTCATAATCGTGGAAGGCAGCAATGGCAAGAAGGATCCGAATGGATATCAGCATAGCTACTGGAGAAAAGGTTTCGTCATAGTCCAAACCAGGTCTTTGACGAAAACCCTTTGCAACAATTCTAGCTTTATAGGTCTCAACCTGTCCATCTACACCAATCTTCCTTTTGAAGATCCACTTGCATCCTACGGGTTTTACCCCGTCTGGAGCAATGTCCAACGTCCATACTTTGTTGGTGTACATGGACTCCATTTCGGTCCGCATTGCATCCAGCCATTTTACAGAGTCAACGCTCTGAACGGCCTGCTGGAAGCTAGTAGGCTCATCATAATCTATGATGCAATCCTCTCTATCCCCGTCTATGAGAAAACCGTAGTATCTCTCGGGCGGATGAGACTGCCTACTACTCCTGCGGAGCGGCGTAGGAATGTCCTGTTCTTTTGAACCCTCTGGTTCTACTAAGCTTTCAGTAATAGTCTGTGGTTCTGGAATTTCTTCCAGTTCTACTGTGCTCCCACTAATTTCCTTTTCCAAGAACTGGTGTTCTAGAAAGTGGGCATTACGAGAAACAAGGACTTTTTGTTCCTCTGCGTGGTAGAAAAGATACCCCCTGGTGTTCTTTGGGTATCCCACAAACTTGCGCAGTACTGAGCATGCCTCGAGTTTGTCCGCATGCTGCTTTTTGACAAAAGCTGGACATTCCCAGATCTTCAGATATTGAAGATAGGGTTTCTTCCCACTCCATAACTCATATGGTGTGGTAGGCACTGTCTTAGTGGGAACTCGGTTCAAAAGGTATGCGGCTGATTCTAGCGCATATCCCCAGAATGATCGCGGTAACTCAGCGTTACTCATCATGGACCGTACCATATCCAATAGGGTTCGGTTCCGTCTCTCCGATACACCGTTATGTTGCGGAGTGTATGGAAGAGTAAGCTGAGAGAGAATTCCATTCTCTTTTAAATAGTCCAGGAACTCGGCACTCAAGTATTCACCACCTCGATCCGATCTTTGAATCTTGATACTTTTGTCGGTTTGTTTTTCTACTTCATTCTTATATTCCTGGAACTTTCCAAAGGCTTCGGATTTATGTTTCATTAAGAATACATGTCCGAACCTTGAAAAATCATCCGTAAAAGTAATGAAGTAAGAAAAACCGCTTCGCACATGTGTAGACATTGGACCGCACACGTCGCTGTGTACGAGTCCCAAGAGCTCGCTCGCTCTTACTCCGTGTCCAGTGAACGGAGACTTTGTCATCTTTCCTTTGAGACAGGATTAACAAGTGGCATACGATTGATATTCGAACGAATTCAAATATCCTTCTGTATGTAACTTCGTCAACCTTCTCTCATTGATGTGACCCAGTCTACAATGCCATAAGAAAGTCTGATTGATTTCTAGAGACTTTCTTTTGTGTGTATTCTGGACATTGAAAATCTGTGGTTGGTTTAATACATATATACCATTGCTCAATGTACCTGACCCAATCAGAATTTGATTAAGGTGAATGTTTACAACATTGCTTACAAACGCAAATTCATAACCTTCTTTAGAAACCAAAGATACAGAAATGATATTACAAGTTGCGTTGGGTACAAAATAGAAATTACGCAAAACCAAAACATGTCCATCTGACATTCCCAGGTGATAGTCCCCCACGGCCTTAGCATCCATGCTAGCTCCGTTTGCAACTTTGAGGGTCATGTCACCTGCCTTCAAAACCCTACGGTTTCTCAACGCCTGCAAAGAATTACAGATATGAGATCCCGATCCGGTATCCAATACCCAGGAAGTAGAGTTTATTGAAAGACAGTTTTCAATAACATACACACCTGAAGCTGAAGCCGCAACCTGCTTCAGATCCTGTGTTCTGGCCTTCCAAGCCCTGCAATCTTTCTTCCAGTGTCCACTCTTATGACAATAGAAGCATTCTTCTTTATCCACAAGCTTCCCCACTTTCTTTGTTGCTTTTGCCTTTCCCTTCGTATCCACTTTACTAACACCGCCCTTTGGTTTGGCGGGGGCTTTCTTCTTCTTTCCCTTGGCTTTCGCTTTGGACCTAAAAGAAGAAGATCCTCCTACAAACAAAGTGGATGTTTCCCTACCTTTCTGTAGGGTGCCCTCTGCGCTCCTCAGCATGTTGAGGAGTTCTGAAAGTTCAACTTCCTTTTCTTGTAAGTTGAAGTTCAGTATAAACTGGGCGTAAGTGGAAGGAAGGGACTGGAGAATCAAGTCCGTATAGAGCTCATTCTCCAACGTGGTCCCAAGGTCCGCGAGCTCCTCAATGTAGCCAAACATCTTAAGCACGTGTTCCGCTACCGATGATCCAACGGCCAATCTTGCCGAAAATAACTTCTTCGACACTTCGTATCTTGCGATACGAGATTGCTCTCCATACAGTTCTTTTGTATGGAGAAATATGGATTCGAGGTCCATATTCTCGTGCCTCCTCTGATGTTCGTTGTCCATAGAGGCAAGCACGAGGCACTTGGCCTTCGCGCAGTCTAGTTCTCAGGTCTTACGGATTTCCTTATCCGCGACGCTGGTTTTGGGACCTGGGACAGGGGGAGCTTTGGTGGTAAGAAGATACCCTAGCTTGTCGTAAGTGATTGCCATCTTGACATTCCTGAGCCAATCTTTGTAGTTTGGCCCTGTCAGTATGTTTTTATCTAGAAGTAACTTAAGTCCAGTCATGTCGATTGGTCGCTGCAATTAGGAGAGAGAGAAGAAACACTCAGCATGATGCTCTTGCAAGTTTAGAGTGGTTTTTAGTTTGTCTAAACAGGATGGCTCCCACTGTCTCTCGAATCCCTCCTCAAACCAAAAAGAAAGAATTAGTCAGGATCAATCTCACCGTACAATTCTTGCTTAACCGTTCGGCCAGGCTGGTGTCGGTACTTCGAGGGAAGTTTTCCAACGCTTTCGCGAATTTCCTTAATTAAATAACCTCTTTTCCCTGTGGGCGTAGCCCCGCTAACACCTTTCTAGACACCTACTTAGTTTATAACATTGATCGTTAAGTGAGAAATTTCCCGAGGAGTAGCATATATTCACAGTAGGATCGGGATCCAAATATCATCGCGTGACAAAACTGAAGGAATCCTACCAGAATCATCACACTCCAAATGATATGCAGCGCTAGCAAGTTTCAGTACTTATGAAACTCCCGATGTGGATTTTTGCCTCATGCTCTTATGACCTTGGCGTGAGGTCAAAATGTTATAAGTCACATGTCAAGTTCTTCCCATCATTATCCAGGTTAATTTGAACCCACCCGTACCTACCCTTGACGTAGGCCAAAATGGCAGTACGACTGTCTCAAACCAATGCATTCTATCTATGCAACAGATAAATATCCGGCGGCTACCAATCACTATGCCTTGGCGTGAGGTCAAAATACATAGCTTGAATACTACCGAATATTTAACTGAAATGATGGAGGGCTACGGATGGTTTTGGCGAAACCGTGAACGTAGTGAACTTGATATAATCGATGGAACTAGATAGCTTTTAAAAGGAGTGGCTCAAGCTCCGCATTTAAAAGTTGGTTTTGAAAAGAACCGAGTGGTTTTTCGAAAGTGTTCCAACGACTTTTACTTGGTTTATTTTCTTGCATTAGTTCTATTAATGGATATTTTCTTGCATTAGTTCTTTTAATGCGTCCCATCATTTAATCCTACCATTGCAGAAAACAACCAAAATATGACGTACGCTTATGCCATTCGCATTCGTCACGGGGCCTCGTCATTACCCGTTAGGTTACTTAACTAACGACAGAGCGGGGGCTGGGCTAGCGCGGCTGTAAAATATAAGCAACGCCTAAATAATATCAAATATAGATATATTGCAATGATAGCCATTTCAGATCACAGATGAACACATTGGATATACTAGGAACCCGCAATTCGTACGAGCCTGTAACGAAAAGCAGATTACACGGTCGCGGTGAATAGCCAATACCCCACCCAAGACCCCTACGGGTGCGGCAAACTACCCGCCAAGTACCCGAAGCGGAGCAATCTCCCTCAACACCGTGAGTAGGCCACTCGGCTCTTCGAGATACCTGGTAGTTTGTGCACCCCCTCCATTGGTCTATCCTAGGAGCAAAAACAGTAAAAAGAAATTATACAATGACGGCTATAACCCCGACCCGGTTGTGAGGCCATACAAATAATTATTACATCAATTTACAAAATTACATGAATTGAAAGAAAAGAAAACTCTCGTCTCACAACCCCCGGCTATTCACCCGCGACAATCCAATGAATTCATATACACATTCCAGCAACATTACAGATCACAGATTTGTATAACCCCCACTAATCGATATATAGCGATTAGCAGACGTTCAATACAAATATCACATCACAGATAAAAACCCGTCAGCTTAAGTCTTAAGAAACTCGATCAAAATACGGTTTTTAAAGCCCCAAAAACAAAATTTTCTTTCTGGAAAATCTGGGCTGAAAAAACATATACCAAAATTCCCAAAATACCCCACTGAACAAACTGCAACCAAAATTTCCCACAGTCGAGTCAACTCGGCCGCGGAACCGCGGCGGGAGCACGCTCCCGCCGCGTTTCCGCGGTGCTTTGATCGGATCAGTGGATGAAATTTTTGCAGTTTGCTATAAAAACCCTGAGCCGAATTTTAAAGTATGATTTATCATTTTTGGAACAGAGTAAAAATTCGACAGCAAGCATGAATTCCGGGTTCATTTCGGGACTTTTTCTCCGATCGAATTTCTAGCTACTATGCTAACATGTTAGATAGAGTTTAACTAGGCTTTGATACCACTGTAAGTCCATGCTACCTCTCCCGGTACTTTCGGGCATGCGGGATTTGGTGAAAAACAATTTTCTAGAGGCGGTAACATGGACTCAAAACCGGATCTTTGTTAAACATCTAACTAACAACCTAACTAGGAGTTGTTAACTACTCGATTAGGGGGTTATACCTTTCTTTCTTGAACTCCTTCGTCTTCAAACCTCGATGGTGTACGGATCGGCTTCACCCCGTCGTCTCCTTGCGCCGAAGATCGATCCACCCGAAAGCTTCTACATTTGGCTTCTTCTTCGAGCTTTGAAGAAACTAGTTCACTCGGTTTGCCAAACCTTGTGAACTAGAGTGAGTAGAGGAGAGTGTGTTGGGATTTTATCTATGGTTCTCGGTTCTCAACACATGAGACAAGTGAACCATAGACTAAAGAGAGGAAGAGCAAGAGGAAGAGGATGAGAGCTCAAGAACAAGAGAGAGAATGAAAATGATAGAAAATGAGAAAGGCTTTTCTCTCTTGGCTCTCATAATCCAAAGCCATCATAACAAATCATAGCAATCAAGTATTATGTAATGGTTTAAGCTACAATACCCATATCATTTCATGCACAAGAGAAGAAGCAAGAAAAAAGTCTTTGCCATGAAATGATAGCCATTGTCATCATGATGGTCAACTAGTCCACCCTAGTCAACCGGTCAACAAAGTCAACAAGTCAACAAAGTCAACCCCTCAACAACCATGTCACCATAATACTTAATTAATATTATTGTTAATCATATATCATATTCTCATTAGGGTTTAGCAAGAAGTCAATGGTCAACAGTCAACAGTCAACAACCCTAATGAGAATCCTCTGCCTCTGTCTCTCCGTCAACTGTGCATACACACCCGCATCCGCATTCAGAGGAACATGAATACATACTGGATAAAACCAATCCCAAAACGTACACTAGGATCTGGCTTAAACCAAAGCCTGCTAGTGTTAACTGTCCGGACACTAAACGTGCACAAGTGCACGGATGTGACCGAACCCTGTCGCAAAACAATGCGACCTGTCGCAAAACCATGCGACCTCTACTCTTTTGCCTAAAGGCGAATAGCTTTCTGTGTGGGACACTAAAGACTCGACACTACGCTGGCAGTGGGTTTAACCACAGACCGCAAGCGGCACTAGCTGTGCGTAACGGTCCCCAGGTAATGCCGACAAGAAGACTGACGAGGCGAAACCCATCTGAACTCCTACTGAGCCTGAATGTGACATTCTCCGTACAGTCCGGTCTGTTCGTCTGATACATCGCATGGCGGGCCTAGGAGGCGGTAAACGTCAGTCCCCCAATAGCGGTACAAGTCGTGTCAGAGCGAAGCCCAAAACACCCTGAGATAACACTGGAAGCCTACCAGTATATCTCGTTTGCCCTGGCCAGGGACTACTCGTGTAATGGCTCTCCTAGACACAACGCGATGTCAACCCCCAATACCGGGAGAGATGAATCCTGTCTAACCGTCACTGCCTCCAAATGCTTCGGGACTGCACCCAACCACTACCTGTTTGCACGACTCCTTTGAGCCGTGGTAGGGTAGTGATCAAAGTACAGTGGGAACACACTCGAGGCGAAGTGACAGTGTCAAGTCAGCGGACTAAGCTGTACTCATGTCACCTGGGAACTGATAACTGACGATAGGCATAATACCAACTAGTCAGTTCCCGACGAGTCCTGTCCAGTGTACTCGTAACCCAACGAGCACCCGCATACTATCTCAAGTACGACGTACTGACGGCTGTGGGACAGACCGTCTCCCACACTGGGATGAGAAGCGCATGCGCTAGTCTACTCTGGAGTATCGATGCCCTGTCTCGATAGTCCTGCGACTAGGGACCTGCATAAGGATGTGCTTATAGATTACCCAGCCCCACTAGTGTGACAGCCATCACAATGCTGGTAATCAAGCAAAGATCCTAAGGGCTCCACTAATGTGCATAAGTGGTATACAAAAATAAACACATGTACACATTGAAGCAGAAACAAACCAAGTAGCATACTACTATTTTGAGCAAGATTGTATATACAAGGTGAATATCCCAAGCTTCCATTAAGTAATATACAAACCAGTATAATACAGTAATGGCCTCTAGGGCATATACACTAACAATCTCCCACTTGCACTAAGGCCATGTACTGGCGTATCGAAGACCTATCATCTCGATCAGCCGCTCGAACTGAGTCTGGGGCAAGGCCTTGGTGAATGGATCTGCAGTGTTATCTTCTGAAGCGACTCTCCGAACCTCGATCTCCTGGCGATCCACGATCTCCCTGATCAGGTGATACCGCCTTAAGATGTGTCTGGATCTCTGATGGGACCTGGGTTCCTTCGCTAAATCTATAGCCCCGTTGTTGTCGCAATACAGAGGTATTGGATCAACAATGGACGGAACCACCTGAAGCTCTTTCAAGAACTTCCTCATCCAGACAGCTTCTTTTGCGGCATCAGATGCAGCGATGTATTCCGCTTCCATCGTCGAGTCTGCAACGGTTTCCTGTTTGGAACTCTTCCAACACACCGCCCCTCCATTGAGGGTAAAGATAAAACCCTACATGGACTTGGAATCATCCTTGTCACTCTGGAAGCTGGAGTCAGCAAAGGCCTCGATCTGGAGGTCTTTTCCGCCATACACCAAGAACATCACCTTAGTCCTTCTCAGGTACTTGAGAATGTTCTTTACTGCTATCCAGTGTTTATCCCCAGGGTTAGACTGATACCGGCTTACCACACTCAGTGCATAAGCTACATCCGGTCTGGTACACAACATCGCATACATTATAGAGCCTACCGCAGAACCGTAGGGTATAATCGACATGCGATCCCTCTCCAAATCAGTCTTGGGAGACATCTCTTTAAAGAGGGTGATCCCGTGACAAGCCGGCAGATTACCGCGCTTGGAATCTTCCATACTGAATCTTTTCAGTATGGTGTCGATGTACCTGGACTGTGAAAGTCCTAATATCCTCTTGGATCTGTCACGGTAGATCCGGATACCCAGAATGTATGAGGCATCACCCAGGTCTTTCATGGAGAACCTGTGCGACAAGAACCCTTTCACAGATTGTAGCATAGGAATGTCATTTTCTATTAAGAGAATGTCATCCACGTATAAAACGAGGAATATTACAGTTCTCGCTACAAATCTACTATAGATGCATGGTTCATCTGGATTTTTGATAAAGCCAAATTCCTTGACCGTCTCATCAAAACAGATGTTCTAACTCTGGGATGCCTGCTTTAGTCCGTAAATGGACTTAAGCAACTTGCACACCTTTCCGCTGCTCCCACTCTGAATGAAACCCTCTGGTTGGTCTATATAGACACACTCCTCTAAATTTCCATTTAGAAAAGCGGTCTTTACGTCCATTTGCCAGATCTCATAATCGTGGAAGGCAGCAATGGCAAGAAGGATCCGAATGGATTTCAGCATAGCCACTGGAGAAAAGGTTTCGTCATAGTCCAAGCCAGGTCTTTGACGGAAACCCTTTGCAACAAGTCTAGCTTTATAGGTCTCAACCTGTCCATCTACACCAATCTTCCTTTTGAAGATCCACTTGCATCCTACGGGTTTTACCCCATCTGGAGCAATGTCCAACGCCCATACTTTGTTGGTGTACATGGACTCCATTTCGGTCCGCATTACATCCAGCCATTTTACCGAGTCGACGCTCTGAACGGCTTGCTGGAAGCTAGTAGGCTCATCATAATCTATGATGCAATCCTCTCTATCCCCGTCTATGAGAAAACCGTAGTATCTCTCGGGCGGATGAGACTGCCTACTACTCCTGCGGAGCGGCGTAGGAATGTCCTGTTCTCTTGAACCCTCTGGTTCCACTAAGCTTTCAGTAATAGTCTGTGGTTCTGGAATTTCTTCCAGTTCTACTGCGCTCCCACTAATTTCCTTTTCCAAGAACTGGTGTTCTAGAAAGTGGGCATTACGAGAAACAAGGACTTTTTGTTCCTCTGCGTGGTAGAAAAGATACCCCCTGGTGTTCTTTGGGTATCCTACAAACTTGCACAGTACTGAGCGTGCCTCGAGTTTGTCCGCATGCTGCTTTTTGACAAAAGCTGGACATCCCCAGATCTTTAGATATTGAAGATAGGGTTTCTTCCCACTCCATAACTCATAAGGTGTGGTAGGCACAGTCTTAGTAGGAACTCGGTTCAAAAGGTACGCAGCTGATTCTAGCGCATACCCCCAGAATGATCGCGGTAACTCAGCGTTACTCATCATGGACCGAACCATATCCAATAGGGTTCGGTTCCGTCTTTCCGATACACCGTTATGTTGCGGAGTGTATGGAGGAGTAAGCTGAGAGAGAATTCCGTTCTCTTTTAAATAGTCCAGGAACTCGGCACTTAAGTATTCTCCACCTCGATCCGATCTTAGAATCTTGATACTTTTGCCGGTTTGGTTTTCTACTTCATTCTTATATTCCTGGAACTTTCCAAAGGCTTCGGACTTATGTTTCATTAAGAAGACATAACCGTACCTTGAAAAGTCATCTGTAAAAGTGATGAAGTAAGAATAACCGCTTCGCGCATGCGTAGACATTGGACCGCACACGTCACTGTGTATGAGTCCCAAGAGCTCGCTCGCTCTTACTCCGTGTCCAGTGAACGGAGTCTTTGTCATCTTTTCTTTGAGACAGGATTGACAAGTGGCATACGATTGATATTCGAACGGATTCAAATATCCTTCTGTATGTAACTTCATCAACCTTCTCTCATTGATGTGACCCAGTCTACAATGCCATAAGAAAGTCTGATTTATTTCCGGAGACTTTCTTTTGTGTGTATTCTGGACGTTGAAAACCTGTGGTTGGTTTAATACGTATATACCATTACTCAATGTACCTGACCCAATCAAAACTTGATTAAGGTGAATGTTTACAACATTACTTAGAAACGCAAATTCATAACCTTCTTTAGAAACTAAAGATACAGAAATGATATTACAAGTTGCGTTGGGTACAAAAAAGCAATTACGCAAAACCAAAACATGTCCATCTGACATTCCCAGGTGATAGTCCCCCACGGCTTTAGCATCCATGCTAGCGCCGTTCGCAACTCTGAGGGTCATGTCACCTGCCTTCAAAACCCTACGGTTTCTCAACGCCTGCAAAGAATTGAAGATATAAGATCCTGATCCGGTATCCAATACCCAGGAAGTAGAGTTAATTGAAAGACAGTTTTCAATAACATACACACCTGAAGCTGAAGCCGCAACCTGCTTCAATTCCTGTGTTCTGGCTTTCCAAGCCCTGCAATCATTTTTCCAGTGACCTTTCTTATGACAATAGAAGCATTCTTCCTTATCCACAAGCTTCCCCGCTATCTTTGTTGCTTTTGCTTTTCCCTTCGTATCCACTTTACTAACACCGCCCCTTGGTTTGGCGAAGGCTTTCTTCTTCTTTCCCTTGGCTTTCGCCTTGGACCTAGAAGAAGATGATCCTCCTACAAACAAAGTGGATGTTTCCCTACTTTTCTGTAGGGTGCCCTCTGCGCTCCTCAGCATGTTGAGGAGCTCTGAAAGTTCAACCTCTTTTTCTTGTAAGTTGAAGTTCAGTATAAACTGGGCGTAAGTGGAAGGAAGGGACTGGAGAACTAAGTCCGTATAGAGCTCACTCTCCAATGTGGTCCCTAGGTCCGCGAGCTCCTCAATGTAGCCGATCATCTTAAGCACGTGTTCTGCTACTGATGATCCGACGGCCATCCTTGCCGAAAATAACTTTTTCGACGCTTCGTATCTTGCGATACGAGATTGCTCTCCATACAGTTCTTTTGTACGGAGAAATATGGATTCAAGGTCCATATTCTCGTGCCTCCTCTGATGTTCGTTGTCCATCGAGGCAAGTACGAGGCACTTGGCCTTCGCGCTATCAATCTCCCAAGTCTTACGGATTTCCTTATCCGCGACGCTGGAAGTGGGACCAGGGACAGGGGGAGCTTTGGTGGTAAGAAGATACCCCAGCTTGTCGTAAGTGATTTCCATCTTGACATTCCTGAGCCAATCTTTGTAGTTTGGCCCTGTCAGTATATTTTTATCTAGGAGTAACTTAAGTCCAGTCATGTCAATTGGTCGCTGCAATTAGGAGAGAGAAGAAGAAACACTCAGCATGATGCTCTTGCAAGTTTAGAATGGTTTTTATTTTGTCTAAACAGGATGGCTCCCACTGTTTCTCGAATCCCTCCTCAAACCATAAAGGAAGAATTAGTCAGGATCAATCCCAGCGTACAATACTTGCTTAACCGTTCGGCCAGGCTAGTGTCGGTACTTCGAGGGAGGTTTTCCAACGCTTTCGCGAAGTTCCTTAATTAAATAACCTCTTTTCCCTGGGGGCGTAGCCCCGCTAACACCTTTCTAGGCACCTACTTGGTTTATAGCATTGATCGTTAAGTGAGAAATTTCCCGAGGAGTAGCATATACTCACAGTAGGATCGGGATCCAAATATCATCGCGTGACGACACTGAAGGAATCCTACCAGAATCATCACACTCCAAATGGTATGCAAATCTAGTAAGTTTCAGTACTTATGAAACTCCCGATGTGGATTTTTGCCCCATGCTCTTATGACCTTGGCTTGAGGTCAAAATGTCATAAGTCACATGTCAAGTTCTTCCCATCATTATCCAGGTTAATTTGAGTCCACCCGTATCTACCCTTGACGTAGGCCAAAATGGTAGTACGGCTGTCCCAAACCAACGCATTCTATCTATGCAACAGATAAATATCCGGCAGCTACCAATCACTATGCCTTGGCGTGAGGTCAAAATACATAGCTTGAATACTACCGAATATTTAACTGAAATGATGGAGGGCTACGAATGGTTTTGGCTAAACCGTGAACGTAGTGAACTTGATATAGTCGATGGAACGAGATAGCTTTTAAAAGGAGTGGCTCAAGCTCCGCATTTAAAAGTTGGTTTTGAAAAGAACCGAGTGGTTTTTCGAAAGTGTTCCAACGACTTTAGCTTGGTTTATTATCTTGCATTAGTTCTTTTAATGCGTGATATTCTTGCATTAGTTCTTTTAATGCGTCCCATCATTTAATCCTACCATTGCAGAAAACAACCAAAATATGACGTACGCTTATGCCATTCGCATTCGCCACTGGGCCCCGTCATTACCCGTTAGGTTACTTAACTAACGACAGAGCGGGGGCTGGGCTAGCGCGTCTGTAAAACATAAGCAACGCCTAAATAATATCATATATAGATATACTGCAATGATAAACATTTCAGATCACAGATGAATACATTGGATATACTAGGAATCCGCAATTCGTACGAGCCTGTAACGAAAAGCAGATTACACGGTCGCGGTGAATAGCCAATACCCCACCCAAGACCCCTACGGGTGCGGCAAACTACCCGCCAAGTACCCGAAGCGAAGCAACCTCCCTCAACTCCGTGAGTAGGCCACTCGGCACTTCGGCATACCCGGTAGTTTGTGCACCCCCTCCATGGGTCTATCCTAGGAGCAAAAATAGTAAAAAGAAATTATACAATGACGGCTACAACCCCGACCCGGTTGTGCGGCCATACAAATAATTATTACATCAATTTACAAATTTACATGAATTGAAAGAAAAGAAAACTCTCGTCTCACAACCCCCGGCTATTCACCCGCGACAATCCAACATATTCATATACAGATTCCAGCAACATTACAAATCACAGATTTGTATAACCCCCACTAATCGACATATAGCGATTAGTAGACGTTCAATACAAATATCACATTTCAGAAAAACCCGTCAGCTAAAGTTATTTAGAAGTTCGATCAAAAATACGGATTTTCAGGACCCTAAAAATAAAATTTTCGTTCTGGAAAATCTGGGTTGAAAATACAAGTACCAAAATTGCCAAAATGCCCTTACAACCAAACTGCAGCAAAGAAACACCAGAGAGGGGCCAAGGAGGCCGCGGAACCGCGGCAATAGCAAGCTATTGCCGCGTTTCCGCGGTCGTTTAGGGGGATCTCTGGGTGATTTTTCTGCAGTGGCTTTTAAAAACCCTGAGTCGATTTTTGATGCATAAATTATCACTTTTACAGAACATAAAAAATCGACAGCAACTTTGAAAACGGGGTACATTTCGGGACTTTTTCTTTGATCGATCTTCTAGCTACTTTTCTAACATGTTAGATAGAGTTTAACTAGGCTCTGATACCACTGTAAGTCCATGCTACCTCTCCCGGTACTTTCGGGCATGCGGATTTTGATAAAAAACGATTTTTATAGAGGTGGTAACATGGACCTAAAACCCCGGATCTTTGTTAAACATCTAACTAACAACCTAACTAGGAGTCGTTAACTACTCGGTTAGGGGGTTTATACCTTGCTTGTCTTGAACTCCTTCGTCTTCAAACTCCGATGGTGGTCCGGATCGGCTTCTTCCCGTCGTCTCCTTACGCCGAAGATAGATCCACCTGAAAGCTTCAACCTTTTGGCTCCTTCTTCGATCTTTGAAGAAACTAGTTCACTCGGTTTGCTAAACCTTGTGAACTAGAGTGAGTAGAGAAAAGTTTGTATAGGATTTTATCTATGGTTCTTGGTTCTCAACTCATGAGACAAGTGAACCATAGAGTCAAGAGGAGAGAACAAGAGGAAGAGGATGAGAGTAAGAGGAAGAGGATGAGAGCAAAGGAGAGAGAATGGTCAAGTGAGAATGAGCCTCTCTTTTGTCTTTCACCCTCTCATAATCCAAAACCATCATCACAAAAATAATAATCAAGTATTGTGTAAAATGGTTCAAGTCAAAATGGCTATATCATTTCATGCACTCATTTCTCACAAAAGAAACAAGCAAGTAAAAAGTCTTTGCCATGAAATGATAGCCATAGTCATCATGATGGTCAACTAGTCAATCCTAGTCAACCGGTCAACAAAGTCAACAAGTCAACAAAAGTCAACAAGTCAACAAAGTCAATCCCTCAACAACCATGTCACCACAATACTTAATTAATATAATTGTTAATCACATATCATATTCTCATTAGGGTTGACCAAAAAGTCAATAGTCAACAGTCAACGGTCAACAACCCTAATGAGAATCCTCTGCCTCTGTCTCTCCGTCAACTGTGCATACACACCCGCATCCGCGTTCCGAGGAACACGAATACAAACTGGATAAATTCAATCCCAATACGTACACTACGATCTGGCTTAAACCAAAGCCCGCTAGTGTAAACTGTCCGGACACTGTACGTGCACAAGTGCACGGATGTGACCGAACCCTGTCGCAAAACCATGCGACCTGTCGCAAAACCATGCGACCTCTACTCTTTTTCCTAAAGGCGAAAAGCTTTCTGTGTGGGACTCTAAAGACTCGACACTACGCTGGCAGTGGGTTTAACCACAGACCGCAAGCGGCACTAGCTGTGCGTAACGGTCCCCAGGTAATGCCGACAAGAAGACTGAGGAGGCGAAACCCATCTGAACTCCTACTGAGCCTGAATGTGACATTCTCCGTACAGTCCGGTCTGTTCGTCTGATACATCGCATGGCGGGCCTAGGGGGCGGTAAACGTCAGTCCCCCAATAGCGGTACAAGTCGTGTCGGAGCGAAGCCCAAAACACCCAGAGATAACACTGGAAGCCTACCAGTATATCTCGTTTGCCCTGGCCAGGGACTACTCGTGTAATGGCTCTCCTAGACACAGCGCGATGTCAACCCCCAATACCGGGAGAGACGAATCCTGTCTAACCGTCACTGCCTCCAAATGCTTCGGGACTGCACCCAACCACTACCTGTTTGCACGACTCCTTTGAGCCGTGGTAGGGTAGTGATCAAAGTACAGTGGGAACACACTCGAGGCGAAGTGACAGTGTCAAGTTAGCGGACTAAGCTGTACTCATGTCACCTGGGAACTGATAACTGACGATAGGCAACTAGTCAGTTCCCGACGAGTCCTGTCCAGTGTACTCGTAACCCAACGAGCACCCGCATACTATCTCAAGTACGACGTACTGACGGCTGTGGGACAGACCGTCTCCCACACTGGGATGAGAAGCGCATGCGCTAGTCTACTCCGGAGTATCGATACCCTGTCTCGATAGTCCTGCGACTAGGGACCTGCATAAGGATGTGCTTATAGATTACCCAGCACCACTAGTGTGACAGCCATCACAATGCTGGTAATCAAGCAAAGATCCTAAGGGCTCCAGTAATGTGCATAAGTGATATACAAAAATAAACACATGTACACATTGAAGCAGAAACAAACCAAGTAGCATACTACTATTTTGAGCAAGATTGTATATACAAGGTGAATATCCCAAGCTTCCATTAAGTAATATACAAACCAGTATGATACAGTAATGGCCTCTAGGGCATATACACTAACATAGGGCATATACACTAACAGCTTGTGAGTCATTAGGTCATTAATGGTGCAATTAATGACAAGGTGACTAGGTTAATTGTGATTGGTTTGCTTTTAATGCATTCATACTTGGTGCTTAGATATTTGTTGTTGATCTTTTCCTTTGTGGTCACCCTCCTCTCCTACACTCACCTCCCCCTCTCCTTAAATGGCCGGCCTCCCCCCCACTCTTGGCTCATGGTTGTTGATTGATTTCATTTGAGAAAAGATTATAGTTTATGTGTATGGAAATTTCATAGCTCCATTTTTCCATCACCCGTTTCAAAAGGCAACTTCATTAACCGTTCTTCCATACCTTTGGACGTAATGAGACAAAGTGTTCTACTCATTCTCTACTTCATCTTGGTTGTCTCTTTTAGCAAACTTGACGATCGAGTTGCCTCAGTTCAGAGGCGGAAGCTCGTTTAAAGATCCGTCGACGTGGTGCCACCTGGATGACAAGACTGAAGATCGAGGAGATCGGAGCAGCCGCAACAAAGCGTGGGATGATGGTTGAAGACCGAAGGACTCGGATCGTTCAGTATTACATTTCTACCCACTTTGTATTTTGTTAGTTTAGCTTTAATGGCAGATCCGGGTTACGGTACACGATAGCGCCAGTTGTAAAAAAATTTTGTTCCGCATTTGGCGTCTGTTAGACGGCCGGGGCGCTACCGTGGACTTACAGTGGTATCAGAGCCTCACCATTAAGCTATACTAACTTGTGCTAACACGTTTAAAACATCGATTGAACCGTTTTTCAAAAACTGCAATTTCCATGTTCAAAGTTTCTGCCGATTTTTAACAGGGCCCAAAAATTATTTTGAACATACCAGAAAACAGAGCAGGCTTTTTATTAGAAAACTGGTGAAATTTGGAGGCCCAATTCGACATAACCGCCGCGGATCCACGGCCCGAACATGGGTTTGGCCGCGGATCCGCCGCAGTTTTGTGAGATTGGCACTCCAAATTTCTACAGTGAGTTCTACTTGGGAAATTGTGGCTTTTGATATATTTCTTTTGGGCCCAGATTTTGTTACTGTACAGCAGATGTACGTGGGGCCCACTTCTGGAAATTTAGTCGATCGAAATTTTAAATTTGTTAGT
Organism: Agapanthus africanus; assembly: GCA_030015575.1. Taxonomy (NCBI): domain Eukaryota; kingdom Viridiplantae; phylum Streptophyta; class Magnoliopsida; order Asparagales; family Amaryllidaceae; genus Agapanthus; species Agapanthus africanus. The sequence goes on along the minus strand of CM057349.1, from coordinate 256,988,455 downwards.
ATGCAGTATTTACATTATATCTCCGACCGGGAATGTCATTTGATCGGTAAACCGCGTCTGATTGCTATAGTTTTTTAGACGGGTTTGCGAACGTGACATTCGCGTTGATGTTCTGTGTTGTGCTGTGATGTTGCGGATATGTCGTGGTGGATAGCAGTGTGCAATGGTAGTGCAGTTTGGATTTATTTATACATTTGATATTGCGGGGAGAGCGTCCAACATATGGACTGCCGTTACTGCCTGTTTGTATAATATTCTTTTGGGGCACGACCGGGTCGAGGTCGATGTACCCGTTGTACATATTTTATTTTCTGGACTAGGTTTATCCCGCGAAGGAGTGCACGGATAGCCGGGTTCTGGAGGGCAACGGGTCCGTATCTCATGGCTTTGAGAGGCAAAGGGACCTCACTCTAGAATTGACAGACTATTCGCCGCACTCGTAGGGGGTACAGGTTGACCCAAGGAGGGGTGCTCAATTTACCGGATTCCGTGAAGTGCCGGTTGTTCCATTCACTATGCTGTGGGGACTACCTCGCTTCAGGTTTTGGCGGGTAACATGTGTTAGTTATATGTATGCCCTAGAGGCCATTACTGTACATAGGATGTATATTGTAGTGGATGTTGGGACATATATAGGGAGGACTTTCTTGCTCGACATGATAGTATGCTATCTGGTTGAACTTTACCTTAACGTGTATACTGATTGTCTCTCTGTTACATGTTGGTAAAGCCCTTAGGATGTGTGCTTGACTACCTGGACTATGATGCAGATCATACTAGTGGGGACATGGTAGTCCATAAGTACATCCTTCAAAGTCCCTAGTCGTAGGTGTATCGAGACGGGGCATCGATATACCAGAGTAGACTAGCGTGTACCTTCTCGACCCATACAGATGAGCGATGGATGATCCCATATCCATTGGTGTTTGACATCGGAGATGATATACGGGTGCTCAGTAGAGACTGGGTACACTGGACGGACTCGCCGAGAACTCCCAAATGGTATTATACCTCACGTCAGATGGCAGTTCTCTGGTGACACTGGTACAGAGTAGTCTGTTGACCCGAGATCGTCATAGAGTCTTGTGTGGTTCCCACTGTGCTTTGATTTCCATCTTACCACGTCCAAGAGGGCGTGCAAAACGGTGGTTTTTGGGTACAGTCCCGAGTCACATGGAGGCAATGAGCGATAGGAGGGGATTCGTCTCTCCCGGTATAGGGGGTTGATGTTGCGCTGTGTTCGATTGGCTATAACAGGAAATCCCTGGCCAGGGTTGCTGAGATTTACTGGTAAGTGTTACCAGTAGTTTCTCAAATAGTTATAGACCTCATATCGACACGACTTATCGAGCTATTGGGGTCTGACGTTTTACCACCCCTAGGCGAGATATGCGACATATCAGACGATCAGACCGGATTGTACGGTAGTGTTACTGGTTGGATTCACTGGAGTGTGAGCGGGCTTGCTCGTCGATCTTCAGATCGCTCAATACCCGGGTGGCCGTTACGTTTAGCAGACCGCTTGCGGCTTGTGGATGTTTGATATGATCATCATCTGCTGCCGGCGTATTGACGAGTCTTTAGAGTCCTACACAGAGGTTTCCTGGTTCAAGCGAAACGAAATAGGAGCGCATATGAGATATGTGCGGGACCGAGAATAATACGTGTATGTGATACCGTATTCCATTCTCGCGATGAATGTGTCGAATGGTTGTATGCGATATAACCTAGTTATCGAATTAAGGATTGATTCGATAAGCCGATACATTGTATACTAGTCGGTTATATGAGATATGACCGGATCGTTAAATCAAGTGTTGATTTAATGATTTAATGCATAATTATATATTTGATATATTACTTTGCATTAACTAGTATCGGTTCACTTTAAATGGATTTTCTCGCTCGGGTGTGCACATTGTATATTCGATATATTTTTGTGCACTTCATTGTATCATGTTTGATGATGCATGATTGCTAGGGTTTGTGTAAAGAATTAAACCAAGGTTATTTAAATGGTTAGGGTTTTGATTTTCTTATTCATTTATTTATCTATTTATTTTGGATTAACAGAAAGAAAAGAAAACAAAGTGGTGGCTTTAAATCTTGAAGCTTGTTGAAGCTTCATGAAGATTTGACCAAAGTGACCACTTTGTCTTCATGCTTAACCCTAACCACTCATCTAACCTTGGTCAACTCTCTACAAAAAACCATGTTTTGATTATGATAAGATTATTATTCTTTTCTATTTTTCTAATAACTTATCATAACTTTTTTATCTTCTTCTTCTTCTTCCTTACAAGAAGAAAGCTCTCTTCATCAATGGTGATTGATGTATTTGAGTGAGAAATCCAATTCTAAAGTGAACCCAACTCCTATTTCTTCATCCTCTACCTCTTGCCAAGTAGTAGAGTGTGTTTTCTTCACAAGTTTCTTGACTTGGTGAAGTCGGAGCTTGATTTAGCGATGCCTCGACGTAGATCATCTTCGGCATAGACATCGATGACCTAGCCCGTCCATTCTCCGATGAAGCCGACGCTAGAGCCCGGATTCCTTTTGGACAGCGGAGACGACTTCGTTGCGGAGCTATGGAGGTGGAGCACCGGATCTACAATGGTTGTATTTCCGATATCCCATTAGTTAAGTTGTTAACTAGATTGTTTTTCGCCTAGATTTCTAGCCAACGGTCCGTATTAGGGTTTCTCGGCACCTAGATTTTTTGAAATTGGCATGGTTGATGCCTTGTGAGACCTCATTAGGGTGCCTAGGAACCCTACAGTGGTATCAGAGCCTAGCTAGAGCCTTAGGCGAAGTCTAGACGGATTTTGAAGTCCGAACGACCCAAAACCCAAACCCAAAATAGCTCTCTGGACGTTTTCCAAATTCTGGGATTTTTCCACATTAAAAATATGCAGAAAACACATCAGGAAAATATAAGAGTTACTGTGAAATTTGGAGGCCCAATTCCACTTTCCCACCGCGGATCCGCGGCATGAGCATGGCTCATGCGGCGGTTCCGCGGCCGTACGGCCACACTATTTAAATCATTTTGCACGGTAATTGTTAGTTTCCAGTGGTGATTTTTCTGGGAATTTTTAATATTTTTTCAAGAGTTGAATTTTCTGAGTTGTTTTGGGGACTCGGTGTTTCGATCGGATTGTCAAACTTTGTCTATGTGTTTTTCCGGATAAATTTTTAGAATATGTTAAAAAGTTCGACCGGATATAAATACCCAATTTTTCCCCTGTCGGGAAATTTCCAAGTGTTGGATTTTTCCGTAGTTTAACGACGTTCTAAGTAGTGCAAGTAACGCGATGGACCCTCTAGAAGACAACAAACCTTAACTCGATTATGTGACCGTCTTGAACTGCCCTTTGAACCTTCGGGTTTGGGGCAGTACGGTGTGCCACATGTGAGGCATTGGCTTGACCCTTCTACGGCTGGACCGTTGGTACTGAGGCACGAACTGAATGTTGTTAGACTTATTTCATGTGTTTGATCTGTATCGGGAAAACTTGGGTGTTCGAATGTTCGATCGGAAAGTTTAACATTTTCTATTTATCCGGAATGGGATACAATAATTGGAATTCACAAATAGTTATGAGATAACGGAATGAATATTATAAACGTAGCAGTTTAGTCTCACTTGATCGGTTGCCACGGAATTTTGATGTGATCAAAAGTCCGTCGCAATCACGTAGCGTACGCGGATACTCGCCGGTTAAACTTAATAGACAGCCTCACCCTATAGCCCCGACCAAGTGACTGTAGGAGAACCCCGTCGCCAAAAGCATCCGTTCGGGTGCTCCCGACAGCGGTGTTCCGCCTTGGTGCACTTCGTCGACGGTATCGGGGGTGCGGCCGTCTACTGAAGTTTGCGACGAGCATTCGATCAGGATGTCGGGAATCCTGTTGAATTGCCCGACTTGGTATTGAAAAGTGTTTTCGATTTTGAGACTAAAATGCGGTGTTTATAATTGTTAGGCATGCGATGTCTAAAGAATTCATTTGGTCAGGCATGCGATGTCTGAGGTGATTGCGGATTCCAACTGTTGTAGTTTTACACTTTCTTTTCTGTGACCGTAAGTGTAATATGTGATATCGCCGGTTTCGTTGCTATATGTCAACGACAATTGGGATGGACATATTTACTTACGTTGATGATATGTGATGTTATGTGTTGCTGGATATGTTATATTGGATCGTCGTGTTTGAATAGCCGGGGGTTTTTATGTGAGATGAGTGTTTTTCATTTTCATTCATGTAAAAACTTGTATGTAATATTCTTTTATTTGGGGCACTTCCAGGTTGCGGAAGTTGTCACCGTTTGTATATTATTTACTTTTCCGCACTAGGATAGATCCAAGGAGGAGGGCATAAGTAACCGGGTTCTGGAGTCCAGTGGGAGACCAACTCGAGGAGTCGAGTCCGGGTCTCCTAACTCTAGAATTGGTAGGGTTGCTTGCCGCTCTCGTAGGGGTCTAGGGGTGTGGGTTTGGCTATTCATCACGACCGTGGAATCCGTGTTTTATACTGGCTCGTATTGAAAACACGGACGTCCTAGTATATCTAATATTTCATATGATTCTTCTGCTGCGATATCTGTGATGTGATCATGTGATGTTCTGTGATAGATACAGCATATAGTATATATGATATATTATATAGACGTTACTTATGTTTTACACCCGTGCTAGCCCTGCCCTGCTCTGCCGTTAGTTACCTAACCTAACGGTGGACGAGGGGACATCGAGGCGAATGCGGATGGCATAAGTGTGCGTCGTATTTATCTGTGATGATTAGGTACTTAAATGATGGGACTTCATTAATGTGATTAATGAAATAAAAGAAACCTAAGATGTTGTAGAATCGAATTTCAAAATAAAACAGGTAGCTACAGTTCTTGCTTTGCATAGCGGTATATGTGATATATCCTGCACCTTATTCGATGAGGAAAGGACCGAGATCCCTTCACCGGGAGTGACTCCTTTAGCAATAACTGGCAGATGCTGCACACTCGGTTTGTCTTTTGATTGCTTTTAAGTGTTTTTGCTTTGCACAGTGATATATGTGATATATCCCGCACCTCATTCGACGAGGAAAGGACCGACGATCCCTTCACCGGGAGTGACTCCTTTAGCAAAACTAGAAAAGCCTCAAAAGCACTCCATTTTAAAAATTCATTCGATCCTACAACGATATCAAGTTCATTACGCAATAGGTTTTCAGAAAAACCTGTCGTAGCCCTCCGTCATTTCAGATAAGTAGTAGTTAGTATTCGTGCTGCGTTTGTTGGCCTTTGTCAAGGCGCAGTGTGCGGTAGCTAACTGGTGCTTATCTGCTTATGCATATGATGCAGATTGAGTTAGGGTAGTCGTGCGACCTTGTTGGCCTTTGTCAAGGGCCGTGCGGGTGGGTTTAATTCAATCAGGAAATGACGGGTTGAACTTGACTAGCATCCTATGGTTTGTTGGCCTTTGTCAAGGTCATAGGAGGTTAGGGGCAAAATATTATCGGGAATTTCAAGTGTTGAAATTTGCAATGAGATTGCATACCTTCTATGAGATAGTTGGATCCCGATACCCGCTGCGAGTAAGAGTTACTCCTGGGAGAGTTTTACATATTACAATTAGCCGATCAAGTAGGTGTCTAGAAAGGTGTTAACGAGGTTAAGCCTCTGGGAAAACGAGGTTTACATTAATTAGGTTCGTGCGAAAGCACGGGGGACCTCCCTCAAAGTACCGACACTGGCCTGGCTGAAAGATTGGCGAACTTGTAGTGTGTAATTAATCCCGGCTAGTCTTTCCTTTTAGGGTTTGAAGGAAGATTTGATAAAAAGCAGTGGGAGCCATCCTGATTAGATAAAATAATAACCAATCTATTCTTGCAAGAGCGCACGCTGAGTGTTTTCTTCTCTCTCTCTCCAGGTAGCGACCATATCACGCCTTAATCAAGATAATAAAACGGATTATTGACCGAACCCGCTTGTTATACTGAGCTGGGGAACGTTGGTCCCGCTCCAACTTATAATTGTTATAAGACAGAGCAGGAAATTGGGGAATACCAGATTTCCCGTGCCGCACAAACGAAGAGAGTGCATGTTGATGCGTTATCTTCGGGTGTATTCATTACACAGAACTGTTTCTCAGTATCCTCCGCATCCTTGGTATATGATACCGGATCAGGATTCCAGATATGTAATCTGTTACATAGGGCTGCAAAAGGGTAGAAAAACTGAGAACGGGTGATAAGTTTCATGAGGCAGAAAACGGGGCAAGAGTTGCAGCCAAGTCTGTTGGTCACTGTCACCCTGTATTACCTATACATTGATTCTGAACGAATGTTATTAGATACCGAACCTGATATACAAAATCATATCACTCTCTTTATTAGTAAAGAAATGATATAATTTTGTATTGTTGGATAATGTTTTGAACATTTCCTATATCAAAAGTTGATCGGCTCAGGCACGTTATCTAAAAGCATTGATGTTCTAAATCAAACTACAGTTCTTAGTATGCGGAACACACACAAGAGGAAGAGTTCAGAAATGAACGAATTCTTCTTGAGGCATTGTAGACTAGGTCATATCAATGTAACCCGACTAGCTAGAGTTACATATAGATGCATATTTAAATCAGTTTGAATTTACATCTTGTGAAACTCGCCAGTCATGTCACAAAGATAAGATGACCATAGCTCCGTTTACTGGAAACAGAGAAAGAGTTAGTAAACTCTTGGGATGATACATGTTGATGTATAAAGGTCCCCAGTCTACAAATGCCAGGACTGATTCTTAATACTTCATTATATTCTCTGATAATCTCTCAAGATTCAGACATATGTTCCTGTTGAAACAAAAGTCCGAACCTTTTGAGATATTCACGGAATATAAGTTAGAAGTAGAGAACCAAAACGGGTAAAAGTATTATGTCCTTTGATGTGATCAAGGAGGAGAATACTTGAGCACGGAATTCCTGGACTATTCTAAAGGAGAATGAGATTCTCTCTCAGCATTACTCCTCCGTATACACCATTGCACGATGGTATGTCGGGGCGGAGCAGATACACCCTATTTGATATGGTGTGCTCTATGATGAGTACTACTGAGTCACCTATTTCCTTTTGGGGGTTATGCACTTGAGAAGATGCATACCTATTGAAAAGGGTTCAAGTCAAATCAGTTGCCTACCACTTCATATGTGATATGGAAAGGGAAGAGCCCATGTCTTAAGCTAGTTAAGATTTGGGGTTGTCCGGCCTATGTCTAAAAGCAAAATCCGGACAAGCTCGAGGCAAGGTCTGTTATGTAGAACTGGAAGTGTTCCAGCTATACAAACTACAGCAGATGATTTGAAAGAACCAAAGGATTCAATAGTTACCAACGAACCTCAGCCTCTCCGCCGATCTAGTGAGGTTCCTCACCCGCTTGAGAGATACTTCGGTTACTCTATGACAGTGGGAGCGAGGATTGCATCATGAGATGATGACCCAACTAGTTTCGAGCAGGCCATCAGGAGTAGGACTCTGTAAGAATGGCTGGATGCTTAACGATCTGAGATGGAATCCTTATACACCAACAAAGTATGGACTTTGGTTGCTATATCTGAAGGGTTAAATCCCCATCAGGAGCAAGTATATCTTGAGAAGATTACTTGGTGTACATGGAAAAGTTGAGACTTGTTAAAAGTTTGTATCATTGACCAGGTGTGGATAATGATGAAACCTTTTCAAGTAGCTATGCTTAAGTCCATCCAGATCCTACTTGTCACGGCTACATACCATGACTGCGATATCTGGTGGTTGGGTGTCATGACTGCTTTTCTAAATGATGTTTTAGAAGAGTGCGTCTATAAGTACACAGCCAGAGGGCTTCGTAGACAGTGGGAGCAGCGGAAACGTGTGCAAGATGCTTTATAGGATAAAGCAGGCATCGCGGAGTTGGAACATCTGTTTTGATGTATTAGTCAAAGAAGTTGACATCATCAAAATGGTAGATGAACCTTGTATAAACAAAAAGGTAGTAGGGAGTATGGTGACGATCCTCGTAGAGTACGTGGATGTCATACTCTTGATAGGGAAGGAGTTTCCTATGCTACGCTCGATCAATCTCCGTTTATCACATGGATTCTCCACATAGGATCAAAGTGATACCTACTAAATCCTGGATTTTGGATCTATGAGATAGATCTAATTGGATGTTAGCAATCTTACTAGTTGTAGTGAGATAGTATCAATTGATCCTGGGGAGAATCACTGGAAGTGTTCCAGGGTGATAAAGACGACTGAATGTCAGTCACAGGCATAGTCTTTACCCTAAGTAAAGGGACGGTATGTTGGAAGAGTTCCAAGCTAGATACCGTGACATACTAGACGATAAAGGCAGGATACATGCTACTTAAGATGCTACCAAAGAGGCAGTCTGGGTGTATATTGGTTCATGAGATGAACTATGTTCCTCCCATTGTGTGACAGTGGAGTTGTGGCTTATGCCAAGGAACGCAGGTCCCATCAGTGATCCAGACATATTCTAAGGCAGTATCACTTGATCATGGAGATGGTTGATCTCCAGGGTGATCGAGGTTAGGAGAGTAGATTCAGAGGACAACACAGCGGATCCACTCACAAAGGCCTGTTCCCAGAGAGAGATTTTTATGGGATGGTTGAGTATGAGATACTACAACCACTGCTACAGATGGCCCTAGTGCAAGTGGGAGATTGTTAGTTATATGTATGCCCTAGAGGCCATTACTGTACATAGGATGTATATTGTAGTGGATGCTGGGACATATATAGGGAGGACTTTCTTGCTCGACATGATAGTATGCTATCTGGTTGAACTTTACCTTAACGTGTATACTGATTGTCTTTCTGTTACATGTTGGTAAAGCCCTTAGGATGTGTGCTTGACTACCTGGACTATGATGCGGATCATACTAGTGGGGACATGGTAGTCCATAAGTACATCCTTCAAAGTCCCTAGTCGTAGGTGTATCGAGACGGGGCATCGATATACCAGAGTAGACTAGCGTGTACCTTCTCGACCCATACAGATGGGCGATGGATGATCCCATATCCATTGGTGTTTGACATCGGAGATGATATACGGGTGCTCAGTAGAGACTGGGTACACTGGACGGACTCGCCGAGAACTCCCAGATGGTATTATACCTCACGTCAGATGGCAGTTCTCTGGTGACACTGGTACAGAGTAGTCTGTTGACCCGAGATCGTCATAGAGTCTTGTGTGGTTCCCACTGTGCTTTGATTTCCATCTTACCACGTCCAAGAGGGCGTGCAAAACGGTGGTTTTTGGGTACAGTCCCGAGTCACATGGAGGCAATGAGCGATAGGAGGGGATTCGTCTCTCCCGGTATAGGGGGTTGATGTTGCGCTGTGTTCGATTGGCTATAACAGGAAATCCCTGGCCAGGGTTGCTGAGATTTACTGGTAAGTGCTACCAGTAGTTTCTCGAATAGTTATCGACCTCATATCGACACGACTTATCGAGCTATTGGGGTCTGACGTTTTACCACCCCTAGGCAAGATATGCGACATATCAGACGATCAGACCGGACTGTACGGTAGTGTTACTGGTTGGATTCACTGGAGTGTGAGCGGGCTTGCTCGTCGATCTTCAGATCGCTCAATACCCGGGTGGCCGTTACGTTTAGCAGACCGCTTGCGGCTTGTGGATGTTTGATATGATCATCATCTGCTGCCGGCGTATTGACGAGTCTTTAGAGTCCTACACAGAGGTTTCCTGGTTCAAGCGAAACGAAATAGGAGCGCATATGAGATATGTGCGGGACCGAGAATAATACGTGTATGTGATACCGTATTCCATTCTCGCGATGAATGTGTCGAATGGTTGTATGCGATATAACCTAGTTATCGAATCAAGGATTGATTCGATAAGCCGATACATTGTATACTAGTCGGTTATATGCGATATGACCGGATCGTTAAATCAAGTGTTGATTTAATGATTTAATGCATAATTATATATTTGATATATTACTTTGCATTAACTAGTATCGGTTCACTTTAAATGGATTTTCTCGCTCGGGTGTGCACATTGTATATTCGATATATTTTTGTGCACTTCATTGTATCATGTTTGATGATGCATGATTGCTAGGGTTTGTGTAAAGAATTAAACCAAGATTATTTAAATGGTTAGGGTTTTGATTTTCTTATTCATTTATTTATCTATTTATTTTGGATTAACAAAAAGAAAAGAAAACAAAGTGGTGGCTTTAAATCTTGAAGCTTGTTGAAGCTTCATGAAGATTTGACCAAAGTGACCACTTTGTCTTCATGCTTAACCCTAACCACTCATCTAACCTTGGTCAACTCTCTACAAAAAACCATGGTTTGATTATGATAAGATTATTATTCTTTTCTATTTTTCTAATAACTTATCATAACTTTTTTATCTTCTTCTTCTTCTTCCTCACAAGAAGAAAGCTCTCTTCATCAATGGTGATTGATGTATTTGAGTGAGAAATCCAATTCTAAAGTGAACCCAACTCCTATTTCTTCATCCTCTACCTCTTGCCAAGTAGTAGAGTGTGTTTTCTTCACAAGTTTCTTGACTTGGTGAAGTCGGAGCTTGATTTAGCGATGCCTCGACGTAGATCATCTTCGGCATGGACATCGATGACCTAGCCCGTCCATTCTCCGATGAAGCCGACGCTAGAGCCCGGATTCCTTTTGGACAGCGGAGACGACTTCGTTGCGGAGCTATGGAGGTGGAGCACCGGATCTACAAAGGTTGTATTTCCGATATCCCATTAGTTAAGTTGTTAACTAGATTGTTTTTCGCCTAGATTTCTAGCCAACGGTCCGTATTTGGGTTTCTCGGCACCTAGATTTTTTGAAATTGGCATGGTTGATGCCTTGTGAGACCTCATTAGGGTGCCTAGGAATCCTACAACATGCTGCACCCGTAGGGGTCTAGGTTTCATTGCACAGGCTATCCACCCGACCAGAGGAACGTCGGGTTTCAGTAGCGGCTCTGTGAAACCCGGGGATCCCAGATTATCTGTATTGTTCTGTGATGCTTATTACTTTTCTGTAATGTTGCATATTATCACGCCTGGAGCGATTATTGTATATTGGTATATATATTATTAGATGTTGTATATGTTTTACACCCGCGCTAGTCCAGCCCCCGCTCTGTCGTTAGTTAAGTAACCTAACGGGTGATGACGGGACCCAGTGGCGAATGCGGATGGCATATACGTACATTATATTTTCGTTCTTTTCTAGTGTGATTGATTGATGGGACTGCATTGATTCTTATCAATGCAAGGATAAAAAAAACCTATATTTGATGTTGTTCGAACAAATTTTAAAAGTGTTATTACAAAGACATTTCCTTTTGTTTTGCATAGCGATATTCTGTTTAGAATATCCAGCACCTCATTCCACGAGGCAAGGGTCGAGATCCCTTCATCGGGAGTAACCCCTTGGGCAGAAGTTTACGTCAGGGTAATAACTTCGATATAGTCGATTACAAGTTGCTTTGCATCGCGGTATTCAGTTAGAATATCCAGCACCTCATTCCACGAGGAAAGATCCGAGATCCCTTCACCGGGAGTGACCTCTTTAGCAAAACGTTTTTCGTCACTATATTTTTATAAAAAGCTATCAGTTTCCTTCAACGAGATCAAGTTCATTACGTTAAAGATTTTTCGCCAAAAACCAGCCGTAGCCCTCCGTCATTTCTTTTGGGTAGTCAGTAGTATTCAAGCTATGCATTTGACCAACGCCAGTGCATAGTGTTTGGTAGCTGCTGGGGTATTTCATTTGTTGCATAGATAGATGAGTTGGTTTGGGACAGTCGTTCTGCCATTTGGCCAACGTCAGGGGCATGTGCGGGTGGGCTCAAATTGACCAGGACAATGACGGGTAGAACTTGGCATGTGACTTATGACATTTTGACCAACGCCAAGGTTTTAAGAGCATGGGGCAAAAATCACATCGGGAGTTTCAAACATAAAGCAAACTTGCCAGATATGCGCATAACTTCTGGAGTGTGATAACTTGAGTGGCTTCCATCAAGTTATCATGCGATGATAGTTGGATCCCGATTCCTACTGATGAGTTGGTTTACTCTTCGGGTGATCCCGATTAATTCTTCTTTCGGTTTTGGAGGAGAATTTGAGATTACAGTGGGAGGTTTCCTGATTAGATAAATTGATAACCATTCTTATCAAGGTTAGAGTGCACGCATAGTGTTTCTTTTCTCTCTCTCTTTTTGGCAGCGATCTTTGACCGACCCTAGACTATGACTCAGTGACCAAGTTGACCGAACCTTCTTAAAATACTGGCTTTTGGATTATCTAAAGTTGCATAAGTCATTGCCGCTCCTTCTTTATGTAAGTGCACGGCGGCGCCCCGGCCGTCAATCCGACGCCGGAATGCGGAAGCGGTGATTTACTTTAACTTTTCAAACCGGCACCACCGCGCACTATAAACCCTGATCGTGCCATTAAACTAGTCCTAGCTAACTACAAGATGGGAAGAGAGATATACCGAATGATCCGTGTTCTCCGGTCTTCTCGTCGTCGTCCCAATCTCCCCGCGGAATCTCCGGTCTCCACCTCGTCGCCGGAAGGGCACCACGTCGCCGGCTTCTTTTACGGGCTCCCGCCTCTGGACCGAGGAAACTCGGACACGAAGTTGGCGAGTCGACGTGCCCAAGATTTGCTATAGAATAGTGTAGCGAGCTATGTCTCATTTTGGGGTAGTGGATGTTGCCTTTTAAGTGGAGGAATGATACTTGGAGTTTTGTGATGAAAAATGGAATTTTGCAAGCACCATGAGAACAAAACCCCACCCAAATATTTTGGATAGCCCCATACTTGGCCGGCCATGCAAAATGAGGAAGCAAGTGAGAGAGAGTTGTGTGTGAGGATCAAGAATGAGAGTGAACCAAATATCAAAGAGAGAAAAAGGTTATCATGAGAGATAATCATTATAAAACAAAGTCCAACACTCAACAACCATCTCCCATCATCACATCCAAAGTCAAGCTATGATGACTAAAGAAAGTCAAGCAATGATGATCCAACAATTTGCAAAAACAACCTTCCAAAATGCTTATTTGCACAATTGCAAATAAGCCCTCCTCCACCAATCTTCGGCCAAAGAAAGATACAAAAGAAACTGGCAGAAACGGAAAACAAACTGGCAACTCCAAAAACTGATCCCGTAATAAATTACAGGAAAACCCCGCTACTGTGTATACACACCCGCATTTGTATTCCGACCGAAATACAAATGCAATGAGACAAAATCTACACTGTACTATACTAGGATCCAGCTTAAACCAAAGCCGGCTAGTATTATCCGTCCGATCATGATCCGTGCAATACCGCACGTATCTGATCGAACTCTGCCATATCTCCATATGGCCTCTACAGCGTTTTGCCCGAAACTTGAGAAACTGGTCTGTGGGGGACTCTAAAGACTCATCAATACATTGGTTGTGGATTTAACCACTAGCACGTCATAGGTATTAGCCTATACGTAACGGGCTACCAGGTAATGACCAAAAGGGACGTTTGTGAGCGAACTCAGCCTGACACCCTAGTGAGCCTGTCAGTGACAATATCCGTACAGTCCGGTCCGTTCGTCTATGAGCATCGTATGGCGGGCCTAGGGGGTTGGTAAAAGTCAAACCCCCAAAAGCGGTACAAGTCGTGTCGGAGTGTAGCCCAGAACACCCTGAGATACTACTGGAATTCCTACCAGTAAATCTCCTGCCTTGGCCAAGGACTTTGTGTAAGGGCTCTCCTAAACACAGTGCGACCTCACCCCCAATACCGGGAGAGACGAACCCCTGAAGATCCGCTCGCTGCCTCCATGTGGCTCGGGACTGCACCCAACTAAAACCTGTTTGCACGTCTTCTTTGAGCATAGTAGGGTAGTAATCAAAGTACAGTGGGAACTCACACGAGACAAATGACGATCCTCAGGTCGATGAACTAACCTGTACACATGTCATCAGGGAACTGCTATCTGACGTCAGGTATAAGACCAACTAGCATGTTCCCGGCGAGTCCTGTCCGGTGTACTCATAAGCCAATGAGCACCTGTATACATCTTAGGTGAACCAACTGACACCAGTGGCTTGTGAGACCGGCCACCGTCCCTCGTCGGGATCTCGACTGTATACACTAGTCTACTCTGGAGTATCGATGCCCTGTCTCGAAACTCCCACGACTAGGGACCTTTTAAGGATGTGCTTATAGACCACCAGCTCCCACGTATATGATCGCCCTCATACTGCTGGCAGTCAAGCAAGAATCTTAGGGGCTCTATCAACGTGCAATAGCGACCTGTCAGGTCACCTAAAGCAGTACACGATGATAAAGATAAACCAGATAGCATACTATCATCTTGAGTAAGACTGTCCTACCGGAATAGATCCTCCCTCAATCATTGCAATCACGTGCCTGTGATCCAATAATTGACTCTGAGGGCACTATCTCCAACAATCTCCCACTTGCACTCAAGGCTAATTATTGCGATGTCGCATACTCACAGCCCGTGTGATACCGAACACCCAACTCCTCTACTAGTCAGTCTCACAAATCCCGTTTGCGAAACTATTGCATTCGAGGAATAGCCTCAGCGAGTGGATCCGCTTTGATGTTTCTTTCTATATCTCTCTATATCTCAAGTTCGCGGAGAAAGCCATCTCCCGAAATGAGCAATACCTGTCTTAGAATGTGTCTGGATGTCTGATGGGACCTAGCTCATAAATGAACTCCAAATCCAAACTTCTTAGACTGTATCATCAACTGAACTTAATCAGTATCCTGCGCCATGCCTCCCTCAGTATTTTTTTGGACTACCTGTCCAAAATACTGCCCCTCGTCAGAAGGAAAATTATAACTCTGACAACCTCCCTGTCTTCTAAGTCACCTTGGAAGCCTGGAATGATAACTGTCTCCCGAATGAGGCTGTCGTTATCATATCCCTAGAACATCCACTTATGTTCTAAAACTGCTTCCGACTGTTTCTCCAGGATTGGATCAATGTCAACTTATTGCATCTACTGCAAAAACAACATCTGGTGTGGTACTTGATATCTCATGATTGACTCAATTGCCTAAGCAAGTGATCTGCCAATCATGCACATCCCTCTCCCCTTTAGTCTCTAAGACACCTTTAGAGAGGGTGACTCCATCACCTGCAGGTACACCACCATGCTAGGAGTCGTCCATTCTAAAGCACCTCTAGAATGCTGTCTAAGTACCCTGATTGGAAAACCACCCAAATCTAGATCAAAAACCATAGATCTAGTAACCAGTATGTCTGATATAATGTCCAAGTCCCATGTGGAGAAAACAGTATGTGACGACCAAAGTATAACCGATCGTAGTATAGGAATATCACTTCCTACTCTGTGTATGTCATCCAGATACCATGACATCACACCCTACTACCTTCTCAACAGATCCATCCCCTATTCTGATGAAGTCAAACCTATGACTGTCACATCAGAAATTGATGATCTATCTCCGCTATATCTGCTTTAGTCAATAAATAGACATAAGCCACTTGTCCACCATGCTTCCGCTGCTCCCACTGACCACGACAACCCTCTGGCAGAGTCATATAAACGTACACTTCTAAAGCTAGTTTAGAACGACGCTATACTCATCCTCCTGCCGGGTCTCACAGTCTGGAACAACAGCAATGGTAAGTCTGGGTAAACAAGAACCTCCCTGTCACCGTCCTTAAGGCTACCGGAGTACCTCTCGGGTGCCTAAAGTTACCTATCGTATCTGCGGAGTGGCCAATGGAATGTCAAATCAGATTGAATCTATAGGTTACTATCAAATCTTCAGTAATCGTTTGTGGTTCTGGAATCACTTCCAGTTCTACCATACTCCCACTACTGTTTTCTGAAAAAATCCATTTTTTATTAAAACTGTGGCGAGTCTAGAACAATATCACTATTGATCTTCCAGATGGTAGAAAGTCAACCCTCGTCATAGCCTGGGTCAACCCACAAACAGCCATTACAGAAACATGCCTTGAGTTATCCAGAGTCTGGTTTTAAGCATAAGCCGGACAACTCCCTGTACCTTAACATCGTTAAGATACGAACTGTTCTATATCCAATATAGGACCAGAGGCACTGATTTAATTGAACCTGATTCAAATCATGCAGCTGTCTCCAGTGCATGTCAACTAAATGGAAGGAGGCCGATCAGCGTTACTCAACTTAGGAATGCTTCCATTTATGAGTAACCTGAAAGAGAAGTAATTTCTCTTAATCATTACTATCAACTGAATACCACACACAAGTATCTACATCTTCGATCACCTTGAAGAATCCCGATACTTGCAACACCTGGTTCTCTACTTTATTCAAATACCTATAACTTCTCAAAACTCAGACCTTGCGTTTCTACGAAACACCTGTCTAAAAACTAGAGAAGTGATAAGTAAACCGAATATAGTACGAGAAATAACCCCTTTGTCCTCATGGACGCTGGACAACATACAATACTCTGTACAAGTCCCTTGAGTCTAAAAATTCACTCCCTGTGTGTTGTAGGTTGAAAACTGTACTTATGGTTAAGAAGAATTACACCGCTGTTTAATGCTCCTTACCTAACCATCAACTGGTATAGGTAAATGTCATAGACATAATTTCAAAAAGGTATATCTCACTCTATAAAAATAGACGTACAGATATATCAATTGAAATTGGTGCACAACAGCGGATATTCAAAACCAAATATTTGCCGTCCGGCAAACAACCCAGGTGAATTCCTCAAATATCATCGATTACAACGAATCCCGATATAATGAGGATGATCACCCAATTCCCAATAACTTGCTCCCACTCATCATCTGTAAAACTATACAGATGTGAAAATCATACCTGGTAAATACATACCCTGGAGCAAGTGTCTAATTGGGAAATCAGTTTTCTTTTAACAGTACACAGTGAAACTGAAACATTGAAATGTTTCGATGGGGTATCCTGGTATTCCTAGTAATGCCTCTTCCAGATTCACAACTGTAACCGTATACTTCTTTGCCATCTCTCCAAATCCCTTCATATGTCTTTAGTCATTACCTTCTGTACACCCCTTCAGGCCAAATGGTTTTCTTCCTTCCCTACCGTTCGGCACCAGCCTATGGTTTGGAAGAAGACTATCCAATAAGCATAATGGGTGTACTGTCCTAATCCTAGGAACACTCGCATTGCGAGAGAAGGTGATGATAAAAGACAACCGAATAAACCTTATTCCTATTTTTCTTGAACCAGATGCCATCTCCGAACTGGAACAAGTTCCTTTCGAGTTCGTATATAACCATACGACGGAATATCCAATAAACTGTGGATCTTTGTAGTGATACGGAGTGTCCTGGAGAAATACAAAGGTGAAGTGGGAGTGGTAATGAAATACTTGGTTTGGTCGTGAATATCAGTTGCAATTTACTTTGCCCTCTTACTAATCCCTTGCTTTGTCTTAACTTAATGCCTTCTGTACACCATCGTTAGGCTAATTGGTTTTCTTCATTCCCTACCGGTCGGTACCTGCCTATGGTTTGGAAGAAGACTATCCAATTTGCGTAATAGGTGTACTATCTCCTAAACCAAGGAGTACTCGCAACCTGAGAGAAGGTAAAAGGAAAAGACAACTGAATAGTCCTTTCCGTTTTCTCCAGAACCGGAAACCATCCTCGAATAAATCCCTTCGAGTTCGTATATAACCATACGATGGTTTTGTCCAATGGAAGTGGACGTTCGTAGTAATACGGGGTGTCCTGGAGAAAAGGGTAAAAGTAGGAGTGGCAATGAGGTTTGCAACTCTGACAATCCAAAAGCCAGTGTTTAAGAAGGTTCGGTCAACTTGGTCACTGAGTCATAGTCTAGGGTCGGGTCAATGGTCGCTTCCAACGAGAGAAAGAAAAGAAACACTCAGCGTGCACTCTAACCTAGATCAGAATGGTTACCAATTTATCTAATCTGGAAACCTCCCACTGTACCGTCAAATTCTCCTCCAAACCTAAAAGAAGAATTAGTCGGGATGTCCCGAGGAGTAAACCAACTCATCAGTGGGAATCGGGATCCAACTATCACCGCATGATAACGTGACGGAATCCGCTCACGCTATCATACTCCAGAAGGTATGGGCATATCTGGCAAGTTTCAGTTTCTTTTGAAACTCCCGATGTGATTTTTGCCCCATGCTCTTATGACCTTGACTTTGGCCAACAAATCATAAGTCACATGTCAAGTTCTACACGTCATTTTCCAGGTTAATTTGAGCCCACCCGCACAAGCCCTTGACTTTGGCCAACAAGGCTATACAACTGCCCCAAACCAACGCATCTATCTATGCTGCACATGAATACCCAATAGCTACCAATCACTATGCCTTGACTTTAGCCAACAAACATAGCTTGAATACTGATTGACTATCCATGTGAAACGACGGAGGGCTACGAATGGTTTCTGGCGAAAACCTTTAATGTAATGAACTTGATATCGTTGAAGGAACGGATAGCTTTTAAAAATATAGTGACGAAAACCTTTGCTAAAGAGGTCACTCCCGGTGAAGGGATCTCGGCTCTTTCCCCGTAGAATGAGGTGCAGGATATTCCAACTGAATACCATGATGCAAAGCAAAAGTAATCGGCTATAGTGAAGTTATTGCCCTGACGCAAACTTTTGTCCAAGGGGTCACTCCCGGTGAAGGGATCTCGGCCCTTGCCTCGTCGACTGAGGAGCAGGATATTCCAACTGAATACCACAATGCAAAACAAAAGAGAACGCCCTTGCAATAACAGCTTTTTGAAAAGTGTTCCAACAACATCAGATGGTTTGTTTTTAACTTGCATTGATCCGAATCAACGTAGTCCCATCAATTGATCACTCCAATAAAGAACGAAAATAATGACGTACGTATATGCCATCCGCATTCGCCACTGGGTCCCGTCATTACCCGTTAGGTTAGCTAACTAACGACAAAGCGGGGACGGGACTAGCACGGATGCAAAACATATACAACATCTACTAGTATATATATCAATATATAATATCTCGCTCAAGGCGTGATAAAATGCAACATCACAGAAATGTACAGCATCACAGAACAATACAGATATCTGGGATCCCCGAGTTTCACAGAGCCGCTGAAACCCGACGTTCCCCTGGTCGTGTGGATAGCCTGTGCAATGAAAATCCTAGACCCCTACGGGCGCGGCAAGTCACCCGCCAAAACCTGAAGCGAGGCAGCCCCTTCAACAACGTGAATGGACCACCCAGCACTTCACGAAATCCGGTAACTTGGGCACCCCTCCTGGGTCAACCTGTACCCTCTACGAGTGCGGCGAATAACCCGCCAATTCTAGAGTGAAGCCCCCTCCTTCTCAATGCCATGAGATGCGGGCTCGTTGCCCTCTAGAACCCGGCTATCCGTGCACCCCTCCGCGGGGTAATCCTAGTACAGAAAGTAAAATATACATACAACGGGCACATCGACCGCAACCTGGTCGTGCCCCAAAAGAATAATACAAACAGGCAGTGACGGAAGTCCACATGTCGGACGCTCGCCCCGCAATATCAAATGTTCATAATACAACAAAAACTGTACTAGCATTGCAACCAGGCTATCCCCCACGACCAATCCGCAACATCACAGCACAATCACAGAACATCAACGTGAATGTCACGTTCGCAAATCCGTCTAACCGGGCTATAGCAGTTAGACAGGATTTACCGATCAAGTGACATTCACGGTCGCGGATATAATGTAAATACTGTGAACTGATGTGTTTAAAATTTTCGATCGATCAAATTTTACCAAGTGGGCCCCAAGCACTACTGTAGCACATAAAGAAATTCTGGGCCCAAAAAGAATGTTCCAAAATCCCTATTTCCCTGCAAAAAGATCACTGTGAAAAATTGGTGCACTGAAGGCACTGTACTGCGGCGGAACCGCGGCCAGAAGGGGGGTTTGGCCGCGGTTCTGTGGTCATCCTACAGTATCAGCTTACCAAATTTTCACAGAAGTCTTATCTTTCTCTGTACATCATTCTGCAACTACCTGAAAAAATTTTCGAGACAAAAAAATTTCGACAAAGAACTGTTGCATGGAAAAACACGGTTTTGGAATATTTGTTCGATTGGAAATGTAAACACACTAGAAAAAGCTAGACTAGGTTAATGGCGAGGCTCTGATACCAATGTAAGTGCACGGCGGCGCCCCGGCCGTCAATCCGACGCCGGAATGCGGAAGCGGTGATTTACTTTAACTTTTCAAACCGGCACCACCGCGCACTATAAACCCGGATCGTGCCATTAAACTAGTCCTAGCTAACTACAAGATGGGAAGATAGATATACCGAGTGATCCGTGTCCTCCGGTCTTCTCGTCGTCGTCCCGATCTCCCCGCGGAATCTCCGGTCTCCACCTCGTCGCCGGAAGGGCACCACGTCGCCGGATTCTTTTACGGGCTCCCGCCTCTGGACCGAGGCAACTCGGGCATGAAGTTGGCGAGTCGACGTGCCCAAGATTTGCTGTAGAATAGTGTAGTGAGCTATGTCTCATTTTGGAGTAGTGGATGTTACCTTTTAAGTGGAGGAATGATACTTGGAGTTTTGTGATGAAAAATGGAATTTTGCAAGCACCATGAGAACAAAACCCCACCCAAATATTTTGGACAGCCCCATACTTGGCCGGCCATGCAAAATGAGGAAGCAAGTGAGAGAGAGTTGTGTGTGAGGATCAAGAATGAGAGTGAACCAAATATCAAAGAGAGAAAAAGGTTATCATGAGAGATAATCATTATAAAACAAAATCCAACACTCAACAACCATCTCCCATCATCACATCCAAACTCAAGCGATGATGACTAAAGAAAGTCAAGCGATGATGATCCAACAATTTGCAAAAACAACCCTCCAAAATGCTTATTTGCACAATTGCAAATAAGCCCTCCTTTACCAATCTTCGGCCAAAGAAAGATACAAAGGAAAATGGCCGAAACGGAAAACAAACTGGCAACTCCAAAAACTGATCCCGTAATAAATTACAGGAAAACCCCGCTACTGTGTATACACACCCGCATTTGTATTCCGATCGAAATACAAATGCAATGAGACAAAATCTACACTGTACTATACTAGGATCCGGCTTAAACTAAAGCCGGCTAGTATTATCCGTCCGATCATGATCCATGCAATACCGCACGTATCTGATCGAACCCTGCCATATCTCCATACGGCCTCTACAGCGTTTCGCCCGAAACTCGAGAAACTAGTCTGTGGGGGACTCTAAAGACTCGTCAATATATTGGTTGTGGATTTAACCACTAGCACGTCAGAGGTATTAGCCTATACGCAACGGGCTACCAGGTATTGACCAAAAGGGACGTCTGTGAGCGAACTCAGCCTGACACCCTACTGAGCCTGTCAGTGACAATATCCGTACAGTTCGGTCCGTTCGTCTATGAGCATCACATGGCGGGCCTAGGGGGTTGGTAAAAGTCAGACCCCCAAAAGAGGTACAGGTCGTGTCGGAGTGTAGCCCAGAACACCCTGAGATACTACTGGAATACCTACCAGTAAATCTCCTTCCTTGGCCAAGGACTTCGTGTAAGGGCTCTCCTAGACACAGCGCGACCTCACCCCCAATACCGGGAGAGATGAACCCCTGAAGATCCGCTCACTGCTTCCATGTGGCTCGGGACTGCACCCAACTAAAACCTGTTTGCACGTCACCTTTGAGCGTGGTAGGGTAGTAATCAAAGTACAGTGGGAACTCACACGAGACAAATGACGATCCTCAGGTCGATGAACTAACCTGTACACATGTCACCAGGGAACTGCTATCTGACGTCAGGTATAAGACCAATTAGCATGTTCCCGGCGAGTCATGTCCGGTGTACTCATAACCCAATGAGCACCTGTTTACATCTTAGGTGAACCAACTGACATCAGTGGCTTATGAGACCAGACACCGCCCCTCGTCAGGGTCTCGACTGTATACACTAGTCTACTATTGAGTATCGATGCCCTGTCTCGAAACTCCCACGACTAGGGACCTTTTAAGGATGTGCTTATAGACCACCAGCTCCCACGTATATGATCGCCCTCATACTGCTGGCAGTCAAGCAAGAATCCTAGGGGCTCTATCAACGTGCAATAGTGACCTGTCAGGTCACCTAAAGCAGTACACGATGATAAAGATAAACCAGATAGCATACTATCATCTTGAGTAAGACTGTCCTACCGGAATAGGTCCTCCCTCAATCATTGCAATCACGTGCCTGTGATCCAATAATTGACTCTGAGGGCACTATCTCCAACACTTTTACCCTTTGTATTTCTCAGAACACCCCGTTTTAGTATGGATATCCACTTCCATTGGATAGATCCATCGTATGGTTATATACGAACTCGAAGGGATTTCTTCGAGGATGGATCCAGGTTCAGGAGAAATAGAATTGGTTTATTCAGTTGTCTTTTATTATCACCTTCTCTCAGGTTGCGAGGGCTCCTTAGATTAGGAGAGTACACCTATTACGCTTATTGGATAGTCTTATTCCAAACCATATGCTGATGCCGAAAGGTAGGGAATGAAGAAAACCAATAAGCCTAAGTAGGGTGTACAGAAGGTAATATGTAAAGACAAAATAAAGGGATTAGAAAGAAGGCAAAGTAAATTGCGACTGTTATCATTCACGACCAAACCACGTACTTCATCGCCACTTCTATTTCACCTTTAATAGAATAAGGTATTATTCAGTTGTCTTTAATCATCACCTTCTCTCAAGTTGCGAGTACTCCTAGGATTAGGAGAGTACACCTATTATGCTTACTGGATAGTCTTCTTCCAAACCATAGGCTGGTGCCGAACGGTAGGGAAGGAAGAAAACCACTTAGCCTAACAATGGTGTACAGAAGGTAATGAATAAAGACAAATAAAGGAATTTGGAGAGATGGCAAAGGAAATATACGGTTACAATCATGAATTGGATTATGGAAGAGGCATTCCTAGGAATACCAGAATACCCCTACGAAACTTTTTCATGTTTCACTGCATTGTTAAAAGAAAACTGATTTCCCGATTAGATACTTACTCCAGGGTATGTATTTACCAGGTTTCATTCTCATATCTGTATAGTTTTTACAGATGATGAATGGGAGTAAGTTATTGGGAATTAGGTGATCATCCTCATTATATCGGAATTCGTTGTAATTGGTGACATTTGAGAAAATCGCCTGGGTACAGTTTTCAACCTACGACGCACAGGTTTTGAGTTATTAAACTCAGCGGACTTATACAGAGTATTGTATGTTGTCCAGTGTCCATCAGGACAAAGGGGTAGGTCCTCGTACTATGTTCTGTTTACTTATGACTTCTCTAGTTTTTAGACAAGTGTTTCGTAGAAATAAAATGTCTAAGTTTTGAGAAGTTATGGGTATAAGAATAGAGTAGAGAACCAAATATCGCAAGTATCGGGATTCCTCAAAAAGATCGAAGATATAGATTCTTGTGAATGGTATTCAGATAATAGTAATGGTTTTGAGAAACTTATTTCTCTTTCAGGTTACTCATAATTGGATGGATTCCTAAGTTGAGAAATGTTGATTAGCATTTTTCTATTAAGTTGATATGCACTGGAGACAGCTGCATGATTTGAATCTGGTTCCAATTAAATTAGTGCCTCTATTTCTATATTGTATATAGAATGGTTCATATCTTAAC
Organism: Agapanthus africanus; assembly: GCA_030015575.1. Lineage (NCBI taxonomy): Eukaryota > Viridiplantae > Streptophyta > Magnoliopsida > Asparagales > Amaryllidaceae > Agapanthus > Agapanthus africanus. The sequence goes on along the minus strand of CM057349.1, from coordinate 256,964,697 downwards.
GATGTTAAGATACGGGGAGTTATCCAGCTTATGCTTAAAACCAGACACTGGATAACTCAAGGTACGTTTCTGTAATGGCAGTTTGTGGGTTGACCCTGGCTTTGACGAGGGTTGACATTTCTACCGTCTGGAAGATCAATAGTAATATTGTTCTTGACTCGCCAAAGTTTTATTAAAATGGATTTTTTTAGAAAACTGTAGTGGGAGTATGGTAGAACTGGAAGTGATTCCAGAACCGCAAACGATTACGGAAAATTTAATAGGACCTATATATTCAATCAGGTTAGACATTCCAATAGCCACTCCGCAGACATGATGGGTAACCTCAGACACCCGAGAGGTACTCCGGTAGCCTCAAGGACGGTGATATGGAGGTTCTTGTTTACCCAGACTTGACACTACCGTTGTTCCAGATTATGAGACCCGGCAGGAGGATAAGTATAGCATCGTTTTGAACTGGCTTTAGAAGTGCACGTGTATATTATTCTGCCAGAGAGTTATCGTAGTCAGTGGGAGCAGCGGAAGCATAGTGGGCAAGTAGCTTATGTCTATTTATAGACTTAAGCAGATATAGCGGAGATAGATCATCTAATTTTGATGTGACAGTCACGGGTTTGACTTCATCAGAATAGGGGATGGATCTGTTAAGAAGGTAGTAGGGTGTGATGTCCTGGTATTTGGATGACATACACAGAGTAGGAAGTAAAATTCCTATACTATGATCGGTTGTACTGTGGTCGTCACACAATTGTTTCTCCATAAAGGATATGGATATAATATCAGACATTCTGGTTACTAGATCTATGGTTTTTGATCTAGATTTGGGTAGTTTCCCAATATGGGTACTTTGACAATATTCTAATAGTATTTTAGAATAGATGGCTCCTGGCATGGTGGTGTACCTGCAGGTGATGGAGTCATCCTCTCTAAAGGTGTCTTAGAGACTAAAGGAGAGAGGGATGTGCATGATTGGCAGATCACTTGCTTAGGCAATTGAGTCAATCATGAGATGTCAAGTACCACACCAGATGTAGTTTTTGCACTTGATGCGATAAGTTTATATTAATCCAATCCTGAAGAAATGTAAGGAAGCAGTTTTAGAACATAAGGTGCATGTTCTATGGATTTGATGACGGCAGCCTCCTTCGGGAGACGGTAATCATTCCAGGCTTCAAAGGTGACATGGATGACAGAGTGATTGTCAGAATTATAGTTTTCCCTCTGACGAGGGACAGTATTATGGACAGGTGGTCCAAGAGGATACTGTGGGAGGCATGGTGCTGGATACTGATTAGGTTCAGTTATCGATACAGTCTAAGAAGTTTGGATTTGGAGTTCATTTATGAACTAGGTCCCATCAGATATTCAGACATATTCTAAGACAGGTATTACTCGATTTGGGAGATGGCTTTCTCCGCGAACTTGAGATTAAGAGAGACATAGAAAGAAACATCAGGGCGGATCCACTCACTGAGGCTATTTCTCGAACACAAGAAGTTTTACAAACTATCTTTGTGAAACTGATTAGTAGAGGAGTTGGGTGTTCGGTATCACACGGGCTGTGAGTATTCGACATCGCAATAATTAGCCTTAAGTGCAAGTGGGAGATTGTTGGAGATAGTGCCCTCAAAGTCAATTATTGGGTCACAGGTAGGTGATTGCAATGATTGAGGCAGGACCTATACCGATATGACAGTCTTGCTCAAGATGATAGTATGCTATCTGGTTTGTCTTTATCATCGTATACATGCTTTAGTTCACTATTGCATGATGATAGAGCCCATAGGATTCTGCTTGACAGCCAGCAGTATGATGGCGAACATATACGTGGGAGCTGGGGTCTATAAGCACATCCTTAAAAGTGTCCCTAGTCATGGGAGTTTCGAGACAGGGCATCGATACTCCAGAGTAGACTAGTGTATACAGTCGAGACCCCGACGAGGGGCGGTGGCCGGTCTCACAAGCCACTGGTGTCAGTTGGATCACCTAAGATGTATACAGGTGCTCATTAGGTTATAAGTACACCGGACAGGACTCGCCGGGAATCTTCTAGTTGGTATTATACATATTGTCATATAGTAATTCCCTGGTGACATGTGTACAGGTTAGTTTATCGACCTGAGATCGTCATTTGTCTCGTGTGAGTTCCCACTGTGCTTAGATTACTACCCTACCACGCTCAAAGGAGTTGTGCAAACAGGTTTTAGTTGGGTACAGTCCCGAGCCACATTAGAGGCAAGTGAGCGGATCGTCGGGGATTCGTCTCTCCCGGTATTGGGGGTTGATGTCACGCAGTGCACGGGTTGCCATCACTAGGAATTCTCGGCCGAGGTAGTGGAGAATTACTAATTTGGATCAGTAGTTTCTCAGGTGGTGATGGGCTTCATACCAACACGATTTATCGCGTTATTAGGGGTCTGACTTTATCCACCCCCCTAGACTCGATATGCGATACTCTTTAGACGAATGGACCGGACTGTATATATATTGTCACTGTCAGGCTCAGTAGGGTTTATAGATGAGTTCGCTCATCAGCTTCCCTTCCAATCAATACATAGGCAAAACGTTACGTGCAGCTTGTACCTCTGACGTGCTAGCGGTTATACCCAGTGCCAGTGTGTTGATGAGTCATTAGAGTCCCCCACAGACACTTTCCCAAGTTCGGGCGAAACGTTGTAGAGGCCGTATGGTGATATGGCAAGGTTCGGAAAAAACACGTGCGTTTTCGCACGTGTCGTTTTTCGGGCAGATAATACTGGTAGGCTTTGGTTTAAGCCGGAACCTAGTATTATACTGTGTAGATATAATATCTTTGTCTCAGTTGCATTTGTATTCGGTCGTAATACAAATACGGGTATGTTTATACTGATACGGGGTTATCCTGAAATTCGTTTCAGGATCACTTTTGAAAGTTGCCAGTTTCCAGTTTTCTATCAGCCGTATTTTGACATTCGGTTAAATACGGATTTATCTTTTCTTCATGAGGTGAGTCAGTGTTCTAGAAGGTTCTAGAGAGGGTGACAAGGCTTGTGAGTCATTAGGTCATTAATGGTGCAATTAAAGACAAGGTGACTAGGTTAATTGTGATTGGTTTGCTTTTAATGCATTCATACTTGGTGCTTAGATATTTGTTGTTGATCTTTTCCTTTGTGGTCACCCTCCTCTCCTACACTCACCTCCTCCCTCTCCTTAAATGGCCGGCCTCCCCCCCACTCTTGGCTCATGGTTGTTGATTGATTTCATTTGAGAAAATATTATAGTTTATGTGTATGGAAATTTCATAGCTCCATTTTTCCATCACCCGATTCAAAAGGCAACTTCATTAACCGTTCGTCCATAGCCTTGGACGTAATGAGACAAAGTGTTCTACTCATTCTCTACTTCATCTTGGTCGTCTCTTTTAGCAAACTTGACGATCGAGTTGCCTCAGTTCAGAGGCGGGAGCCCGTTTAAAGATCCGTCGACGTGGTGCCACCTGGACGACAAGACTGAAGATCGAGGAGATCGGAGCAGCCGCAACAAAGCGTGGGATGATGGTTGAAGACCGAAGGACTCGGATCGTTCGGTATAACATTTCTACCCACTTTGTATTTTGTTAGTTTAGCTTTAATGGCAGATCCGGGTTACGGTACACGATAGCGCCAGTTGTAAAAAGTTTTTGTTCCGCATTTGGCGTCTGTTAGACGGCCGGGGCGCTACCGTGGACTTACAAGTGTCAAGTCAGCGGACTAAGCTGTACTCATGTCACCTGGGAACTGTTAACTGACGATAGGTATAATACCAACCAACAGTTCCCAACGAGTCCTATCCAGTGTACTCGTAACCTAACGAGCACCTGCATACTATCTCCAGTACGACGTACTGATGGCTGTGGGACAGACCATCTCCCCTGCTGGGAAGAGAAGCGTATGCACCAGTCTACTCTGGAGTATCGACGCCCTGTCTCGATAATCCTACGACTAGGGACCAGAATAAGGATGTGCTTATAGACTACCCAGCCCCCACGAGTGTGATCGCCATCACAACGCCGGTAGTCAAGCAAAGATCCTAAGGGCTCCATCAATATGTTTTAGCGATATGTTAAAAGAAACATATACACATATTAAGATAGAAACAAACCAAGTAGCATAGTACTATATCGAGCAAGACTGTCGTAAAACCGTATATATATATCCCAAGCTTCCAAAATGTATTATACAAACTAGTACTATACAATAATGGCCTCTAGGGCATACATATCTAACACATACATATAACTAACAAAGGTCGGTTAGTAAAGTTAGGATTGGTCTTGTGCTCTTCTTTTGCCATTCTTAAAACGATTTTGGGATAATCGAAAGTAGCTAGGATTAGGAGGACATAGGAATGGGATTTGCGAGTTTAAGCGAGCTTTCCAACGCTAAATCCATTTCTAGTGCCCCTTGTCCGTCCGCTAAATACGCTTATTTCCAACCCTTGGCCAAACACCCGCAACCATGTATCCAATTAAGTCACAACTACATGTCACGTTGTAGTGCGCTTAAAGGACTTCTCGACTTAGGTCGCAGCTATATGTCACGTATAGCGTGCCTAAGTGAGGGGGTTGCGTTTGTTTGGTCGGGGTTCGTTTCAAGATGTTTGGCGAAGAGAAGCACAAGGGATTTTTCCGTCCCTCATACCACCTTCCTTAGCCTTAACAAGTGTGGAATTATTCACACATGGTAAATGAAAATAAAACAAAACAAGAAGGAAGAAAAGAGAGAAAAGGAAAATATGGTTTTACAAATGGTGCAAGCTAACTCTTGGGTCCTCACCTTAGCAAGGAACTCCGTCGAGTATCATCGCTTGAAAATAATACGGAAAAGAGAAGAGAAGGAAAATAACACAAGCAAAGAAATAACAACAACTACTTAACAATAATAAATAAAATTACAATACAAGATAATAAAATTACAAGACAAGAAATAAAATAGACAAGATAATAAAAACCCTCATCTTCATTGATCTTCCACTCAAAAAGCTCTCACTACAATTTTCATGGAGGACGGAATGAAGAAGAAGGAGAAGCTACACTAAACTGCACTAAAACCTAACCAAGAGAAGCATGAAAAGAAGAAGACTCTTGGCTTGGCACAAAACTGGGCTATTTATAGGCTGGGTGCTGAAACCCTATGGCAAGATTCTTTACCCAAATGAAATGTCCAAACTACCCCCAAAATATCTTCTGGCTCCGAGTTAACTCGGCCGCGGATCCGCCGCCGAGTCACCATAATGGTCGCGGTTCCACGGTGCTTTGAGGGAGTTGGGATGTCGTTTTTTTCTGGGTTTTCTTGTATTGCTTTCTTTTGTTGTTCTACATGCTCCAAATTGCAAATTGCATTAACAATTTCTTCAGATCTGCAACAGTCCAAAGTGGCATCAAAAATAATACTTTTGACCTCATCTCCCTCGAGCTCCGCGCACCCATTGAGTTTTGTGCTGCCCCTCTCGTGTTCTGTGCTTGTCTGAGACACGAATGACAACTGTCATATGTCTTGTCTCTGGAACTAGTACACGGCACTGGACGGATACGGATGACCGGACCCCGGCTTTTATCTGTATGCAACAGATATTCTGCATTTTAGCGTAACTGTGGAGATTTTGTATCAATTGCGTTATTTTAGAATAGGAACATGTAGCCTGTAAATATGTAGCAAACACGAATTAAAAGCACCTACCTATAAACAAACGAGCATAAGAATGGGCGGTATTAAATGCAATATTCTGGTATGAACATGGGCATGACGAGAAACAAAAACCTTTTGTTCCTATGCGTAATAGAAAAGATACTCCCTGGAGTTCTTTGGGTATCACACAAACATACACAGTACTGAGCGCACCTCGAGCTTGTCAGCATGCTATTTTTCGACAAAAGCTGGACATCTCCATATCTTCGGATACTAAAGATAGGGTTTCTTCCCACTCCACGTCTGATATGGTGTGGTAGGCACGGTCTTGGTAGGAACCCTGTTGAAAAGATATGCAGCTGATTCTAGTGCATAGCCCCAGAATGATCGCGGTAAGTCAGCGTTACTCATCGTGGAACGTACCATATCCAATAAGGTTCGGTTCCGTCTCTCCAATACACCGTTGTGCTGTGGCATGTATGGAGGAGTAAGCTGAGAGGGAATTCCATTCTCTTTTAGGTAATCCAGGAACTCGGCACTCAAGTATTCACCACCTCGATCAGATCTCAGTGTCTTGATACTTTTGCCGGTTTGGTTTTCCACTTCATTCTTATATTCTCGGAATTTCTCAAAGGCCTCGGATTTATGTTTCATCAAGAAGACATGTCCATACCTAGAGAAATCATCCGTAAAAGTAATGAAATAGGAATAACCAATTCTTGCATGTGTAGACATTGGACCACACATGTCGCTGTGTATGAGTCCCAAGAGCTCGCTCGCTCTTACTCCGTGTCCAATGACGGAGTTTTTGTCATCTTTCCTTTGAGACATGATTGACAAGTTGCATAAGACTGATATTCAGACAGATCCAAATATCCCTCTTTGTGTAACTTGGCCAACCGTGTTTCGTTGATGTGACCCAGTCTACAATACCATAAGAAAGCTTGGAGACTTTCTTTTGTGTGTGTTCTGGACGTTGAAAATCTGTAGTTAGTTTAATGCGTATATACCGTTGTTTAGTGTACCCGACCCAATCAAACCATGATTAAAGTGGATGTTTACGACATCGCTTACAAATGTAAAATCATAACCTTCTTTAGATAAAAAAAGATACAGAAATGACATTACAAGTCAAACTAGGTACACAAAAACAATTGCGCAAAACCAAAATATGTCCACTTGTCAATCCTAAGTGATATTCCCTTACGGACACAGCATCCACGCTTGCTCTGTTATCAACCTTGAGGGTCATATCACCCGCCTTCAAAACTCTACGGCTTCTCAGTGCCTGGAAAGAATTACAGATATGAGATCCTGATCCGGTATCCAATACCCAGGAAGTAGAGTTGATTGACAGACAGTTTTCAATCATAAACACACCTGAAGCTGAAGCCACAACCTGCTTCGCACCTTGGTTTTGGGCTTTCTAGGCCCTGTAATCTTTCTTCCAATGGCCCTTTTTATGACAGTAGAAGCATTCTTCCTTCCCTACCGTCGGCCCCCCAACTTTTGCCTTGCCCCTTGTCTCTACCTTACTAACACCGCCTTTCGACTTGGTGAGGGCCTTCTTCTTCTTTCCCTTGGCTTTCGCCTTGGATCTAGAAGAGGAAGATCCTCCAACAAGCAGAGCGAGTGTCTTCCTGGACTTCTGCAGGGTGCGCTCAGCGCTCCTCAACATGTTGAGGAGTTCTGAAAGTGTAACTTCCTTCCCTTGAATGTTAAAATTCAAGATAAATTAGGCGTAGGTAGAGAGGAGGGACTATAGAATCAAGTCTGTATACAGCTCGTTCTCTAACGTGGTCCCCAGGTCCGCGAGCTCTTCAATCAAGCTGATCATCTTAAAGACGTGGTCCCCTACAGATGACCCGATAGCCAACCTCATTTGAAATAGTTTCTTCGAGCTCTCGTATCTTACGATACGAGATTGCTCTCCATATAAGTCCTTGGTATGGAGGAAGATGGATTCAAGATCCATCTTCTCGTGCCGCCTCTGGAGTTCATTATCTATAGAGGCCAGCACGAGGCACTTGACTTTCACACTGTCAATTTCCCAGGTCTTACGGATTTCCTTATGTAACACCTTAGAATGCGATTAGTGTTAATTAAACGTTAATGCGGATTTTTAAGGAAAAGTTTATCAAATCGGTTTCCTCACACTTTATAACAATTAATTAATATTTTATTATTATTTGTTATGGCTTGCACACAATTGTGCATGTTAATGTGAGGGTTAGTTAGTGTTAACCTTGTTTAGTAGCCATAACACCTTAAGCAATCCATGCTTTGATTAACCTTGAGCATAGATATTTGTGTGAGATATATTTTCAAGTTTTGGATTGAGAGAGAGATGGCTAGGTGAGTCATGGAGGCATTAATGTGAGCATTAATGAGGAGATGGAGAGAGTAAATGTAAGGTAAAAGCTCACCCTACACTCACCCTCTCACCATTATCACACCTCACTCTCTCATTCTTCTCTCATTCTCAATTATTATTCATCTCCTCAACCCTCAACTGAACCCTCACTACCCCATCACCAAAACCTTGCAAAACTTCATAAAATCCCACTAAAACACTTCTCAAGTCTTGCTTTAGCCACTAAGATCCCTTGGAGCTTGGAAAGATTTGATTTTTGAGTAAGAGTGGGTAGGTAATGACCTCTAACTGATAATTAGGTATTTATATTGTTGTGTTGCCATGTAGTTGTGGTTTAGAACACTAAAGGTAGTGTTTTGTGAAAAATATCATATTTTTAGTGTCATATTAGAGTCTCTGTGAATCTGCTGTTGAACCAGGTGTTTGTTGGAAAAGTTTTCATCACAGTGACATAGTGTTGTGACATAAAACCCACCATAAAAACCTGAGACCATTTCCTTCCTTCGTGGCCGCAATTTTATTGCTTCTGGCCACAAATTGCGGCAAGAGTGGGGACTGGGGTTTGGAGTCTTGGTCGTAGGGTCTCTGGGGTTGTATGTGGTCTTGTGGAACTTGCAACATTCACAAATTTGTTGTGTATCAAAATCTGGGATCACTTTGATATAATCTAGTATTTTGACTACGCGCATTACGTTATCCGACACGGTTCGTGATCTTATGTAGCTGCTGCACTTAGGTTGGTTTCGGGGTGTCACTACACACATTAATCACTAGACGAACACATGAGAGTTGGATTAGAGTTGGTGTGTCGGTCAAACGTAGTTGGTACGTGATATTGGTCGATTTTTGAGATTTTGCACTTGTTATGTTTGTGTTAATAGGATCGCAGGCGGGGAATTCGAACGCTGCAAAGATAGGGAAGCAGGTGATTGGATTTACCTAGCTCGACATCGTCGGTGAGTAGATTTAACATCTACGGGGAAATCGCCCATATGGCGTTAAGCGTCAGGGCTAGATATGATATGATATTAGCTTCCTGTTTATATGTACATATAGAGATGGTGCATGGACATCATTGCATATTATTACTTGTTGTGCCTGGACTTGTACCCTGTGGACACTACACTATTATTGACAGTTCATATTGCACGAGCACTAATTGTATGCTACACACACATTGTCAGTAATTGCCATGATGCGCACAACACATATACATATGTAATATTATATTGATTAGTGATATTGAGGCATTGATTCTTGTGCGATGGCGCTATGAAATATAGCATACATGCATACCTACATGCTTACACATATACCTTGCTATAGCTACATGTTCACTTTATATGATGTTGCGTTGGATTTTGGATAATTCGGAACTGCGTAATATATTTAATAACTTGATGCATTTAAATAGCGGAATTTTCTTTGATATGCTCATATTGTTGTTCTATGTTGCATACATCATATTACATGGATTTACGCATTGAGATATGAATTTCATGTGATTTTCTGGATTTGAGAACCGCGGGGATATTTCAAGAAATGTGTATTGTTTTGAAAACCCGGTTTCTCTTGATATGTGGATTGCGAGTGTCGAGGTTGGACACTCGGTTTCCATGAGATGTATTTGTTGGATATCGTACCCTCAAAGTCAATTATTTGATCGCAGGCACATGATTGCAATGATTGAGGGAGGATCTATACCGGTAGGACAGTCTTACTCGAGATGATAGTATGCTATCTGGTTTATCTTTATCATCATGTACATGCTTCAGGTGACATTACAGATCACTATTACATGTTGATAGAGCCCTTAGGATTCTTGCTTGACTACAAACAGTATGATGGCGATCATATACGTGAGAGTTGGGTAGTCTATAAGCACATCCTTAAAGTGTCCCTAGTCGTGGGAGTTTCGAGACTGAGCATCGATACTCTGAGAGTAGACTAGTGTATACAGATCGAGGCCCCGACGAGGGGCGGTGGCCGGTCTCACAAGCCATTAGTGTCAGTTGGTTCACCTAAGATAGTATACAGGTGCTCATTGGGTTATGAGTACACCGGACAGACTCGCCGGGAACATGCTAGTTGGTATTATACCTATCGTCAAATAGCGGTTCCCTGATGACATGTGTACAGGTTAGTACATCGACCTGAGATCGTCATTTGTCTCGTGTGAGTTTCCACTGTGCATTGATTACTACCCTACCACGGCTCAAAGGAGTCGTGCAAACAGGTCTTAGTTGGGAACAGTCCCGAACCACATGGAGGCAGTGAGCAGATCGGCAGGGGATTCGTCTCTCCCGGTATTGGGGGTGAGATTGCGCTGTGTTTAGGAGAGCCATTACACAAAGTCCCTGGCCAGGGCAAGCGAGATTTACTGGTTGGTATTCCAGTAGTTTCTCAGGGTGTTCTGGGCTACACTCCGACACGACTTATACCGCTATTGGCGGTCTGACGTTTACCAGCCCCCTAGGCCTGATATGCAATAATCATAGACGAACGGACCGGACTGTATGGATATTGTCACTGACAGGCTCAGTAGGGTTTCAGGATGAGTTCGCTCATCGGCCTCCCTTTTTCTCATTACGTACAGCTAGTACCACTGACGTGCTTGTGGTTAAACCCACTGCCAGAGTATTGACGAGTCTTTAGAGTCCTCCACAGAAAGTTTTCCAAGTTCGGGCGAAACGTTGTAGAGGCCGTATAGTTTTATGGCAGGGTTCGATCATATACATGCACTTGTGCACGCATCTTGATCGGACGGATCATACTAGTGGGCTTTGGTTTAAGCCGGATCCTAATATTGCTATCGACCCAGTGTGTTCAGATTAAAATTAAGTTGACTGCAGTATAGTTGTGAGGTGCTGATCCCATATGTAGAACACGACCCCCAAATTCCATACTGAGGCCGCCGGAAAATTGATTATGGCCGCAATTTGCGGCCAGATAGGGAGGGAATGGGGTTAGGTTTGGCTCTATTGGTGTCTGCTGCAACCCTTAGACTCATGGCATGTATAATTTTATTTGATTCTTGCTGTAGTAAAATCTGGAGCTAAATACCTGTTTCTCGTATTTTTTTTAAACCTTCGCGACACGCGTGATACGTGGGTGGGTTTGGGGTTTTTGCGTATCGCGACGCGTCGGGGTAGTTTCAGGCGCGTAATCACACGCTTTAGCGTATCGCGCACACGCGCGCTTGGTTTGCGACGCGGGTTTCTAGTTTGACCTTAATATCACGTTTTTGTGGATTTGAGCTTATATGTGATATATTTTGTGATTCTAGGTTCGCAGGCGAGTGAGACGGACGCTGCGAAGAAGGGGAAACAAGTCGTCGGCTACACTTAGCGCGAGACTTCGGTGAGTAGATTTAACATCTACGGGGAAATCGCCCGTATGGGGTTATGTGTCAGGGCTGATAGGACCTTGTAGCAGCATATTACATTTACATACATTGACTGTTCATGGCTACTATTTAGTGCATACCGCATTCCCTGCTATATGTTTATAAACTAGAATTGATAGAACACCGCACCATTACTAACGGTTCATGTTGCACGAGCACTATCCTGCATGTTACACACACACCGTTAGTAATTACCATGACACTCATACTGTAGAATTTCCATGATCATTATGCTGTAACTCATCTTTGATGTGACTTGACATGATATTCATACTTGATGCCCATATTACATCGCATTGACTTGTACGTTGGTTTTTGGATTACATGAAATTTCTGGATTTGGGACCCGTGGCTATTTCAAAAGAATATGTAATCATTTAAAAACCCGGTTTCCCTTGATATGTTATTTCGGTACGTCCACCATGTGTTTTCTCGGTGCGAGAGTGATATATGTGAACCCGAATCGAGGAGTTGGATGAGGCCGATTACTGGTACATGGTGGACCCGGTATGGTACCCCGGGACGAGAACGATTTCGCTGTGTAGTAGACGGTGAGCCTGGCAGAGGGACCACTACCTACCGGTGATTGGTTGGACCTGGCGGTTATCCGGAGGATGCTGACCAGAGTCGATAGATGGATGCGGGATGATCCGTGCTGCCGGGGCTGAGGGCCGATACCGCAGACGGAGCCCGTGGGCTGACCCGGACGGACGGGGCCCTATGGATGAGGATTTGCGTGTCGATACTGGACACGAGTACTTATGATATTTGGGTGCCGATGTTGGGCACTCGTGATTCTCAGAGATTTACTGGATTGGAGGGCCGATGAGATTGCCGGCGCCTGAGCTATTTGGGGATCTGGGTGCATTGATGGACACCTATTATATATTCCACGTTGACATTCCGTGTAGATGTTATGTTTCCCATGCTCAGCATTCATTATTGTATCTCATCCTGTAGTTATATTACCTGATAAAGCACTTGCATGACTATTGCACATACTGCTTATCACGCATTGATATCATCTGCTGGCATATGATAGAGTAGCACAGTACGTGCATGCTCGCGATTACCTTTATATGTTATCTCTATTCACGAGTTGGTAACTCACCCCCGTTGTGCCACAGTATTTGCAGGTTGCCCCTCGGAGTAGTGGCGACAGGCTGCCTTTTGCATCTTTTGGCTACAGATACCACTACAGTTGGTGCGAGAGCTGTTTCCCTTTTAGGTGGGTTATGGTATCTGATTACTTTTATTGTACCCCTTTTGTATCTAGTATTCTCCATCTACCATATATGTACTTGACTTAGTGACAGTGTGAGGACGATGATGTATATTTTCTTTGTATTTTGGTGTCGAGCTCGTGGGAGCCGACGGTTTATTTATTATAGTTTGTTGTTCTGTGATGTTTACTTATTGCTCATTCTTCGCTACGGCGTCGTATATTACTCTTGTGATGATGGTTTCCGCCGTTGGACGTGATTGCTCCCGTTTGGGAATGTTTGTTTCATTATATCTCATTTTCACTCATATCCTGTTTTATACCCGATTTCGGGGTTACTTTTACAAAGGAAATGCTGCCAAAATTATTTAAATGATAACGTAACTTTAAAAGAACTTATTGAACTATTTAAGGTTTTCTAAATGTCTTAATTAAATGTTTTCAACACCCGCTACTTTAAAATGGTTTTGATTTCTGGGTTCGGCTTACTTAGTCGCGTTACGCCTGTAAACGTTGCGTGGTTAAGTGCCGGTCACGAGTCGAAACATTCGGGTCGTGACAAAGTTGGTATCAGAGCGTAGGTTTTACCTTTCGGAGTGTAGGATGACCTTGGTATGATGGAGTAGGTAGCTGAAGCAGAGTAGCGTAGCGTGTGTATATTCCGCGGCATACACACGACACGGTACTCCGCCAAGGCGACCTTTGGACTTATTAATTTAAATTCCTTCTTGAGTATATATATATTCTTGTGATTCAATTTCCGTATTCTTATCGAATCCTAATTTCCTTTCAGCCATTATGCCGCCAAAGACTATGAGAGCACAGAGAGCGGTCGCGAGGGCCGAGATTCGAGTTGATTCGTCTGAGACGAGGACTGATCCGAGCAGTACATCGGTTGTTTCCGAGCAGGTTGTTCCTCCCGTGACAGATCAGATCGCCACGCTAGGGGCCGGTATGCAGGAGATGCGCCAGATGATAGGATCGCTAGTTGAGATGCTTCGAGCGCAGCGACCAGAGGTAGCTCCACCCGTTACAGAGACCGCGATGGTACCTACCGCACAGCCAGTTGCCCCTGCAGCCACGGAGGTGATTACAGTATCATTATCAGAGTTCATGAGGTTGAAGCCTCCGGTCTTCACAGGCACCGATACAGCCGAGGACCCACAGTCTTTTGTTGATAGGATGGCTCGGATATGCCGTTCCCTCAGATGCGCAGATACGAGATGGGTTGAGTTCGCGAGCTTTCGCCTGGAAGGTCTTGTGCAGAAGTGGTGTGATTCAATTGAGAGGGGCAGAGCGGCTGGTCTTCCTCCTATGACCTGGACAGAGTTCGTGGCACTGTTCCTTGCCCGCTTTCTCCCACTGAGTGTCAGAGATGCTAGAGCACGCAGGTTTGAGTCCTTACGCCAGACTCCGAAGATGTCAGTGGCAGAGTATGACGTGTTGTTTATAGAGCTAGCAGTTTATGCCCCATATTTAGTGGCTACCGAGGAGATGCGAGTTAAGAGATTTGTCCGACGCTTGCTCACACCACTGTTCCTTGCGATCAGCACGCAGCATTACGAGACATACGCAGCAGCTGTAGATGCAGCCTTATTAGTCGAGGAGCGCCTTGCTGAGACTTCGGTAGTTCCAGAGCCGAAGAGAGTTTATGCAGATACGTCAGTGCAGAGACAGCCCTTTCGGCGCCGTGACAGGAACCTTGCAGGTGGCAGAGATTCGGGACGGGGCAGGTTGTTTAATTCCTATCCCCAGGAGGGTGAGCGACCACCATCGGGATGTTACCGTTGCGGGAGTTCTTATCATCGTGTGCGAGATTGTCCTGAGATACCCCGGAGTGAGGCGGCAGCACCACATGTCACATTACCACCTTCACCACCCCAGAGGGCGTTGCCTATTATACCTACGGTTACTCCGCATCAGACTCATGCACAGAGAGGTCGTGGTCGCGGAGGATTTGTTCATAGAGGACGAGGTGATCGAGGCAGAGGATAGCCAACTGCCGGCAGGGGACAGTCATTCGCAGGTGGGGGACAGGCGCGAATTTTTGCTTTGACGCATCAGGACGAGCAGGCGTCCAATGCGGTGGTCTCAGGTATCCTTCCAGTATGTTCTGTTGATGCACACGTGTTGTTCGATCCCGGATCTATAAGTCTACGGTAGCGCCCCGGCCGTCAATCTGACGCCAAATGCGGAACAAAAACTTTTATAACTAGCGCTATCGCATACTATAACCCGGATCTGCCATTAACGATAAATTAACAATCTACAAAGAGGGTAGAAAGGTTATACCGAACGATCCGAGTCCTTCGGTCTTTAACTATCATCCCACGCTCCGTTGCGGCTGCTCCGATCTCGTCGATCTCCGATCTCCTCGTCTAGGTGGCACCACGTCATCGGATCTTTAAACGGGCTCCCACCTCCGACTTGAGGCAACTCGGTCATCAAGTTTGCTAGAAGAGATGACCAAGAATGATGTAGAGAATGAGTAGAAGACTTTGTCTCGCTTCGTCCAAAGCCATGGACGAACGGTTAATGAAGTTGCCATTGGAATCGGGTGATGGAATGAAATGAGCTATGAAAAACCATACACCGAAACTATCACAATCTTTTAAAAAAATGAAGTGAGAGAGAGAGTCTCAAGAGAGGAGGGGAGGGGCCGGCCATCATATAGAGGTAGGGGGTGATGGTAGGAGAGGGGGAGGTGACAATAAGAGAAAATATCTAGTGTGAACACAAAGTGTGAACACAATTAATGAAAATGATGAATCATTAACCAAGTCATCATGCATTAATGGAATCATTAAATGCAACCATGACTCACAAAACACCTCACCACTTTTAGAACCTTCTAGAAGCTTCCACACTCATCTCAAGAAAAGATAAATCCGTATTTAACCAAATGTTAAATACGGCTGATAGAAAACTGGAAACTGGCAACTTCCAAAAGTGATCCTGAAACGAATTTCATGATAACCCCGTAACTGTATAAATATACCCGCATTTGTATTACGACCGAATACAAATGCAACTGAGACAAAGATATTATATCTACTCTGTATAATACATGGATCCGGCTTAAACCAAAGCCCACCAGTATTATCTACCCGAAAAATAACACGTGCGTAAACGCACGTGCATTTTCCGAACCCTGCCATAAAACCATACGGCCTCTACAACGTTTCGCCCGAACTTGGGAAACTATCTGTGGGGGACTCTAATGACTCGTCAGTACCCTGGCAGTGGGTTTAACCACAAGCCGTCAGCAGCACTAGCTGTGCGTAACGGCTGCCCATGGACTGACCTCAAGGGAGGCCGATGAGCGAACTCATCCGGAAACCCTACTGAGCCTGACAGTGACAATGTATATACAGTCCGGTCCGTTCGTCTATGAGTATCGCAAATCCAGCCTAGGGGGCTAGTAACGTCAGACCCCCAATAGCTGTATAAGTCATGTCGGAGACAAGACCTGAACACCCTGAGATACTACTGGAGTACCTACCAGTAAATCTCACCTGCCTTGGCCAAGGACTTGGTGTAATGGCTTTCCTAGACACAGCACGATCTCAACCCCCAATACCGGGAGAGACGAAACCCCTGCCGATCCGCTCACGTGCCTCCATTTGGCTCGGGACTGTACCCAAAAACTACCTGTTTGCACGACTCCTTTGAGCCGTGGTAGGGTAGAAATCAAAGCACAGTAGGAACTCACACGAGACAAATGACAACCTCAGGTCGATGAACTAACCTGTACACATGTCACCAGGGAACTGCTATCTGACGATAGGTATAATACTAACTAGCAGATTCCTTGCGAGTCCTGTCCGGTGTACTCATAACCCAATGAGCACCTGTATACATCTTAGGTGATCCAAATGACACCAGTGGCTTGTGAGACCGGCCACCGCACCTCGTCGGGGTCTCGATTGTATACACTAGTCTACTCCGGAGTATCGATGCCCTGTCTCGAAACTCCCACGACTAGGGACCACTTTTAAGGAAATGCTTATAGACCATCCAACTCTCACGTATATGATCGCCCTCATACTGTTGGTAGTCAAGCAAGATCCTAAGGGCTCTATCAAAGTGTAATCGTGATCAGTCACCTGAACCTATACACGACTGATAAAGGCAAACCAGATAGCATACTATCATCTCGAGTAAGACTGTCATACCGGCATAGGTCCTCCTCAATCATTGCAATCACATACCTGCGATCCAATAATTGAATTTGAGGGCACTATATCCAACAATCTCCCACTTGCACTTAAGGCTAATTATTGCAATGTCGCGTACTCACAGCCCGTGTGAAACCAACACCCAACTCCTCTACTAATCAGTTTCACAAAGCTCGTTTGTAAAACTATTGTGTTCGAGAAATAGCCTCAGTGAGTGGATCCGCCCTGATGTTTCTTTCTATGTCTCTCTTAATCTCAAGTTCGCGGAGAAAGCCATCTCCCGAATTGAGTAATACCTATCTTAGAATATGTCTGGATATCTGATAGGACCTAGTTCATAAATGAACTCCAAATCCAAACTTCTTAGACTGTATCGATAACTGAACCTAATCAGTATCCTGCACCAAGCCTCCCACAGAATCCTCTTGGACCACCTGTCCATAATACTGCCCCCTTCGTCAGAGGGAAAACTATAACTCTGACAATCGCTCTGTCATCCATGTCACCTTTGAAGCCTGGAATGATAACCGTCTCCCGAAGGAGGCTGCCGTCATCAAATCCGTAGAACATGCACTTATGTTCTAAAACTGCTTCCTTATGTTTCTCCAGGATTGGATTAATACAAACTTATTGCATCTAGTGCAAAAACAACATCTGGTGTGGTACTTGACATCTCATGATTGACTCGGTTGCCTAAGCAAGTGATCTGCCAATCATGCACATCCCTCTCCCCTTTAGTCTGTAAGACACCTTTAGAGAGGGTGACTCCATCACCTGCACGTACACCACCATGCCAGGAGTCATCTAATCTAAAAACCATTAGAATACTGTCAAAGTACCCACATTGGGAAACTACGAAATCCAGATCTAAAACCATAGATCTAGAAACCAAAATGTCAGATATTATATCCATATCCTGTCTGGAACAACAACTGTGTGACGACCACAGTACAACCGATCGTAGTATAGGAATTTTCCTTCCTACTCTGTGTATGTCATCCAAATATCAGGACATCACACCCTACTACCTTCTTAACAGATCCATCCCTTATTCTGATGAAGTCAAACCCATGACTGTCACATCAAAATTAGATGATCAATCTCCGCTATAACTGCTCAAGTCTATAAATAGACATAAGCTACTTTCCCACTATACTTCCGCTGCTTCCACTGACCACAACAACCCTCCTACCGGGTCTCATAGCCTTGAACAACAGTAGTGTCAAATCTGGGTAGATAAAAACCTCCCTGTCACCGTCCTTGAGGCTACCGGAGTACTTCTCGGGTGTCTGAGGTTACCCACCATATCTGCGGAGTGGCTATTGGAATGTCAAACCTGAATGAATATATAGGTCCTATTAAATTTTCCATAATCGTTTGCGGTTCTGGAATCACTTCCAGTTCTACCATACTCCCACTACTGTTTTCTGAAAAAATCCATTTTACTAAAACTATGGCGAGTCAAGAACAATATCACTATTGATCTTCCAGATGGTAGAAAGTCAACCCTCGACATAGCCCGGGCCAACCCACAAACTGCTATTACAGAAACGTGCCCTGAGTTATCCAGAGTCTGGTTTTAAGCATAAGCCGGACAACTCACCTATATCCAATATAGAAACTTTGGCACTTATTTAATTGGAACCAGATTCTAGTCATGCAACTGTCTCCAGTGCATATCAACTGAATGGAGAGAGGCTAATCAGCATTACTCAACTTAGGAATACATCCAATCATGAGTAACCTAAAAGAGAAACAAGTTTCTCAAAACCATCACTATCATCTGAATACCAATCACAAATATCTACATCTTCGATCTCTTTGAAGAATCCCAATACTTGCGATACCTGGTTCTCTACTTTATTCTTATACCCACAACTTCTCAAAACTTAGACCTTGTATTTCTACGAAACACTTGTCTAAAAACTAGAGAAGTCATAAGTAAACAGAACATAGTATAAGGACCAACCCCTTTTGTCCAGATGGACACTGGACAACATACAATACTCTGTATAAGTCCGCTGAGTTGAATAACTCAAAACCTGTGCATCGTAGGTTGAAAACTGTACTTATGGTTAAGAACTACTCTGTTGTTCAATGCTCCTTACCCAATCGCCAACTGATGTAGGTAAATGTCATCGAAATAATATCAGAAAGTCATATCTCACTTTATAAAAATAAACGTACAGATATATCATTTTGAAATTGGTGCACAACAACGGATACTCAAAACCAAATACATGCCTGCCGGCAATAACCCAGGCGACTTCCTCAAATATCACCAATTACAACGAATTCCGATATAATGAGGATGATCACCTAATTCCCAATAACTTTCTCCCACTCATCATCTGTAAAACCATACAGATGTGAGAATGTAACCTAGTAAATACATACCCTGGAGTAAGTATCAAATCGGGAAATCAGTTTTCCTTTAACAATGCACTGAAACATGAAAATGTTTCGTAGGGGTATCCTGGTATTCATAGTAATGCCTCTTCCATAATCCAATTCATGACTTTAACCGTATATTTCTTTGCCATCTCTCCAAATCCCTTTATTTGTCTTTAGTCGTTACCTTCTGTACACCATCGTTAGGCTAAATGGTTTTCTTCATTCCCTACCGTTCGGCACCAGCCTATGGTTTGGAAGAAGACTATCCAGTAAGCATAATAGGTGTACCCTCCTAAACCAAGGAGTACTCGTAACTTGAGAGAAGGTGATGATAAAACACAACTGAATAATACCTTATTCTTTTAAAGGTGAAATAGGAGTGGCGATGAAGTACGCGGTTTGGTCGTGAATGATAACAGTCGCAACTTACTTTTCCCTCTTTCTAATCCCTTTATTTTGTCTTTACATATTACCTTCTGTACACCCTACTTAGGCTAATTGGTTTTCTTCATTCCCTACCTTTCGGCACCTGCCTATGGTTTGGAAGAAGACTATCCAATAAGCGTAATAGGTGTACTCTCCTAAACCAAGGAGCCCTCGCAACCTGAGAGAAGGTTATAATAAAAGACAACTGAATAAACCAATTCTTTTTCTCCTGAACCTGGATCCATCCCCGAAGATTTCCCTTCGAGTTCGTATATAACCATACGATGGATCTATCCAATGGAAGTGGATGTCCGTAGTAATACGGGTGTTCTGAGAAATGTAAAGGGTATAAGAAGGAGTGGCAATGACTTATGCAACTCAGACAATCCAATAGCCAGTATTTTAAGAAGGTTCGGTCAACTTGGTCCCTGAGTCATAGTCTAGGGTCGGTCAAAGGTCGAAGCCAAAGAGAGAGAGAAAAGAAACACTCTGTGTGCACTCTAACCTAGATCAGAATGGTTATCACTTTATCTAATCCGGAAACCTCCCACTGTACTGTCAAATTCTCCTCCAAACCTGAAAGAAGAATCAATCGGGATCACCCGAAGAGTAAACCAACTCATCAGTGGGAATCGGGATCCAACTCTCATCGCATGATAACGTGACGGAATCCACTCGCGTTATCACACTCCAGAAGGTATGCGCATGCCTGGCAAGTTTCAGTTTCTTTAGAAACTCCCGATATGATTTTTACCCCATGCTCTTATGACCTTGACGAAAGCCAACAAATCATAAGTCACATGTCAAGTTCTGCCCGTCATTATCTTGTTAATTCGAACCAACCCGTACATACCCTTGACGAAAGCCAACAAGGTAATACGACTGTCCCAAACCAACTCATCTATCTATGCAACAAATGAATACCCCAGCAACTACCAAACACTATGCCTTGACGAAAGCCAACAAACATAGCTTGAATATTACTGACCATCCATAAAAAATGATGGAGGGCTATAGCTGGTTTTTGGCGAAAATACCTTTAACGTAATGAACTTGATCTCGTTGAAGGAACCTGATAGCTTTTTATAAAAATATAGTGGCGAAAACCTTTGCTAAAGAGGTCACTCCCGGTGAAGGGATCTCGGCTCTTTCCTCGTGGAATGAGGTGCAGGATATTCCACTGAATACCGTGATGCAAAGCAACATGTAATCGACTATAGTGAAGTTATTACCCTGACGCAAAATTCTGCCCAAGGGGTCAGTCCCGGTGAAGGGATATCGGCCTTTGCCCCGTTGATTGAGGTGCAGGATATTCCAACCGAATACCACTGTGCAAAACAAAAGGAAACGTCTTTGTAATAAAACTTTTTAAATTGTTCCAACAACATCCAAACAGGTTTGTTTTACTTTGCATTGATCAAAATCAACGCAGTCCCATCAATTAATCACTCCAGAAAAGAACGAAAATAAAATGTACGTATATGCCATCCGCATTCGTCACTGGGTCCCGTCATCACCCGTTAGGTTACTTAACTAACGACAGAGCGGGGACTGAACTAGCGCGGGTGTAAAACATATACAACATCTAATATATACCAATACACAATAATCGCTACAGGCGTGATAATATGCAACATTACAGAAAAGTAATAAGCATTACAGAACAATACAGATAATCTGGGATCCCTGGGTTTCTCAGAGCCGCTACTGAAACCCGACGTTCCCCTGTCGTGTGGATAGCCTGTGCAATGAAACCTAGACCCCTACGGGTGCGGCAAGTTACCCGCCAAAACCTGAAGCGAGGCAGCCCCCTACAGCATAGTGAATGGACCACCCAGCACTTCACGGAATCCGGTAATCTTGGGTACCCCTCCTTGGGTAAACCTGTACCCCCTACGAGTGCGGCAAATAGTCTGCCAATTCTAGAATGAGGCCCCTCTGCCTCTCAAAGCCATGAGATGCGGACCAGTTGCCCTCCAGAACCCGGCTATCCGTGCACTCCATCGCGGCATAAAACCTAGTACAGAAATGAAAAATATGTACAACGGGTACATCGACCTCGACCCGGTCGTGCCCCAAAAGAATATTATACAACAGGCAGTGACGGCAGTCCACATGTTGGACGCTCACCCCGCAATATCAAATGTACAAATAAATCCAAACTGCACCACCATTGCACACTGCTATCCACCACGACAAATCCGCAACATCACAGCACAACACAGAACATCAACGCGAGTGTCACGTTCGCAAACCCGTCTAAAAGAACTATAGCAATCAAACGCGGTTTACCGATCAAATGACATTCACGGTCGGAGATATAATGTAAGTACTGTAAACTAACGTATTTAAATTTCGATCGACAAAATTTCCCGAAGTGGGCCACGCGCAAATCTGCTGTACAGTAAAAAACACTGGGCACAAATGAACAGTTCCAGAAACCACAATTTCCAACATAGAATCCACTGTAGAAAATTGACCAATTGATCTCACATTCCTGCGGTGGATCCGTGGCCAAACCCAAGCTTGGGCCGTGGATCCGCGGCGGAACAGTGGAATCACTTCGTCGAATTTCTCCAGTATTTCTAAAAAACCCTGCTTGATTTTCTGGTATGGTCAAAATGATTTTTAGACCAGTTTGAAAATTAACAAAAACTTTAACACTGGAAATCGAATGGATTTTCGAAAATCCATTCGATCGATCTTTTAAACGCGTTAGCACAAGTTAGTAAAGCTTAATGGCGTGGCTCTGATACCATGTAAGTCTACGGTAGCGCCCCGGCCGTCAATCTGATGCCAAATGCGGAACAAAAACTTTTATAACTTGCGCTATCGCATACTATAACCTGGATCTGCCATTAACGCTAAACTAACAATCTACAAAGAGGGTAGAAAGGTTATACCGAACGATCCGAGTCCTTCGTTCTTTAACCATCATCCCACGCTCCGTTGCGGCTGCTCCGATCTCGTCGATCTCCGATCTCCTCGTCTAGGTGGCACCACGTCATCGGATCTTTAAACGGGCTCCCCCTCCGACTTGAGGCAACTCGGTCATCAAGTTTGCTAGAAGAGATGACCAAGAATGATGTAGAGAATGAGTAGAAGACTTTGTCTAGCTTCGTCCAAAGCCATGGACGAACGATTAATGAAGTTGCCATTGGAATCAGGTGATGGAATGAAATGAGCTGTGAAAACCATACACCGAAACTATCATAATCTTTTAACAATGAAGTGAGAGAGAGTCTCAAGAGCGGAGGGGAGGGGCCGGCCATCATATATAGGTGGGGGGTGATGGTAGGAGAGGGGGAGGTGACAATAAGAGAAAATATCTAGTGTGAACACAAAGTGTGAACATAATTAATGAAAATGATGAATCATTAACCAAGTCATCATGCATTAATGGAATCATTAAATGCAACCATGACTCACAAAACACCTCACCACTTTTAGAACCTTCTAGAAGCTTCCACACTCATCTCAAGAAAAGATAAATCCGTATTTATCCAAATGTTAAATACGGCTGATAGAAAACTGGAAACTTCCAAAAGTGATCCTGAAACGAATTTCAGGATAACCCCGTAACTGTATAAATATACCCGCATTTGTATTACGACCGAATACAAATGCAACTGAGACAAAGATATTATATCTACTCTGTATAATACATGGATCCGGCTTAAACAAAAGCCCACCAGTATTATCTGCCCGAAAAATAACACGTGCGTAAACGCACGTGCATTTTCCGAACCCTGCCATAAAACCATACGGCCTCTAAAACATTTCGCCCGAACTTAGGAAATTATCTATGGGGGACTCTAATGACTCGTCAGTACCCTGGTAGTGGGATTAATCACAAGTCGTCAGCGGCACTAGCTGTGCGTAACGGCTGCCCATGGACTGACCTCAAGGGAGGCCGATGAGCGAACTCATCCGGAAACCCTACTGAGCCTGACAGTGACAATGTATATACAGTCCGGTCCATTCGTCTATGAGTATCGCATATCCAGCCTAGGGGGCTAGTAACGTCAGACCCCCAATAGCTGTATAAGTCGTGTCGGCGACAAGCCCTGAACACCCTGAGATACTACTAGAGTACCTACCAGTAAATCTCACCTGCCTTGGACAAGGACTTGGTGTAATGGCTTTCCTAGACACAGCACGATCTCAACCCCCAATACCGGGAGAGACGAAACCCCTGCCGATCCGCTCACGTGCCTCCATGTGGCTCGGGACTGTACCCAAAAACTACCTGTTTGCACGACTCCTTTGAGCCGTGGTAGGGTAGAAATCAAAGCACAGTGGGAACTCACATGAGACAAATGACGACCTCAGGTCGATGAACTAACCTGTACACATGTCACCAGGGAACTGCTATCTGACGATAGGTATAATACCAACTAGCAGATTCCTGGCGAGTCCTGTCCGGTGTACTCATAACCCAATGAGCACCTGTATACATCTTAGGTGATCCAACTGACACCAGTCGCTTGTGAGACCGGCCACCGCCCCTCGTCGGGGTCTCGACTGTATACACTAGTCTACTCCGGAGTATCGATGCCCTGTCTCGAAACTCCTACGACTAGGGACCACTTTTAAGGAAATGCTTATAGACCATCCAACTCTCATGTATATGATCGCCCTCATACTGTTGGTAGTCAAGCAAGATCCTAAGGGCTCTATCAAAGTGTAATCGTGATCAGTCACCTGAACCTATACACAACTGATAAAGGAAAAACAGATATCATACTATCATCTCGAGTAAGACTGTCATACCGGCATAGGTCCTCCTCAATCATTGCAATCACGTACCTGCGATCCAATAATTGACTTTGAGGGCACTATATCCAACAGGATCCACGCACTCGTACGTATCCACACACTTTGTGCCGAGTTTGGGTAGAGAGTCCGGTTTGCTTGATCAGCCGCTTGTTGTGACCACTCCTGTGGGAGAGTCGTTTGTTGCTAGGCACGTGTTCCGATCCTGTACCGTCTGTATTGGTGAGAGAGAGTTGCCTGTCGATTTGATCCTTCTTGAGATGTTGGACTTCGACGTTATTTTGGGCATGGATTGGTTAGCCACGTGCTATGCTTCTGTGGACTGCCGTGAGAAGACAGTTAGATTCTGTTTTCCCGGCGAGTCGGTTTTTGTTGTGTTGGGGAACCGTGGTGCCGCCCCTCACAGTGTGATTTCTTCTTTTCACGCTGGACAGCTTTTGAGGAAGGGATGTCAGGGATTTCTCGCCTATGTTTGCGATGCTAGCGCTACAGAGGTTCCAATAGATCAGGTTCCGGTTGTTAGCGAGTTTCCTGATGTGTTCCCTGATGAGCTTCCTGGGTTACCGCCCGAGCGCGACACTTCTTTCTGTATTGATTTGGTTCCTGGCATGGGGCCTATTTCTATACCGCCTTAACGGATGGCCCCGGCGGAACTTCGAGAATTGAAGGGTCAGTTGCAAGATTTGCTGGATGAGGGACTTATTCGACCCAGTGTTTCCCCTTGGGGTGCTCCAGTCCTGTTCGTCAAGAAGAAGGACAGCAGTTTGCGTCTGTGTATCGACAACCGTCAGCTGAACAGGGTGACAGTGCGGAACAGATATCCTTTGCCACGCATCGACGATTTGTTCGACCATCTTCAGGGGGCAGGATACTTTTCGAGGATCGATTTACGATCGGGCTACCATCAGCTGCGGGTTCGACAGGAGACATTCCTAGGACAGCTTTCCGTACGCGCTACGGCCATTATGAGTTTTTGGTGATGTTGTTCGGACTCACCAATGCGCCAGCAGCATTTATGGACTTGATGAACCGTATTTTCCGGCCATATCTGAATCTGTTCATCATAGTATTCATTGACGATATCTTGGTGTATTCCCGGAGTAGTGAGGAGCACGAGCAGCACCTACGGATTACAATGCAGATTTTGAGGGAGCACCAGCTTTACGTGAAATTCTCTAAGTGTGCTTTCTGGATGGACAGCGTAGACTTCTTGGGGCATGTGATTTCTCGAGACGGTATATGTGTAGACCCAAGGAAGATCGAGGCCGTTCAGCGTTGGCCCAGACCCACATCAGTTACGGAGATTCGCAGCTTTTTGGGGTTGGCCGGTTACTACAGGCGATTTGTGCAGGACTTCTCCAGTATTGCTACACCTTTGACCGGGTTGACCCGAAAGGGAGTTCCTTTCAATTGGACGGAGGAGTGCGAGCACAGTTTTCAGCAGCTACGGACTCGGCTGACTACGACACCGGTATTATCGTTGCCTTCAGGATCAGGCGGATTTGTGGTCTATTATGATGCTTCTCGAGTGGGGATAGGGTGCGTATTGATGCAGCATGACAGGGTGATCACGTATGCTTCGCGACAATTGAAGAAACATGAACAGAACTACCCCACTCACGATTTGGAGATGGCTGCAGTGGTCTTTGCACTTAAGATCTGGCGACATTACCTATACGGTGAGTCGTGCCAGATATTCACTGATCACAAGAGTTTAAAGTATATATTTCAGCAGCGAGACCTGAACCTTAGACAGCGCCGATGGATGGAGTTAGTGAAGGATTACGACTGCGAGATCTTGTATCACCCGGGAAAGGCGAATGTAGTGGCGGATGCTTTGAGTAGGAGGCCCGGGGGTAGTCTATCTTGTTTGAGCACAGTACAGGGGCAGTCGTCGGCAGATTGGCAGATATTATGCGACAGCCGAGTGCAGTTCCAGTTCACGCCGATCGGAGGACAGATTGTGCATGTTCGTGCACGCCCACAGTTGCTTGACCGGGTACATGAGGCACAGCACAGTGATGACCAATGTTCAGAAATCAGGACGCAGATTGGACAGGGCAGATTTTCAGAGTTCGTGATCGATGATCATGTAAGGTTCCTAGGCACCCTAGTGAGGTCTCACAAGTCATCATCCATGCAAATTTCTAAAAATACGGTGCCGAGAAACCCTAGAACGGATCGTTAACTAGATATATATAGGCGAAGCGAGTAAGTAAACGGAAATATAGCTAAAGGGAAGGGGCTACAACCTTTGTAGATCTGGTCCACCACTTCCTAAGCTCCGCGATGATCTCCCTCTGCTGTCCAAATCGAACCCTTGACTCTAGCATTGGCATTATCAAAGAATGGGCGGGCTTGATCGTCGGTTCGATGCCGAAGATGATCTACGTCGAGGCATCACAAGAACAAGCTCCAACTTCACCAATCTTTGAAAACTTGTGAAGTAAACACCCTATACAACTTGGCAAGAGGTAGAGGATGAAGAAATAGGAAGTGGGTTCACTTTAGAATTGGATTTCTCACTCTTTATCATCACTTGCCATTAATGGAGCAAGCTTTCTTCCATGAAGAAATGAAGAAGAAGAAGAAGAATGTTATGATAAGAAATTAATTAAAATAGAAAAGAAAATCCATTCTTATCATAACTCTTACCTTGGTTAAGTGTAGAGAGAGAACTATAGTTAAGTGGAGTGGTTAGGTTTTAACATGAGACAAAATGGTGACATAATGAAAGCTTCATGAAGCTTCATTTACAAACAAAGAAAAGCCACCATTTTCTCACTCTTTTCCTTTTTCCAAATGAATAACTAAATAGAATAAATGAATAAGAAAAAAATAAACCCTAACCACTCATAAAACCATGGTTCAATCTTTACACAAACCCAAGTTTGCATGCATCATCAAACATGATACAAGCAAGTGCACAAATTCATATCGCATATGCAATGCGCACATCCGAGCGAGAAAATCCATTTAAAGTGAACCGATACTAGTTAATGCAAAGTAATATATCAAATATATAATTATGCATTAAATCATTAAATCAATACTTGATTTAACGATCCGGTCATATCGTATATAACCGACTAGTATCCTATGTACCGGTTTATTGAATCAATCCTTGATTCGATAATTAGGGTATATCGCATATAACCTAATCGATACATTTATCGCGAGAATGTAATACGGTATCACATACACGCATTACTCTCGGTCCCGCACATATCTCATATGCGCTCCTATTTCGTTTCGCTTGAGCCAGGAAACCTCTGTGTAGGACTCTAAAGACTCGTCAATACGCCGGCAGCGGATGATGATCATATCAAACATCCACAAGCCGCAAGCGGTCTGCTAAACGTAACGGCCATCCGGGTATTGAGCGATCAGAAGATCGACGAGCAAGCCCGCTCACACTCCTGTGAATCCAACCAGTAACACTTAACGTACAGTCCGGTCTGTTCGTCTGATATGTCGCATATCTCGCCTAGGGGTGGTAAACGTCAGACCCCAGTAGCTCGATAAGTCATGCCGACTTGAGGTCCATAACATTCGTGAAACTACTGATAACTCTTACCAGTATATCACTGCAACCCTGGCCAGGGATTTCCTGTTATGGCCAGTCGAGCATAGCACAACATCAACCCCCAATACCGGGAGAGACGAATCCCCTCCTATCGCTCATTGCCTCCATGTGAATCGGGACTGTACCCAAAAACCACCTGTTTGCACGACTCAGTAGAGCCGTGGTAGGGTGGAAATCAAAGCACAGTGGGAGACACACAAGACTCTATGACGATCTCGGGTCAACAGACTAAGCTGTACCAGTGTCACCAGAGAACTGCCATCTGACGTGAGGTATAATACCATCTGGGAGTTCTCGGCGAGTCCGTTCAGTGTACCCAGTCTCCACTGAGCACCCGCATACCATCTTCGATGTCAAACACCAATGGATATGGGATCATCCATCGCCCATCGCATGGGTCGAGAAGATATGCGCTAGTCTAATGGAATATCGATGCCCCGTCTCGATATTCCCACGACTAGGAACAATGAAGGATGTACTCATTGACTACCCAGGCCCCACTAGTATGATCTGCATCATAGTCCTGGAAGTCGAGTACACATTCTAAGGGCTTTATCAACATGTAATCAGAGAGACAGAAAGTATACATGTTAAGATAAAGAGCAACCAGATAGCGTACTATCATGTCGAGCAAGAAAGTCCTACCTATATATGTCACAGCATCCACTACAATATACATCCAATGTACAGTAATGGCCTCTAGGGCATACATATAACTAATAATCTCCCACTTGCACTAGGGCCATCTGTAGCAGTGGTCGCAGTATCTAATACTCAACCATCCCATATGAGTCTCTCTCTGGGAAAAGGCCTTCGTGAGTGGATCCGCTGTGTTGTCCTCTGAGTCTTCTCTCCTAACCTCGATCACCCTGGAGATCAACTATCTCTATGATCAGGTGATGCAGCCTCAGAATTTGTTTGGGTCACTGATGGGACTAGGGTTCCAGGGCCGAAGCCACACTTCCATTGTCATACAATGGCAGGAACCTAGTTCATCTTATGAACCAATATACACCCAAACTGCCTTTTTAGCAGTATCTTTAATAGCGATGTTACCAGCCTTTATCGTCTAGTTTGCCACGGTATCGAGCTTGGAACTCTTCCAACATACCGTCCCTTTACTGAGGGTAAAGACAGTGCCTGTGACTGACATTCAGTCGTCTTTATCACCCTGGAACACTTCCAGTGATTCTCCCCAGGATCGATTGATACAATCTCACTATACCTAGTGAGAACCCTAATATCCCTTTAGATCTATCTCATAGGTCCAAATCTTAGGATTTAGGAGGTATCATCTTTATCCTATTTAGAGAATCCTTGTGATAATAGGAGATTGACCGATCGTAGTATAGGAAACTCTTTTCCTATCAAGATTATGTTGTCTACGTACAATACGAAGATGACCACCTTACTCTCTACTACCCTTTTGTATATACAAGGTTCATCTACCATTTTGATGAAGTCAAACACTTTGACTATCACATCAAAACAGACGTTCCAACTCCGCGATGCCTGCTTCATTATGTAAAGCAACTTGCACACGTTTCCGCTGCTCCCACTGTTTACGAAGACCTCTGGCTGTGTACTTGCAGACGTACTCTTCTAAAACACCATCTAGAAAAGTAGTCATGGCACCCAACCACCAGATATCGTAGTCATGGTATGTAGCCGTGGCAAGTAGAATCTGGATGGACTTAAGCATAGATACTGGAAAAAGGTTTCATCATTATCCACGCCTGGTCAATGACGAAAACCTTTAACAAGTCTAGCTTTGAAAGTCTCAACTTTTCCATCTACACCAAGTAATCTTCTCAAGATATACTTGCTCCTGATGGGGATTTAACCCTTCAGATATAGCAACCAAAGTCCATACTTTGTTGGTGTATAAGGATTCCATCTCAGATCGATAAGCATCCAGCCATTCTTACAGAGTCACACTCCTGATGGCCAGCTCGAAACTAGTTGGGTCATCATCTCATGATGCAATCCTCGCTCCCACTGTCATAGAAAAACCGAAGTATCTCTCAGGTGGGTGAGAAACCCTACTAGATCGGCGGAGAGGCTGAGGTTCGTTGGTTTCTACTGGATCCTTTGGTTCTATCAAATCATCAGCTGCATTTTGTATAGCTGGAACCTTTCCAGTTCTACATTACAGACTTTGCCTCGAGCTTGTCCGGATTTTGCTTTTAGACATTAGCCGGACAACCCCAAATCTTAACTAGCTTAAGAGATGGGCTCTTTCCTTTCCATATCACATATGAAGTGGTAGGCTATGATTTGATTCGAACCCTATTCAATAGGTATGCAGCTTCTCAAGCGCATAACATCCAAAAGGAAATAGGTAACTCAGTAATACTCATCATAGAGCACACCATATCTAATATTGTGCAATTGCTCCGCCCTGATACACCGTTGTGCTGTGGTGTATTCAGAGGAGTAACACTGAGAGAAAATCTCATTCTCCTTTAGAATAGTCCAGAAATTCTATGCACAAGTATTCTCCTCCCTGATCTTATCATAGGACATAATACTTATACCCGTATTTTGGTTCTCTACTTCTAATTTACATTCTGTGAATATCTCAAAAGGTTCGGACTTATGTTTCAACAGGAACATACGACTGAATCTTGAGAGATTATCAGAGAATATAATGAAGTATAAAGAACCAGTCCTGGCATGTGTAGACAGGAGGCCTTATATACATCATCATGTATCAGTCCCAAGAGTTTACTAACTCTTTCTCAGTTTTCAGCAAACGGAGCTATGGTCATCTAATCTTTGCAACATGACTGACAAGTTTCACAAGATGTAAATTCAAACTAATTTAAATATGCATCTAAAATGTAACTTCAGCCAGTCGGGTCGCATTGATGTGACCTAGTCTATAATACCTCAAGAAGAATTTGTTCATTTCTGAACTCTTCCTCTTGTGTGTGTTCAGTATACAAGGAACTGTAGTTTGATTTAGAACGTCAATGCTTTTAGATAACGTGCCTGAACCAATCAACTTTTGATATAGGAAATGTTCAAAACATTATCCAACAATACAAAATTATATCATTTCTTTACTTATAAAGAGACTGATATGATTTTGTATATCAGGTTCGGTATCTAATAGTATTACCAATACAAGGAAATGTATTGGTAATACAGGGTGACAGTGCCAACAGACTTGGCTGCAACACTTGCCCCGTTTTCTGCCTCATGAAACTTATCACCCGTTCTCAGTTTTCTACCTTTTTGTAGCCCTATGTAACAGATTACATATCTGGGATCCTGATCTGGTATCATATACCCAGGATGCAGAGGATACTGAGAAACAGTTCTTTGTAATGAACACACCCGAAGGAGATGCATCATATGCACTGTCTTCGTTTGGGCGGCATAGGAATTCCGGTATTCCCCAATTTCCTGCTCTGTCTTATAACAATTATAAGTTGGAGCGGGACCAACGTTCCCCGGCTCAGTATAACAAGCGGGTTCGGTCAATACATCCATTTTATTATCATGATTAAGGCGTGATATGGTCCCTACCAGGAGAGAGAGAGAAGAAAACACTCAGCGTGCGCTCTTGCAAGATTAGATTGGTTATATATTTTATCTAATCAGGATGGCTCCCACTGTTTTTATCAAATCTTCCTTCAAACCTTAAAAGGAAAGACTAGCCGGGATTAATTACACTCTACAAGTTCGCCAATCTTTCAGCCAGGCCAGTGTTGGTACTTTGAGGGAGGTTCCCCGTGCTTTCGCACGGACCTAATTACAGTAAACCTCGTTTTCCCAGAGGCGTAACCCCGTTGACACCTTTCTAGACACCTACTTGATCGGCTAATTGCAAAGTGCAAAACTCTCCCAGGAGTAACAATTACTCGCAGTGGGCATCGGGATCCAACTATCATATAGAAGGTATGCAATCTCATTGCAAATTTCAACACTTGAAACTCCCGATAAAGGTTTTTACCCCTAGCACCTATGACCTTAACTATGGTCAACAAATCATAAGTACTAGTCAAGTTCTACCCGTCATTTCGTGATTAATTAGACCCACCCACATGACCCTTAACTAAGGTCAACAAAGTCACGCGACTGTCCTAACTAATCGCATCATATGCGGTGTAGGAAGACATCACTTAGCTACCGTACACTGTGCCTTGACTATGGTCAACAAACACAGCACGAATACTAAGTACTCTACTTCCTAAAATGACGAAGGGTTGCGGCTGGTTTTTGTGAAAACCTTTAACGCTTTGAACTTGATCTCGTTGCGGAATCAAATGGTTTTTAAATGGAATGTTTTTGAAGCTTTTCTAGTTTTGCTAAAGGGGTCACTCCCGATGAAGGGATCGTCGGCCCTTTCCTCGTCGAATGAGGTGCGGGATATATCATATATATCACTGTGCAAAGCGGAAACTATAGAAGCGATCAAATGACAAACCGAGGGTTGTAGCATCTGCCAGTTATTGCTAAAGAAGTCACTCCCGATGAAGGGATCTCGGTCCTTTCCTCATCGAATAAGGTGCAGGATGTTCTATAATGAACACCGCGATGCAAAGCAAGAACTGTAGCTACCTGTTTTATTTTGAAATTCGATTCCACAACATCAATTAGGTTTATTTTCTTTCATTAATCTCATTAATGAATATCCCATCAATTAAGTCCACCTAATCATCATAGATAAATATAACGTACGCTTATGCCATCCGCATTCGCCTCGATGTCCCGTCTGCACCGTTAGGTTAGGTAACTAACGCCAGAGCGAGGCAGGGCTAGCGCGGGTGTAAAACATAAGCAACGTCTATATAATATATCATATATACTATATACTACATCTATCTGAACAAAGCACAGAACATCACATGATCACATCACAGATAAATCACAGCAGAAGAAACATATGAAATATTGGATATACTAGGACGTCCGTGTTTTCAATACGAGCCAGTATAAAACACGGATTCCACGGTCGTGATGAATAGCCACTCCCACACCCCTAGACCCCTACGAGAGCGGCAAGCAACCCTACCAATTCTAGAGTTAGGAGACCCGGACTCGACTCCTCGAGTTGGTCTCCCACTGGACTTCAGAACCTGGTTACTTGTGCCCTCCTCCTTGGGTCTATCCTAGTGCGGAAAAGTAAATAATATACAAACGGTGACATCTTCCGCAACCTGGAAGTGCCCCAATAAAAGAATATTACATACAAGTTTTCACATGAATGAAAATGAAAAACACTCATCTCACATAAAAAAACCCCGGCTATTCAAACACGACGATCCAATATAACATATCCAGCAACACATAACATCACATGTCATCAACGTAAGTAAATATGCGCATCCTAATTGTCGTTGACATATAGCAACGAAACCGGCGATATCACATATTACACTTACGGTCACAGAAAAGAAAGTGTAAAACTACAACAGTTGGAATCCGCAACCACCTCAGACATCGCATGCCTGACCAAATGAATTACTTAGACATCGCATGCCTAACAATTATAAACCCCGCATTTTAGTCTCATTATCGAAAACACTTTTCAATATCAAGTCGGGCAATTCAACAAGATTCCCGAAAAATTGATCGAATGCTCGTCGCAAACTTTAGTAGGCGGCCGCACCCCTGATACCGTCGACGAAGTGCACCAAGGCGGAACACCGCTACCGCGAGCACCCGAACGGATGCTTTCGGCGACGGGGTTCTCCTACAGTCACTTGGTCGGGGCTATGGAGTGAGGCTGTCTATTAAGTTTACCCGGCGAGTATCCGCGTACACTACGTGATTGCGACGGACTTTTGATCACATCAAAATTCCGTGGCAACCGATCAAGTGAGACTAAACTGCTATGTTTATAACGTTCATTCAGTTATCTCATAACTCTTTGTGAATTCCAATTATTGTATCCCATTCCGGATAATTAGAAAATGTTAAACTTTTCGATCGAACAGTCAAACACCCAAGTTTTCCCGATACAGCTCAACACATGAAATAAGTCTAACAACGTTCAGTTCGTGCCTCAGTACCAACGGTCCAGCCGTAGAAGGGTCAAGCCAACGCCTCACATGTGGCACGCCGTACTGCCCCAAACCCTAAGGTTCAAAGGGCAGTTCAAGACGGTCACATAATCGAGTTAAGGTTTGTTGTCTTCTAGAGGGTCCATCGCGTTACTTGCACTACTTAGAACTTCGTTAAACTACGGAAAAATCCAACAATTGGAAATTTCCCACTAGGGGAAAAAGTGGGTATTTATATCCGGTCGAACTTTTTAACATATTCTAAAAATTACCCGGAAAAACACACAGACAAAATTAGACAATCCGATCGATACACCGAGTCCCCAATACAACCCAGAAAACTCAACTCTTGAGTTCAGATTAAAAATTCCCAGGAAAACCAGAATAACAAAATAAGAGATACTGTGCAAAGAAAATTGGGCAAAGAGACAATTCCGCCGCGGAACCGCCGCACGAGCCATGCTCGTGCCGCGGAACCGCGGCGGTTTGATCGAATTGGTTCATCAAATTTCACAGTAACTCTTAAAACTGCCTGCTGGATTTTCTGCATATTTTTAATGTGGAAAAATGCACAGTTTTGAAAAAAGTACAGAGAACAAGTTTGGAGTTAGGGTATTGGATCGATCGGACTTCAAATTCCGTCTGGACTTCGCTTAAGGCTCTAGCTAGGCTCTGATACCACTGTAAGGTTCCTAGGCACCCTAGTGAGGTCTCACAAGTCATCATCCATGCAAATTTCTAAAAATACGGTGCCGAGAAACCCTAGAACGGATCGTTAACTAGATATATATAGGCGAAGCGAGTAAGTAAACGGAAATATAGCTAAAGGGAAGGGGCTACAACCTTTGTAGATCCGGTCCACCACTTCCTAAGCTCCGCGATGATCTCCCTCCGCTGTCCAAATCGAACCCTTGACTCTAGCATTGGCATTATCAAAGAATGGGCGGGCTTGATCGTCGGTTCGATGCCGAAGATGATCTACGTCGAGGCATCACAAGAACAAGCTCCAACTTCACCAAGCTTTGAAAACTTGTGAAGTAAACACCCTATACAACTTGGCAAGAGGTAGAGGATGAAGAAATAGGAAGTGGGTTCACTTTAGAATTGGATTTCTCACTCTTTATCATCACTTGCCATTAATGGAGCAAGCTTTCTTCCATGAAGAAATGAAGAAGAAGAAGAAGAATGTTATGATAAGAAATTAATTAAAATAGAAAAGAAAATCCATTCTTATCATAACTCTTACCTTGGTTAAGTGTAGAGAGAGAACTATAGTTAAATGGAGTGGTTAGGTTTTAACATGAGACAAAATGGTGACATAATGAAAGCTTCATGAAGCTTCATTTACAAACAAAGAAAAGCCACCATTTTCTCACTCTTTTCCTTTTTCCAAATGAATAACTAAATAGAATAAATGAATAAGAAAAAAATAAACCCTAACCACTCATAAAACCATGGTTCAATCTTTACACAAACCCAAGTTTGCATGCATCATCAAACATGATACAAGCAAGTGCACAAATTCATATCGCATATGCAATGCGCACATCCGAGCGAGAAAATCCATTTAAAGTGAACCGATACTAGTTAATGCAAAGTAATATATCAAATATATAATTATGCATTAAATCATTAAATCAATACTTGATTTAACGATCCGGTCATATCGTATATAACCGACTAGTATCCTATGTACCGGTTTATTGAATCAATCCTTGATTCGATAATTAGGGTATATCGCATATAACCTAATCGATACATTTATCGCGAGAATGTAATACGGTATCACATACACGCATTACTCTCGGTCCCGCACATATCTCATATGCGCTCCTATTTCGTTTCGCTTGAGCCAGGAAACCTCTGTGTAGGACTCTAAAGACTCGTCAATACGCCGGCAGCGGATGATGATCATATCAAACATCCACAAGCCGCAAGCGGTCTGCTAAACGTAACGGCCACCCGGGTATTGAGCGATCAGAAGATCGACGAGCAAGCCCGCTCACACTCCTGTGAATCCAACCAGTAACACTTACCGTACAGTCCGGTCTGTTCGTCTGATATGTCGCATATCTCGCCTAGGGGTGGTAAACGTCAGACCCCAGTAGCTCGATAAGTCATGCCGACTTGAGGTCCATAACATTCGTGAAACTACTGATAACTCTTACCAGTATATCACTGCAACCCTGGCCAGGGATTTCCTGTTATGGCCAGTCGAGCATAGCACAACATCAACCCCCAATACCGGGAGAGACGAATCCCCTCCTATCGCTCATTGCCTCCATGTGAATCGGGACTGTACCCAAAAACCACCTGTTTGCACGACTCAGTAGAGCCGTGGTAGGATGGAAATCAAAGCACAGTGGGAGACACACAAGACTCTATAACGATCTCGGGTCAACAGACTAAGCTGTACCAGTGTCACCAGAGAACTGCCATCTGACGTGAGGTATAATACCATCTGGGAGTTCTCGGCGAGTCCGTTCAGTGTACCCAGTCTCCACTGAGCACCCGCATACCATCTTCGATGTCAAACACCAATGGATATGGGATCATCCATCGCCCATCGCATGGGTCGAGAAGATATGCGCTAGTCTACTCTGGAATATCGATGCCCCGTCTCGATATTCCCATGACTAGGAACAATGAAGGATGTACTCATTGACTACCCAGGCCCCACTAGTATGATCTGCATCATAGTCCTGGAAGTCGAGTACACATCCTAAGGGCTTTATCAACATGTAATCAGAGAGACAGAAAGTATACATGTTAAGATAAAGAGCAACCAGATAGCGTACTATCATGTCGAGCAAGAAAGTCCTACCTATATATGTCCCAGCATCCACTACAATATACATCCAATGTACAGTAATGGCCTCTAGGGCATACATATAACTAACAGATCAGGGGATGCTGAGATTTGGGACTAGACTGTGCATACCTGATGCTGAGGGGCTGCGGCGTGAGATTCTTGAGGAGGCACATCGATCAGTGTACAGCGTCCATCCCGGTTCCACCAAGATGTATCATGATATGAGAGATGTTTACTGGTGGGACGGAATGAAGAGGGACATCGCAGATTTTGTGTCGAGATGCCTGACTTGTCAGCAAGTCAAGGCCGAGCACCAGAGGCCCGCGGGAGAGCTACAGCCGTTACCCATTCCGAAGTGGAAATGGGAGCAAATTTCGATGGATTTCGTTGTGGGTCTACCCAGGACTAGACGAGGGTATGATTCCATTTGGGTGATCGTGAATCGTTTGACGAAAGCGGCTCACTTCCTGCCAGTGAAGACGACTTTCGGATTTGCTCAGTATGCCCAGATTTACATCGAGGAGATAGTACGACTACATGGAGTCCCGACGTGTATCGTGTCCGACAGAGGCACCCAGTTTACCAGCCGACTATGGCAGAGACTTCAGGAGGCTTTGGGCACACGCTTGAGTTTCAACACAGCATTTCATCCGCAGACCGACGGCCAGTCAGAGCGAACGATTTAGACTCTTGAGGACATGCTCCGAGCATGCGTTTTAGACTTTGGTGGTAGCTGGGATCATCATTTACCCTTGGTGGAGTTCTCCTACAACAATAGTTTCCAGGATACTATTCACATGTGTAAGTGCACGGCGGCGCCCCGGCCGTCGATCCGACGCCGGAATGCGGAAGCGGTGATAAACTTTAAATTTTGCGGACTTAGCAAAACGGCACCACCGCGCACAAAACCCCGGATCGTAACCATTAACAAGTCTAAGCTACTAACAAGACGGGTTAGAGATATACCGAGTGATCCGAGTCCTCCGGTCTTCTCGTCGTCGTCCCGATCTCTCGCGGAATGTCCGGTCTCCATCTCCTCGCCGGAAGGGCACCACGTCGCCTGCATCTTTTACGGGCTCCCGCCTCAATACCGAGGCAACTCGGGCGCGAAGTTGGCTAGCCGACGCGTCCAAGACTTGCTATAGATATAGTGTAGATGCTTGTCTCTTTTGGGGTTTATGAGGTTGCCATTTTGGAGGAATTTTTGCACAAGAGTTTTCATGGAAGCTTGCTAGAAAAGGAATGGAGCATGCTAGCAAATGAGCTCGGCCAAACCCAAAACAGAAATGAGCTCTCTGGAAAATAAGAAATGAAGCAAGCACACATAAATTAATCCTCATCTCATCTCATTATTTTATATCTCCAGCACACATATATTAATTCACATCTCATCTCATTATTTTATATCTCCAGCACACTCATATTAATTCAATCATTCCTTACAAAAGGAATTAATCCACACAATTCCAAAAAGGTCACAGCACACACATTTTTGTTCCATGAAGCCCCATCATTAATTAATGCCTCAACCACCATCAATCCAGCACAGTGGCCGGCCCAACATAAAACAATTTCCAATCAAACAGTGGCCGGCCCCACCACAAACCCATACTCATTTAAATTCCATCATATCAAACCTTTTGCAATAAACCCCTTCCTCAAAGTGTTATTTGCAAACTTGCAAATAACCCCCTCCATCAGAAAAGTCCGGCCGGGAAAGAAGAAAGGAAAACCGGCTGGAACGGAATGCAAACTGGCAACTCCAGAAAACTGGTCCCGTAATAAATTACAGGAAAACCCCGATACTGTGCATACACACCCGCATCTGTATTCCGTCCGGATACAAATGCAAAAAGACAAAACTACACTATCAAATACTAAGATCCGGCTTAAGCCAAAACCGGCTAGTAAAAACCGTCCGATCACCATCCGTGCAATACCGCACGTATCTGATCGAACCCTGCCATATCTCCATACGGCCTCTATAGCGTTTCGCCCGAAAGCTGAGTAACTGAAAGTGTGGTGGACTCTAAAGACTCGTCAATACTATGGCTGTGGATTTAACCACTAGCACGTCAGAGGTATAAGCCAATACGTAACGGGCCACCAGCTATTGACAAAAAAGGGACGTCGATGAGCGAACTCATCCTGACACCCTACTGAGCCTGTCAGTGACAATATCCGTGCAGTCCGGTCCGTTCGTCTATGAGCATCGCATGGCGGGCCTAGGGGGTTGGTAAAAGTCAGACCCCCCAAAGCGGTACAAGTCGTGTCGGAGTGTAGCCCAGAACACCCTGAGATACTACTGGAATACCTACCAGTAAATCTCCTTGCCTTGGCCAAGGACTTTGTGTAATGGCTCTCCTAGACACAGCACGACCTCACCCCCAATACCGGGAGAGACGAACCCCTGAAGATACGCTCACTGCCTCCATGTGGCTCGGGACTGTACCCAACTAAAACCTGTTTGCACGACTCCTTTGAGCCGTGGTAGGGTAGTAATCAAAGTACAGTGGGAACTCACACGAGACAAATGACGATCCCCAGGTCGATGAACTAACCTGCACACATGTCACCAGGGAACTGCCATCTGACGTCTGGTATATGACCAACTAGCATGTTCCCGGCGAGTCCTGTCCGGTGTACTCATAACCCAATGAGCACCTGTATACATCTTAGGTGATCCAACTGACACCAGTGGCTTGTGAGACCGGCCACCGCCCCTCGTCGGGGTCTCGACTGTATACACTAGTCTACTAATGGAGTAACGATGCCCGGTCTCGAAACTCCCACGACTAGGGACCTTTTAAGGATATGCTTGTAGACCCCCAGCTCCCACTTATATGATCGCCCTCATACTGCTGGTGGCCAAGCAAGAATCCTAGGGGCTCTATCAACGTGTAATAGCGACGTGTCAGGTCACCTAAAACAGTACACGATGATAAAGGTAAACCAGATAGCATACTATCATCTCGAGTAAGACTGTCCTACCGGGATAGGTCCTCCCTCAATCATTACAATCACGTACCTGTGACCTAATAATTGACTCTGAGGGCACTATCTCCAACAATCTCCCACTTGCACTCAAGGCTAATTATTGCGATGTCGCATACTCACAGCCCGTGTGATACCGAACATCCAACTCCTCTACTAGTCAATCTCACAAAGCTCGTTTGCGGAACTATTGCGTTCGAGGAATAGCCTCAATGAGTGGATCCGCTTAGTTGTTTCTTTCTATGTCTCTCTATATCTCAAGTTCGCGGAGAAAACCATCTCCCGAAAAGAGCAATACCTGCCTTAGAATGTCTGGATGTCTGATGGGACCTAGCTCATAAAAGAACTCCAAATCCAAACTTCTTAGACTGTATCGTCAACTGAACTTAATCAGTATCCTGCGCGCCATGCCCCCCTCAGTATTGCCTTGGACCACCTGTCCAAAATACTGCCCCTCATCAGAAGGAAAACTATAACTCTGACAACCTCCTTGTCGTCCATGTCACCTTGGAAGCCTGGAATGATAACTGTCTCCTGAATGAGGCTGTCGTTATCATATCGCTAGAACATCCACTTATGTTCTAAAACTGCTTCCGATTGTTTCTCCAGGATTGGATTAATGTCAACTTATTGCATCTAGTGCAAGAACAACATCTGGTGTGGTACTTGACATCTCATGATTGACTCAATTGCCTGAGCAAGTGATCTGCCAATCATGCACGTCCCTCTCCCCTTTAGTCTGTAAGACACCTTTGGAGAGGGTGACTCCATTACCTGCAGGTACACTACCGTGCCAGGAGTCGTCCATCCTAAATACTCTTAGAATGCTGTCAAGTACCCTGATTGGGAAAACACCCAAATCTAGATCTAATATCATAGATCCAGTAACCAGTATGTCTGATATAATGTCCAAGTCCTGTGTGGAGAAACCACTGTGTGACGACCAAAGTATAACCGATCGTAGTATAGGAGTTTCCTTTCCTATTTTGTGTATGTCATCCAAAACCCGGATATCACACCCTACTACCTTCTCAACAGATCCATCCCCTATTCTGATGACGTCAAACCTATGACTGTCACATCAGAAATAGATGATCTATCTCCGCTACATCTGCTTTAGTCTATAAATAGTCATAAGCCTGATGTCCACCAATGCTTCCGCTGCTCCCACTGACTACGACAACCCTCTGGCAGAGTCATATAGACGCGCACTTCTAAAGCTAGTTTAGAACGACGCTATACTCATCCTCCTGCCGGGTCTCGCAGCCTGGAACAACAACAATGGCAAGTGTGGGTAAACAAGAACTTCCCTGTCACCATCCTTGAGGCTACCGGAGTACCTCTCGGGTGCCTGAAGTTACCCACCTTATCTGCGGAGTGGCCAATGGAATGTCAAAACAGATTGAATCTTTAGGTTCCTTATCAAATCTTCAGTAATCGTTTGCGGTTCTGGAATCACTTCCAGTTCTACCATACTCCCACTACTGTTTTCTGAAAAAATCCATTTTTAATAAAACTGTGGCGAGTCTAGAACAATATCGCTATTGTTCATCCAGATGGCAGAAAGTCAACCCTCGTCATAGCCTGGGTCAACCCACAAACAGCCATTACAGAAACGTGCCTTGAGTTGTCCAGTGTCTGGTTTTAATCATAAACCGGACAACTCCCCGTACCTTAACATCGTTAAGATATGAACTGTTCTATATCCAATATAGAAACAGAGGCACTGATTTAATTGAACCAGATCCAAATCATGCAACTGTCTCCAGTGCATGTCAACTAAATGGAAGGAGGCCGATCAGCGTTACTCAACTTAGGAATACTTCCAATTATGAGTAACCTGAAAGAGAAGCAAAATCTCTTTATCATTACTATCAACTGAATACCATACACAAGTATCTACATCTTCGATCTCTTTGAAGAATCCCGATACTTGCTATACCTGGTTCTCCACTCTATTCAAATACCTATAACTTCTCAAAATTTGGACCCTGTGTTTCCGCGAAACACCTGTCTAAAAACTAGAGAAGTCATAAGTAAACCGAATATAGTACGAGGACCAACCCCACTGTCCTTATGGACCCTGGACAACATACAATACTCTGTACAAGTCCCTTGAGTCTGATAACTCATTCACTGTGTGTCGTAGGTTGAAAACTGTACTTATGGTTAAGAAGAATTACACCGCTGTTTAATGCTCCTTACCTAACCATCCACTGATATAGGTAAATGCCGTAGACATAATTTCAGAAAAGTATATCTCACTCTATGAAAATAGACGTACAGATATATCAATTTGAAATTGGTGCATAACTGTGGATATTCAAAACCAAATATTTGCCAACCGGCAAACAGCCCAGGTGATTTCCTCAAATATCACCGATAACAACGAATCCCGATATAATGAGGATAATCACCCAATTCCCAATAACTTACTCCCACTCATCATCTGTAAAACCATACAGATGTGAGAATCATACCTGGTAAATACATACCCTGGAGTAAGTATCTAATCGGGAAATCAGTTTTCCTTTAACATTACACAGTGAAACTGAAACATTGAAATGTTTCGATGGGGTATCCTGGTATTCTTAGTAATGCCTCTTCCAGATTCACGACTGTAACCGTATAGTTCTTTGCCACCTCTCCAAATCCCTTCATATGTCTTTAGTCTTTACCTTCTGCACACCCTTTTAGGCCAAATGGTTTTCTTCCTTCCCTACCGTTCGGTACCAGCCTATGGTTTGGAAGAAGACTATCCAATAAGCATAATGGGTGTACTGTCCCAAACCTAGGAACACTCACAATGAGAGAGGGTGAAGATAAAAGACAACCGAATAAACCTTATTCCTATTTCTCCTGAACCAGAATCCATCCCCGAACTGGAAC
Source organism: Agapanthus africanus (assembly GCA_030015575.1). Lineage (NCBI taxonomy): Eukaryota > Viridiplantae > Streptophyta > Magnoliopsida > Asparagales > Amaryllidaceae > Agapanthus > Agapanthus africanus. Next base: position 256,921,981 of record CM057349.1, on the reverse strand, counting down.
CAGTTCCATTCGAGTTCGTATATAACCATACGATGGAGTATCCAAATAAACTGTGGATCTTCGTAGTGATACGGAGTGTCCTGGAGAAATACAAAGGTGATGTGGGAGTGGTAACGAAATATTTGGTTTGGTCGTGAATATCTGTTGCAATTTACTTTGCCCTCTTACTAATCCCTTGCTTTGTCTGAACTTAATACCTTTTGCACACCATCGTTATGCTAATTGGTTTTCTTTATTCCCTACCGGTCGGCACCAGCCTAAGGTTTGGAAGAAGACAATCTAATTTGCGTAATAGGTGTACTACCCCTAAACCAAGGAGTACTCGTAACCTGAGAGAGGGTAAAAGGAAAAGACAACTGAATAATCCTATCCGTTTTCTCCAGAACCGGAAACCATCCTCGAATAAATTCTTTCGAGTTCGTATCTAACCATACGATGGTTTTGTCCAATGGAAGTGGACGTTCGTAGTAATACGGGGTGTCCTGGAGAAAAGGGTAAAAGTAGGAGTGGCAATGAGGTCTGCAACTCTGACAATCCAAAAGCCAGTGTTTAAGAAGGTTCGGTCAACTTGGTCACTGAGTCATAGTCTTAGGGTCGGGTCAATGGTCATTGCCAAAGAGAGAGAGAAAAGAAACACTCAGCGTGCACTCTAACCTAGATCAGAATGGTCACCAATTTATCTAATCTGGAAACCTCCCACTGTACCTCAAATTCTCCTCCAAACCTGAAAGAAGAATTAGTCGGGATCACCCGAGGAGTATACCAACTCATCAGTGGGAATCGGGATCCAACTCTCATCGCATGACAACGTGACGGAATCCGCTCACGGTATCACACTCCAGAAGGTATGCGCATATCTGGCAAGTTTCAGTACTTTTGAAACTCCCGATGTGATTTCTGCCCCATGCTCTTATGACCTTGGCGTGAGGTCAAAATATCATAAGTCACATGTCAAGTTCTGCCCGTCATTATCCAGGTTAATCTGAACCCACCCGTACATACCCTTGACGTAGGCCAAAATAGTAGTACGACTGTCCCAAACCAACGCATCTATCTATGCAACAGATAAATACCCGGCAGCTACCAATAACTATGCCTTGGCGTGAGGTCAAAATACATAGCTTGAATACTACCGAATATTTAACTGAAATGACGGAGGGCTACGAATGGTTTCTGGCGAAAACCTTTAACGTAATGAACTTGATATCGTTGAAGGAACGGATAGCTTTTAAAAATATAGTGACGAAAACCTTTGCTAAAGAGGTCACTCCCGGTGAAGGGATCTCGGCTCTTTCCCCGTAGAATGAGGTGCAGGATATTCCAACTGAATACCACGGTGCAAAGCAAAAGTAATCGGCTATAGTGAAGTTAATGCCCTGACGCAAACTTATTGTCCAAGGGGTCACTCCCGGTGAAGGGATCTCGGCCCTTGCCTCGTCGACTGAGGAGCAGGATATTCTAAATGAATACCGCGATGCAAAACAAAAGTGAACGTCCTTGCAATAACAGCTTTTTGAAAAGTGTTCCAACAACATCAGATTAGGTTTGTTTTTAACTTGCATTGATCCGAATCAATGCAGTCCCATCAATTGATCACACCAAAAAGAACGAAAATATACTGATGTGCGTATATGCCATCCGCATTCGCCACTGGGTCCCGTCATTACCCGTTAGGTTAGCTTACTAACGACAGAGCGGGGACTGGACTAGCGCGGATGCAAAACATATACACCATCTACTAATATATATACCAATATATTATATTTCGCTCAAGGCGTGAATGAAAATGCAACATCACAGAAAATGTACAGCATCACAGAAACAATACAGATATCTGGGATCCCCGGGTTTCACAGAGCCGCTGAAAACCCGACGTTCCCCTGGTCGTGTGGATAGCCTGTGCAATGAAATCCTAGACCCCTACGGGCGCGGCAAGTCACCCGCCAAAACCTGAAGCGAGGCAGCCCCCTTCAGCGCCGTGAATGGACCACCCAGCACTTCACGGAATCCGGTAACTTGGGCACCCCTCCTGGGTCAACCTGTACTCCCTACGAGTGCGGCGAATAGCCCGCCAATCCTAGAGTGAAGCCCCCTCCGTCTCAATGCCATGAGATGCGGGCTTGTTGCCCTCCAGAACCCGGCTATCCGTGCACCCCTCCGCGGGGTAATCCTAGTACAGAATGTAAAATATACATACACCGGGTACATCGACCGCAACCAGGTCGTGCCCCAAAAGAATAATACAAACAGGCAGTGACGGCAGTCCACATGTCGGACGCTCGCCCCGCAATATCAAATGTACATAATACAACAAAACTGTACTAGCATTGCATCCAGGCTATCCCCCACGACCGATCCGCAACATCACAGCAAATACATAGAACATCAACGTGAAAGTCACGTTCGCAAATCCGTCTAACAGGGCTATAGCAGTTAGACCGTATTTACCGATCGAGTGACATTCACGGTCGCAGATATAATGTAAATACTGTGAAAAATGTGTTTAAAAAATTTTCGATTGATCAAACAATTAACAAGTGGGCCCCAAAGAAAACAGTAGCACTCACAGAAACAATTGGCCCAACTTTAATATTCCAAAGCCCATATATTAAACCCAGAAAACATCTGAAAAAAAATGGTGCAGTAATGTGAACAGTGTGCCGCGGAAGAGCAGCGGAATGGGGGTTTTAGCAGCCCTTCCGCGGTCGTACGGACGAATTGTGCCACCAAATTTTTTCTGTGTTCTTTGTACTCCCTGCACATCATTCTGAGATCACCTGAAAAATTTTTAGACTCCAAAAAATTTCGACAGAAACTGATGTGAAGGGAATACGGGTTTTGGAACTTTTTGATCGATCGGAAATGCAAAACACATTACACAAAGCTAGACGAAGTTAATGGCGAGGCTCTGATACCACTGTAAGTGCACGGCGGCGCCCCGGCCGTCGATCCGACGCCGGAATGCGGAAGCGGTGATAAACTTTAAATTTTGCGGACTTAGCAAAACGGCACCACCGCGCACAAAACCCCGGATCGTAACCATTAACAAGTCTAAGCTACTAACAAGACGGGTTAGAGATATACCGAGTGATCCGAGTCCTCCGGTCTTCTCGTCGTCGTCCCGATCTCTCGCGGAATGTCCGGTCTCCATCTCCTCGCCGGAAGGGCACCACGTCGCCTGCATCTTTTACGGGCTCCCGCCTCAATACCGAGGCAACTCGGGCGCGAAGTTGGCTAGCCGACGCGTCCAAGACTTGCTATAGATATAGTGTAGATGCTTGTCTCTTTTGGGGTTTATGAGGTTGCCATTTTGGAGGAATTTTTGCACAAGAGTTTTCATGGAAGCTTGCTAGAAAAGGAATGGAGCATGCTAGCAAATGAGCTCGGCCAAACCCAAAACAGAAATGAGCTCTCTGGAAAATAAGAAATGAAGCAAGCACACATAAATTAATCCTCATCTCATCTCATTATTTTATATCTCCAGCACACATATATTAATTCACATCTCATCTCATTATTTTATATCTCCAGCACACTCATATTAATTCAATCATTCCTTACAAAAGGAATTAATCCACACAATTCCAAAAAGGTCACAGCACACACATTTTTGTTCCATGAAGCCCCATCATTAATTAATGCCTCAACCACCATCAATCCAGCACAGTGGCCGGCCCAACATAAAACAATTTCCAATCAAACAGTGGCCGGCCCCACCACAAACCCATACTCATTTAAATTCCATCATATCAAACCTTTTGCAATAAACCCCTTCCTCAAAGTGTTATTTGCAAACTTGCAAATAACCCCCTCCATCAGAAAAGTCCGGCCGGGAAAGAAGAAAGGAAAACCGGCCGGAACGGAATGCAAACTGGCAACTCCAGAAAACTGGTCCCGTAATAAATTACAGGAAAACCCCGATACTGTGCATACACACCTGCATCTGTATTCCGTCCGGATACAAATGCAAAAAGACAAAACTACACTATCAAATACTAAGATCCGGCTTAAGCCAAAACCGGCTAGTAAAAACCGTCCGATCACCATCCGTGCAATACCGCACGTATCTGATCGAACCCTGCCATATCTCCATACGGCCTCTATAGCGTTTCGCCCGAAAGCTGAGTAACTGAAAGTGTGGTGGACTCTAAAGACTCGTCAATACTATGGCTGTGGATTTAACCACTAGCACGTCAGAGGTATAAGCCAATACGTAACGGGCCACCAGCTATTGACAAAAAAGGGACGTCGATGAGCGAACTCATCCTGACACCCTACTGAGCCTGTCAGTGACAATATCCGTGCAGTCCGGTCCGTTCGTCTATGAGCATCGCATGGCGGGCCTAGGGGGTTGGTAAAAGTCAGACCCCCAAAAGCGGTACAAGTCGTGTCGGAGTGTAGCCCAGAACACCCTGAGATACTACTGGAATACCTACCAGTAAATCTCCTTGCCTTGGCCAAGGACTTTGTGTAATGGCTCTCCTAGACACAGCACGACCTCACCCCCAATACCGGGAGAGACGAACCCCTGAAGATACGCTCACTGCCTCCATGTGGCTCGGAACTGTACCCAACTAAAACCTGTTTGCACGACTCCTTTGAGCCGTGGTAGGGTAGTAATCAAAGTACAGTGGGAACTCACACGAGACAAATGACGATCCCCAGGTCGATGAACTAACCTGCACACATGTCACCAGGGAACTGCCATCTGACGTCTGGTATATGACCAACTAGCATGTTCCCGGCGAGTCCTGTCCGGTGTACTCATAACCCAATGAGCACCTGTATACATCTTAGGTGATCCAACTGACACCAGTGGCTTGTGAGACCGGCCACCGCCCCTCGTCGGGGTCTCGACTGTATACACTAGTCTACTAATGGAGTAACGATGCCCGGTCTCGAAACTCCCACGACTAGGGACCTTTTAAGGATATGCTTGTAGACCCCCAGCTCCCACTTATATGATCGCCCTCATACTGCTGGTGGTCAAGCAAGAATCCTAGGGGCTCTATCAACGTGTAATAGCGACGTGTCAGGTCACCTAAAACAGTACACGATGATAAAGGTAAACCAGATAGCATACTATCATCTCGAGTAAGACTGTCCTACCGGGATAGGTCCTCCCTCAATCATTACAATCACGTACCTGTGACCTAATAATTGACTCTGAGGGCACTATCTCCAACAATCTCCCACTTGCACTCAAGGCTAATTATTGCGATGTCGCATACTCACAGCCCGTGTGATACCGAACATCCAACTCCTCTACTAGTCAGTCTCACAAAGCTCGTTTGCGGAACTATTGCGTTCGAGGAATAGCCTCAATGAGTGGATCCGCTTAGTTGTTTCTTTCTATGTCTCTCTATATCTCAAGTTCGCGGAGAAAACCATCTCCCGAAAAGAGCAATACCTGCCTTAGAATGTCTGGATGTCTGATGGGACCTAGCTCATAAAAGAACTCCAAATCCAAACTTCTTAGACTGTATCGTCAACTGAACTTAATCAGTATCCTGCGCGCCATGCCCCCCTCAGTATTGCCTTGGACCACCTGTCCAAAATACTGCCCCTCATCAGAAGGAAAACTATAACTCTGACAACCTCCTTGTCGTCCATGTCACCTTGGAAGCCTGGAATGATAACTGTCTCCTGAATGAGGCTGTCGTTATCATATCGCTAGAACATCCACTTATGTTCTAAAACTGCTTCCGATTGTTTCTCCAGGATTGGATTAATGTCAACTTATTGCATCTAGTGCAAGAACAACATCTGGTGTGGTACTTGACATCTCATGATTGACTCAATTGCCTGAGCAAGTGATCTGCCAATCATGCACGTCCCTCTCCCCTTTAGTCTGTAAGACACCTTTGGAGAGGGTGACTCCATTACCTGCAGGTACACTACCGTGCCAGGAGTCGTCCATCCTAAATACTCTTAGAATGCTGTCAAGTACCCTGATTGGGAAAACACCCAAATCTAGATCTAATACCATAGATCCAGTAACCAGTATGTCTGATATAATGTCCAAGTCCTGTGTGGAGAAACCACCGTGTGACGACCAAAGTATAACCGATCGTAGTATAGGAGTTTCCTTTCCTACTTTGTGTATGTCATCCAAAACCCGGATATCACACCCTACTACCTTCTCAACAGATCCATCCCCTATTCTGATGACGTCAAACCTATGACTGTCACATCAGAAATAGATGATCTATCTCCGCTACATCTGCTTTAGTCTATAAATAGTCATAAGCCTGATGTCCACCAATGCTTCCGCTGCTCCCACTGACTACGACAACCCTCTGGCAGAGTCATATAGACGCGCACTTCTAAAGCTAGTTTAGAACGACGCTATACTCATCCTCCTGCCGGGTCTCGCAGCCTGGAACAGCAACAATGGCAAGTGTGGGTAAACAAGAACTTCCCTGTCACCGTCCTTGAGGCTACCGGAGTACCTCTCGGGTGCCTGAAGTTACCCACCTTATCTGCGGAGTGGCCAATGGAATGTCAAAACAGATTGAATCTTTAGGTTCCTTATCAAATCTTCAGTAATCGTTTGCGGTTCTGGAATCACTTCCAGTTCTACCATACTCCCACTACTGTTTTCTGAAAAAATCCATTTTTAATAAAACTGTGGCGAGTCTAGAACAATATCGCTATTGTTCATCCAGATGGCAGAAAGTCAACCCTCGTCATAGCCTGGGTCAACCCACAAACAGCCATTACAGAAACGTGCCTTGAGTTGTCCAGTGTCTGGTTTTAATCATAAACCGGACAACTCCCCGTACCTTAACATCGTTAAGATATGAACTGTTCTATATCCAATATAGAAACTGAGGCACTGATTTAATTGAACCAGATCCAAATCATGCAACTGTCTCCAGTGCATGTCAACTAAATGGAAGGAGGCCGATCAGCGTTACTCAACTTAGGAATACTTCCAATTATAAGTAACCTGAAAGAGAAGCAAAATCTCTTTATCATTACTATCAACTGAATACCATACACAAGTATCTACATCTTCGATCTCTTTGAAGAATCCCGATACTTGCTATACCTGGTTCTCCACTCTATTCAAATACCTATAACTTCTCAAAATTTGGACCCTGTGTTTCCGCGAAACACCTGTCTAAAAACTAGAGAAGTCATAAGTAAACCGAATATAGTACGAGGACCAACCCCACTGTCCTTATGGACCCTGGACAACATACAATACTCTGTACAAGTCCCTTGAGTCTGATAACTCATTCACTGTGTGTCGTAGGTTGAAAACTGTACTTATGGTTAAGAAGAATTACACCGCTGTTTAATGCTCCTTACCTAACCATCCACTGATATAGGTAAATGCCGTAGACATAATTTCAGAAAAGTATATCTCACTCTATGAAAATAGACGTACAGATATATCAATTTGAAATTGGTGCATAACTGTGGATATTCAAAACCAAATATTTGCCAACCGGCAAACAGCCCAGGTGATTTCCTCAAATATCACCGATTACAACGAATCCCGATATAATGAGGATAATCACCCAATTCCCAATAACTTACTCCCACTCATCATCTGTAAAACCATACAGATGTGAGAATCATACCTGGTAAATACATACCCTGGAGTAAGTATCTAATCGGGAAATCAGTTTTCCTTTAACATTACACAGTGAAACTGAAACATTGAAATGTTTCGATGGGGTATCCTGGTATTCTTAGTAATGCCTTTTCCAGATTCACGACTGTAACCGTATAGTTCTTTGCCACCTCTCCAAATCCCTTCATATGTCTTTAGTCTTTACCTTCTGCACACCCTTTTAGGCCAAATGGTTTTCTTCCTTCCCTACCGTTCGGTACCAGCCTATGGTTTGGAAGAAGACTATCCAATAAGCATAATGGGTGTACTGTCCCAAACCTAGGAACACTCGCAATGAGAGAGGGTGAAGATAAAAGACAACCGAATAAACCTTATTCCTATTTCTCCTGAACCAGAATCCATCCCCGAACTGGAACCAGTTCCATTCGAGTTCGTATATAACCATACGATGGAGTATCCAAATAAACTGTGGATCTTCGTAGTGATACGGAGTGTCCTGGAGAAATACAAAGGTGATGTGGGAGTGGTAACGAAATATTTGGTTTGGTCGTGAATATCTGTTGCAATTTACTTTGCCCTCTTACTAATCCCTTGCTTTGTCTGAACTTAATACCTTCTGCACACCATCGTTATGCTAATTGGTTTTCTTTATTCCCTACCGGTCGGCACCAGCCTAAGGTTTGGAAGAAGACAATCCAATTTGTGTAATAGGTGTACTACCCCTAAACCAAGGAGTACTCGTAACCTGAGAGAGGGTAAAAGGAAAAGACAACTGAATAATCCTATCCGTTTTCTCCAGAACCGGAAACCATCCTCGAATAAATTCTTTCGAGTTCGTATCTAACCATACGATGGTTTTGTCCAATGGAAGTGGACGTTCGTAGTAATACGGGGTGTCCTGGAGAAAAGGGTAAAAGTAGGAGTGGCAATGAGGTCTGCAACTCTGACAATCCAAAAGCCAGTGTTTAAGAAGGTTCGGTCAACTTGGTCACTGAGTCATAGTCTTAGGGTCGGGTCAATGGTCATTGCCAAAGAGAGAGAGAAAAGAAACACTCAGCGTGCACTCTAACCTAGATTCATAGGTCCTTTTGAGATCCTCGAGTGTGTGGGCGCAGTGGCTTATCGTTTAGCTCTTCCACCCGACTTCCCATATGTTCACCCCGTGTTCCACATGTCGATGCTTCGCAGATACCTACATGACCCTTCGCACTTGATTCAGCATCAGACCGTTCAGCTCGAGCGCGACCTTTCGTTCACCGAGCAACTAGTCATGATATTGGACCGGCATGTGAAGAAACTTAGATCGAGGGTCTTGCCATCAGTGAAGGTGCTTTGGCGCAGACCGAGTGGCGAAGAGATCACTTGGGAAGCCGAGGGCGAGATGCGGAACAAGTTCCCTCATCTCTTTGAAGGTATGCGTAGCTTTATATTTTCAAATTCGGGGACGAATTTCTGTTAAGGGGGGGAGATTGTAACACCTTAGGATGTGTTTAGTGGCTAATTATATTTAAATAAAGGGTTTTTAATAAAAGGTTACCAAATTGAGTTTCAAATATTTTTCCAAATTTAATAAATATTTTTCTAGAATTTTCCTAGGCTTGCACACACATGTGCATGTAAACTAGGATTTTAAATGAGGTTATACCATGATTAGTAACCATGGTGGGTTTAATAATGGGGATTAAGTCTTTTGGGTTTTAATTAAGTTTTAATTTGAATTTTTATTGGGGTGTTGACTTGGTGAGAATGAGAGAGAGAGAATGCATCATGGCAAAAGCCATGCTTGCATTTAATGATGAGAGAGAAAGGAGGGGTTGACATTGAGAGTTATGATTTCCTCTCATTCTTGTGCTCATTCTTTCAACCTCACTCTTACACTCACACACCCACACCATCTCAGCAGCAGCAGAAGCAAGCTCAACAGCAGCTGAAGCAAGCACAGCAGCAGCCAGAAGCAGCAACAGCAGCAGCAGGGAGCAGCAGTAGCAGCAGTTAGCAGCAGCAACAGCCACAACTCCAGCTGCAGCTCCTTCCCTCCACTCCTTCTTCTTCCTCCAGCTCCCTAGGGTCGAGTGTGGGGTATAATTCTTGAACTTACCCCCTAGTTTGCTTAATTAGTGTAGCTTAGCTTTGATTAGTGATTAATGGTGCGTTTTAGTGCTATATGTGGTAATTAGGGGGAACCTTGACCAAATGATGTATGAATTGGTTTTAGTAAGTTGATGGAATGTTGTTAGGGCCATGTTAACCTAGCTTAGCCCCCAATTGCACTAAAATACCACCAGATCACTATTTGATGCAAATTCACCGTTTTTGAGCAAAACCTAGCTTTCTGCAAATTGCTATCGACCCAGTGTGTTCAGATTAAAATTAAGTTGACTGCAGTATAGTTGTGAGGTGCTGATCCCATATGTAGAACACGACCCCCAAATTTCATACTGAGGCCGCCGGAAAATTGATTCTGGCCGCAAATTGCGGCCAGATGGGGAGGGAATGGGGTTAAGTTTGGCTCTATTGGTGTCTGTTGCAACCCTTAGACTCATGGCATGTATAATTTTATTTGATTCTTGCTGTAGTAAAATCTGGAGCTAAATACTTGTTTCTCGTATTTTTTTTAAACCTTCACGACACGCGTGATACGTGGGTGGGTTTGGGGTTTCTGCATATCGCGACGCGTCGGGGTAGTTTCAGGCGCGTAATCACACGCTATAGCGTATCGCGCACACGCGCTCTTGGTTTGCGACGCGGGTTTCTAGTTTGACCTTAATATCACGTTTTTGTGGATTTGAGCATATATGTGATATATTGTGTGATTCTAGGTTCGCAGGCGAGTGAAACGGACGCTGCGAAGAAGGGGAAACAAGTCGTCGGCTACACTTAGCGCGAGACTTCGGTGAGTAGATTTAACATCTACGGGGAAATCGCCCGTATGGCGTTATGCGTCAGGGCTGATAGGACCTTGTGGCAGCATATTACATTTACATACATTGACTGTTCATGGCTACTATTTAGTGCATACCGCATTCCCTGCTATATGTTTATAAACTAGAATTGATAGAACACCGCACCATTACTAACGGTTCATGTTGCACGAGCACTATCCTGCATGTTACACACACACCGTTAGTAATTGCCACGACACTCACACTGTAGAATTTCCATTATCATTATGCTGTAACTCATCTTTGATGTGACTTGACATGATATTCATACTTGATGCCCATATTACATCGCATTGGCTTGTACGTTGGTTTTTGGATTACAGGAAATTTCTGGATTTGGGACCCGTGGCTATTTCAAAAGAATATGTAATCATTTAAAAACCCGGTTTCCCTTGATATGTTATTTCGGTGCGTCCACCATGTGTTTTCTCGGTGCGAGAGTGATATATGTGAACCCGAATCGAGGAGTTGGATGAGGCCAATTACGGGTACATGATGGACCCGGTATGGTACCCCGGGGCGAGAACGGTTTCGCTGTGTAGTAGACGGTGAGCCTGGCAGAGGGACCACTACCTACCGGTGATTGGTTGGACCTGGCGTTATCCGGAGGATGCTGACCAGAGTCGATAGATGGATGCGGGATGATCCGTGCTGCCGGGGCTGAGGGCCGATACCGCAGACGAAGCCCGTGGGCTGACCCGGACGGACGGGGCCCTATGGATGAGGATTTGCTGTCGATACTGGACACGAGTACTTATGATATTTGGGTGCCGATGTTGGGCACTCGTGATTCTCAGAGATTTACTGGATTGGAGGGCCGATGAGATTGCCGGCGCCTGAGCTATTTGGGGATCTGGGTGCATTGATGGACACCTATTATATATTCCACGTTGACATTCCGTGTAGATGTTATGTTTCCCATGCTCAGCATTCATTATTGTATCTCATCCTGTAGTTATATTACCTGATAAAGCACTTGCATGACTATTGCACATACTGCTTATCACGCATTGATATCATCTGCTGGCATATGATAGAGTAGCACAGTACGTGCATGCTCGCGATTACCTTTTTATGTTATCTCTATTCACGAGTTGGTAACTCACCCCCGTTGTGCCACAGTATTTGCAGGTTTCCCCTCGGAGTAGTGGCGACAGGCTGCCTTTTGCATCTTTTGGCTACAGATACCACTACAGTTGGTGCGAGAGCTGTTTCCCTTTTAGGTGGGTTATGGTATCTGATTACTTTTATTGTACCCCTTTTGTATCTAGTATTCTCCATCTACCATATATGTACTGGACTTAGTGACAGTGTGAGGACGATGATGTATATTTTCTTTGTATTTTGGTGTTGAGCTCGTGGGAGCCGACGGTTTATTTATTACAGTTTGTTATTCTGTGATGTTTACTTATTGCTCATTCTTCGCTACGGCGTCGTATATTACTCTTGTGATGATTGTTTCCGCCGTTGGGCGTGATTGCTCCCGTTTGGGAATGTTTGTTTCATTATATCTCATTTTCACTCATATCCTGTTTTATATCCGATTTCGGGGTTACTTTTACAAAGGAAATGCTGCCAAAATTATTTAAATGATAACGTAACTTTAAAAGAACTTATTGAACTATTTAAGGTTTTCTAAATGTCTTAATTAAATGTTTTCAACACCCGCTACTTTAAAATGGTTTTGATTTCTGGGTTCGGCTTACTTAGTCGCGTTACGCCTGTAGACGTTGCGTGGTTAAGTGCCGGTCACGAGTCGAAACATTCGGGTCGTGACAGGTATTCTTGTGATCTGTCACGTGTTTACTTTAGAAGATGCCATTCTATTTATTGTTTTAAACATTTGGATTAATGTTTATTAAGTGGAAATTGTGAGTGCAAGTCATGATCAAGAGCATTAAATGTGGCATGTGCTATTTTGGTGACTCATGGTGTATTTTCTTGTGCCATGTCTTTTCTCTTGATTGTTTATTGTGTGGGATTAAGATGTGAAGAGAGAGAGGGCAGCCATATGAGGCAAGGGATTGGTCTTGAGATTATTATGAGAGCTCTCACATTTTTATCTCACACAATAAGCAAGTTATTTTTCTTCACTAACGTTTCTTGAGCTCACAACTTCCATCAATGGCTTCTTCTTCAACTTCTACTCTATCCCTCTCATGTGTTAAGAATCCTAGAGTGTTATGAGACAAAATGATCACACACTATCTCTACATCACTTTGGACATCTCGGCTAGCAAACTTGATGTCCGAGTTGCTTCGGTTTTGAAGCGGGAACCCGTATAAAGAATCCTCGACGTAGAGCCACTTCGACGAGCGAGATCGAAGAGCGAACTTCGTTGGAGCAGCCGCGAGAAGCTTGGCGCAGAGATTGAAGACCGAAGGACACGGATCGATCGGTATAATCTCTCCAAACTCTTTTCTGTATTACTAGTATAGGGTTAATGGCACGATCCAGGTTTTAAGGTTACGTTAGCGCCATTTTGAAAAGTTTGTATTCCGCATTTGGCCTTGGATTGATGGCTGGGGTGCTGCCGTAGGCTTACATGGTATCAGAGCCAACCTATTAACCTTACTAACTAGTTTACACAAGGTTAAAATCTCGATTGACAGATTTTTATGAATCACGAATCTATGTTCATGTGCTTGCTGTCGATTTTCAAAGTTGTTCTAAAATTTTTTTGGGTATCTTAGAATTATATGCAGGCAAAAATAGAGCTACAGAAAAATTTGGATACTTGATTCCAAAATTCTGCCACGAAACCGAAGTAAAATGTCGCATTTTGCGGCCCTTCCGCCGCACTTTTTGGGCTATAGTACCCCAAAAATTTTCTTGGGCTCTAGTACATGAAAATATGATTTTTATGATATATAGTTTTGGCCTAGATTTGCATTTGGGGTCTATTTGGAAAAGTTTAGTCGATCGAAATTTTAAATGTGTATTTTTCAGTACTTGCATCACTATCTACGGCCGTGAATGTCATTAGAGCGGTACAACTTGTCTAATTGCTATAATTCTTTTAGACGGGTTTGCGAACGTGACATTCACATTAATGTTCTGTGTTGTGCTGTGTTGTTGCGGATTTGTCGTGGTGGATAGCTTAGGTGCAATGTTAGTACAGTTTAGTTTCATTTGTACATTTGATATTGCCGGGCGAGCGTCCGACATGTGGACCGTCGTCACTGCCTGTTTGTATATTATTTTTTTGGGGCACGACCGGGTTGAGGTCGATATCACCGTTGTACATATTTTCTTTTCTGTACTAGGATTACCCCGCAGTGGAATACACGGATGGCCAGATTCTAGATGGCAACGGGCCCGCATCTCATGGCTTTGAGACGGAAGGGGCTTCACTCTAGAATTGGTCGGCTATTCGCCGCACTCGTAGGGGTACAGGTTGACCTAAGAAGGGGTGCTCAAGTTACCGGATTCCGTGAAGTGCTGGGTGGTCCATTCACTTTGCTGAAGGGGGCTACCTCGTTTCAGGTTTTTGTAACACCTTAAAATGCGTTTAGTGGTTAATTAAGCGGAAATATGGTTTTTTGTAAAAAAAAAATGTTTACCAATATGGTTTTTAAATATTTTATAAAAATTAATAAATATTTTATTAGAATTTAATTGGGCTTGCACACACATGTGCATGTTAACCTAGGGCTAATTTGGGGTTAAACCATGCTTAGTAGCCATGGTGCTTTAACCATTTCATTAGATAAAATATGTATTTAAATTAAGTATTTTAGTTTCAAAAAAAAATTTTGAATTTCCTTTTGGGTTAACTTAGAGGAGGAGGAGAGAGAGGGCATGGGAGACAAAGCATGCTTGGCATTAAATGAGGGGAGAGAAAATGCCATGCTTTGTCCCCTAAGCCCCCCTCTCACTCTCTCTACTCTTTTCCATAACTCTCATTTTCCTCACCTCACACAATTCTCTCCCTCTCTAATTTCTGCTCAGCAGCAGCAACCCCCCTTCTCCCTCATCATCATTCTTCTTCTTCCCTTCATTCAAGCCCCAATCTCCATTAAAAATCCCTTCCCTCTTCACTAAACCTCTTGTTTAAGCACTTATTGTGGGTTCTTGAGGCAAATCTTTGCCTTTGAAAGCAAGGTTGGCAAGTTGAGCCATCAATAAACCCCTTTGAGGTATAAATTTTACCCTAATCCTTTTCTTTGCTAAACTTTTAATTATTTAACTTAAATTAGGGTTTAAGTGGTGTATTAGTGCTAATTAGGTGACTTATGTGTAGATTAGGTCAAGTAATGGTTTTTATGGCCTTATTAGCTTAAATTTGGGTTATTAGTGCTATTAAATCCAAGTTTTTTGCACCTGGTTACACAAAAAAAACCTAATGTATTAATTTTAGTGTTTAATTAATGTTTAGTTAAGATTTATTGTCGTTTTGGGATCTGCTGTATTTCCCGATACTTCAGGAAAAAGTTGAGTTTACTGGAGCATGTTCACTAGACCTAGACCACACACACGGTGCACGAGACCCTAATTCCCACCCCAGGCCGCAGAAAAATTCATTTTGGCCGCAAATTGCAGCCAGAGGGGTGAGTTGGATGTCGGGGTTTGGGCTGGGGGAGTCTGCTACATATCTAAGATATTTGGTATATGCAACTTTTCTTAATTCTGTTCGTAGCAAAATCTGGAACCTAATTCCTTGTTTTAGTGCTTTTAAACTTGCGCGACACGTACGTTTTGTGAGTGGGTTTACTGTTTGCTGCGTATCACAGAGTGTCGGGGTGGTCTCAGGCATTGCACACACATTTTGGTGTTTTGGATGCACACACGTTTAGCTTGCGACGCTAGTTTCTCGTGTGATCTTGTTATCGCGTTTTTGCAGGATTTTAGACTTATGAATGTTGCTTGTGTAATTTAGGTTCGTCGGCGGGTACTTCGGACGCCGCAAAGAAGGGGAAGCAAGTAGTCGGCTACACTTAGCACGAGATCACTGTAAGTAGATTTAACATCTACGGGGAAATCGCCCGTATGGCGTTATGTGTCAGGGCTTGCTAGGATGTTGTAGCTACATATTATATTCATATATATATAGGTTGTGCATATGTATCATTGTTTCATACCCCTCTCTAGTTGCATATGGACATAGTAGTTACGAGACACCGCACTGTTACTAATGATTTATGCTGCACGAGCACTAATTGTATGCAACACACACCGTTAGTAATTGCCATGACACTCGCACTATAAAATTGCTATGAACCATACATCGTTTTGATTACCTCATCATTGATGATTATACATGATTGCTCCTTTGTATGCATACATTTTGCGTATCTACATACTTACATTTCCACACTTGCTTATGCATACATCCCTACGTACACCCATACTTGTTATAGCTGCATCCTTACATGACGTAGATTTGTTTTGGAGATTTGGGAACCGCCTGATGTTTTTTTAAAACTGTATTTATTTAAAGGAGTGGTTTCCCTTGATATGCACATGTTACAGCTTTATGTTGCAGACGTCACATTGGAAGTGTTTACGCATTGAGTTTGGATTTCATGTGATTTCTGGATTTGAGAACCGTGATATTATTTTAAGAAAGCATGCACTGTTTTGAAAACCCAGTTTCTCTTGATATGATATTTTAGTGCGTCCACCATGAGTTTTCTCAGTTCTGAGAGCTTGTGTGAGTGTACCCGATTCGAGGAGTGGTAGGCACCGTCTGTGGGTACATGGTGGACCCGGTATGGTACCCCGGGGCAAGAAGACTTGTATAGATAGACGGTGAGCCCAGCGGAGGGACTACTACCTGCCAGTGATAGTATGGAGCCCGACAGATATCCGGAGGATACTGTCTGGGGGTTATGACATGAGATATATATTGAGGGCCGATCTGGTATGCGGCGCCTGAGAGATGAGGATTTGCGTGACGATACTGGACAAGAGTATTTCATGATATTTTTGAGTGCCGATGTTGGGCACTCCTGTTCCATGAGATTTATAGGATATGAGGGCCGGATAGAGTGACGGCGCCTGAGTTATCGGGATTTTGGGGTGTTTTTTATAGACACCGGGGTTTTCCACGATGATGATTCATGTAGATGATATTTTATCTCATGCTCAGCATTCATTGTTATGCATTGCATCATGTAGTCGTAGTACCTGATAGAGTTCTTTGCATGATTATTGCATATCCAGTTACCATATCGATGTGATCAGTTTTCACATGTTAGAGTATCGCAGTACGTGCATACTTGCGATTACCTTTATATGTTATTTACTATTCACGAGTTGGCAACTCACCCCCGTTGTGCCACAGTGTTTGCAGGTCGATCCTCAAAGTAGTTGCGGCAGGGCTATCTCATTGTATCTTTTGTTGTGGATCCCGCTACTGTTGGCGTGTGGCCATTTTGCTTACAGGTGGGGTGCGGGTATCCATTTATTTTCATTGTACTCTATATTGTATCTAGTACTCTCCATCTACCATTTCATGTATTGACATAGAGACCAATTATGAGGATGATGTTGTATATTATTTTATATTCTGGATATAGAGCTCATGTGAGCCGACTTTATCTATGCAGTTTTATCTTTTATACTGTTTTTCATTTATATTGTTCATTTCTTCGCTACGGCGTCATATAGTATTCTCGTGGTGATTGTTGTTGCTGTTGGGCGTGTTGCTCCCGTTTGGGGATGCTTTATTCTTATTATATGTCATTTTACTTATATCTTATGTTGTACCCGTTTTCGGGGTTAGTTTTTACAAAGGAGGTGCTACCGAAAGTTTTAAGAAAATAACTTAAAGTTTAACGATTTTACCCAAGGTTTTTCTAAATGTTTTAAACCAATGTTTTCATCACTCACTATTTTTAATGGTTTTGATTTCTGGGTTTCGGCTTACTTAATTGCGTTACGCCTGTAGACGTTACATGGTTAAGTGTCGGTCACGGGACGAACTTTGGGTCGTGACAAAGTTGGTATCAGAACGTAGGTTTTACCTTTCGGAGTGTAGGATGACCTTGGTATGATGGAGTAGGTAGCTGAAGCAAAGTGGCGTAGCGTGTGTATGTTCCGCGGCATACTCACGACACGGTACTTCGCCTAAGTGACCTTAGGACTTATTGGTTGAAATTCCTTCGTGATTATATACATTCTTGTGATTCGATTCCCGTATTCTTATCGAATCTTGTTTCATTTCCAGCAATTATGCCGCCGAAGACTACGAGGGCGCAGAGAGCGGCCGCGAGAGCCGAAATTAAAGTTGACTCGTCTTAGACGAGGACCGACCCGGGCAGTACACCCGTTGTACCGGAGCAGACTGTTCCCCCTTCGACGGACCATGCTGCTATTTAGGGGCCGGTATGCAGGAGTTGGGCCAGATGATGGGATCGTTAGTTGAGGCCTTTCGAGCGCAATGACCAGAGGTAGTTCCACCCGTTATAGGGACCGTGATGGTACCTACGGTTCAGGCAGTTGCACCTGCAGCTACAGAGGTGATCACGGTTCGTTATCTGAGTTTATGAGGCTGAAGCCTCCGGTCTTCACAGGCACCGATGCAGCCGAGGATCCACAGTCTTTTATCGATAGGATGGCCCAGATATGCCGTTCACTTAGATGCTCAGACGCGAGATGGGTAGAGTTCGTAAGCTTTCGTCTAGAAGGCCTTGCACAGAAGTGTTAGTATATATGCCCTAGAGGCCATTACTGTATCATACTGGTTTGTATATTACTTAATGGAAGCTTGGGATATTCACCTTGTATAGACAATCTTGCTCAAGATAGTAGTATGCTACTTGGTTTGTTTCTACTTCAATGTGTACATGTGTTTATTTTATTATATCACCTATACGCATTAGTGGAGCCCTTAGGATCTTTGCTTGAATACCAGCGTTGTGATGGCAGTCACACTAGTGGGGCTGGGTAATCTATAAGCACATCTTTATGCAGGTCCCTGGTCGCAGGACTATCGAGACAGGGCATCGATACTCCGGAGTAGACTAGCGCATGAGCTTCTCATCCCAGTGTGGGAGACGGTCTGTCCCACAGCCGTCGGTACGTCGTACTTGAGAGAGTATGCGGGTGCTCGTTGGGTTACGAGTACACTGGACAGGACTCGTCGGGAACTGACTAGTTGGTATTATGCCTATCGTCAGTTATCAATTCCCAGGTGACATGAGTACAGCTTAGTCCGCTGACTTGACACTGTCACTTCGCCTCGAGTGTGTTCCCACTGTACTTTGATTACTACCCTACCATGGCTCAAAGGAGTCGTGCAAACAGGTGGTAGTTGGGTGCAGTCCCGAAGCACTTGGAGGCAGTGACGGTTAGACAGGATTCGTCTCTCACGGTATTGGGGTTGACATCGCGCTGTGTCTAGGAGAGCCATTACACGAGTAGTCCCTGGCCAGGGCAAACGAGATATACTGGTAGGCTTCCAGTGTTGTCTCAGGGTGTTTTGGGCTTCACTCCGACACGACTTGTACCGCTATTGGGGGACTGACGTTTACCGCCCCCTAGGCCCGCCATGCGATGTATCAGACGAACAGACCGGACTGTACGGAGAATGTCACATTCAGGCTCAGTAGGAGTTCAGATGGGTTTCGCCTCGTCGGTCTTCTTGTCGGCACTACCTGGGGACCGTTACGCACAGCTAGTGCCGCTTGCGGTCTGTGGTTAAACCCACTGCCAGCGTAGTGTCGAGTCTTTAGAGTCCCACACAGAAAGCTTTTCGCCTTTAGGCAAAAGAGTAGAGGTCGAATGGTATTGCGACAGGTCGCATGGTTTTGCGACAGGGTTCGGTCACATCCATGCACTTGTGCACGTACAGTGTCCGGACAGTTTACACTAGCGGGCTTTGGTTTAAGCCAGATCCTAGTGTACCTTTTGGGATTGGATTTATCCAGTGTGTATTTGTGTTCCTCGGAACGCGGATGCGGGTGTGTATGCACAGTTGACGGAGAGACAGAGGCAGAGGATTCTCATTAGGGTTGTTGACCGTTGACAGTTGACCATTGACTTTTTGCTCAACCCTAATGAGAATATGATATGTGATTAACAATTATATTAATTAAGTATTGTGGTGACATGGTTGTTGAGGGGTTGACTTTGTTGACTTGTTGACTTTGTTGACCGGTTGACTAGGTTGGACTAGTTGACCATCATGATGACTATGGCTATCATTTCATGGCAAAGACTTTTTACTTGCTTATTTCTTTTGTGAGAAATGAGTGCATGAAATGATTTAGCCATTTTGACTTGAACCATTTTACACAATACTTGATTATTATTTTTGTGATGATGGTTTTGGATTATGAGAGCCAAATGAGAAAAGTCTTCTCTCATTCTTTCATGCTCACTCTCTCTCTTGTTCTTGAGCTCTCATACTCTTGCTCTCACCCTCTTCCTCTTGCTCCCTCTCTTGACTCTATGGTTCACTTGTCTCATGAGTTGAGAACCAAGAACCATAGATAAAATCCCATACAAACTCTTCTCTACTCACTCTAGAACACAAGTTTTAGCAAACCGAGTGAACTAGTTTCTTCAAAGTTCGAAGAAGGAGCCAAAGGTTGGAGCTTTCAGGTGGATCTATCTTCGGCGTAAGGAGACGACGGGAAGAAGCCGATCCGGACCACCATCGGAGTTTGAAGATATAAACCCCCTAACCGAGTAGTTAACGACTCCAAGTTAGGTTGTTAGTTAGATGTTTAACAAAGATCCGGGTTTTAGGTCCATGTTACCACCTCTAAGAAAATCATTTTTCATCATATTCCGCATGCCCGAAAGTACCGGGAGAGGTAGCATGGACTTACAGTGGTATCAGAGCCTAGTTAAACTCTATCTAACATGTTAGCAAAGTAGATAGAAGATCGATCAAAGAAAAAGTCCCGAAATGAACCTGATTTTCAAACTTGCTGTCGATTTTTTATGTTCTGTAAAAATGATAAATCATGCATCAAAAATCTGTTGGATATATGTATGCCCTAAAGGCCATTATGTGATAGTTGATGTATCTATACATGTATATATATTCAGTTTGCATTCTTGCTCGACATGATAGTATGCTATCTGGTTCTTCTTTATCTGACATGTTGATTTGATCATGCTTTTATTCATTCATACATGCTGATAAAGCCCTGAGGATATCGGCTTGACTACTCTGATTATGATGGAGATCATACTAGTGGGACATCTGTAGTCTATAAGCATATCCTAGAATGTCCCTAGTCGTAGGTATATCGAGACGGGGCATCGATATACCAGAGTAGACTAGCGTATATGATACTAGACCCATGTGATGGGTGATGGATGTTCCCACATTCATCGATGTTTGACATCAAGATCATATACGGGTGCTCAGTGCTGACTGGGTACACTGGACGGACTCACCGAGAACTCCTATATGGAATTATATCTATCGTCGGATAGCAGTTCTCAGGTGACACTGGTACAGGTTAGTCTGTAGACCCGAGATCGTCATGGAGTCTTGTGTGTTCTCCCACTGTACTTTGATTGCCACCCTACCACGGCTCTACTGAGTCATGCAAACAGGTGGCCGTTGGGTACAGTCCCGAGACACACGAAGGCAATGAGCGATAGGAGGGGTTTCATCTCTCCCGGTATTGGGAGTTGATGCTGTGCTGTGCTCGACTGGTTATAACAGCAAGTCCCTGGCTAGGGCTGCTGAGATTTGCTGATAAGTGTTATCAGTAGTTTCTCGATCTGTTATAGACCATTCACCGACATGACTTATTGAGTTATTAGGGTCGACGTGACCATCCCTAGGCTCGATATGCAGCATATGTGACGAAGAGACCGGACTGTACGGTAGTCTTGCCGGATGGCTCGACGGGAGTTGTAGCAGGTTCGCTTGTTGTCTTCTGATCGCTCAATACCCGGGTGGCCGTTACGTTTAGCTGACCGCTTGCGGCTTGAGGGTACTTGATATGATCATTACCCTCTGCCGGCGTATTGACGAGTCTTAGAGTCCCACAGAGGAGTTACCCAGTCCAGGCGAAACGTTGTGGTGCGCATATGCGATATGCGCATGCACCCGATTGAAATGTGCGTATATGATACCGAACATTGATCGGGTGAACTGCTTTTGGTGGGGTCATATGAGATATGACCGGATTGATAAATCAAGTGTTGATTTATCATTTAACCATTAGTTTTCTCACTTAAAACCTTTCTAGGGTTTGATGGATGTATGCATGCATGCATGCGTTTCTTTCTTCTTTTCTAGTTTCATGCACATGTAAATGTGCATACATGTACACATACATACATCAAACCATCATGGTTGATTATATATGGAAATGGTGGCAATATAAGCCTCACACCATAGATTAAACAATGGATAATTATTTAATTTTGGTTTTAAAAAGAAAATGAAAAGGAAAGGATAATTATGCTAGTTTCTACATGCTTCTTCTAACCTAACCATGCTCACCTACCACTAAACCATGGTTATCCTTTCCTTTATCATTCTAAACCCAAGTTAAATTAATCATCCATCATTTAATCATGGTTGGAGTCAAGAAGAAAATAAATATATTTAATGATATATATTTCTTTCTCTTTTTAACTCAAGGGTTATCTTTTTATCTCTTGATAATATAAGCCACCATCTTCATCTTCCTTCATCTTTTCTTCTCTAGTCTTTTCGAGTGAGTGAAATATAACAAAAGAAAGGTTTTTGAAGTGAGAAACCCAACCACAACATCATTCTACACAAGCTTAGCCGCTTTGTTTAGAGTGTTCTTTTCGGTTTGTCGAAATTGCGAGCTTGGACGAAGTGCTCCGTGGTGGATCGTCGTGGACGCAAGGGAACATCGAGAGGACCTCGACTCAACACCCAAGACACCAAGGAGTCTAGCAAAGGGGAGCTACAAAGGTTGTAGCCTTCAAACCCTAATCTTTTCTAGCTAAAAGTTTAATAACCCTAATTTTCTAGGATCGATCCACTTGCTTGTTAGTTTAGCACCTTAAAAATTATAACTTTGGGTCATTTGATGCTTCAAAACACTTCATAGGGTGCTATACTAACCTTACATTGGTATCAGAGCCGACCTAGAACATTAGGCGACGTTTTGACGAAGTGAAAACCCCGATCGGACAAAAATACCGTATTTTTTGATGCTCTCTGGAAATTTTCTAAATTTTGACATTTTCCAGAATTAAAAATATCTAAAAAATACAGCAGGAAAATATAAGAGTTACGGTAGAAATTATTTTCGGTGAACAGTAGTTATAGCTGCGGAAACGCGGCCTAAGCTTGCTTAGGCCGCTGTTCCGCGGCCATACATATGAATTAGTGGATACTGTTTCTACAGTAATTCTATTTTCTGCATGTATAATTTTTTGGGTATTTTTAAACTGAATAAAGTTTTGAAAAATTCTGGAGATGTTTTTGGATTCAAAGATTCTATCGGGACTTTCATTTCGTAGCTTTTCCGGGTAAACTAGAAAGTATTGAAGTGTTTGAACGAATATCATTTACTCAATATTCACGGGGTTTAAATAGTTTGGAAATACGTGCAAGTCTTTTTGCGGTGGTCCCTCTAGAAGACAACAAACCTTAACTCGATTATGTGACCGTCTCGAACTGCCCTTTGAACCCTAGGGTTTGGGGCAGTACGGCGTGCCACATGTGAGGCGTTGGCTTGACCCTTCTACGGCTGGACCGCCGCTACTGTGTCACACTCCGGATCTTTTGAACCCTGCTCAAGTGTTGAGCTTTAGTGAATCTTGGGTGCTTGATTGTTCGTTCGAAAACTTTAATACTGTCTGTTTGTCTGGAATGTGATACAATATGTGGAATTCATATAGTGTGGGCATGAAATACGAAATATGTGATATTTCGCATTTATGATGTCTAAAGAGAATCTGGATTCCAAATATTGTAGTTTTACACTTTCTTTTCTGTGACCGTAAGTGTAGTATGTTAGATATCGCCGGTTTCGTTGCTATACATCAACGACAATCGGGGTACGCATACTTACTTACGTTGATGATATGTGATATTTTATGTTGCTGAGATATGATGTGCAGGATTGTCGCGATCGAATAGCCGGGGGGGTTTTTGTGAGATGAGAGTTTTGTATTTTCATTCATGTAAATTCAAATGTAATGTAATATTCTTTTATTTGGGGCACTTCCAGGTTGCGGTTGTGTCACCAGTGTTGTATATTATTTACTTTTCCGCATTAGGATGGACCCAAGGAGGAGAGCACAGGTGACCGGGTTCTGGGGTTCAGTGGGAGGCCATCTCGAGGAGTCGAGACCGGGTCTCCTAAACTCCAGGATTGGTAGGGTCACTTGCCGCTCTCGTAGGGGTCCAGGGTGTGGGCTTGGCTATTCATCGCGACTGTGGAATCCGTATTTTCTATTCTGGCTAAATACTAAATACGGACGTCCTAGTATATCCCACGTTATATCTATATTTCTGCTGCCTGTGTTCCGAGATATCTGAGACGAATGACATATTATATATATGATATATCGTAGACGTTGCTTATGTTTTACACCCGCGCTAGTCCCGTCCCGGTATGCCGTTAGTTAAGTAACCTAACGGTGCATAACGGAACATTGCGGCGAATGCGGATGGCATAAGCGTACGTGTTATTTTCGTTTCTTTTCTGTGATTGGCTTAAGGACTTAAATGATGGGATTACATTAATGTGATTAATGTAAAGAAAATAAACCTAAAAGATGTTGTAGAATCGGATTTAAAAACTACTCGGCTATTTATGAAAAAGCTATATTTCAAAACTGCGGAGCTTAAGCCACTCCTTTTGAAAACCTTTTGATTCTACAACGATATCAAGCTCAAAGCGTTAAAGATTTTCTTAAAAATCATCCGCAACCCTCCTTCATTTTAGGAAGTAGAGTACTTAGTATTCGTGCTACGTTTGTTGACCTTAGCCAAGGCGTAGTGTACGGTAGCTAAGTGATGTCTTCCTACAAACGCATATGATGCAGATTGATTAGGACGGGCATATGACTTTGTTGACCTTAGCCAAGGGTCATGTGAACGGGTCTAATTAATCAAGAAATGACGGGTTGAGCTTGACTAGTGCTCGTGATTTGTTGACCTTAGCCAAGGTCACGAGTATTAGGGGTAAAAACCACATCGGGAATTTCAAGTGTTGAAATTTGCAATGAGATTGCATACCTTCCATATGATGGTTGGATCCCGATCCCACTGTGAGCAATAGTTGCTCCTAGGAGAGTTTTACAGTTTACAATTAGCTAACTCATTAGGTGTCTAGAAAGGTGTTAACGGGGCTCCGCCTCTGGGAAAACGAGGTTTACTCTAATTAGGTCCGTGCGAAAGCACGGGGAACCTCCCTCAAAGTACCGACACTGGCCTGGCTGAACGGTTAGCGAAGTTGTAGACTGTAATTAATCCTGGCTAGTTTTTCTTTTTAAGGTTTGAAAGAAAAACTCGATAAAAAGCAGTGGGAAACATCGATTAGACAAGATAATAAACCAATCTAATCTGTGCAAGAGCTTTCGCTGAGTGTATTCTTTTCTCTCTCTTAATGGCAGATACCAATGACTGGACTTAAGCTTCTACTAGATAAAAACAAACTGAACGGGACCAACTATAAAGACTGGCTAAGGAATCTGAAGATCGCCTTGACTTATGATAAAGTATCATATGTCCTCACGGCTTCAGCCCCGCCCGTCCCAGGCCCAAAATCCTCAGTTGCGGACATAGAAGTCCGCAAGACATGGGACGCTGACTGTGCCACGGCCACATGCCTCGCGCTTGCATCGATGGATAACACACATCAAAAGCAGCACGAGGACATGGACATTCACGGGATACTGCTCCATACAAAGGAGTTGTATGGGGAGCAGTCCCGCGTATTACGATACGAAGCATCAAGGAAACTGTTTCACATGCGGATGGCCCCTGGCACACCAGTAGCGGACCATGTTTTGAAGATGATAGCTCTTATGGAAGAGCTTGAGGACCTTGGATGGACAATGGACAATGAGCAATATATAGATATTATTCTGCAGTCCCTCCCCTCCACCTTTGCTCAGTTCATAGTGAACTTCAACATGCATGGCATGGAGAAGGACCTCCCTGAACTCCTTAATATGTTAAGGAGTGCAGAAAGCACTATGAAGTCAGCAAAGACTCCCGTTATGACCATTGGACAGTCTTCTTCTTCTCGCCCAAAAGCTAAGGCCAAGGGAAAGAAAAAGAAGAAACCCACTAATCCTAAGGGCGGAGTCAAAAAGGTGAAGGGAAAGGGAAAGTCCACGGCTGGAGACCCAGGGAAAGGCGAGTGTTTTCATTGCCACAAGACAGGACATTGGAAGCGCAATTGCACGGAGTACCTAAGTCTTAAGAAGAAGCATGGTGATGCTTCTGCTTCAGTGCGTTTGTGACTGAAAACTGTTTTTCTATAAACTCTGCTTCCTGGGTATTGGATACCGGTTCAGGTTCTCACATTTGCAATTCTATGCAGGGGCTGAGAAATAGCAAGGTTTTGAAGACAGGTGACCATACTCTTCGCGTTGGAAATGGTTCCAATGTACATACAGTCGCAGTGGGAGAGTATCACTTGGGGTTGCCGTCTGGATGTATTTTGATTTTGAATCCATGTTATTTTGTACCTGATATGCTATGTAATATAATATCCATTTCTTTGTTGGACAATGAAGGGTATAATTTTCTATTGCAAAACAATGTTATGAACATTCACCTGAATCAAATGTTGGTTGGGTATGGTACACTTAATAACAGAATATATGTCCTGAATCAACATACAGTTTTCAGTATACAACACACTAATAAAAGAAAACTTTCAGAATTAAATGAAGCTTTTCTTTGGCACTGTAGACTTGGTCATATTAACGAAACAAGACTAAACAAGTTACACAAAGATGGATATTTAAATCCTTTTGAATATAAATCTTATGCGACTTGCCAGTCTTGTATCAAGGGTAAAATGACCAAAACTCCGTTTACCGGACACGGAGAAAGAGCTACTCAGCTCCTTGGCCTCATACATAGTGATGTATGTGGGCCAATGTCTACACAGGCTAGAGGCGGTTTTTCATACTTCATTACATTCACTGATGATTTCTCAAGATTCGGTCATGTATTTTTATTAAAGCACAAGTCCGACGCTTTCGAGAAATTCATTGAATATAAACAAGAAGTAGAAAAACAAACTGGCTTGAGTATTAAGATGCTTCGATCAGATCGAGGTGGAGAGTATCTCAGTACAGAATTTGCAAACTTCCTAAAAGAGAATGGGATTCTCTCTCAGCTCACTCCTCCTTACACACCACAACACAACGGTGTGTCAGAACGACGGAATAGGACCCTATTAGATATGGTCCGGTCCATGATGAGTGACACTGAGTTACCAGTCTCGTTTTGGGGGCATGCATTGGAGACTGCAGCGTTTCTACTAAACAGGGTTCCAACCAAAGCCGTGTCTACCACGCCATATGAGATATGGCATGGGAAGAGACCATCTCTTAAGAGAATTAAGATTTGGGGTTGCCCGGCCTATGTTAAAAGGCAAAATCCGGACAAACTCGAGACACGGTCAGTCATGTGTAACTTTGTGGGATATCCAAAGAATTCTTATGGATATCTGTTCTACCACAAAGAGGAACAAAAAGTGTTTGTTTCTCAACATGCCACATTCTTGGAAAAAGAGTTTTTCACAGATAAAGATGATGGCAAAGTGGTGGATCTAGAAGAGGTTCTAGAGACACAAACTACAAATGACGATTTGGTTGAACCAACTGTTGCAGCAGAAACTGAAGAACCTCGGCCACTCCGTAGGTCTGGTAGGACTTCTCGCCCACCGGAGAGGTACTACAGTTTCCTCATTGATGGTGACAGAGAAGACTGTATCATGGAAGATGATGATCCTACCAGTTTTCAGCAAGCTATCACGAGTGGTGACTCTGTGAAGTGGCTGGATGCCATGAGATCCGAAATGGAGTCTATGTACACCAACAAAGTATGGACTTTGGACGTTGTACCCCCTGGGGTAAAACCTGTAGGGTGCAAATGGATCTTTAAAAGAAAGATTGGTGTGGATGGGCAGGTAGAGACCTATAAGGCAAGACTTGTGGCGAAAGGTTTTCGTCAAAGACCAGGTTTGGACTATGACGAAACGTTTTCGCCCGTAGCCATGCTTAAATCCATTCGGATCCTACTTGCTATTGCTGCTCACTACGACTATGAAATCTGGCAGATGGACGTTAAAACAACATTTCTAAATGGAGATTTAGAAGAATGCGTTTATATGGATCAGCCAGAGGGCTTCATTGACAGTGGGAGCAGCGAGAAAGCATGTAGATTGCTTAAATCCATTTATGGGTTAAAGCATGCATCTCGGAGTTGGAACATCTGTTTCGATGATGTTATCAAAGAGTTTGATTTCATTAAAAATCCAGATGAACCTTGTGTTTATAGGAAGGCTGTAGGAAGAGCTGTCACATTCCTCGTATTGTACGTTGATGACATTCTTCTGATAGGAAATGATATTCCTATGCTACAGTCGGTCAAATCATTCTTATCACTGAGGTTCTCCATGAAGGACCTGGGTGATGCCACATACATCCTGGGCATAAGGATCTATAGGGATAGATCCAAAAAGTTATTGGGATTGTCCCAAACCAGGTACATTAACACCATCCTAAAGAGGTTTAGTATGGAGGACTCCAAGCGGGGTGCCTTACCCGCTTGCCATGGAGTCACTCTCTCCAAGGATTCTTGTCCAAAGACCGATGAAGAGAGAGCTCGCATGAGCATTATACCTTATGCTTCGGCAGTAGGATCTATAATGTATGCGATGTTATGTACACGCCCAGATGTAGCTTATGCACTTAGTGTTGTAAGCAGGTATCAATCCAACCCAGGGGAGAACCACTGGACAGCTGTGAAGAACATTCTTAAGTACTTACGAAGGACTAAAGAATTGTTCTTGGTGTATGGTAATAAAGATCTCCAAATGGAGGCTTTTACCGATTCGAGCTTCCAGAGCGATAAGGATGACAGCAAATCTATCTCGGGGTTTGTATTTACCCTCAATGGAGGGGCGGTAAGTTGGAAGAGTTCCAAACAAGATACCGTTGCAGACTCTACGATGGAAGCTGAGTACATTGCTGCAAATGATGCCGCCAAGGAAGCCGTCTGGATGAAGAAGTTCGTCTCGGAGCTAGGAGTAGTTCCAACCATTATTGATCCAATACCTTTGTATTGTGACAATAATGGGGCAATGGCGTTAGCCAAGGAGCCCAGATCCCATCAGCGGTCCAGACATATCCTGAGGCGTTTTCATTTGATCCGGGAGATTGTAGATCGCCGCGAGATCGAGATTAAGAGAGTAGACACAAAGAACAACACCGCGGATCCATTCACCAAGGCTCTCCCTCAGCCGCAGCATGAGCGACTTTTTGAGATGTTGGGTATGAGATACGCCAATAACTGGCCTTAGTGCAAGTGGGAGATTGTTGGATATATGTATGCCCTAAAGGCCATTATGTGATAGTTGATGTATCTATACATGTATATATATTCAGTTTGCATTCTTGCTCGACATGATAGTATGCTATCTGGTTCTTCTTTATCTGACATGTTAATTTGATCATGCTTTTATTCATTCATACATGCTGATAAAGCCCTGAGGATATCGTCTTGACTACTCTGATTATGATGGAGATCATACTAGTGGGACATCTGTAGTCTATAAGCATATCCTGGAATGTCCCTAGTCGTAGGTATATCGAGACGGGGCATCGATATACCAGAGTAGACTAGCGTATATGATACTAGACCCATGTGATGGGCGATGGATGTTCCCACATTCATCGATGTTTGACATCAAGATCATATACGGGTGCTCAGTGCTGACTGGGTACACTGGACGGACTCACCGAGAACTCCTATATGGAATTATATCTATCGTCGGATAGCAGTTCTCAGGTGACACTGGTACAGGTTAGTCTGTAGACCCGAGATCGTCATGGAGTCTTGTGTGTTCTCCCACTGTACTTTGATTGCCACCCTACCACGGCTCTACCGAGTCGTGCAAACAGATGGCCGTTGGGTACAGTCCCGAGACACACGAAGGCAATGAGCGATAGGAGGGGTTTCGTCTCTCCCGGTATTGGGAGTTGATGCTGTGCTGTGCTCGACTGGTTATAACAGCAAGTCCCTGGCCAGGGCTGCTGAGATTTGCTGATAAGTGTTATCAGTAGTTTCTCGATCTGTTATAGACCATTCACCGACACGACTTATTGAGTTATTGGGGTCGACGTGACCATCCCTAGGCTCGATATGCAGCATATCTGACGAAGAGACCGGACTGTACGGTAGTGTTGCCGGATGGCTCGACGGGAGTTGTAGCAGGTTCGCTTGTTGTCTTCTGATCGCTCAATACCCGGGTGGCCGTTACGTTTAGCTGACCGCTTGCGGCTTGAGGGTACTTGATATGATCATTACCCTCTGCTTGCGTATTGACGAGTCTTAGAGTCCCACAGAGGAGTTACCCAGTCCAGGCGAAACGTTGTGGTGCGCATATGCGATATGCGCATGCACCCGATTGAAATGTGCGTATATGATACCGAACATTGATCGGGTGAACTGCTTTTGGTGGGGTCATATGAGATATGACCGGATTGATAAATCAAGTGTTGATTTATCATTTAACCATTAGTTTTCTCACTTAAAACCTTTCTAGGGTTTGATGGATGTATGCATGCATGCATGTGTTTCTTTCTTCTTTTCTAGTTTCATGCACATGTAAATGTGCATACATGTACACATACATACATCAAACCATCATGGTTGATTATATATGGAAATGGTGGCAATATAAGCCTCACACCATAGATTAAACAATGGATAATTATTTAATTTTGGTTTTAAAAAGAAAATGAAAAGGAAAGGATAATTATGCTAGTTTCTACATGCTTCTTCTAACCTAACCATGCTCACCTACCACTAAACCATGGTTATCCTTTCCTTTATCATTCTAAACCCAAGTTAAATTAATCATCCATCATTTAATCATGGTTGGAGTCAAGAAGAAAATAAATATATATAATGATATATATTTCTTTCTCTTTTTAACTCAAAGGTTATCTTTTTATCTCTTGATAATATAAGCCACCATCTTCATCTTCCTTCATCTTTTCTTCTCTAGTCTTTTCTAGTGAGTGAAATATAACAAAAGAAAGGTTTTTGAAGTGAGAAACCCAACCACAACATCATTCTACACAAGCTTAGCCGCTTTGTTTAGAGTGTTCTTTTCGGTTTGTCGAAATTGCGAGCTTGGACGGAGTGCTCCGTGGTGGATCGTCATGGACGCAAGGGAACATCGAGAGGACCTCGACTCAACACCCAAGACACCAAGGAGTCTAGCAAAGGGGAGCTACAAAGGTTGTAGCCTTCAAACCCTAATCTTTTCTAGCTAAAAGTTTAATAACCCTAATTTTCTAGGATCGATCCACTTGCTTGTTAGTTTAGCACCTTAAAAATTATAACTTTGGGTCATTTGATGCTTCAAAACACTTCATAGGGTGCTATACTAACCTTACAAAATCGACTCAGGGTTTTTAAAAGCTACTGTAGAAAAATCACCCAGAGATCCCCCTAAACCACCGCGGAAACGCGGCAATAGCTTGCTATTGCCGCGGTTCCGCGGCCTCCTTGGCTCCTCTCTGGTGTTTCTTTGCTGCAGTTTGTTTTCAAGGGTATTTTGGGAATTTTGGTACATGTATTTTCAGCCCAGATTTTCCAGAACGAAAATTTTATTTTTTGGGTCCTGAAAATCCGTATTTTTGATCGAACTTCTAAAAGACTTTAGCTGATGGGTTTTTCTGTGATGTGATATTTGTATTGAACGTCTGCTAATCGCTATATGTCGATTAGTGGGGGTTATACAAATCTGTGATCTGTAATGTTGCTGGAATGTGTATATGAATATGTTGGATTGTCGCGGGTGAATAGCCGGGGGTTGTGAGACGAGAGTTTTCTTTTCTTTCAATTCATGTAAATTTGTAAATTGATGTAATAATTATTTGTATGGCCGCACAACCGGGTCGGGGTTGTAGCCGTCATTGTATAATTTCTTTTTACTGTTTTTGCTCCCAGGATAGACCCATGGAGGGGGTGTACAAACTACCGGGTATGCCGAAGTGCCGAGTGGCCTACTCACGGAGTTGAGGGAGGTTGCTTCGCTTCGGGTACTTGGCGGGTAGTTTGCCGCACCCGTAGGAGTCTTGGGTGGGGTATTGGCTATTCACCGCGACCGTGTAATCTGCTTGTCGTTACAGGCTCGTACGAATTGCGGATTCCTAGTATATCCAATGTGTTCATCTGTGATCTGAAATGGCTATCATTGCAATATATCTATATATGATATTATTTAGGCGTTGCTTATGTTTTACAGCCGCGCTAGCCCAGCCCCCGCTCTGTCGTTAGTTAAGTAACCTAACGGGTAATGACGGGGCCCCGTGGCGAATGCGAATGGCATAAGCGTACGTCATATTTTGGTTGTTTTCTGCAATGGTAGGATTAAATGATGGGACGCATTAAAAGAACTAATGCAAGAATATCACACATTAAAAGAACTAATGCAAGAAAATAAACCAAGTTAAAATCGTTGGAACACTTTCGAAAAACCACTCGGTTCTTTTCAAAACTAACTTTTAAAATGCGGAGTTTGAGCCACTCCTTTTTAAAAGCTATCTCGTTCCATCGATTATATCAAGTTCACTACGTTCACGGTTTTGCCAAAACCATTTGTAGCCCTCCGTCGTTTCACATGAATAGTCAATAGTATTCAAGCTGTGTATGTTGGCCAAAGTCAAGGCATAGTGATTGGTAGCTATTGGGTATTCATGTGTAGCATAGATAGATGCGTTGGTTTGGGACAGTCGTACTGCCATTTTGGCCAAAGTCAAGGGTAGGTACGGATGGATCCAAATTAACCTGGAGAATGACGGGTAGAACTTGACATGTGACTTATGATATTTTGGCCAAAGTCAAGGTCATAAGAGCATGGGGCAAAAATCCACATCGGGAGTTTCAAAAGAACTGAAACTTGCTGGTGTTGCATACCATTTGGAGTGTGATGATTCTGGTAGGATTCCTTCAGTTTCGTCACGCGATGATATTTGGATCCCGATCCTACTGTGAGTATATGCTACTCCTCGGGAAATTTCTCACTAAACGATCAATGCTATAAACCTAGTAGGTGCCTAGTGTTGGAGATAGTGCCCTCAGAGTCAATTATTAGGTCACAGGTACGTGATTGTAATGATTGAGGGAGGACCTATCCCGGTAGGACAGTCTTACTCGAGATGATAGTATGCTATCTGGTTTACCTTTATCATCGTGTACTGCTTTAGGTGACCTGACACGTCGCTATTACACGTTGATAGAGCCCCTAGGATTCTTGCTTGACCACCAGCAGTATGAGGGCGATCATATAAGTGGGAGCTGGGGGTCTACAAGCATATCCTTAAAAGGTCCCTAGTCGTGGGAGTTTCGAGACCGGGCATCGATACTCCATTAGTAGACTAGTGTATACAGTCGAGACCCCGACGAGGGGCGGTGGCCGGTCTCACAAGCCACTGGTGTCAGTTGGATCACCTAAGATGTATACAGGTGCTCATTGGGTTATGAGTACACCGGACAGGACTCGCCGGGAACATGCTAGTTGGTCATATACCAGACGTCAGATGGCAGTTCCCTAGTGACATGTGTGCAGGTTAGTTCATCGACCTGGGGATCGTCATTTGTCTCGTGTGAGTTCCCACTGTACTTTGATTACTACCCTACCACGGCTCAAAGGAGTCGTGCAAACAGGTTTTAGTTGGGTACAGTCCCGAGCCACATGGAGGCAGTGAGCGTATCTTCAGGGGTTCGTCTCTCCCGGTATTGGGGGTGAGGTCGTGCTGTGTCTAGGAGAGCCATTACACAAAGTCCTTGGCCAAGGCAAGGAGATTTACTGGTAGGTATTCCAGTAGTATCTCAGGGTGTTCTGGGCTACACTCCGACACGACTTGTACCGCTTTTGGGGGTCTGACTTTTACCAACCCCCTAGGCCCGCCATGCGATACTCATAGACGAACGGACCGGACTGCACGGATATTGTCACTGACAGGCTCAGTAGGGTGTCAGGATGAGTTCGCTCATCGACGTCCCTTTTAGTCAATAGCTGGTGGCCCGTTACGTATTGGCTTATACCTCTGACGTGCTAGTGGTTAAATCCACAGCCATAGTATTGACGAGTCTTTAGAGTCCACCACACTTTCAGTTACTCAGCTTTCGGGCGAAACGCTGTAGAGGCCGTATGGAGATATGGCAGGGTCCGATCAGATACGTGCGGTATTGCACGGATCAGGATCGGACGGTTTGTACTAGTAGCCGTATGGTTATATGGCAGGGTTCGATCAGATACGTGCGGTATTGCACGGATCAGGATCGAACGGATTTAACTAGCCGGCTTTGGCTTAAGCTGGTCTTAGTTTAGTACAGTGTAGATTTTATCTCATTGCATTTGTATCCGGACGGAATACAGATGCGGGTGTGTATGCACAGTATTGGGGTTTTCCTGTAATTTATTACGGGACCAGTTTTCTGGAGTTGCCAGTTTGCATTCCGTTCCGGCCGGTTTTCCTTTGTTCTTTCCCGGCCGGACTTTTTCGATGGAGGGGGTTATTTGCAGTTTTGCAAATAACACTTTGTGGGGGGGTTTCTTGCAATTGTATTGATTATGATGGCTTTCATATCTTGCACCATTGACTTGCTTTTTATTGTGATTGAAAGGGTATGGGTTGAATAGTAGAACAAGCATGGTTCATGTTTGTTTGTGGTCACCTCTTCACTTCTCCTACACTCACCTCCCTTCTAGCTTCATATGGTTTTTTCTCCACCCTTTATTCTCACTTGATGATAAGTCTTTCATGGTTGTGAGAAGA
Source organism: Agapanthus africanus (assembly GCA_030015575.1). Lineage (NCBI taxonomy): Eukaryota > Viridiplantae > Streptophyta > Magnoliopsida > Asparagales > Amaryllidaceae > Agapanthus > Agapanthus africanus. Next base: position 256,887,507 of record CM057349.1, on the reverse strand, counting down.
AGAAGAGAGAGCTTCATTCATGAGAGTTTTCTTTCTTGATCTAGTTTTCATGCTAGAAAAATGCAAGCACCATTTTTCTAATCCTTGTTTCCTCCATCATCCTCATTGGCAACAACATAACCCCAAAGAGACAAGCATCTTCTACACTACATTCTACAGCATATCTTGAGCATGTCGAGTTGCCGGCTTCATGCTCGAGTTGCCTCGGTATTGAGGCGGGAGCCCGTAAAAGACGAAGGCGATGTGGTGCCCTTTCCGGCGAGGAGGCGACGATGTGGAGCCAAGACTTTCCGCGGGAGATCGGGATGATGAAGAGAAGACCGGAGGACTTGGATCGTCGGTATATCTCTATTCCCATTCTTGTAGATAGCTTAGACTAGTTAATGGTTCGATCCGGTTAAAGTGCGCGGTGGTGCCGGTTTGCTAAGTCCGCAAAATTTAAGTTTATCACCGCTTCCGCATTCCGGCGTCGGATTGACGGCCGGGGCGCCGCCGTGCACTTACAGTGGTATCAGAGCCTCGCCATTAACTTCGTCTAGCTTGGTTTAATGTGTTTTACGTTTCCGATCGAACAAAATCCCGAAACCGCATTTTTCAAGCACATCAGTTTCTGTCGAATTTTTTTTTGAGTCCAAAAAATTTTTCAGTTTGTCTCAGAATGATGTGCAGGGAGTTCTAAGACTACTGCAAAAATTTGGTAAAGTGATCATACCTTAGGACCGCGGAAGCGCGGCCTTAGCCCCTCATTGGCCGCGCTTCCGCCGCAGGAATAAGGCTTCACTTCACCAATTTCTTTCAGTGGGCTTGTGGGCTTATTTTAGGGGTTTTGGGATATTAAAATTGGGCCCAGGTTTTCTGTGAGAGCTACAGTTTTGATTGGGGGCCCACTTGTTAAGGTTTGATCAATCGGAAAATTTTAAACACATTTTTCACAGTATTTACATTATATCTGCGACCGTGAATGTCACTCGATCGGTAAATCCGGTCTAACTGCTATAGCCCGGTTAGACGGATTTGCGAACGTGACTTTCACGTTGATGTTCTATGTATTTGCTGCGATGTTGCGGATCGGTCGTGGGGGATAGCCTGGATGCAATGCTAGTACAGTTGTGGTTGTATTATGTACATTTGATATTGCGGGGCGAGCGTCCGACATGTGGACTGCCGTCACTGCCAGTTTGTATTATTATTTTGGCGCACGACCTGGTTGCGGTCGATGTACCCGTTGAATGTATATTTTACTTTCTGTACTAGGATTGCCCCGCGGAGGGGTGCACGGATAGCCGGGTTCTAGAAGGCAACAAGCCCGCATCTCATGGCATTGGGACGGAGGGGGCTTCACTCCAGGATTGACGGGCTATTCGCCGCACTCGTAGGGGGTACAGGTTGACCCAGGAGGGGTGCCCAAGTTGCCGGATTCCGTGAAGTGCTGGGTGGTCCATTCACGGCGCTGAAGGGGGCTGCCCCGCTTCAGGTTTTGGCGGGTAACTTGCCGCGCCCGTAGGGGTCTAGGATTTCATTGCACAGGCTATCCACACGACCAGGGGAACGTCGGGTTTCAGTAGTGGCTCTGTGAAACCCGGGGATCCCAGATATCTGTATTGTTCTGTGATGCTGTACATTTCTGTGATGTTGCATTTTATTCACGCCTTGAGCGAAATACTATATATTGGTATATATATTAGTAGATGTTGTATATGTTTTTCACCCGCGCTAGTCCAGTCCCCGCTCTGCCATTAGTAAGCTAACCTAACGGGTGATGACGGGACCCAGTGGCGAATGCGGATGGCATATACGTACGTCAGTATATTTTCGTTCTTTGTGGTGTGATCAATTGATGGGACTGCATTGATTCGCATCAATGCATGATAAACAAACCTAATCTGATGTTGTTGGAACACTTTTCAAAAAGCTGTTATTGCAAGGACGTTTACTTTTGTTTTGCATCGTGGTATTCATTGGAATATCCTGCTCCTCAGTCGACGAGGCAAGGGCCGAGATCCCTTCACCGGGAGTGACCCCTTGGACAGAAGTTTGCGTCAGGGCATTAACTTCACTATAGCCGATTACTTTTGCTTTGCATCACGGTATTCATTTGGAATATCCTGCACCTCATTCTACGGGGAAAGAGCCGAGATCCCTTCACCGGGAGTGACCTCTTTAGCAGCGGTTTTCGTCACTATATTTTAAAAAGCTATTCGTTCCTTCGACGATATCAAGTTCTTTACGTTAAAGGTTTTCGCCAGAAACCATTCGTAGCCCTCCGTCGTTTCATATGGGTAGTCAATAGTATTCAAGCTGTGTATGTTGGCCAAAGTCAAGGCACAGTGATTGGTAGATATTGGGGTATTCATATGCAGCATAGATAGATGCGTTGGTTTGGGACAGTCGTGCTGCCTTTTTGGCCAAAGTCAAGGGTATGTACGGGTGGATTCAAATTAACCTGGAGAATGACGGGTAGAACTTGACATGTGACTTATGATATGTTGGCCAAAGTCAAGGTCATAAGAGCATGGGGCAGAAATCACATCGGGAGTTTCAAAAGTACTGAAACTTGCCAGATATGCGCATACCTTCTGGAGTGTGATACCGTGAGCGGATTCCGTCACGTTGTCATGCGATGAGAGTTGGATCCCGATTCCCACTGATGAGTTAGTTTACTCCTCGGGTGACCCCGACTAATTCTTCTTTCAGGTTTGGAGGAGAATTTGAGGTACAGTGGGAGGATTCCAGATTAGATAAATTGGTAACCATTCTGATCTAGGTTAGAGTGCACGCTGAGTGTTTCTTTTCTCTCTCTCTTTGGCAGCGACCATTGACCCGACCCTAAGACTATGACTCAGTGACCAAATTAACCGAACCTTCTTAAACACCGGCTTTTGGATTGTCAGAGTTGCAGACCTCATTGCCACTCCTACTTTTACCCTTTTCTCCAGGACACCCCGTATTACTGCGAACGTCCACTTCCATTGGACAAAACCATCGTATGGTTAGATACGAACTCGAAGGGATTCGAGGATGGTTTCCGGTTCTGGAGAAAACGGATAGGATTATTCAGTTGTCTTTTCTTTTTACCCTCTCTCAGGTTACGAGTACTCCTTGGTTTAGGGGTAGTACACCTATTACGCAAATTGGATTGTCTTCTTCCAAACCTTAGGCTGGTGCCGACCGGTAGGGAATGAAGAAAACCAATTAGCATAACAATGGTGTGCAGAAGGTATTAAGTTCAGACAAAGCAAGGGATTAGTAAGAGGGCAAAGTAAATTGCAACAGATATTCACGACCAAACCAAATATTTCGTTACCACTCCCACATCACCTTTGTATTTCTCCAGGACACTCCGTATCACTACGAAGATCCACAGTTTATTTGGATACTCCATCGTATGGTTATATACGAACTCGAATGGAACTTGTTCCAGTTCGGGGATGGATTCTGGTTCAGGAGAAATAGGAATAAGGTTTATTCGGTTGTCTTTTATCTTCACCCTCTCTCATTGCGAGTGTTCCTAGGATTGGGACAGTACACCCATTATGCTTATTGGATAGTCTTCTTCCAAACCATAGGCTGGTGCCGAACGGTAGGGAAGGAAGAAAACCATTTGGCCTAAAAGGGTGTGCAGAAGGTAAAGACTAAAGACATATGAAGGGATTTGGAGAGGTGGCAAAGAACTATACGGTTACAGTCGTGAATCTGGAAGAGGCATTACTAGGAATACCGGGATACCCCATCGGAACATTTCAATGTTTCAGTTTCACTGTGTAATGTTAAAGGAAAACTGATTTCCCGATTAGATACTTACTCCAGGGTATGTATTTACCAGGTACGATTCTCACATCTGTATGGTTTTACAGATGATGAGTGGGAGTAAGTTATTGGGAATTGGGTGGTTATCCTCATTATATCGGGATTCGTTGTAATCGGTGATATTTGAGGAAATCACCTGGGCTGTTTGCCGGTCGGCAAATATTTGGTTTTGAATATCCGCTGTTATGCACCAATTTCAAATTGATATATCTGTACGTCTATTTTCATAGAGTGAGATATACCTTTCTGAAATTATGTCTACGACATTTACCTATATCAGTGGATGGTTAGGTAAGGAGCATTAAACAGCGGTGTAATTCTTCTTAACCATAAGTACAGTTTTCAACCTACGACACACAGTGAATGAGTTTTCAGACTCAAGGGACTTATACAGAGTATTGTATGTTGTCCAGGGTCCATCAGGACTGAGGGGTGGTTCTCGTACTATATTCGGTTTACTTTTAACTTCTCTAGTTCTTAGACATGTGTTTCGTAGAAACACAGGGTCTAAGTTTTGAGGAGTTATAGGTATTTGAATAGAGTAGAGAACCAGGTGTAGCAAGTATCGGGATTCTTCAAAGTGATCGAAGATGTAGATACTTGCGTATGGTATTCAGTTGATAGTAATGATAAAGAGAAATTGCTTCTCTTTCAGGTTACTCATAATTGGTAGCATTCCTAAGTTGAGTAACGCTGATCGGCCTCTCTCCATTTAGTTGACATGCACTGGAGACAGCTGCATGATTTGAATCAGGTTTGACATTCCATTGGCCACTCCGCAGATTTTGGTGGGTAACTTCAGGCACCCGAGAGGTACTCCGGTAGCCTCAAGGACGGTGACAGGGAAGTTCTTGTTTACCCACAATTACCATTGCTGTTGTTCCAGGCTGCGAGACCCGGCGGGAGGATGAGTATAGCGTCGTTCTAAACTAGTTTTAGAAGTGCACGTCTATATGACTCTGCCAGAGGGTTGTCGTAGTCAGTGGGAGCAGCGGAAGCATTGGTGGACATGTAGCTTATGTCTATTTATAGACTAGAGCAGATGTAGCGGAGATAGATCATCTATTTCTGATGTGACAGTCATGGGTTTGACTTCATCAGAAAAGGGGATGGATCTGTTGAGAAGGTAGTAGGGTGTGATATCCTGGTATTTGGATGATATACACAGAGTAGGAAAGGAAACTCCTATACTACGATCGGTTATACTTTGGTCGTCACACAGTGGTTTCTCCACAAAGGAAATGGATTTTATATCAGACATACTGGTTACTAGATCTATGGTTTTAGATCTAGATTTGGGTGGTTTCCCAATCAGGGTACTTGACAGCATTCTAAGAGTATTTAGGATGGACGACTCCTGGCACGGTAGTGTACCTACAGGTAATGGAGTCACCCTCTCCAAAGGTGTCTTACAGACTAAAGGGGAGAGGGACGGGCATGATTGGCAGATCACTTGCTCAGGCAATTGAGTCAATCGTGAGATGTCAAGTACCACACCAGATGTTGTTCTTGCACTAGATGCAATAAGTTGACATTAATCCAATCCTGGAGAAACGGTCGGAAGCAGTTTTAGAACATAAGTAGATGTTCTAGGGAGATAATAACGACAGCCTCATTCAGGAGACAGTTATCATTCCAGGCTTCCAAGGTGACATGGACGACAAGGAGGTTGTCAGAGTTATAGTTTTTCCTTCTGATGAGGGGCAGTATTTTGGACAGGTGGTCTAAGGCAATACTGAGGGAGGCATGGCGCGCAGGATACTGATTAAGTTCAGTTGACGATACAGTCTAAGAAGTTTGGATTTGGAGTTCATTTATGAGCTATGTCCCATCAGACATCCAGACACATTCTAAGACAGGTATTGCTCTTTTCGGGAGATGGGTTTCTCCGCGAACTTGAGATATAGAGAGACATAGAAAGAAACTTCAAGGCGGATCCACTCACTGAGGCTATTCCTCGAACGCAATAGTTCCGCAAACGAGCTTTGTGAGACTGACTAGTAGAGGAGTTGGATGTTCGGTATCACACGGGCTGTGAGTATGCGACATCGCAATAATTAGCCTTGAGTGCAAGTGGGAGATTGTTGGAGATAGTGCCCTCAGAGTCAATTATTAGGTCACAGGTACGTGATTGTAATGATTGAGGGAGGACCTATCCCGGTAGGACAGTCTTACTCGAGATGATAGTATGCTATCTGGTTTACCTTTATCATCGTGTACTGCTTTAGGTGACCTGACACGTCGCTATTACACGTTGATAGAGCCCCTAGGATTCTTGCTTGACCACCAGCAGTATGAGGGCGATCATATAAGTGGGAGCTGGGGGTCTACAAGCATATCCTTAAAAGGTCCCTAGTCGTGGGAGTTTCGAGACCGGGCATCGATACTCCATTAGTAGACTAGTGTATACAGTCGAGACCCCGACGAGGGGCGGTGGCCGGTCTCACAAGCCACTGGTGTCAGTTGGATCACCTAAGATGTATACAGGTGCTCATTGGGTTATGAGTACACCGGACAGGACTCGCCGGGAACATGCTAGTTGGTCATATACCAGACGTCAGATGGCAGTTCCCTAGTGACATGTGTGCAGGTTAGTTCATCGACCTGGGTATCGTCATTTGTCTCGTGTGAGTTCCCACTGTACTTTGATTACTACCCTACCACGGCTCAAAGGAGTCGTGCAAACAGGTTTTAGTTGGGTACAGTCCCGAGCCACATGGAGGCAGTGAGCGTATCTTCAGGGGTTCGTCTCTCCCGGTATTGGGGGTGAGGTCGTGCTGTGTCTAGGAGAGCCATTACACAAAGTCCTTGGCCAAGGCAAGGAGATTTACTGGTAGGTATTCCAGTAGTATCTCAGGGTGTTCTGGGCTACACTCCGACACGACTTGTACCGCTTTTGGGGGTCTGACTTTTACCAACCCCCTAGGCCCGCCATGAGATACTCATAGACGAACGGACCGGACTGCACGGATATTGTCACTGACAGGCTCAGTAGGGTGTCAGGATGAGTTCGCTCATCGACGTCCCTTTTAGTCAATAGCTGGTGGCCCGTTACGTATTGGCTTATACCTCTGACGTGCTAGTGGTTAAATCCACAGCCATAGTATTGACGAGTCTTTAGAGTCCACCACACTTTCAGTTACTCAGCTTTCGGGCGAAACGCTGTAGAGGCCGTATGGAGATATGGCAGGGTCCGATCAGATACGTGCGGTATTGCACGGATCAGGATCGGACGGTTTGTACTAGTAGCCGTATGGTTATATGGCAGGGTTCGATCAGATACGTGCGGTATTGCACGGATCAGGATCGAACGGATTTAACTAGCCGGCTTTGGCTTAAGCTGGTCTTAGTTTAGTACAGTGTAGATTTTATCTCATTGCATTTGTATCCGGACGGAATACAGATGCGGGTGTGTATGCACAGTATTGGGGTTTTCCTGTAATTTATTACGGGACCAGTTTTCTGGAGTTGCCAGTTTGCATTCCGTTCCGGCCGGTTTTCCTTTGTTCTTTCCCGGCCGGACTTTTTCGATGGAGGGGGTTATTTGCAGTTTTGCAAATAACACTTTGTGGGGGGGTTTCTTGCAATTGTATTGATTATGATGGCTTTCATATCTTGCACCATTGACTTGCTTTTTATTGTGATTGAAAGGGTATGGGTTGAATAGTAGAACAAGCATGGTTCATGTTTGTTTGTGGTCACCTCTTCACTTCTCCTACACTCACCTCCCTTCTAGCTTCAAATGGTTTTTTCTCCACCCTTTATTCTCACTTGATGATAAGTCTTTCATGGTTGTGAGAAGAAGAAGAGAGAGCTTCATTCATTAGAGTTTTCTTTCTTGATCTAGTTTTCATGCTAGAAAAATGCAAGCACCATTTTTCTAATCCTTGTTTCCTCCATCATCCTCATTGGCAACAACATAACCCCAAAGAGACAAGCATCTTCTACACTACATTCTACAGCATATCTTGAGCATGTCGAGTTGCCGGCTTCATGCTCGAGTTGCCTCGGTATTGAGGCGGGAGCCCGTAAAAGACGAAGGCGATGTGGTGCCCTTTCCGGCGAGGAGGCGACGATGTGGAGCCAAGACTTTCCGCGGGAGATCGGGATGATGAAGAGAAGACCGGAGGACTTGGATCGTCGGTATATCTCTATTCCCATTCTTGTAGATAGCTTAGACTAGTTAATGGTTCGATCCGGTTAAAGTGCGCGGTGGTGCCGGTTTGCTAAGTCCGCAAAATTTAAGTTTATTACCGCTTCCGCATTCCGGCGTCGGATTGACGGCCGGGGCGCCGCCGTGCACTTACACCTAGAAAGGTATTAGCGGGGCTACGCCCCCAGGGAAAAGAGGTTATTTAATTAAGGAACTTCGCGAAAGCGTTGGAAAACCTCCCTCGAAGTACCGACACCAGCCTGGCCGAACGGTTAAGCAAGTATTGTACGGTGAGATTGATCCTGACTAATTCTTTCTTTTTGGTTTGAGGAGGGATTCGAGAAACAGTGGGAGCCATCCTGTTTAGACAAACTAAAAACCACTCTAAACTTGCAAGAGCATCATGCTGAGTGTTTCTTCTTCTCTCTCCTAATTGCAGCGACCAATCGACATGACTGGACTTAAGTTACTTCTAGATAAAAACATACTGACAGGGCCAAACTACAAAGATTGGCTCAGGAATGTCAAGATGGCAATCACTTACGACAAGCTGGGGTATCTTCTTACCACCAAAGCTCCCCCTGCCCTTGGTCCCACTTCCAGCGTCGCGGATAAGGAAATCCGTAAGACTTGGGAGATTGATAGTGCGAAGGCCAAGTCCCTCGTACTTGCCTCTATGGACAATGAACATCAGAGGAGGCACGAGAATATGGACTTGGAATCCATATTTCTTCATACAAAAGAACTGTATGGAGAGCAATCTCGTATCGCAAGATACGAAGCGTCGAAAAAGTTATTTTCGGCAAGGATGGCCGTCGGATCATCAGTAGCAGAGCACGTGCTTAAGATGATCGGCTACATTGAGGAACTCGCGGACCTAGGGACCACATTGGAGAGTGAGCTCTATACGGACTTAGTTCTCCAGTCCCTTCCTTCCACTTACGCCCAGTTTATACTGAACTTCAACTTACAAGAAAAAGAAGTTGAACTTTCAGAGCTCCTCAACATGCTGAGGAGCGCAGAGGGCACCCTACAGAAAGGTAGGGAAACATCCACTTTGTTTGTAGGAGGATCATCTTCTTCTAGGTCCAAGGCGAAAGCCAAGGGAAAGAAGAAGAAAGCCCCCGCCAAACCAAGATGCGGTGTTAGTAAAGTGGATACGAAGGGAAAAGCTAAAGCAACAAAGAAAGTGGGGAAGCTTGTGGATAAGGAAGAATGCTTCTATTGTCATAAGAAAGGACACTGGAAGAATGATTGCAGGGCCTGGAAGACCAGAACACAGGAATTGAAGCAGGTTGCAGCTTCAGCTTCAGGTGTGTATGTTATTGAAAACTGTCTTTCAATAAACTCTACTTCCTGGGTATTGGATACCGGATCAGGATCTTATATCTGTAATTCTTTGCAGGCGTTGAGAAACCGTAGTGTTTTGAAAGCAGGTGACATGACCCTCAGAGTTGCGAACGGAGCTAGCATGGATGCTAAAGCCGTGGGGGACTATCACCTGGGAATGTCAGATGGACATGTTTTGGTTTTGCGTAATTGCTTTTTTGTACCCAACGCAACTTGTAATATCATTTCTGTATCTTTAGTTTCTAAAGAAGGTTATGAATTTGCGTTTGTAAGTAATGTTGTAAACATTCACCTTAATCAAGTTCTGATTGGGTCAGGTACATTGAGCAATGGTATATACGTATTAAACCAACCACAGATTTTCAATGTCCAGAATACACACAAAAGAAAGTCTCCGGAAGTAAATCAGACTTTCTTGTGGCATTGTAGACTGGGTCACATCAATGAGAGAAGGTTGACGAAGTTACATACAGAAGGATATTTGAATGCGTTCGAATATCAATCGTATGCCACTTGTCAATCCTGTCTCAAAGGAAAGATGACAAAGACTCCGTTCACTGGACACGGAGTAAGAGCGAGCGAGCTCTTGGGACTCATACACAGCGACGTGTGCGGTCCAATGTCTACACATGCGCGAAGCGGTTATTCTTACTTCATTACTTTTACGGATGACTTTTCAAGGTACGGTTATGTCTTCTTGATGAAACATAAGTCCGAAGCCTTTGGAAAGTTCCAGGAATATAAGAATGAAGTAGAAAACCAGACCGGCAAAAGTATCAAGATCCTAAGATCGGATCGAGGTGGTGAATACTTAAGTGCCGAGTTCCTGGACTATTTAAAAGAGAACGGAATTCTCTCTCAGCTTACTCCTCCATACACTCCGCAATATAACGGTGTATCGGAGAGACGGAACCGCACCCTATTGGATTTGGTACGGTCCATGATGAGTAACGCTGAGTTACCGTGATCATTCTGGGGGTATGCGCTAGAATCAGCTGCGTACCTTTTGAACCGAGTTCCCAATAAGACTGTGCCTACCACACCATATGAGATGTGGTGTGGGAAGAGGCCCCATCTTAATCACATTAAGACATGGGGAAGTCCAGCTTTTGTCAAAAAGCAGCATGCGGACAAGCTCGAGGCACGCTCAGTACAGTGCAAGTTTATGGGATATCCAAAGAACTCCAAGGGATATTTCTTCTACTGCGAAGAGGAACAAAAAGTTATTGTTTCTCGTCATGCCCACTTTCTAGAACACCAGTTCTTAGAAAAGGAAATAAGTGGGAGCGCAGTAGAACTGGAAGAAATTCCAGAACCACAGAGTATTACTGAAAGTTTAGTGGAACCAGAGGGTTCAAAAGAACAGGACATTCCTACGCCGCTCCGCAGGAGTAGTAGGCAGTCTCATCCGCCCGAGAGATACTACGGTTTTCTCATAGACGGGGATAGAGAGGATTGCATCATAGATTATGATGAGCCTACTAGCTTCCAGCAAGCCGTTCAGAGCGTTGACTCAGTAAAATGGCTGGATGCAATGCGGACCGAAATGGAGTCCATGTACACCAACAAAGTATGGACGTTGGACATTGCTCCAGACGGGGTAAAACCCGTAGGATGCAAGTGGATCTTCAAAAGGAAGATTGGTGTAGATGGACAGGTTGAGACCTATAAAGCTAGACTTGTTGCAAAGGGTTTCCGTCAAAGACCTGGCTTGGACTATGACGAAACCTTTTCTCCAGTGGCTATGCTAAAATCCATTCGGATCCTTCTTGCCATTGCTGCCTTCCACGATTATGAGATCTGGCAAATGGACGTAAAGACCGCTTTTCTAAATGGAAATTTAGAGGAGTGTGTCTATATGGACCAGCCAGAGGGTTTTATTCAGAGTGGGAGCAGCGGAAAGGTGTGCAAGTTGCTTAAGTCCATCTATGGACTAAAGCAGGCATCGCGGAGTTGGAACATCTGTTTTGATGAGACGGTCAAGGAATTTGGCTTTATCAAAAATCCAGATGAACCATGCATCTACAGTAGATTTGTAGCGAGAACTGTAGTATTCCTCGTTTTATACGTGGATGACATTCTCTTAATAGGAAATGACATTCCTATGCTACAATATGTCAAGGGGTTCTTGTCGCACAGGTTCTCCAAGAAAGACCTGGGTGATGCCTCATACATCCTGGGGATCCGGATCCATCGTGATAGATCCAAGAGGATATTAGGACTTTCACAGTCCAGGTACATCGACACTATACTGAAGAGATTCAGTATGGAAGATTCCAAGCGCGGTAACCTGCCAGCTTGTCACGGGATCACCCTCTCTAAAGAGATGTCTCCCAAGACTGATTTGGAGAGGGATCGCATGTCTGTTATACCCTACGCTTCTGCGGTAGGCTCTATAATGTATGCGATGTTGTGTACCAGACCGGATGTAGCTTATGCACTGAGTGTGGTAAGCCGGTATCAGTCAAACCCTGGGGAGAAACACTGGATAGCGGTAAAGAACATTCTCAAGTACCTGAGAAGGACTAAGGAGATGTTCTTGGTGTATGGCGGAAAAGACCTCCAGATCGAGGCCTTTGCTGACTCCAGCTTCCAGAGTGACAAGGATGATTCCAAGTCCATGTCGGGTTTTGTCTTTACCCTCAATGGAGGGGCGGTGTGTTGGAAGAGTTCCAAACAGGAAACCGTTGCAGACTGGACGATGGAAGCGGAATACATCGCTGCATCTGATGCCGCAAAAGAAGCTGTCTGGATGAGGAAGTTCTTGAAAGAGCTTCAGGTGGATCCGTCCATTGTTGATCCAATACCTCTGTATTGCGACAACAACGGGGCTATAGCTTTAGCGAAGGAACCCAGGTCCCATCAGAGATCCAGACACATCTTGAGGCGGTATCACCTGATCAGGGAGATCGTGGATCGCCAGGAGATCGAGGTTCGGAGAGTCGCTTCAGAAGATAACACTGCAGATCCATTCACCAAGGCCTTACCCCAGACTCAGTTCGAGCGGCTGATCGAGATGATAGGTCTTCGATACGCCAGTACATGGCCTTAGTGCAAGTGGGAGATTGTTAGTATATATGCCCTAGAGGCCATTACTGTATCATACTGGTTTGTATATTACTTAATGGAAGCTTAGGATATTCACCTTGTATATACAATCTTGCTCAAGATAGTAGTATGCTACTTGGTTTGTTTCTACTTCAATGTGTACATGTGTTTATTTTATTATATCACCTATACGCATTAGTGGAGCCCTTAGGATCTTTGCTTGATTACCAGCGTTGTGATGGCAGTCACACTAGTGGGGCTGGGTAATCTATAAGTACATCCTTATGCAGGTCCCTGGTCGCAGGACTATCGAGACAGGGCATCGATACTCCGGAGTAGACTAGCGCATGCGCTTCTCATCCCAGTGTAGGAGACGGTCTGTCCCACAGCCGTCGGTACGTCGTACTTGAGAGAGTATGCGGGTGCTCGTTGGCTTACGAGTACACTGGACAGGACTCGTCGGGAACTGACTAGTTGGTATTATGCCTATCGTCAGTTATCAGTTCCCAGGTGACATGAGTACAGCTTAGTCCGCTGACTTGACACTGTCACTTCGCCTCGAGTGTGTTCCCATTGTACTTTGATTACTACCCTACCACGGCTCAAAGGAGTCGTGCAAACAGGTGGTAGTTGGGTGCAGTCCCGAAGCACTTGGAGGCAGTGACGGTTAGACAGGATTCGTCTCTCCCGGTATTGGGGTTGACATCGCGCTGTGTCTAGGAGAGCCATTACACGAGTAGTCCCTGGCCAGGGCAAACGAGATATACTGATAGGCTTCCAGTGTTGTCTCAGGATGTTTTGGGCTTCATTCCGACACGACTTGTACGGCTATTGGGGGACTGACGTTTACCGCCTCCTAGGCCCGCCATGCGATGTATCAGAAGTACAGACCGGACTGTACGGAGAATGTCACATTCAGGCTCAGTAGGAGTTCAGATGGATTTCGCCTCGTCGGTCTTCTTGTCGGCACTACCTGGGGACCGTTACGCACAGCTAATGCCGCTTGCGGTCTGTGGTTAAACCCACTGCCAGCGTAGTGTCGAGTCTTTAGAGTCCCACACAGAAAGCTTTTCGCCTTTAGGCAAAAGAGTAGAGGTCGCATGGTATTGCGACAGGTCGCATGGTTTTGCGACAGGGTTCGGTCACATCCGTGCACTTGTGCACGTACAGTGTCCGGACAGTTTACACTAGCGGGCTTTGGTTTAAGCCAGATCCTAGTGTACCTTTTGGGATTGGATTTAACCAGTGTGTATTCGTGTTCCTCGGAACGCGGATGCGGGTGTGTATGCACAGTTGACGGAGAGACAGAGGCAGAGGATTCTCATTAGGGTTGTTGACCGTTGACAGTTGACCATTGACTTTTTGCTCAACCCTAATGAGAATATGATATGTGATTAACAATTATATTAATTAAGTATTGTGGTGACATGGTTGTTGAGGGGTTGACTTTGTTGACTTGTTGACTTTGTTGACCGGTTGACTAGGTTGGACTAGTTGACCATCATGATGACTATGGCTATCATTTCATGGCAAAGACTTTTTACTTGCTTATTTCTTTTGTGAGAAATGAGTGCATGAAATGATTTAGCCATTTTGACTTGAACCATTTTACACAATACTTGATTATTATTTTTGTGATGATGGTTTTGGATTATGAGAGCCAAATGAGAAAAGTCTTCTCTCATTCTTTCATGCTCACTCTCTCTCTTGTTCTTGAGCTCTCATACTCTTGCTCTCACCCTCTTCCTCTTGCTCCCTCTCTTGACTCTATGGTTCACTTGTCTCATGAGTTGAGAACCAAGAACCATAGATAAAATCCCTTACAAACTCTTCTCTACTCACTCTAGTTCACAAGGTTTAGCAAACCGAGTGAACTAGTTTCTTCAAAGTTCGAAGAAGGAGCCAAAGGTTGGAGCTTTCAGGTGGATCTATCTTCGGCGTAAGGAGACGACGGGAAGAAGCCGATCCGGACCACCATCGGAGTTTGAAGACGAAGGAGTTCAAGACAAGCAAGGTATAAACCCCCTAACCGAGTAGTTAACGACTCCAAGTTAGGTTGTTAGTTAGATGTTTAACAAAGATCCGGGTTTTTAGGTCCATGTTACCACCTCTAAGAAAATCGTTTTTCATCATATTCCGCATGCCCGAAAGTACCGGGAGAGGTAGCATGGACTTACAAGAAGTGGTGTGATTTGTATGTCAAAAACTATCTATTACCGCAATCAAGAACGGCGTCGCATGTAGTTAGCCGGTGAGTACGGGTCGGTCCACAGGGATATTGTGAATCTCCTATTCGCGCTAACAAGTTAATTCCGAAGGGTGTTCGGAGTGATTATTAAATCTAAAAACCTAATTATTCTATACTACAATTATCTAGATCTATTCTTGCTAGGGTTAGGTTTAGGGATGGTTTGGAGATGCAAGTAAATTTCAACGCTTTCTATACCCGAATGAAGATCTATGAGGAGTTATGGTAATTATCAATAAAGGGGATTAGATCCATTCGGGAAGGTGTTCCTTCCTCTAGGTTCTTGTCCTTCCTTTAGAGATCCTTACCCTAACCTCCATGGAAAACGCGGGAAACCGGGCCTTTATACTACGGTGTCATCGTTACCTCGAGGGGTAGGATGCCGTAGGGCGCGGTGTGTGCGTGTATGCATGGAGTCCTATTAAAAATGTATTATGGGTAAGAAAGGGATGAGAGATCTCATCTCTCAAAATCCTTCCCCAAAGCTAACTCTAAACAATTTATCTACGGCGAGAAATTAAATCTACCTAGGGCAAAGAATTGAAATCCAAACTAGAGTAAGGAATTAAATCTACTTACAGATGCATCTCTCCAATCATCAACGCAGGTTTGTCAGATCTGAATTCATGAGTTGAAAAGAAACACCGATGCTCTCCATAAAGAGATCTGAATTTATTATTTAAAAGGAGGCATAAAGTTTATAATGATTTTAGAGTCCCTATTTATAGAAAATAGGAAACCCTAGGTTACATTTTGATCCGCATGTCTACAATTAAAAATATAGCCCTAAGGTTGACTATTCAACGCCGCCAAATATTTAGAAATTTTTTTTTCCTCTGATCGCTCAAGACCGCCGTGGAACCGTGGCCCAAGGCCTGGTTTGGCCGCGGTTCCACGGCCAAAAGATGGAATTGGGCTACGAATTTTCCTGGGCTGATTTCTGTTGGCTTGGGCTTCTTATTTCTATATATCTTTTCTCAATTTAGCTTCTGGTTCTCTTCCAGATTTCCAGTGAACATTGTAGTGGACTTCTACCTGTTCGCTTTGAGTCGATGTCTTGAATCTTGCTTTGTGAATTATTCCTTATGTAGGCTTGATCAAGATTCTCTGTTTGTCGGTCAAAGTCTCACTTTTATGTCGTCTTTTCATCGTTTTCACTGTCTCCTGTTCAAGAACCTGTAACCTGTAACATGTAGCACACATGCGTCAAAAGCACCTGTTTATTTATAAAAGAATAAGAATGGGGAATATAATAATACAATATTATGGTGTGAACATGGTGCGAGTCGGTAGAGAAGGGCAGAACAACAGGTCTTCCTCCTATGACCTAGACTGAGTTCATGACGGTGTTTCTTGCCTGTTTCCTTCCACAGAGTGTCAGAGATTCTCGAGCGCGCAGGTTCGAGTCATTACACCAGACGCCGGATATGACGGTGGCGGAGTATGATGTGCAGTTCACCGAGCTATCTGTATATGCTCTATATTTGGTAGCTACTGAGGAGATGCGGGTCAAGAGGTTTGTTCGAGGCCTGCTTACCCCGTTGTTTCTTACGATCAGCGCACAGCATTGCGAGAACTATGCAGCAGCCGTGGATGCAACCCTATTAGTCGAGGAGCGTCTTGCCGAGACGTCGGTCGTTCCGTAACCGAAGAGGGTCTGTACTGATATGTCAGCACGGGGACAGCCGTTTAGACGCCGCGACAGTTTCCATTCAGATAGCAGAGGCTTGTGACGAGGCCAGTTGTTCAGCTCTTATTCCCAGGTGGGTCAGCAGTCGTCTCGTGGATGTTTTGGGTGTGGCAGTCCCCATCACCGCATCAGAGATTGTATCGAGATACGCCGGAGGGAGGCAGCCGTACTGCATGTTACTTTACCACCTTCTCTACCTTAGAGAGCGTTGCCTCTTTCACCTGCTATTGCTCCGTGTCAAACTTACGCACAGAGAGGTCGTGGCCGCGGAGGGTTTGTTCAGAAAGGACGGGGTGACCGAGGCAGAGGATAGCCAGTTGCCGGCAGAGGACAGCCAGTCGTGGGTGGAGGGCTGGCACGGGTATTCGCCTTGACGCATCAGGACGCGCAGGTGTCCAATGCAGTGGTTTCAGGTACCCTATCAGTATGTTCTTTTGATGCACACATGTTGTTTGATCCGGGGTCTACACACTCGTATGTCTCTACACACTTCGCGCCGAGATTAGGCAGAGATTCGGGTTTGCTTGACCAGCCGCTTGTTGTGACCACTCCCGTTGGCGAGTCATTTGTTGCGAGGCACGTTTTCCGGTTGTTTGTTATCTGTTTTGGTGAGAGAGAGTTGCCTGTCGACTTGATCCTTCTTGAGATGTTGAACTTCAACGTTCTTTTAGGTATGGACTGGTTAGCCACGTGCTATGCGTCTGTGGACTGCCACGAGAAGACCGTTAGGTTTTGTTTTCCCGGCAAGTCGGTTTTTGTTGTGCAGGGGGGCCGTGGTGCCGCTCCCTCACAGTTTGATTTCGTCTCTTCGCGCTGGACAGCTTTTGAGGAAGGGATGTCAGGGATTTCTAGCCTACGTTTGCGATACTAGAGCTACAAAGGTTCCTTTGGTCTAGATCCCGATTGTTAGTGAGTTCCCTGATGTTTTCCCTGATAAGCTTCCTGGGCTACCGCCTGAGCGCGATATTGTTTTCTGCATTGACTTGATTCCCGGCACTGGGCCTATTTCCATACCGCCTTATCGGATGGCCCCGGCGGAGCTTAGAGAGTTGAAGGGTCAGTAGCAAGATTTACTGGATAAAGAGATTATTCGACCTAGTGTGTCTCCTTGGGGTGCTCCTTTCCTGTTCGTCAAGAAGAAGGACGGAAGTTTGCGCTTGTGTATTGATTACCGCCAGCTGAACAGGGTTACCGTACGGAACTGATATCCCTTACCATGTATCGATGACTTGTTCGACCAGCTTCAGGGTGCGGGATACTTTTCGAGGATTGACTTGCGATCAGGCTACCATTAGTTGCGGGTTCGGCAGGAGGATATTCCGAGGATGGCTTTTCGCACGCGTTACGGTCACTATGAGTTTTCGGTGATGTCGTTCGGACTCACCAATGCCCCAGCAGCATTTATGGACTTGATGAACCGCGTTTTCAGGCTGTATCTTGATCAGTTCATCATCGTATTCATTGACGACATCTTAATGTACTCCCGGAGCCGAGAAGAGCACGAGCAGCACTTGCGTATTACGTTGCAGACCTTTAGGGAGCATCAGCTGTTCGCTAAATTCTCCAAGTGCGCATTCTGGATCGACAGTGTAGACTTCTTGGGTCACATGGTGACGAGAGATGGCATATATGTAGACCTGAAGAAGATCGAGGCCGTTCTGCATTGGCCCAAACCAGCATCAGTTATGGAGGTCCGTAGCTTCCTAGGACTGGCCAGCTACTACCAACGATTTATTCAGGACTTCTCCCGTATCGCTGCACCGTTGACCGGGTTGACCCGGAAGGGAGTTCCTTTTGATTGGACAGAGGCGTGCGAGCATAGCTTTCAGCAGTTGTAGACTCGTTTGACTACGGCGCCGGTGTTATCATTGCCTTCGGGATCGGGCGGATTTGTGGTTTATTGTGACGCTTCTCGAGTAGGACTAGGTTGCATATTGATGCAGCACGACGGGGTTATCGCTTATGCTTCTCGGCAACTGAAGAAACATGAACAGAATTACCCCACTCACGATTTAGAGATGGCTGCAGTGGTGTTTGCACTCAAGATCTGGAGACATTACTTATACGGTGAGTCGCGCCAGATATTCACGGACCACAAGAGCTTGAAGTACATATTTCAGCAGCGAGACCTGAATCTGAGACAGCGCCGTTGGATGGAGCTAGTGAAGGACTACGATTGCGAGATCCTTTATCATCCGGGAAAGGCGAACGTAGTAGCAGATACTTTGAGTCGGAGGCCCAGAAGTAGTTTATCTTGTTTAAGCGCCGTGCAGAGGCAGTCGTCAGCTGATTGGCAGATTCTATGCGACAGCCGAGTGCAGTTCGAGTTCACTCCAACTGGGGGACAGCTTGCGCATATTCGTGCACGTCCGCAGTTGCTAGACCGTATCCGCGAGGCGCAGCCTAGTGATGACCGTCTTTCAGAGATCAGGGAGCAGATTAGACAGGGCAGTGACTCCGAGTTCGTGATCGATGATTAGGGGATACTGCGATTTAGAACTCGACTATGCATACCAGATTCCGAGGGACTGAGGTGTGAGATTCTCGAGGGGGCGCATCGATCGGTGTACAGCGTTCATCCAGGTTCCACCAAGATGTACCATGGTCTGAGAGATGTTTACTGGTGGGAAGGGATGAAGAGGGACGTCACAGACTTCGTGTCGAGATGCCTGACTTGTCAGCAAGTCAAGGCCGAGCAACAGAGGCCCGCGGGAGAGCTACAGCCGTTGCCCATTCCGAAGTAGAAATGGGAGCAGATTTCTATAGACTTCATTATGGGTATACCCAGAACCAGTCGAGGGTACGACTCTATTTAGGTGATCGTGGATCGATTGACGAAGGCGGTTCACTTCCTGCCAGTGAAGACCACTTTTGGATTTGCTCAGTATGCCCAGATATACATCGATGAGATTGTACGATTGCATGGCGTCCCGACTTGTATCGTGTCCGAACGAGGCACCCAGTTCACCAGACAACTATGGAAGAGACTTCAGGAGGTTTTGGGCACCCGCTTGAGTTTCAGCACAGCATTCCATCCGCAGACCGATGGCCAGTCAGAGCGGACTATTCAGACTCTTGAGGATATGCTCCGAGCGTGCGTTTTAGATTTCGGTGGTAGCTGAGATCATCATTTACCCTTAGTGGAGTTCTCCTACAACAACAGCTTCCAGGATACCATTCAGATGGCACCATTTGAGGCTCTATATGGGAGGAGATGTAGATCGCCCATCTGTTGGACAGAGCTCAGCAAGAGCAGTATTTTGGGGCCGCAGATCGTATAGGAGACGACCGAGAAAATACAGTTTATTCGAGATCGGATGAGAGCGGCCCAGAGCAGGCAGAAATCATATGCTGACAGACGCTGTCGCAGACTAGAGTTCGCAGTTGGCAATCATGTATTTCTGAGCGTCTCTCCGATGAAGGGCATGATGAGATTTGGGCGAAAAGGGAAGCTTAGTCTCAGATTTGTGGGTCCCTTCGAGATCCTCGAGCGTGTGGGCACAGTGGCATATCATTTGGCTCTTCCACCCGACTTTCCGGATGTTCACCCCGTATTCCACGTGTCGATACTTCGCAGATACCTTCATGACCCTTCTCACATGATTCAGCACCAGACCGTTCAGCTTGAGCGCGATCTTTTGTTCACCAAGCAGCCAGTAGTGATATTGGACCAGCAGGTGAAGAAACTTCGATCAAAGGTCGTGCCATCTGTGAAGGTTCTTTGGCGAAGCCGGAATGGTGAAGAGATCACTTGGGGGGCCGAGGGTGAGATGCGGAAGAAATTCCCTCATCTCTTTGAAGGTACGCATAGCTATATTTTAAATTCGGGGATGAAATTCTTTAAGGGGGGAAGATTGTAACACCTTAGAATGCGTTTAGTGGTTAATTAAGAGGAAATATGGTTTTTACTATAAAAAAAAATGGTTTACCAAAATGGTTTTTAAATATTTTATAAAAATTAATGAATATTTTATTAGAATTTAATTGGGCTTGCACACACATGTGCATGTTAACCTAGGGAAAATTTGGGGGTTAAACCATGCTTAGTAGCCATGGTGCTTTAAACATTTCATTAGATAAAATATGTATTTAAATTAAGTATTTTAGTTTCAAAAAAAAAATTTGAATTTCCTTTTGGGTTGACTTAGAGGAGGAGGAGAGAGAGGGCATGGGAGACAAAGCATGCTTGGCATTAAATGAGGGGAAAGAAAATGCCATGCTTTGTCCCCCAACCCCCCTCTCACTCTCTCTACTCTTTTCCAAAACTCTCATTTTCCTCACCTCACACAATTCTATCTCCCTCTCTAATTTCTGCTCAGCAGCAGCAGCAGCAGCAGCCCCTCTCCCTCATCATTCTTCTTCTTCTTCCCTTCATTCAAGCCCCAATCTTTATTAAAAATCCCTTCCCTCTTCACTAAACCTCTTGTTTAAGCACTTCTTGTGGGTTCTTGAGGCAAATCTTTGCCTTTGAAGGCAAGGTTAGCAAGTTGAGCCATCACTAAACCCCTTTGAGGTATAAAGCTTACCCTAAACCTTTTCTTTGCTAAACTTTTAATTATTTAACTTAATTTAGGGTTTAAGTGGTGTATTAGTGCTAATTAGGTGATTTATGTGTAGATTAGGTCAAGTAAGCTTAACTTTGGGTTATTAGTGCTGTTAAATCCAAGTTATTTTGCACCTGGTTACACAAAAAAAACCCTAATGTATTAATTTTAGTGTTTAATTAGTGTTTAGTTAAGATTTATTGCCGTTTTGGGATCTGCTGTAACTCCCGATACTTCAGGAAAAAGTTGAGTTTACTGGAGCATGTTCACTAGATCTAGACCCCAAACACGGCGCACGGGACCCTAATTTCCACCCCAGGCCGCAGAAAAATTCATTCTGGCCACAAATTACGGCCAGAGGGGTGAGTTGGGTGTCGGGGTTTGGGCTGGGGGAGTCTGCTACATATCTAAGATGTTTGGTATATGCAACTTTTCTTAATTCTGTTCGTATCAAAATCTGGAACCTAATTACTTGTTTTAGTGCTTTTAAACTTGCGTGACACATACGTTTTGTGAGTGGGTTTACTGTTTGCTTTGTATCACAGCGTGTCGGGGTGGTCTCAGGCAATGCACACGCGTTTTGGTGTTTTGGATGCACACGCGTTTAGCTTGCCACGCTAGTTTCTCGTGTGATCTTGTTATCGTGTTTCTGTAGGATTTTAGCCTTATGAATGTTGCTTGTGTAATTCTAGGTTCGTAGGCGGGTACTTCGGACGCCGCAAAGAAGGGGAAGCAGGTAGTCGGCTACACTTAGCACGAGATCACTGTGAGTAGATTTAACATATACGGGGAAATCGCCCGTATGGCGTTATGCGTCAGGGCTTGCTAGGATGTTGTAGCCACATATTATATTCATATATATGTAGGTTTGCATATGTATCATTGTTGCATACCCCTCTCTAGCTGCATATGGACATAGTAGTTATGAGACACCGCACTATTACTAACGGTTCATACTGCACGAGCACTAATTGTATGCTACACACACACCATTAGTAATTGCCATGACACTCGCACTATAAAATTGATATGAACCATACATCATTTTGATTACCTCATCATTGATGATTAGACATGATTGCTCCTTTGTATGCATACATTTTGTGTATCTACATACTTACATTTCCACACTTACTTATGCATACATCCCTGCGTACACCCATACTTGTTATAGTTGCATCCTTAGATGACGTAGATTTGTTTTGGAGATTTCGGAACCGCCTGACGTATTTTTAAAACTGTATTTATTTAAAGGAGCGGTTTCCCTTGATATGCACATGTTACAGCTTTATGTTGCATACGTCACATTGTATGGATTTAGGCATTGAGTTTGGATTTCATGTGATTTCTGGATTTGAGAACCGTGGTATTATTTTAAGAAAGCATGCACTGTTTTGAAAACCCGGTTTCTCTTGATATGATATTTTAGTGCGTCCACCATGAGTTTTCTCGATTCTGAGAGCTTGTATGAGTATACCTGATTCGAGGAGTGGTAGGCACCGTCTGCGGGTACATGGTGGACCCGGTATGATATCCCGGGGCAAGAAGACTCGTATAGATAGACGGTGAGCCCAGCGGAGGGACTACTACCTACCAGTAATAGTATGGAGCCCGACGGATATCCGGAGGATACCGTCTGGTGGTTATGACATGAGATATATATTGAGGGACGATCTGGTATGCGGCGCCTGAGAGATAGGGATTTGCGTGTCGATGCTGGACACGAGTATTTCATGATATTTT
This sequence comes from Agapanthus africanus, assembly GCA_030015575.1. Lineage (NCBI taxonomy): Eukaryota > Viridiplantae > Streptophyta > Magnoliopsida > Asparagales > Amaryllidaceae > Agapanthus > Agapanthus africanus. Next base: position 256,864,924 of record CM057349.1, on the reverse strand, counting down.
TGAGTGTCGATGTTGGGCACTCCTGTTCCATGAGATTTACAGGATATGAGGGCCGGATAGAGTGACGGCGCCTAAGTTATCGGGATTTTGGGGTGTTTTTTGTAGACACCTGGGCTTTTCACGATGATGATTCGTGTAGATGATATTTTATCTCATGCTCAGCATTCATTGTTATGCATTGCATCATGTAGTCGTAGTACCTGATAGAGTTCTTTGCATGATTATTGCATATCCAGTTACCATATCGATGTGATCAGTTTTCACATGTTAGAGTGTCGCAGTACGTGCATACTTGCGATTACCTTTATATGTTATTTACTATTCACGAGTTGGCAACTCACGCCCGTTGTGCCACAGTGTTTGCAGGTCGATCCTCAGAGTAGTTGCGGCAGGGCTATCTCATTGTATCTTTTGTTGTGGATCCTGCTACTGTTGGCGTGTGGCCATTTTGCTTACAGGTGGGGTGCGGGTATCCATTTATTTTCATTGTACTCTCTATTGTATCTAGTACTCTCCATCTACCATTTCATGTATTGACATAGAGACCAATTATGAGGACAATGTTGTATATTATTTTGTATTCTGGATGTCGAGCTCATGTGAGCCGACTTTATCTATGCAGTTTTATCTTTTATACTGTTTTTCATTTATATTGTTCATTTCTTCGCTACGGCGTCGTATAGTAATCTCGTGGTGATTGTTGTCACCGTTGGGCGTGTTGCTCCCGTTTGGGGATGCTTTATTCTTATTATATGTCATTTTACTTATATCATGTGTTGTACCCGTTTTCGGGGCTAGTTTTTACAAAGGAGGTGCTGCCGAAATTTTTAAGAAAATAACTTAAACTTTAACGATTTTACCCAAGGTTTTCTAAATGTTTTAAACCAATGTTTTCATCACTCACTACTTTTAATGGTTTTGATTTCTGGGTTTCGGCTTACTTAATCGCGTTACGCCTGTAGACGTTACGTAGTTAAGTGCCGGTCACGGGCCGAACTTTGGGTCATGACAGTTTTGGCGGGTTACTTGCCGCACTCATATGGGTCTAGGTTTTCATTGCACAGGCAATCCACACGACCAGGAGAACGTCGGGTTTCAGTTGCGGCTCAAACGAAACCCGGGGCTCCCAGATTATCTGTATTGTTTTGTGATGCTTATTACTTATTTGTGATGTTGCATTTATCACACCTGGATCGATTATTATATATTGATATATTTATACTAGTAGATGTTGTATATGTTTTACACCCGCGCTAGTCCAGTCCCCACTCTGTCGTTAGTTAAGTAACCTAACGGGTGATGACGGGACCCAGTGGCGAATGCGGATGGCATATACGTACATCATATTTTCATTCTTGTGTGGTGTGATTAATTGATAGGACTGTGTTGATTCAGATCAATGCAGGGAAAACAAACCTATTTGATGTTGTTGGAGCAATTTTCAAAAAGTTGTTATTACAAGGGCGTTTTTTTTTGTTTTGCACAGAGGTATTCGGTTATGAATATCCAGCACCTCATTCGACGAGGCAAGGGCCGAGATCCCTTCATCGGGAGTGACCCCTTGAACAGAGGTTTGCGTCAGGGTAATAACTTCACTATAGTCGATTACTTTTTGCTTTGCATCGCGGTATTCAGTTGGAATATCCTGCACCTCATTCTATGGGGAAAGAGCCGAAATCCCTTCACCGGGAGTGACCTCTTTAGCAAAAGTTTTTGCCACTATATTTTTGTAGAAAGCTATCCGGTTCCTTCAACGATGTCAAGTTCATTACGTTAAAGGTTTTTCGCCAAAAACCATTCGTAGTCCTCCATCATTTCAGACGTGTAGCACTTAGTATTCATGCTATGTATGTTGGCCTTCGTCAAGGCATAGTGTATGGTAGCTATTTGTTATTTTTCTGTTGCATAGATAGATGCGTTGGTTTGGAACAGTCGTACTACTATTTTGGCCTTCGTCAAGGGTATGTACGGGTGGGTTCAAATTAACCTGGATGATGACGGGTAGAACTTGACATATGACTTATGATATGTTGACCTTCGTCAAGGTCATAAGAGCATGGGGTAAAAATCACATCGGGGGTTTCTAAAGAAACTGAAACTTGCCAAGCATGCGCATACCTTCTGGAGTGTGATAACATGAGTGGATTCTATCACGTTATCATGCGATGATAGTTGGATGCCGATTCTCACTGATGAGTTGGTTTACTCCTCGGGTGATCCCGACTAATTCTTCTTTCAGGTTTATAGGAGAATTTGAGGATACAGTGGGAGACATCCTGATTAGATAAAGTGATTAACTATTCTGATCTAGGTTAGAGTGCACGCAGAGTGTTTCTTTTCTCTCTCTCTTTGGCAGCGACCATGGCCCAACCCTAAACTATAACTCAGTAACCAAGTTGACCGAACTTTCTTAAAACACTGGCTTTTGGATTGTCTGAGTTGCATACATCATTGCCACTCTTTCTTTTACCCTTTGCATTTCTCTAAAACACCCTGTATCACTACGAACATCCACTTTCATTGGATAAATCCATCGTATAGTTACATACGAACTCGAAGGAACTTGTTCCAGATTTGAGGATGGATTCTGGTTCTAGAGAGATTGAATAGGATTATTCAGTTGTCTTTTCCTTTTACCTTCTCTCAGGTTGGAAGTACTCCTAGGATTAGGAGAGTGTACGCCTATTACGCTTATTGGATAGTCTTCTTACAAACCATAAGCAGGTGCTGAAAGGTAGGGAATGAAGAAAACTAATTAGCCTAAGAGTGGTGTACAGAACGTAATAAGTAAAGACGGATAAAGGGATTAGAAAGAGGGCAAAGTAAATTGCAACTGTTATCATTCACGACCAAACCACATATTTCATCGCCACTCCTACTTCACCTTTTTATTTCTCCAGAACACCCCGTATCACTATGAAGATCTACAGTTATTGGATAATCCATCGTATGGTTATATACGAACTCGATGGAACTTGTTCCAGCTCGAGGATGGATTCTGGTTTAGGAGAAATAGAATAAGGTTTATTCGGTTGTCTTTCATCTTTACCTTCTCTATGGTTGCGAGGGCTCCTAGGTTTAGGAGAGTACGCATATTACACTTATTGGATAGTCTTCTTCCGAACCATATGCTGGTGCCGAATGGTAGGGAAAGAAGAAAATCAATTAGCCTAAGTATGGTGTATAGAAGGTAATGAGTAAAGAAAAATAAAGGGATTTAGAAAGATGGCAAAGAAATATACGGTTACATTCATGAATCTGATAATGGAAGAGGCATTACTAGGAATACCCGAATACCCCTTCGAAACATATTCATGTTTCAGTTTCACTATGCGTTGTTAATAGAAAACTGATTTCCCAATTAGATCCTTACTGCAGGGTATGTATTTACCAGATATGATTCTCACATCTGTATGGTTTTACAGATGATGAGTGGGAGTAAGTTATTGGGAATTAGGTGATCATCCTCATTATATCGGGATTCGTTGTAATTGGTGATATTTGAGGAAATCGCTTGGGTATTTGCCGGATGGTAAATATTTTGTTTTAAATATCCATTGTTATGCACCAATTTCAAACTGATATATCTGTACGTTTATAAAGTGAGATATAACTTTTTTAAATTATTTCTATGACATTTACCTATATCAGTTGATGGTTAGGTAAGGAGCATTCAACAGCGGTGTAATTCTTTATAACCATAGTACAATTTTCAACCTACAACGCACAGTGTTAGAGTTATTCAACTCAGGGACTTATACAAAGTATTGTATGTTATCCACTGTCCATTGGGACAGAGGGGCTGGTCCTCGTACTATATTTTGTTTACTGGTGACTTCTCAAGTTTTAGACACGTGTTTCGTAGAAATACAAGGTCCAAGTTTTGAGAAGTTATAGGTACAAGAATAAAGTAGAGAACCATGTATTGCAAGTATCAGGACTCTTCATGGTAATTGAAGATGTAGATACTTTTTTTTGGTATTCAGTTGATAGTAATGCTTTTGAGAAACTTGTTTTTCTTTCAGGTTACTCATAATTGGATGCACTCCTAAGTTGAGTAATGCTGATCGGCCTCTCTCCATTTAGTTGGCATGCACTGGAGACAGCTGCATGATTTGAATCTGGTTCCAATTAAATCAGTGCCTATGTTTCTATATTGAATATAGAATGGATCATATCTTAACGATGTTAAGGTATATGGAGTTGTCCGGCTTATGCTTAAAACCAGACTCTGGATAACTTAAGGCACGTTTCTGTAATGGCAGTTTGTGGGTTAACCCGGGCTTTGATGAGGGTTAGTTTTCTACCATCTGGAAGATCAATAGTGATATTGTTCTTAACTCGCCACAGTTTTAGTAAAATGGACTTTTTCAGAAAACAGTAGTGGGAGTATGGTAGAACTAGAAGTGATTCCAGAACCGCAAACGATTTCTGAAAATTTAATAGGACCTAAAGATTCAATCAGGTTTGACATTCCATTAGCCACTCCGCAGATATGGTGGGTAACCTCAGGCACCCGAGAGGCACTTCGGTATCCTCAAGGACGGTGACAGGGATGTTCTTGTTTACCCAGACTTGACACTACTGTTGTTCCAGACTATGAGACCCGGCAGGAGGATTAGTATAATGTCGTTATAAACTAGTTTTAGAAGTGCACGTGTATATGACTCTGTCATGGAGTTGTTGTAGTCAGTGAGAGTATCGGAAGTGTAATGGACAAGTAGCTTGTGTCTATTTATAGACTAAAGCAGATATAGCGGAGATGGATCATCTATTTCTGATCTGACAGTCATGGACTTTAACTTCATCAGAATAGGGGATGGATCTGTTAAGAAGGTAGTAGGGTGTAATGTCCTGGTATTTGGGTGACATACACATAGTAGGAAGTGAAATTCCTATACTACGATCGGTTATACTGTGGTTGTCACACAGTGGTTTCTCCATATAGGTTATGGATATAATATCAGGCATTATGGTTACTAGATCTGTGGTTTTAGATCTAGATTTGGATAGATTCCCAATCTGGGTACTTAGACAGTATTCTAAAAGGTATTTTAGAATGGACGACTCCTGGTATGGTGGTAAACCTGCAGGTGATGGAGTCACCCTCTCTAAAGGTGTCTTACAGACTAAAGGGGAGAGAGATGCGCATGATTGGCATATCACTTGCTTAGGCAATTGAGTTGATCATGAGATGTCAAGTACCACACCAAATGTTGTTTTTGCACTAGCTGCGATAAATTGATATATTAATCCAATCCTGGAGAAACGTTCGGAAGCAGTTTTAGAACATAAGAGGATGTTCGAGGGATATAATAACGACAGCCTCTTTCGGGAGACAGTTATCATTCCAGGCTTCCAAGGTGACCTGGATGACAGAGTGACTGTCAGAGTTATAGTTTTCCTTCTTTTGATGGGAAGTAGTTTAGACAGGTGGTCCAAGCGGATACTGAGGGAGGCATGGCGCAAGATACTGATTAAATTCAGTTGACGATACAGTCTAAGAAGTTTGCTGGATTTAGAGTTCATTTGTGAACTAGGTCACATCAGATATCCAGACATATTCTAAAACAGGTATTGCTCATTTCGGGAGATGTCTTTCTCCGCGAACTTGAGATTAAGAGAGACATAGAAAGAAACATCAGGGCAGATCCACTCACTGAGGCTATTTCTCGAACGCAATAGTTTTACAAACGAGCTTTGTGAAACTGATTAGTAGAGGAGTTGGGTGTTCGGTATCACACGGGCTGTGAGTATGCGACATCGCAATAATTAGCCTTAAGTGCAAGTGGGAGATTATTGGATATGGTGCGCTAAAAGTCAATTATTAGATCGCAGGCACATGATTGCAATGATTGAGGGAGGATCTATACCGGTAGGACAATCTTATTCGAGATGATAGTATGCTATCTGGTTTATCTTTATCATCGTGTACATGCTTCAGGTGACATTATAGATCACTGTTACATATTGATAGAGCCCTTAGGATTCTTGCTTGACTACCAGCAGTATGATGGCGATCATATACGTGAGAGTTGGGTAGTCTATAAGCACATCCTTAAAGTGTCCCTAGTCGTGGGAGTTTCAAGTCTGGGCATCGATACTCCGATAGTAGACTAGTGTATACGGATCGAGATCCCGAAGAGGGGCGGTGGCCGGTCTCACAAGCCATTGGTGTCAGTTGGTTCATCTAAGATAGTATACAGGTGCTCATTGGGTTATGAGTACACCGGACAGACTCGCCAGGAACATACTAGTTGGTATTATACCTATCGTCAGATAGCGGTTCCCTGGTGACATGTGTACAGGTTAGTCCATCGACCTGAGATCGTCATTTTTCTCGTGTGAGTTTCCACTGTGCTTTGATTACTACCCTACCACGGCTCAAAGGAGTCGTGCAAACAGGTCTTAGTTGGGTACAGTCCCGAGCCACATGGAGGCAGTGAGTGGATCGGCAGGGGATTCGTCTCTCCCGGTATTGGGGGTGAGATCACGCTGTGTTTAGGAGATCCATTACACAAAGTCCCTGGCCAGGGGAAGCGAGATTTACTGGTAGGTATTTCAGTAGTTTCTCAGGGAGTTCTAGGCTACACTCCGACACGACTTATACTGTTATTGGGGGTCTGACGTTTACCAGCCCCCTAGGCCCGATATGCGATAATCATAGACGAACGGACCGGACTGTACGGATATTGTCACTGACAGGCTCAGTAGGGTTTCAAGATGAGTTCGCTCATCGGCCTCCCTTTTGCTCAATACCTGGGCAGCCGTTACGTACAGCTAGTACCACTGACGTGCTTGTAGTTAAACCCACTGCCAGAGTATTGACGAGTATTTAGAGTCCCCCACAGAAAGTTTCCTAAGTTCGGACGAAACGTTGTAGAGGTCGTATAGTTTTATGGTAGGGTTCGATCATATACGTGCACTTGTGCACGCATCATGATCGGACGGATCATACTAGTGGGCTTTGGTTTAAGCCGATCCTAGTATTAGATTATTGGATTATTTTCGTCTCATAGTATTCGTATTCAGTCGGAATACGGATGTGGGTATATATATATAGATAAGGGGTATTCTTGTGATCCGTCACGAGTTTACTTTAGAAGATGCCATTCTATTTATTGTTTTAAACATTTGGATTAATGTTTATTAAGTGGAAATTGCGAGTGCAAGTCATGATCAAGAGCATTAAATGTGGCATGTGCTATTTTGGTGACTCATGGTGTGTTTTTTGGTGCCATGTCTTTTCTCTTGATTGTTTATTGTGTGGGATTAAGATGTGAAGAGAGAGAGGGCAGCCATATGTGGCAAGAGATTGGTCTTTAGATTATTATGAGAGCTCTCACATTTTTATATCACACAATAAGCAAGCTATTTTTCTTCACTAGCGTTTCTTGAGCTCACAACTTCCATCAATGGCTTCTTCTTCAACCTCCACTCTATCCCTCTCATGTGTTAAGAATCCTAGAGTGTTATGAGACAAAATGATCACACACTATCTCTACTTCACTTTGGACATCTCGGGTAGCAAACTTGATGTCCGAGTTGCTTCGGATTTGAAGCGGGAGCCCGTATAAAGAATGCTCGACGTAGAGCCACTTCGACGAGCGAGATCGGAGAGCGAACTTCGTTGGAGCAGCCGTGAGGAGCTTGGCACAGAGATTGAAGACCGAAGGACACGGATCGATCGATATAATCTCTCCAAACTCTTTTCTGTATTACTAGTATAGAATTAATGGCACGATCCGGGTTTTAAGGTTACGTTAGCGCCATTTTGAAAAGTTTTTATTCCACATTTGGCCTCGGATTGATGGTCGGGGCGCTGCCGTAGGCTTACAGTATTGATATGTGGATTGCGAGTGTCGAGGTTGGACACTCAGGTTCTGTGAGATGTATAGATATGAGGGCCAGTCCTGGTGACGGCGCCTGAGAGATGAGCATTTACGTGTCGATGCTAGACACGAGTTTTTATGATGTTTCGAGTGTCGATGTTGGACACTCAGGTTCCATGATTTTGATGTATCGTTGATAGACACCAGGTTTTTCCATGCTGATGATTTATGCATGAGCTTTATTATTTATCCCACACTCAGGATTTATTTGATATGCATTTGATTCATGTAGATATAGTATCCTGGTGGTGTACCTTGATCATGATTATTGCATATTCATATTGCTATACTTATGCTGTCAGATTACATGTGATAGATTTTTGTTGTTCGTGCATACTTGCGATTACAGTATGATATTATTTTTCTATTCACGAGTTGGTAACTCACCCCTGTTGTGCCACAGTGTTTTGCAGGTTGGACCCTCAGAGTAGTCGCGGCAGGGCGCCTTATTATCTCAAGTTTTGCGGATACCGCTACAGTTGGCTGTGAGGCCTTTTGCTATAGGTGGGTTGATGTACATTGTATATCTTTTGTATATAGTACTCTCCATCTACCACCTTCATGTTTTGACTTAAAGACGAGTTGTGAGGATCGATGTTGTATATTTTATGACTCTGAATGTTGTGCTCGTGTGAGCCGGTATTTATTTATGTTGATTTTCTCATTTCTTCGCTATGGCGTCGTATATCTGTTGTGGTGGCTGTTTTCTCCTTTGGGCGAGATTTGCTCTCATTTGGGGATACTTTACTTATATCTTATGTTTGTACCCGTTTCGGGGCTAGCTTTTACAAAGGAGGTGCTACCGAAATTTTTATGAAAACAAACTTAGGCTTTAAGATCTTACTTGAGATTTTAAAATGTTACTATCTTTTCCTTCTTATAATGGTTTAGATTGCTGGGTTTCGGCTCACTTAAATTGCGTTACGTCTATTGACGTTACGTGGTCTAAGTGCCGGTCATGTGCCAAATTTGGGTCGTGACAAAGTTGGTATCAGAGCGCTAGGTTTTACCTTTCGGAGTGTAGCATGACCTTGGTATGATGGAGTAGGTAGCTTATGCAGAGTGACGTAGCGTGTGTATGTTCTACGGCATACTTACGATACGGTACTCCGTCTAAGTGACCTTAGGACTTATTGATTTAAACCCCTTCCGTGATTATATACATCCTTATGATTCGATTTCTGTGTCCTTACCGAATCCTGTTTCCATTTCCAGCCTTTTTGTCACCAAAGACTATGAGAGCGCAGAGAGCGGCCGCGAGGGCCGAGGTCAGAGTTGACTCGTCTGAGACGAGGACTGACCCGGACGGTACGCCCATTATGCAGGAGCAGATCGATCCACCTTCGATGGACCGTATTACTAGGCTTGAGGCCGGTATGCAGGATATGCGCCAGATGATGGGGATGTTGGTTGAGGCCAGTCGAGCGCAGTGACGGGAGGTTGTCCCACCTGTTACGGGGACTGTGTTGGTGCCTACTGTTCAGGCATTTGTACCTACGGCTACAGAGGTGATCACCGTATCGCTATCAGAGTTTATGAGGCCGAGGCCTCCGGTTTTCACTGGCACTGATACAGCTAAGGATCCCTAGTCATTTATCGATAGGATGGCCAGGATATGTCATTCGCTGAGATGCTCCGACGCGAGGTGGGTAGAGTTCACGAGTTTTTGTCTGGAGGGTCTGGCCCAGAAGTGGTGCGAGTCCTTAGAGAAGGGAAGAGCCGTAGGTCTTTCTCCTATGACCTGGGCTGAGTTCGTGACGGTGTTCCATGCCCGTTTTCTTCTGCAGAGCGTCAGGGATGCTCGAGCGCTCAGTTTCGAGTCATTACGCCAGACTCCGGGTATGACGGTGGCTAAGTACGATGTGCAGTTCACCGAGCTGTCTGTGTATGCTCCGTATTTGGTAGCTACTGAGGAGATGCGGATTAGGAGGTTTGTTCGAGGCCTGCTTACCCAGTTGTTCCCGCTATCAGCGTACAGCATTGTGACACATATGCAGCAGCGGTGGACACAGCCCTATTGGTTGAGGAGCGTCTTTCCGAGACATCGGTTGTTCCGGAACCGAAGAGGGTTCGTACTGGTGTATCAGCACGGAGACAGACATTTAGACGCCGTGACAGAATCCATTCAGGTACTGAGGGTAGTGGAAGCTCGGAGCAAAGCCAGCTATTTATCTCTTATCCCAGGAGAGTCAGCAATTTTCATCTAGATGTTACCGGTGCGGGGGTTTGTGTCATCGCGTTCGAGATTGTACTGAGCTACATAAGGGCGAAGCAGTTGTACCACATGTTACCCTACCACCTTCTCCACCTCCGAGGGCGTTGCCTCTTATGCTTGTTGTTGCTCTGTGTCAGACTAATGTTCAAAGAGGTCGTGGTCGCGGCGGTTTTGTTCCGAGGGGACGGGGTGGCAGATTCGGAGGTCAGCCAGTCGCCGATAGAGGGCAGGTTCGGGTGTTTGCCTTGACTCATCAGGAGGCGTAGGCGTCCAATGCTATGGTTTCAGGTACTCTTTCTGTATGTTCTTTTGATGCGCATGTTTTGTTTGATCCGGGATCTACGCATTCGTATGTTTCTACACACTTCGTGCCAAGGTTGGGCCGAGAGTCGTGTTTGCTAAATCAGCCGCTTGTTGTGATTACTCCTGTTGGCGATTCTTTTGTTGCACGACATGTGTTTCGGTCGTGTGCCGTTTAAATTGGAGATAGAGATTCGTCCGTCAATTTGATCCTTCTAGATATGTTGGACTTCGACGTTCTCCTTGGCATGGACTGGTTAGCTGCTTGCTATGCTTCTGTGGACTGCCGTGAGAAGATAGTCAGTTTTAGTTTTCCGGGCGAGTCTGTTCGGGTTATGCAGGGGGACCGTGGTGCCGCCCCTCACAATTTGATTTCAGCCCTTTGCGCTAGTCGGCTTTTGAGGAGAGGATGTCAAGGATTCTTGGCTTTCATTTGTGATACTGGAGCCACAGTAGAGTCGTTGGACTGGCTTCCTATCGTGCGAGAGTTTCCCGATGTTTTTCCCGATGAGTTACCTGGTTTGCCACCAGAGCGCGATATTAAGTTTTGCATTGATCTGATTCCTGGCACGGGGCCTATTTATACCGCCTTACCGGATGGCTCCGGCAGAGCTTAGAGAGCTTAAAGATCAATTGCAAGAGTTGCTTGATAAGGGACTTGTGCGTCCGAGTGTTTCGCCTTGGGGAGCTCCTGTGCTGTTCGTCAAGAAGAAGGACGGCAATTTGAGGTTGTGTATTGATTATCGTCAATTGAACCGAATTACGGTGCGGAATAGGTATCCTTTACCTCGCATTGACGATTTGTTTGATCAGCTCCAGGGTGCGAAACATTTTTCTAAGATTGATTTGCATTCAGGTTATCATCAGTTGAGGGTTCGGAATGATGACATTCCGAAGATTGCTTTTCGTACACGCTACGGGCATTATGAGTTTTTGGTGATGTCTTTCGGACTCACCAATGCCCCAGCAGCGTTCATGGATCTGATGAACCGTATTTTCAGGACGTTCATCGACCAGTTTATTATTGTGTTTATTGATGACATTCTGGTCTACTCTAGGAGTTGAGAGGAGCATGAGCAGCACTTAAGGATTGCTTTGCAGATATTGAGATAGCACCAGCTGTATGCTAAATTCTCAAAGTGCGCATTTTGGCTTGATAGAGTTGACTTCCTGGGTCATGTGGTGACGAGAGACGGTATTCTTGTAGACCCGAGGAAGATCGAAGCTGTGCAGCTCTGGCCCAGACCTGTATCCGTGACAGAGGTCCGTAGCTTTTTGGGCTTCGTTGGTTATTATCGCCGTTTAATGCAGGATTTTTCGAGTATCGCTGCACCGCTGACCGGACTAACCCGGAAGAGGGTTCCTTTTCTTTGGACTGAGGCATGCGAGCTAAGTTTCCAGCAGTTGAAGACTCGGTTGACGACTGCGCCAGTTCTATATTTGCCTTCTGGATCGGTGGATTTGTTGTTTACTCTGATGCTTCTCGAGTAGGGCTCGGTTATGTACGGATGCAGCATGATAGAGTGATTGCTTATGCTTCTAGGCAGCTGAAGAAGCACGAGCAGAATTATCCCACTCACAATCTTGAGATGGCCGCGGTGGTCTTTGCGCTAAAGATTTGGAGACTCTACTTGTACGGGGAGTCGTGTCAGATTTTGATGGACCACATGAGCTTGAAATACATCTTCCAGCAGCGGGATTTGAATCTGAAATAGCGCCAGTGGATGGAGCTTATGAAGGATTATGATTGTGAGATCCTTTATCACCCGGTCTAAGCGAATGTGGTAGTTGATGCTTTGAGTCGTAGGCCCGGGGGTAGCTTGTCCCAGTTGAGCGCAGTTCAGAGACAGTCTTCTGCAGGTTGGCAGACCTTGTGCGATGGTAGTGTACAGTTTGAGTTCACTTCCACTAGGGGAAAGCTTGCTCATGTCCTCGCCCGTCCACTTCTACTTGATCGTATCCGTGAGGCGCAGCCCAGTGATTCCCGTTTGTCTGAGATTCTTTGAGCTTGTTCGGCAGGGTATAGATTTGGAGTTCTCAATTGATGACCAGGGTGTGCTATGTTATGGGACTCGCTTGTGTGTACCAGATATTGATAGGTTAAGGCGCGAGATCCTAGAGTAGGCACATCAGTCAGCCTTTAGCGTTCATCCAGGTTCCACCAAGATGTATCATGACTTGAGAGACATTTACTGGTGGGAAGGGATGAAGCGCGATGTTTCGGACTTTGTTTCGAGGTGCCTGACTTGTCATCAAGTCAAGGCTGAGCATCAGAGACTGGCTGGAGAGTTGCAGACTTTACCCATTCCTAAGTGGAAATGGGAACAAATTTCCATGGACTTTGTTGTGGGTCTACCCAGGACCAGTCGGGGGTATGACTCCATTTGGGTGATTGTTGACCAGTTGACGAAAGTGGCTCACTTCCTTCCAATGAAGACTACTTTTGGTTATGCTCAGTATGCTCAGTTGTATATAGATGAGTTTGTGCGTTTGCACGGCATTCCCACATGCATCGTATCCAATAGAGGCACCTAGTTTACTAGCCGTCTTTGGTAGAAGCTTCAGGAAGCTTTGGGTACCCGGTTGAGCTTTAGCACCGCTTTCTATCCACAGACCGATGGTCAGTCAGAGCGGACTATACAAACTCTAGAGGATATGCTTCGTGCGTGTGTGCTTGATTTTGGTGGCAGTTGGGATCGTCACTTGCCGTTGATTGAGTTCTCCTACAACAACAGCTTTCAGGAGACTGTTCATATCAGATTTTTGCATTTTCATACCGCCCAATTTTTATCACATTGCATATCGGTAGATACTCTTTAGCCGTGTTTGCTAGTCAATTGCAGGATACAGGTTCTCGGTTCTAAAACGGTGAAATTCATGGAAAACACGACAAAATCCGGGTTCCTGCCAACCACAGATAAAACACGGATCTCCGCTCTTTATCCGTCTGTTGCCACACACCAGTTTAAGAGACAAAATGTCAAATCAATGTCGTTTTCATGCACAAGGCTTAATGGCAGCACAAGATCCAAGAAATCTACGCGGAGCTCGAGGAAATCATGACAAAAAGTCCACCTTTCCCTCAACAGAAATTCTGGAAAAATCGTAAAGACAATTTGAGAAAATACATATACCAGAATAAAGTACATGAAAAAACAGGGAAGCACAAAAAAGCAGACAGCCCAATTCCTCTATATGGCCGCGGAACCGCGGCCAAAGGGGGGTCTAGGCCGCGTTTTCGCGGCCGTTCTGGCGCCAAAGGTGATGGTCTTTTGGGGGTAGTTTTGTCTTTTTACATGGGTTCAGAATTCTGCCCTAGGTTTTCATTCTTCAGCCTATAAATACCCCAGAACCTTGTGAAGCCAAGGGGTCCATAATCTTGTATTTTCTTTTCTAGGTTTAGTTGTGTTTCTTCTTCCTCTTCTCATCTCTTCTCCATTAAAACTTGTAGTGAGCTTTGTGAGTGAAGAATGATGAATAAAGAAGACTCTTTCATTATTATGCTTGTCTTATTATCTTGTTAATTGTTGTAATTTTAATTTGTTAACTTAGTTGTTGTTATTTCTTGTTGTTTCTTTCTTCTCTCTTTTCTTTATCCTTAAAAACAACCATGATGCTTACGCTTGATCCTCGCCAAGGTGAGGTCGCAAATAGCTAGTTGTTCTCTTCTAATCTCTTCTTTCTATCTTCCTCTTTTGTTTTGTTTTATTTTCCCGTATCATGATGTGTGAGTAGTTTCATACTTGTTAGGGTAGGATAAGGGAAGTTTGAGAGAAGGAAATCTCTCTCACTCTTTCCTTGCCCAACAGCTTAATTCGACTCCCGTTAATTGAACCACAATCCGCTCCTTACGGCACCCTATCCTATATGATAGCGGTGATTCCGTAGTGAGACCGGTTGTGGTTGAATTAACCGGAGGTTATGGCTAAGAGCCAAGAACGGACGGACAAGCACCAAAAGGAAGAACTTATGCGTTGGAAAGCCTAGCTTATACTCGCAAGTTCCTTCCTAGTCGTGCTAATTCCCGTTGTTGCCGATTACCGTAACACCGATATTAAGAGGGGAAACGAAAGATGTGGGAGACTCCTAACTCAAACTAACCTAATCCTAACCCTAACAAGCTCTCTTTAAATATCACCTTAACACTTAGATAATCACAAACAAATCTGAAAAACTGGACTTAACTCGTTAAAACACATAGAAAAAGACTCTCATCTCCCTGCGGACGACCCGTACTCAACCGGCTAGCTACAAGCGAAACCGTCTTGATTGCGGTATTTAACTAAAACTTGAACACGCAGAATCCTTAACAATCAAATGGCGCCGTTGCCGGGGAGACGGTAGTTTATTTCCTTGTGTAATTTCGGGTTAACTTGTGAATATAACCGAAAAACAAAACAAAAAAATATACTTTGTAAAAAAAAAAATTCATCTTGTTATTTTTGATTAGCTTTTGTGCAAGTGTGCAGGAAAATACGAAGTTCAAGATCAGCGCCAAAGACGTCGGATAATACGGAGTTCAAGTTCAGTGCCAAAGACGTGGGAAGATAGACCCACATTTCGCGGCTCCACCGCGACGGATTAAAACGAAAAAAAACGGTCTACTGTAAAAATCTGGAGCAGATACAGTGAGCAAATAAAATTTCCGCACATCCAGACAAGCAGAGGACTCCCAACAGAACCCACCCAACAAAACTGAAGCCCCAATCCCACAAGATAGCCGCAGAACCGCGGCATAAGCAAGCTTAGGCCGTGGATCCGCGGCCATTTGGAGTCTTCAGGGTTCCAAAAATTTTTGGTGAGTCTCCCTTCTCTCTCCCACTCCTCTGAACTCCACTGAACTGTGTTTTCTGCAGCATTCTTTGCGCAAACTCTTCTCCCCCTTCCAATAAACTGTTCTTGTGCAGGATTCTTTGCGCCGCGCTAAAAATAAAAATTGTTTGCAGTTGATTTGTTATCGCTTAGCATTCTTTAATACGGACTTAAGGGGCTTGAAACCAATTCAGATTGGGTGGGGATTTCATCACCCTTCCCTGGACCCCAAAAATCACAAAAGCATATGCATTGTCCATTGTAATTAAAAAATACTAGACTGCAGCCCTAAGGACTTCGCTCTCATTAGGAGAAGTTAAACCGTGTTTAGAACCTCGCTTAACGGTATATTGTTTACGGGGTGTCTAGGAAAGTGTTAACGGCGCAACCGCCAAAAGAGAAAGGGTTCTTTAATTAAGGAACTTTGCGAAAGCGTTGGAAAACCTCCCCTTATCTCTGCACTTACCTGGCCTCGTGATCAGTGTATTTTTAAGCCCGTTTCTCGACACAGTTTTACTTCGACAATCAAGTTCTGGAGCAGACCTAGGTGACCCTAGATCTAGGTGTGATTGTGCATATCTTGTTTGTGATTACTTAAGCCGTATATCCGTACATATTTCTGTAAAGCTCTTTCTAAAAAATAAATAAAAAAAAGAAAAAAATTCAAAAACTTTTATAAAAACTTGCCCTTTGTTGCCAAAATCCATTTTTCACCCACCACCCATCGCCTTTCTCCATTGACGTTTTCTTACCCTCACCTTCTCCGCTTTGACTATACTAAACTCGTTTAGTGTATGTCCGCTTGAACTCGGGACACTAGCGCCCGTCTAGTCCGCGTTACGTTAGTCGCTACCGACTACGCGATCGACTCAGACGTCGATACTCCGTCCACTCCTCTTTCACCCCTTCCTTTGCCGGCCAACTCCGACGTTGACCGGAATTCTGTTCATACTTCTTCACCTTCACCTTCACTTTCACCGACCTCTTCTTCCGCGATGTCGTGATTTAATCCGAACATCTCTTTGACCACCCCTGGATTGGCTCCACCTCCTACGGAGACCAATCACCCACCACACCCGCCTGTTGTAGCGCCGCAGCGAATCGCGCTCCAGGATCGTTTCTATCCCACCCGTTCTGCACTCCCCACCTGCCTTTCTCTTCCACCGGCCAATGGGGATAATTTTGAAATTAAGCCCCACTTCATCAACATGCTTCCATGATTTCATGGGCTTGAATCTGAAGATGCCTATATCTTCATCAATAAATTTCAAAACGTCTGTGCCATGATGAAAACCACCCAGCTGTCGGACGATGCTATACGTCTACGGGTCATTCCGTTCACTTTATGCAATCTTGCTGAAAAATGGCTGTATAGCACCGCTTCCCATTCCATAACCAGTTGGGACGAGTTTGTTAAAGCGTTTCTCAAAAAGTTCTATCCGAATCATAAAACCGCAAGGATTCGCAATGAAATCAACCAATTCTCTCAGCTTCCTTCTAAACTCTTCTGGAAGTGCTTTGACCGGTACAAAGACCTTCTTGTTCAGTGTCCTCACCACGGTATAGAGAAATAGCAACTTTGCCAAACCTTATACGAGGGCCTGAACCCAGCAACGAAGCAGTTGTTGGAAACCATCTGTCAGGGCCACTTCCTATCGAAATCTGACGAGGAAGCGTGGCAGTTCTTTGACGACCTTGCGGAGCAAACGCTACAATGGGAGAGCACCATACCGACTTCTTCTTCTTCTACCTCCACTTCTACCGGTCAGTCTAGGGTAGGAATTCACCAACTTGATGTCTCTATTGCGATGAAAGCTGAAATGGCTGCAATAACAAGAAAGCTTGAAGCGATAGAGAGCAAATTTTCTGCTCCTGCTCCTGCCCCTGTTCTCCCCCTTCGTACCATTTGCGCTTGTTGTTCCGATCCTTCCCACTTGACCGAAGAGTGTCCTTACAATCCACCATCGCAAGGACAGGATCAGGTTAATGCTGCATTCCAGCAAAGACCGAGGAATGATCCATACTCTTCCACCTACAATCCCGGTTGGAGGAACCACCCCAATTTCGCCTGGAATCAGAATCAGAATCAATTCCAAGGCAACAATTTCCAAAGGGCCCCTCCGCCGCAACAACAAGCGCAACAACAAACTCAGTTTCAACAACCCTTCCAACCCCAACCTTTCCAAAATCAGACGAACAACTTTGCACCCAACAATTCTTTTCCACCAAACAACTTTGTTCCGTCAAACAACGATAAGGTTTCCTCGCTCGAACGAAGTCTGGAGGCGTTCGTCAAACAATCGATTCAATCCACCGCAAACATCCAGTCTTCCATTCAGTCCTTAGTGCAACACACTGCAGCTCACGGGCAAAGCATCAAAACCATCGAGGCCCAGATTGCACAACTGAATGCGGCCTTAAGCGAGCGAGAGAAGGGGAAGCTCCCGTCCCAGCCACTCCCAAATCCCGGTCACCCACATAATGCACATGTTGCTCTTGAACAACAGAATCATAATGTGAGTGCCGTGACCACATTGAGATCGGGAAGGACGCTGCAAAACAACATCGGCACACGGATCAATGATGACACCCCGACCGCTTCTTCTTCTACTTCTTCTTCTTCTTCATCTCTTGCTTCTTCGTCTTCTGAGCCTATTCTCCGTTCTTCACAAGGCTCTCCTTCCTCTTCTTCTGCTTTGAATGGACCCACTTCTCACTCCACGAAAACACCTGTTCTGGGATCCGTTCCAACTCCACAATCTCCTCCACAAGCATTAGACTCAACCAATTTTAAAAATGTCCCATTTCCAAACCGGTTGAGGTCTAATAAACAAAATCCTCAAATGGAGAAGATTCTGGAGTTATTTAGACAGGTTAACATTAACATTCCTCTTTTAGATGCTGTCCAACAAGTCCCGTCCTACGCGAAAATCTTAAAGGACTTGTGCACGAAAAAGAGGAAGTCTCAGGTACCCAAGAAAGTTTTCTTGGCTAGTGCTGTGAGTGATGCCCTTACCCAATCTTTACCACAAAAACGGAAGGACCCTGGCTGTCCTACGATTTCAATTACCATTGGGGATAAGAACATCAACCGCGCACTATTAGATCTTGGTGCCAGTGTTAACCTGCTTCTGTATTCAGTATACGAGCAATTAGGCGTCGGAGAGCTGAAACCCACGCACTGCACTCTCCAAATGGCCGACCGATCGATCACCCATCCTAGGGGTGAGCTAGAGGATGTGTTAATAAAAGTCGGGGACTTCATATTCCCCGTTGACTTCATTGTATTAGACACACAGCCTGTAGCTAACCCCCGGAATCAAATTCCGGTGATACTCGGTCGCTCATTTCTTGCAACCTCAAATGCTGTGATCAATTGTCGCAATGGTTCGATGAACCTCTCTTTTGGAAACATGACGATTGAACTCAACATTTTTAGGTTGGGGAATCAGCCCGCCGATCCTAATGCTCATATACTGGACGTCTGCTCGATCCAGGAGATCACCCCAGAAGAGTGTGAATTCGAGGAGTTTCTGTTTGATCACGATAATCTTGACGCCACTAGTGCGTTTCTCTTCGAACCTGCTGCTGTTTCTGCGCCCGACAACGACTACGAGTGTTTCACGTTCTCGAACGATCTTCGCCGCACACAACCCGAGTTTGAATCCTTCGACTTTCCGGATGAGTTACCTGAACCATCCGACTCGGTCGCTTACACTCGTTTTGAACCTTTGCTGGAGTCCTTTGAGTTCGAGACCTCTGCACCAATCTTGCCTTCAATCGTTTCTCCTCCCACGCTCGAACTCAAGCCTTTTCCGTCTCACCTTAAGTACGCTTACTTGGGTGAGAACGAGACCCTTCCTGTCATTATCTCGGCTTCTCTAGCTCCAGAGCAAGAGAAAGCCCTTCTCGCGGTCTTGCACAGCAACAGGCAAGTTTTTGGCTGGTCCATGGCGGACATCAAGGGGATTAGTCCCCTGATCGTTGAGCATCACATTCATCTGATGGATGATGCCAAACCAGCCCGGGATCCACAAAGACGTCTCAATCCAGTCATGAAAGAGGCTGTGAAGAAGAAGATCGTAAACTGTCTAGATAGTGGTATCATTTACCCTATCTCTGATAGCCAGTGGGTTAGCCCCATTCATGTTGTCCCCAAGAAGTCGGGCATCACGGTCATCACTAACGAGGGGAACGAGTTAATCCCTACTCGCACCCAAACTGGGTGGCGAGTGTGCATTGATTACAGAAAACTCAACGCCGCAACGCGGAAAGACCACTTTCCGCTACCTTTCATTGACCAGATGCTTGAACGATTGGCCGGACACGAGTACTACTGCTTTCTTGATGGCTACTCTGGCTATAATCAAATTCCCATCGCCGAAAAAGACCAGGACAAGACCACATTCACTTGTCCTTTCGGCACGTTTGCATATCGACGCATGCCCTTTGGGTTATGCAATGCGCCCGCTACCTTCCAGCGGTGTATGATGGGAATTTTCTCAGACATGGTGGAAAAATTTCTGGAGATTTTCATGGATGACTTCTCCATCTTCGGCGATTCCTTCAACGAGTGTTTGCTGCATCTTGACGCTGTCCTTACCCGATGTAAGGACAAGAATCTCACTTTGAACTGGGAGAAATGCCACTTCATGGTGCGCGAAGGTATTGTCTTAGGACATATCTTCTCGCAAAATGGCATAGAGGTTGACAAAGCAAAGATTGAGGTCATTTACAATCTACCTCCTCCCCGATGCGTCAGAGATATCCGAGTCTTCCTTGGCCATGCCGGTTTCTATAGACGGTTCATCAAGGACTTTAGCAAGATTGCTAGGCCCTTGACACTTTTGCTGGCCAAGGATACGCCATTCGACTTCAACTCGAGCTGTGTGACTGCATTCGAGTCATTGAAAAGCTCACTCACTTCTGCTCCCGTTCTTTCTTCACCTGACTGGACGCACCCATTCGAGATTATGTGCGATGCATCCGACTGTGCCATTGGTGCTGTCCTTGGACAACACATCAACAAGATGCCGCACGTAATCTATTATGCGAGCCGAACCCTGAACGACGCCCAACTCAATTATACAACAACTGAGAAGGAATTCTTAGCTGTTGTATTTGCTTTAGAAAAGTTCAGGCCCTACCTCATCGGCTCTCCAGTCATTGTCTACACGGACCATTCTGCTCTGCGCCATCTTTTTGCGAAGAAAGATGCAAAATCTCGGTTAATACGTTGGATCCTCTTGCTTCAAGAGTTTGACCTTGTCATTAAGGACAAACGAGGATGTGAAAACGTAGTTGCCGACCATCTCTCACGACTTCCTTCTTCGCCTTCGCTTCCAATTCCGATCAACGACGTTTTCCCGGATGAACAGCTCTTGACAGTATCTTGCGAACCCTGGTTCGCAGATATTGTGAACTATTTGGCCATGGGATTACTACCGAATGAATGGTCAAGTCAGGACAGACTTCGCTTCTTATCCCAAGTAAAACACTTTTACTGGGACGAACCCTACTTGTTTAAGTACTGTCCCGACCAGATTATTCGTCGGTGTGTCCCTGACGAGGAATTCAAGAGTGTGCTGTCATTTTGCCACGATCAAGCGTGTGGCGGGCATTTTGGGCCCAGAAAGACAGCTGATAAGATCTTGCAATGTGGTTTCTACTGGCCACAACTCTTCAAAGACGCTCATGACTATTGCAAGACTTGCTCCCGGTGCCAACACATGGGCCGGATATCCCGGAGGAACGAGATGCCGCTCCAACCGATCTTGGTTGTGGAGATTTTCGATGTTTGGGGGATAGATTTCATGGGGCCGTTTCCCAGCTCTTTCGGAAACTTGTACATCCTTCTCGCTGTTGATTACGTCTCTAAATGGGTCGAGGCTGTGCCCAGCCGGACTAACGATAACAAGGTTGTCGTTAGGTTCCTTAAAGAAAACATTTTCTCCCGGTTTGGGCACCCCCGAGCGATCATTAGTGACAATGGAAGTCATTTCTGCAACAAAACCTTCGAGGCCTTGATGCGGAAATACTCCATTAATCATAAGCTCTCTACGCCCTACCACCCCCAAACCTGCGGGCAGGCCGAAGTTTCAAATCGGCAAATCAAGCAGATACTGGAGAAGACGGTTTCCAAGAACCGTAAGGATTGGTCGCTGAAACTCACTGATGCCCTTTGGGCTTTTCGAACCGCTTATAAGACCGACCTTGGCATGTCTCCCTATCGGCTTGTGTACGGAAAAGCCTGCCACCTACCTGTCGAAATAGAGCATCGCGCATTTTGGGCGATAAAAGAGCTGAATCTGTCTCTCGAGGATGCGGGTAGCCATCGGAAGCTGCAGTTGAACGAATTAAGCGAGCTTAGGGATGAGGCTTACGATAAAGCGGTTGTCGTTAAGAATCGAACGAAGGTGTTTCATGATAAACATCTTTTGCGCAAAACCTTTGTACCTGGTCAGCAGGTACTGCTTTACGACACCCGACTTCACTTCCATCCAGGAAAGCTCAGATCTCGCTGGAAAGGGCCGTATTTTGTGCGGAATGTGTATCCGCAGGGCGCTGTGGATTTGGAAAATCCAAAGGACGGTTCACTCTTCAAAGTAAACGGACACCGATGCAAACCGTACCTTAGCACCGAACCAACAGAGGAGCTCCTGTTCTTACAGGAGCCGGTTTACCTTGTATGATCTTCCTCTGCCTACCACCAAACTTCGGTTATCCAGCCAAGAACAGTGGACACTGTTCCAAATAAGTTTGGAGGTATTTACAAACCATTTTGTATATATTTGTGTATATTCTTTTTCTTTTCTTTAAAAACAAAAACAAATAAAAATTTGTGTATCGCTAACCGACAATTTTGACCCTTCAAATGATCTCTTCATGCAATGACAGTGAGGACACTGTCCAGTTTAAGTTTGGGGGTACGCTCGGTACGCATTTCTTACCTTCGCATTCATATGTATATTTTGCATCTGCATATTAAAATCCATAAAAATCTGAAAATTTTCTAAAAAATATAAAAACTTTTCTGTCAAGTTAGCTTGTGGAAGAACTCTGATTCAACATTTCGACGGTTTTTGTTTGAAAAAATAGGAATAACTAAATCTTATGTTTAGATTTTGAAAACCTGAAAGATAACTCTCCTTTGAAGTTAACTATAGCTGATATATGTCTTTACATCACACTACACGTGTCGTGAGTTTTTGGGAATTAGATGACAAGTCTTTTATGTTTAAAAACTTTTAAACAGATAAATGATTTTCTGAGGATCAAATAGGTTTGTTCTGAAATAAGTAATGTCAAGAATAGTTTATGAAGGAAAGCGAATATGAAGGAATATTATTGATGCCGTAATTGGAACTAAGTCTGAAAAATAACCCATCTGAAACTTGATTGAAATGATTACACACCGAACCCACTAAACACGTCTTTTATCCAAAAAAAAATAATAATTGAACTGCCGGTTATGTCTCCGTTCGTATTAAATCATCTGATTTTCACGCCAAACTGTCTTTTGTTTTTGGACCTAGGTAACTTGAGTAATTAAGTCCGCTGGGGTGTTTCTACACCTAATGCCCTAAAACCAACTGGTTTGGGTGCATTGGCCCAAAGCTCGCTAAGTAGCCTAGAAAGTCCAGTTTAAAACAAAGTCAAGCAAGTGTTCTCTCCGAGTTAAAATTCCTAACGGTTCTTTGTGTGAGAATAATCTTGATAAAAGACAGGCTTTTATAAAAAAATTTTAACGGAGATATGAAGGTTCTATTCTATGATAAAGACTATTGCACGTTCACAGAGGTGTGTATGAAATGAAAACAAGAAAAAGGTGGAGTGAAAAATACGACTTAGTTTCCTGTTAAGGAAGATAGAAATTCTGAAGTTGAAACCTTACTGGAAAACGAAACTTGAAAAATACTTAACTCTTTATAAAACTTATGTGATCCTTTTAAAATTGTTATCTGGGCTTTATTATGCGACATGATGACTTTAATCGATCCTTCTGGAACTTAACGACACTATTTGCACTGCACGTAAAGACATATAAAATCTGTAGTTAAAGAAGAAGCGAGGTGTGAAAAATAAAGGTTCGATAGTCTAGACTAAGGATTATAGAATTGTTATTTTCTGAAACAAAACTTTAGGGTTTGAATCTTAGTTATTTTACAAAACCAACTTGACCGGATTTTGTGGGTAGTATCCGCTGAAAACCCTCAGGAGACAACACTCCTCCTACTAGGGACACCTAGAGGTTTAACGGCTTGTTGCACATGCTCAGTGCAATCGCGTTCCCTGCGAAAGTGAGGTTAGGAAATTTTTTGTGAATAAATTGGCTTTGTTCGGGACGAGCAAATGATAAGTTTGGGGGTATTTGTTCATATCAGATTTTTGCATTTTCATACCGCCCAATTTTTATCACATTGCATATCGGTAGATACTCTTGAGCCGTGTTTGCTAGTCAATTGCAGGATACAGGTTCTCGGTTCTAAAACGGTGAAATTCATGGGAAACACGACAAAATCCGGGTTCCTGCCAACCACAGATAAAACACGGATCTCCGCTCTTTATCCGTCTGTTGCCACACACCAGTTTAAGAGACAAAATGTCAAATCAATGTCGTTTTCATGCACAAGGCTCAATGGCAGCACAAGATCCAAGAAATCTACGCGGAGCTCGAGGAAATCATGACAAAAAGTCCACCTTTCCCTCAACAGAAATTCTGGAAAAATCGTAAAGACAATTTGAGAAAATACATATACCAGAATAAAGTACATGAAAAACCAGGGAAGCACAAAAAAGCAGACAGCCCAATTCCTCTATATGGCCGCAGAACCGCGGCCAAAGGGGGGTCTAGGCCGCATTTCCGCGGCCGTTCTGGCGCCAAAGGTGATGGTCTTTTGGGGGTAGTTTTGTCTTTTTACATGGGTTCAGAATTCTGCCCTAGGTTTTCAGTCTTCAGCCTATAAATACCCCAGAATCTTGTGAAGTCAAGGGGTCCATAATCTTGTATTTTCTTTTCTAGGTTTAGTTGTGTTTCTTCTTCCTCTTCTCATCTCTTCTCCATTAAAACTTGTAGTGAGCTTTGTGAGTGAAGAATGATGAATAAAGAAGACTCTTTCATTATTATGCTTGTCTTATTATCTTGTTAATTGTTGTAATTTTAATTTGTTAACTTAGTTGTTGTTATTTCTTGTTGTTTCTTTCTTCTCTCTTTTCTTTATCCTTAAAAACAACCATGATGCTTACGCTTGATCCTCGCCAAGGTGAGGTCGCAAATAGCTAGTTGTTCTCTTCTAATCTCTTCTTTCTATCTTCCTCTTTTGTTTTGTTTTATTTTCCCGTATCATAATGTGTGAGTAGTTTCATACTTGTTAGGATAGGATAAGGGAAGTTTGAGAGAAGGAAATTTCTCTCACTCTTTCCTTGCCCAACAGCTTAATTCGACTCCCGTTAATTGAACCACAATCCGCTCCTTACGGCACCCTATCCTACATGATAGCGGTGATTCCGTAGTGAGACCGGTTGTGGTTGAATTAACCGGAGGTTATGGCTAAGAGCCAAGAACGGACGGACAAGCACCAAAAGGAAGAACTTATGCGTTGGAAAGCCTAGCTTATACTCGCAAGTTCCTTCCTAGTCGTGCTAATCCCCGTTGTTGCCGATTACCGTAACACCGATATTAAGAGGGGCAACGAAAAATGTGGGAGACTCCTAACTCAAACTAACCTAATCCTAACCCTAACAAGCTCTCTTTAAATATCACCTTAACACTTAGATAATCACAAACAAATCTGAAAAACTGGACTTAACTCGTTAAAACACATAGAAAAAGACTCCCATCTCCCTGCGGACGACCCGTACTCAACCGGCTAGCTACAAGCGAAACCGTCTTGATTGCGGTATTTAACTAAAACTTGAACACGCAGAATCCTTAACAATCAGAGACTATTCAGATGGCACCTTTTGAGGCTTTGTACGGTAGGAAGTGTCGATCGCCAGTCTGTTGGACCGAACTCAGCGAGAGTAGGGTTTTGTGACCCCAGCTAGTTCAAGAGACTACGGAGAAGATCCAGCTAATTCAGGACAGGATGAGAGCAGCCCAGTGCAGACAGAAGTCTTATGCCGACCGTCGTCGTCGCTGACTTGAGTTCGCAGTGGGGGATCATGTATTCCTGCGGATTTCTCCGATGAAGGGCGTTATGAGATTTGGGAAAAAGAGAAAGCTCAGTCCTAGATTTTTAGGTCCTTTCGAGATCCTTGAGCGAGTTGGTACTGTTGCCTATCGTTTGGCACCCCCGCTCAGTTTTTCGGATGTTCACCCCCTATTCCATGTGTCGATGCTTCGTAGATACCTTCATGATCCTTCTCACATGATTCAGCACCAGACCATTCAGCTTGAGCCCGATCTTTCGTTCACCGAGCAGCCGGTAGTTATATTGGATCGGCAGGTGAAGAAACTTCGATCAAAGGTCATGCCATCTGTGAAGGTTCTTTGACGTAGCCTAACTGGTGAAGAGATCGCTTGGGAGGCTGAGAGCGAGATGCGGAAGAAATTCCCCCATCTCTTTGAAGGTACGCTTAGTAAGAATTTTAAATTCGGGGACGAATTTCTTTAAGGGGGGAGATTGTAACACCTTAGAATGCAATTAGTGTTAATTAAGCGTTAATGCGGGTTTTTAAGGAAAAGTTTACCAAATCGGTTTCCTCACATTTTATAACAATTAATTAATATTTTATTATTATTTGTTATGGCTTGCACACACTTGTGCATTTTAATGTGAGGGTTAGTTAGTGTTAACCTTGTTTAGTATCCATGACACCTTAAGCAATCAATGCCTTGATTAACCTTGAGCTTAGATATTTGTGTGAGAGATATTTTCATGTTTTGGATTGAGAGAGAGGTGGTTAGGTGAGTCATGGAGGTATTAATGTGAGCATTAATGAGGAGAGGGAGAGACTAAATATAAGGTAAAAGCTCACCCTACACTCACCCTCTCACCATTATCACACCTCACTCTCTCATTCTTCTCTCATTCTTAATTATTATTCATCTCCTCAACCCTCAACTGAACCCTCACTACCCCATCACCAAAACCTTGCAAAACTTCATAAAATCCCACTAAAACACTTCTCAAGTCTTGCTTTAGCCACTAAGATGCCTTAGAGCTTGGAAAGATTTGATTTTTGAGCAAGAGTGGGTAGGTAATGACCTCTAACTGATAATTAGGTGTTTATATTGTTGTGTTGGCTTGTAGTTGTGGTTTAGAACACAAAAGGTAGTGTTTTGTGAAAAATATCGTATTTTTATTGTCATATTGGAGTCTGTGTGAATTTGCTATTGAACTAGGTGTTTGTTGGAAAAGTTGCCATCACAGTGACCTGGTGTTGTGACCTATAACCCACCATAAAAACCTGAGACCATTTCCTTCCTTCATGGCAGCAATTTTATTGCTTCTGGCCGCAAATTGTGGCCAGAGTGGGGACTGGCGTTTTGAGTCTTGGTCGTAGGGTCTCTGGGGTTGTATGTGGTCTCGTGGAACTTGCAACTTTCACAAATTTGTTGTGTATCAAAATATGGGATCACTTTGCTATAATCTAGTGTTTTGACTACGCGCGTTACGTTATCCGACACGGTTCGTGATCTTGTGTAGCTGCTGCACTTGGGTTGGTTTCGGGGTGTCACTACACACGTTAACCACTAGACGAACACTTGAGAGTTGGATTAGAGTTGGTGTGTCGCTCAAACGTAGTTGGTACGTGATATTGGTCGATTTCTGAGATTTTGCACTTGTTATGTTTTTGTTAATAGGATCGCGAGCGGGGACTTCGAACGCTGCGAAGATAGGGAAGCAGGTGACTGGATTTACCTAGCTCGACATCATCGGTGAGTAGATTAACATCTATAGGGAAATCTCCCGTTTGGCGTTAAGCATCAGGGCTAGATATGATATGATAATAGCTTCCTGTTTATATGCGCATATAGAGATGGTGCATGGACATCATTGCATATTATTACTTATTGTGCCTGGACTTGTACCCTGTGGACACTACACTATTATTGACAGTTCATGTTGCACGAGCACTAATTGTATACTACACACACTGTTGGTAATTGCCATGATACGCACAACACATATACATATATAATATTATATTGATTAGTGATATTGAGGCATTGATTCTTGTGCGATAGCGCATATGAAATATAGCATACATGCATACCTACATGCTTACACATATACCTTGCTATAGCTACATGTTCACTTTATATGATGTTGTATTGGATTTTGGATAATTGGGAACCGCGTGATATATTTAATAACATAATGCACTTAAATAGAGGAATTTCCCTTGATATGCTCATATTGTTGTTCTATGTTGTATACATCATATTACATGGATTTACGCATTGAGATATGGATTTCATGTGATTTTCTGGATTTGAGAACCGCGGGGATATTTCAAGAAATGTGTATTGTTTTGAAAACCCTGTTTCTCTTGATATGTGAATTGCGAGTGTCGAGGTTGGACACTCAGGTTCCGTGAGATGTATTAATATGTGGATTGCGAGTGTCGAGATTGGACACTCAGGTTCCATGAGATGTATGGATATGAGGACCAGTCCTGGTGACGGCGCCTGAGAGATGAGTTGTCATGACCCGAAACGGCACGTGAGTGGCACTTGAATCATATGAAGTCTATAGGACCCCATCTAATTCAAGTAAGCCAAAAAAATCCCAGAAATCTAAACTATTTAAAAGAAGAAAGTAGGAAAAGTTTAGTTTTAAAGCAAGTTGTTTAACAACATAAGCCGAAGTATGCATTTTTAAAATCTCAAGTCTTTTCTGAAAATTTCGGCAGAGTTTCCTTTGTAAATACTGGCCCCAAAAGGGTACAACATGCATAATATGAATAAAGGCATCCCCAAGCGGGAGCTAGCTCTTCGCCAATTGGTGGTCACAACCACGCAAGCAATATAATATACAACGCCGAAGGGCGAGGATCAAAACTCAAAAGGAAACTCAATATCATCAAGAAAACCATAATAATATAGCGCGACTCTAAGGTCGAAATAATATACACTGGTCTTCTAAGTCTATAAATAAATACAAGTCTGGTTGATGGAGTTACTAGATAAAACTGAATAAATAAAGTACAATGGTGGTCATGATGCAAGTGAACCCACCTACCAAAGCAATCACCCGGAATGAAGTAATGTGCCAGCAAAGCCGCCAAGGAAAACCTGTACGGCAAAACCTGCAAGAAACCGTGGCACAACGGGGGTGAGTTTCCAACTCGTGAGTAGAAAATATCATCGAGCAGAAATCGTATGTATGACTCAAACCTAGGTCATATGATCAGTAATATCCTCAAAATAATACTATAACCTGAAACATCTGCTAATGGCCAGGGTAAACATCTGTACATAAGTGTAATACCAAGTGCTCGTGTCAGTGCCTTAGGTAGCAATAAATCATATATATGATGTATGAATGCATCGAAATGAAAACAGAATATATCATGAATGGAAAACTGTTTTCTTAAAATAGTGAGATTTCTGTATATTTAAATCGAGGTATCATGAATGAAATCAACATAAATCAGTGCCTAGCATCGACACAAAATTACATCTCAACATCTCAATATCTCAGGCTCCGGCTATCCGGACTGGCCTATAGAATCAAATCTCAATATCTAGGGCTCCGGCTATCCAGACTGGCCCAAATCCTCAAATCTCAAGACCACGTCAATATCCTCCAGATATCCGGCGCGTCACAATAAAATCACCAGTCAATAGTTCTCCCCTGTCTCAGGCTCAACGCCATCATCTGCGACCTTCTCACCCCGGGGTACCGCACTGGGTCCACTATGCACCCACAGACAGTTTCTCCTCCTCCTCAAATCGGGTGTATGATATCGCTCAAGAGCCGAGAAAACTCATGGTGGATATATCTCAAATCATATCAGGAGAGAATCGCAATTTTCTATCTTTTGAAAATGATAATCAGTTTATAAATCCTTGCGGTTTCTCCAAATCCAGAAATCTCATGGAAATCCGAAATAACAATCTCAAGAGTAAATAATAGTGAATACTGGGCTCAGGCAATCCGGAGTGGCCTTATAATATTACATGACAAATGAATATATGAATGCATCTGATAACAAGCAAGGAATGCAATAATTACACTAACATACTAAAGCAATAACATATTGAAACTATCAGCTAGAAAGCTACGTCAATGAATAATATTCTCTAATGTGTACGTCACATAGCAATTACCGATGAAGATGTATGTGAGCCGGCAAGCAAGTGTACGTGGAGCATACGCATCATCGGTAATGGTGCCGGTGTCCTAATAACAGATTTCATAATAACTAACGAAAATACATATAAGCATGCAATGCAATGCGAACAACAAGAATAAAAGGCAAGTGAATAATAAATGCAAAAATAAGGAATGTACAATATGAGTCATACAGTTTTGGCATTTGAAATAACATGAATTGTGGTGTTTAGAAAAATAGGGGCTACGGTGTTTTTAAGAAAATGTATGTCCTTCGAAATATCTGTAGTATCACTTGGCCTGTCTTTGAAATACTCATGATTCGTTAGTTTTGGAAATAAGTATGACTCGGGCTCAGTCTAATATCTACTAAGTAAGCTACAGGACTAAACTAATAGACTAGTCGAAAGGGTAAGGAAATCCACCTAAGTCTGAGTCGATCTATATATATCTAGTAGTCGGTGATCTCGCCTCAATAGTATCACGTACGGTACAATATATAATATGACATCCTCGAGTCAAAGAGTGCGGATCAAGCATCATAATTATAACTCGTACGGTAAATCCATCGTACGGCATCCCAAATCAGGGTATGGGTCAATATCACATTTATCACATCATTCATATGGTATCCTTATCATCATATATCATGAACTGGGGTACTGATCTAAATCTAGTACATACTGATACCATCTACATATATATATGCGTGTGTATGAAAACACATCACCCAAGGACCCGCTATAATAGCATGTCGTCTTTCATAATACGAACCAAATCACATCACCGATCTCATGGCATCGTGCCCAATCATACCGACTCATCTCTAAGTATCATATACTATCCTCATCATCCATATATACATATATGTGTGTGTGTGTGTATACACACATACACACACATAGTCCTATACCTATGTGTGTGTGTGTGTATACATATCCCCATATACGTACAAGAAATAAAATGTATGCGTGTGTGTGCGTGTATGCAAATCACTACTCTAGGGTTTGCGACTAAGAAACTAACTAAATGCGTTTTCCTACAAGTATGCTAAAATTATCCTAAAGTCACCTAACATTTCTTACTAAGTATACACATCTCATAACACATAAGTATATATATATATATATATATATATATATATATATATATATATATCATAACGCATTCGCGTTCTATACTACGAAACTGCGGGGGTGCTATACGCCATCCACCCGACTTCCCCCGTAGATATATATCTACTCACCTTGATCCTTATTTGTTGAAGTTGATGACGCCACACTCGTCCTTGTTGTTCGAAGTCCGCTCGAGGGTACCTACATATATACACACAAAGTATCGTAAACCGTAATCGCGCACGAAAACCAAAATGACACACGGATCTCACATAGGTAAAAACATATGGTCTACTCTCGCAAATCAACCAAATAACACTCGATATAGACATACAAACGTCAAGTGACCGATACAAAACACAAATATCCAAACTTTAAGTCATGAACATCAAGAAATACATGGCAGCAACTCATGAAAATGGTCCCAGATTTTAGTTCAGGTGAAAACAAGGTGCACAAACAATACTGGGATGCTATATAGGAGGTATGTGAGCTACAGAAGCAACCTGGACCCTAACCCCCACAACTTGGCCGGCCACATGCCCTCAAATTCCGGCCTCCTCGGTTTTTAATGCATGGATTGAGTTCGTATTAGTAGGGTGGCATCGTAGTGGTCCATCTAGGCTTGTGGTGTTGTTTGCTTTTCTCGTAATCATCCTAGGTTACAGCAGATTCCCTGTAGGCCTCAATTTCTGTGGGGCTAGCTTAGCACCTTAGCAAGGTTTTGGCAAGCATCAATCATGCTACTTTAAAAATTTTAGGGTGCTAAACAAACTCTAACCAAGATCTTAACTAGAGACTTAGGGTTAAACATAATATGTAAACCCTTTACATCTAAGTGAACAAGGAATACAACCTTTGTAGACCGGTCTTTCACTTCAATAGCTCCGTGTAGTAGTCCTTTCGCTGCGATCACGATCCCTAGACTCTAGAATGGCTCCCATGAAGAAACGAACAAGCTTGCTTCGAAGTCTTCGAGGCCGAAGATGATCTACGTCGAGGAGACACTAGCTCATGCTATCTCTTCACTAATTTTGTAGATTAGTGAAGCAAACACACTCTACTAAATGGCAAGTGGTAGAGGATGATGAAGTAGGAAGTTTGCTCACTTTAAAAATCATTTTCTTACATTTTATCTCATACCTCCATTGAAGCTAGAAAGGTTTTCATAGAGCTTGATGAAGAAGAAGAAGAACTCATGAATAATTCATCCAAATGAATTATTGCACCCATCTGTCCCAAGAGTTCAATAACTCTTTCTTTGTTTCCAGTAAACGGAGTATTGGTCATTTTTATCTTTGAGACAAGACTAGCAACTAGCATAAGATGAAAATTCGAATAGATTCTCATATTCATCCTTATGTAACTTAGCTGGTCGTGTCGCATTGATATGACCTAGTCTACAATGCGTCAAGAAGGATTCGTTCATTCCTGAACTGCTCCTCTTGTCTGTGTTCTATATACTTTGAACCGTGGTTTGATTTAGAACATATATGCTATTATATAACGTGCCTGATCGAATCAACTCTTGATTAAGGAAAATGTTCACAACATTATTCTCCAATACAGAATTATATCCTTCTTTAACTCAGTAAAGAACATGATGTAATGTTGTATATCAAGTTCGGTATGTAATAACATTTGTTCAGAATCAAAGTATCAAATACAAGGTGATATCTGCCAACAGACTTGGCTGCAACACTTGCACCATTCTCTAACACTTAGAGACATATCACCCATTCTCAGTTCTCTACCTATCGTAGCCCATATAACATATTACATACATGGGATCCTGATCTGGTATCACATACCCAGGACGTAGATGACACTGAGAAACAGTTCTTGGTAATAAAGACACCTGAAGAATATACATTAACATGCACTTTCTTCGAATTGGGTGGCATGGGATTCCGGATATTCCCCTATTTCATGTTCAGTCTTATAACAATTATTAGAAAAAACGGAACCAACGTTCCCTAGCACAGTATAATAAGCAGGTTCGGTCAATACATCCATATTATTATTTTGATTAAGGCATGACATGTTTGCAACTTGGAGAGAGAGAGAAGAAAACACTCTGCGTGTGCTTTTGCAAGATTAGATTTGGCTATCATTTTATCTAATCAGGATCGCTCCCACTGTTTTAGCCAAATCTACCTTCAAACCTTAAAAGGTAAGACTAGCCGGGATTAATTACACCCTACAAATTCGCCAATCTTTTAGCCAGGCTAGTGTCGGTACTTTGAGGGAGGTTCCCCGTGCTTTCGCACGGACCTAATTAAAATAAACCTCGTTTTTCCAGGGGCGTAACCCCGTTAACACCTTTCTAAACACTTACTTGATCGGCTAATTGTAATGTGTAAAACTCTCCCAGGAGTAACTCATACTCGCAGCGGGTATCGGGATCCAACTATCTCATAGGAGGTTTTTAATCTCATTGAAAATTTCAACACTTGAAATTCCCGAAAATATTTTACCCCTAGCATCCTATGACCTTGACGAAAGCCAACAAACCATAGGCTACTAGTCAAGTTCAACCCGTACATTTCCTGATTGAATTAAACCCACCCGCATGACCCTTGATGAAAGCCAACAAAGTCGCACGACTACCCTAACTCAATCGCATCATATGCTTATGCAGATAAGCATAAATAGCTACCGCACACTACGCCTTGACGAAAGCCAATAAACGTAGCACGAATACTATGAAATACTTATCTGAAATGACGGAGGGCTACGACAGGTTTTGAAGAAAACCCTTTGCGTAATGAACTTGATATCGTTGTAGAATCGAGTGAATTTTATAAAAGGAGTGTTTTTGAGGCTTTTACTAGTTTCGCTAAAGAGGTCACTCCCGGTGAAGGTATCTCGGCTCTTTCCTCATCAAATAAGGTGCAAGATATTTCACAAATACTACTATGCAGAGCAAAAACTATAAAAGCAATCAAAAGACAAACCGAGTGAGTTGTAGTATCTACTAGTTTCGCTAAAGAGGTCACTCCCAGTGAAGGGATCTCGGCTCTTTCCTTATCGAATAAGGTGCTGGATATTCTACAAGGAATACCGCTATGCAAAGCAAGAACTAGAGCTACCAGTTTTTAAACAAGTTTCTACAACATCTTTAGGTTTCTTTTATTTTTCATTAATCTCATTAATGAAGTCCCATTTATTTATGCTTCCCAAGCATCACAGAAGAAACGAAAGAAATAATATTTATATATCATATATATATAGTATAAGCATTCGTCTCTGGCAGTAATATGATCTCATCACAGAACATTGCAGCAGAAGTCAACATATGAAATATTGGATATACTAGGACATCTGTGTTTTATTTTGTGCCTATATAAAATACGGATTCCACAGTCGCGATGAATAGCCAAACCCACATCCCTAGACCCCTACGAGAGCGGCAAGTAACCCTGCCAATTCTAGGGTTAGGAGACCCGGTCTCGACTCCTCGAGATGGCCTCCCACTGGACCCTAGAACCCGGTTACTTGTGCTCTCCGTCTTGGGTCTTTCCTAATGCGGAAAAGTAAATAATATACAATGGTGACATCATCCTCAACCCGGAAGTGCCCCAATAAAAGAATATTACATTCAAATGAATTTTACATGAATGAAAAAGAAAACTCTCATCTCACATAAAACCCCCGGCTATTCAATACACAACGATCCAATATAACATATCACAGCAACACATAAACATCACATATCATCAACATAAGTAAATATGCGTATCCCAGTTGCCGTTGACATATAGCACCGAAACCGGTGATACACCACATGTTACACTTACGGTCACCGAAAAGAAAGTGAAAAACTATAACATTTGGAATCCACAATCACTTTAGACATCTTAAATCTGAAATATCACATACTTCGCATTTCATGCCTAACAATATGAATTCCACATATTGTATCACATTCCAGATAAATAGACAATGTTAAACTTTCCGATCGAATAAACAAACACCTAAGATTTCCCAAATAGCTCAACACCTGAGCGGAGTTCAAAAAGTTCCAGAACATGTCACAGCCGCTATGAACCAGCCGTAGAAGGGTCAAACCAACGCCTCACATGTGGCAACGCTAAACTACTACAAATCATATGGTTCAGTGGCGGTTTTGACGGTCACATAATCGAGTTAAGGTTACGTTAATCTAGAGGGTCCACATATTCGCTTGCATGATTTTCTAAAAGTTTTAAACTCAGGAAAATCCAACACTTGAAAGTTTTCCGACAGGGGAAAAAAGTGAGTTATTGATATCCGTTCGAACCTTTTAACACGTTCTAAATTACCCCGAAAAACTTAAACGAAGTTAAACATTCCGATCGAATCAACGAGTTCCCAATATTTCCCAGAAAACTCAACACTTGAGTAGAATTAAAAATTCCCAGAAGCATGAAAAAGTACCCAAGAATAAACCCCTGAAGTATTAGCCCCTAACTCCTAAAGTTGGCCGCGGAACCGCCGCCAAACGCATGGTTTGGCCGCGGTTCAGCGGTCTCTTGAGTAAGTCATGACTTCGTACTTCACAGTAATCCTTAGAATTCCCTGCATGATTTTCTGAGTATGTTTAAAATGAAAATTTTCAACTTTTGAAATTTTTTCCAGAAAGTGGGATATATCGGGGTTTCGGAGTTCGATCGGACTTTAAACTTCGCCTACATAACGCCTAATGCTCTAGCTTGGCTCTTATACCACTGTGGGGTTAGCTTAGCACCTTAGCAAGGTTTTGGCAAGCATCAATCATGCTACTTTAAAAATTTTTGGGTGCTAAACAAGCTCTAACCAAGATCTTAACTAGAGACTTAGGGTTAAACATAATATGTAAACCCTTTACATCTAAGTGAACAAGGAATACAACCTTTGTAGACCGGTCCTTCACTTCAATAGCTCCGTGTAGTAGTCCCTTCGCTGCGATCACGATCCCCGGACTGTAGAATGGCTCCCATGAAGAAACGAACAAGCTTGCTTCGAAGTCTTCGAGGCCGAAAATGATCTACGTCGAGGAGACACCGGCTCATGCTATCTCTTCACTAATTGTGCAGATTAGTGAAGCAAACACACTATACTAAATGGCAAGTGGTAGAGGATGATGAAGTAGGAAGTTTGCTTACTTTAGAAATCATTTTCTCACATTTTATTTCATACCTCCATTGAAGCTAGAGAGCTTTTCTTGGAGCTTGATGAAGAAGAAGAAGAACTCATGAATAATTCATCCAAATGAATTATTGCACCCATGGGTGAGTTAAAGCTATCATGCTTAACTCATGTAGAGAATTAACTCATGGCTATGGTTAAGGATTGGGTCAAGTAAAATATCCTAAGGAATGACAAAAGAGTGGACTTTGTCAAAGTTCTACAAGCTTCTCCATGCTTAAAACTTTGACCAAGTCTTTTGCTCTTTTGTAATAACTTAAGAAATAATCAAAACCCTAATTTAACCCTAGCATGGTATAAGTCTTATACACCCATCTTGTATGTATCATCAAAGATGACACAATATATGTACACAAATATACATATCACATATATATACAATGTGTACATCAAGTGAGAAAAGAAATCATTAGTGAGCTAAATATTAGTTAATGTAATATAATATATCAAATATATA
Source organism: Agapanthus africanus (assembly GCA_030015575.1). Lineage (NCBI taxonomy): Eukaryota > Viridiplantae > Streptophyta > Magnoliopsida > Asparagales > Amaryllidaceae > Agapanthus > Agapanthus africanus. The sequence continues at coordinate 256,828,679 of CM057349.1, read as the reverse complement.
ATTATAAATTAAATTATTAAATCAACTCTTGATTTAATAATCCGGCTATAATACATATAACCGACCGATATCACAAATCACGAGATTAGAATGCGGTATCACATACTCGCATTAATCTTGGTCCCGCACATATCACATATGCACTCCTACTCCGTTTCGCATGAACTAGGAAACCTCTATGTAGGACTCTAAAGACTCGTCAATACGCCGGCAATAGGTGATGATCATATCAAACACCCACAAGCCGCAAGCGGACTGCTAAACGTAACGGCCACCCGGGTATTGAGCGATCAGAAGATCAACAAACAAGCCTGCTATAACTCCTACGAGTCCAATCAGTAACACTACCGTACGGTCCGGTCTCTTCGTATGATATGCCGCATATCACAGCCTGTAGGGTGGTTTAACGTCAGACCCCAATAGCCCGATAAGTCATGCCGATGCAAGGTCCATAACGATTCGAGAAACTACTGGTAACACTTACCAATAAATCTCAGCAACCCTGACCAGGAATTTCCTGTTATAGCCAATCGAGCACTGCGCAACATCAACCCCCAATACCGGGAGAGACGAAACCCCTCCTATCGCTCATTGCCTCCATGTGATTCGGGACTGTACCCAAAATCCACCGTTTTGCACGATCTCTTGATCGTGGTATGGTGGAAATCAAAGCACAGTAGGAATCACACAAGACTCTATGATGATCTCGGGTCTACAGACTAACCTGTACCAGTGTCACCAGAGAACTGCTATCCGACGATAGGTATAATACCATCTAGCAGTTCTCGGCGAGTCCGTCCAGTGTTCCCAGTCTCCACTGAGCACCCGTATACCTTCTTTGATGTCAAACACCAATGGATATAGGATCATCCATCGTCCATCATATGAGTCAAGAAGCACATACGCTAGTCTACTCTGGAGTATCGATGCCCTGTCTCGATACTCGCAGGACTAGGAACATTTGAAGGATGTATTTATCGACCACCCAGTCCCCACTAGTATGATCTACATCATAGTCTTGGTAGTCAAGTACTCATCCTATGGGCTTTATCAACATTTGATCACAAAACAGTATTTGTTTACATGTTAAGATAAAGTGCATCCAGATAGCATACTATCATGTCGAGCAAGAAAGTCCTTCCTATATATGTCCAAGCATCCACTACAATATCCATCGCATGTACAGTAATGACCTCTACAGCATACATATAACTAATAATTTAATCACAAAACCGACATGAAAAGTTTCAGATTTAGGTTTTCACGTTTCAGTTAAGGTTTGGTCTGGGTTCTAGACACTATGGGGGGTTTAAGGTCACCACTAAATTTCAATAGCACTATCACAACTCAAGAATCCATCAAAACCTCTTCTAGAATTTTCTAAGTTCACTAAACCATCCTAAAACACTTATAAACATGCATGGACACTAAAGTGAATGTAAAACTATACTAATGGTGAAGAAAATACCTCATTTGGCAACTCAAGAATTTTCTTGAGTTGCCCCAAGTCTCCAAAATCCTTGCTTTCTTGGTCCAAAGTACTTATAGTGAGCTTGTGCATGTTTTTTGTGAAAGGGGGATGATGTTTGGAGTTGTTTTTGGTGTTGTTGTGATGAGGTAGAGGGGGATGGAGGAGAGGGCAGCCATTGTTGAGGGAGGAGAGGAAAAGATGAAGGAAATAATGAAGGGGATAATGAGCCAAGACTATGGTTGACCCCTCACCCCCTCTCTCTCTCTCATGCCCATACCATATTGTTTATTCTTATCCTTTTTTTTCTTTTCCTTTTCGTTTCTTTTCTTTTCTTTTGTAAACCAAATTAAAAACAAAGCCATGCATGGAAAATAGAAAAGAAAAGCCATGATAGAAAATGTAGCAATGTGGAATATGACATGGTGCATGTCATGTGCACAAATTCGGCTTAATACACGATTAGTGATATTTAATCGCAATTAGCATTAAAATAAAATAGAATTAATTATAAAAAATTGTAATTTGCATAAATCACATAAATCCCTCAAAATCACCATTTAATTTGATTTTTCCAATATTTTCCAATTTATCGGTATATAATTACCGCATTATCAAAATATTCATAATATTTATCATTTAATTATAAAATTCCCAAAAATAATATTTTATTTTCCTGAAATGTTACATGAGTATTTACGTGTCGATGCTAGACACGGGTTTTCATGATATTTCGAGTGTCGATGTTGGACACTCAGGTTCCATGATTTTGATGTGTCGTTGATAGACACCAGGTTTTTCCATGCTGATGATTTGTGCATGAGATTTATTATTTATCCCACACTCAGGATTTATTTGATATTTATTTGATTCAAGTAGATATAGTACCCTGGTAGTATACCTTGATCATAATTATTGCATAATCATATTGCTATACTTATGCTGTCAGATTACATGTGATAGAGTTTTGTTGTTCGTGCAAACTTGCGATTACAGTATGATTTTATTTTTCTATTCACGAGTTAGCAACCCACTCCTGTTGTGCTACAGTGTTTTGCAGGTTGAACCCTCAGAGTAGTCGCGGCAGGGTGCCTTATTATCTTTACTTTTGCGGATACCGCTACGGTTGGCTGTGATGCCTTTTGCTATAGGTAGGTTGCGGTTATCCGATGATGTACATTGTATATCTTTTGTATCTAGTACTCTCCATCTACCACCTTCATGTTTTTACTTAGAGACGAGTTGTGAGGATCGATGTTGTATATTCTTATGAATCTGGTTGTCGTGCTCGTGTGAGACGGCCTTTATTTATGTTGATTTTCTCATTTCTTTGCTACGGCGTCGTATATCTGTTGTGGTGGTTGTTTCCACCTTTGGGCGAGATTTTCTCCCGTTTGGAGATGCTTTACTTATATCTTATGTTTGTACCCATTTCAGGGCTAGCTTTTACAAAGGAGGTGCTGCCGAAATTTTTATGAAAACAAACTTAAGCTTTAAGGTCTTACTTGAGATTTTAAAATGTTCCTATCTTTTCCTTCTTGTAATGGTTTAGATTGCTGGGTTTCGACTTACTTAAATTGCGTTACGCCTGTTGACGTTACGTGGTCTAAGTGCCGGTCATGTGCCAAATTTGGGTTGTGACAGCTTATCCGCGACGCTGGAATCTGGACCTGGGATAGCGAGGGCTTTAGTAGTAAGAAGATAGCCCAGTTTGTTATATATGATGGCCATCTGGGCATTCCTGAGCCAATCTTTATAGTTTGGCCCTGTCAATATGTTTTTATCTAAAAGTAATTTAAGGCCGGTCATCTTGGTCGCTGCAATTAGGAGAGAAAGAAGAAACACTTTAGCATGATGCTCTTGCAAGTTTAGATTGGTTTTTAGTTTATCTAAACAGGATAGCTCCCACTGTTTCTCGAATCCTTCCACAAACCATAAAAGAAGAATTAGTCAGGATTAATCTCATCGTACAATTCTTGCTTAATCTTTCAGCCAGGCTAGTGTCGGTACTTCGAGGGAGGTTTTACGACGCTTTCGCGAAGTTACTTAATTAAATAACCTCTTTTTCCTGGAGGCGTAGCCCCCGCTAGCACCGTTCTAGACACTTACTTGGTTTATAGCATTGATCGTTTAGTGAAAAAATCTCCCGGGGAGTAGCATATACTCACAGTAAGATCGAGATCCAAATATCATTGTGTGATAAAGTTGAAGGAATCTTACCAAAATTATCACACTCCAAATGGTATGCAACACTAGCAAGTTTCAGTTTCTTTAGAAACTCCCTATGTGGATTTTTGCCCCATGCTCTTATGACCTTGACGAAGGCCAACATATCATAAGTCACATGTTAAGTTCTACCCGTCATTGTCCAGGTTAATTTGAACCCACCCGTACATACTCTTGACGAAGGCCAAAATAGTAGTACGACTGTCCCAAACCAACGCATCTATCTATCTACAGATGAATATTCAGCAGCTACCAATCACTATGCCTTAGCGAAGGTCAAAATACATAACTTGAATACTACTGAATACCCAACTGAAATGACGGAGGGCTACGAATGGTTTTGGCGAAACCGTGAACGTAGTGAACTTGATATAATCGAAGGAACCTGATAGCTTTTAAAAGGAGTGGTTTATGCTCCGCATTTAAAAGTTTGCTTTTTTTTTTGAAAAAACCGAGTGGTTTTAAAAGTGTTCCAACGATTCAGCTTTGGTTTGTTTGCTTTGGATTAATATGCAGTCACATCAATTAACCTACCATTGCAGAAAGAAACGAAAATACAGTGTACGCTTATGCCATCCGTATTCGCCACGGGGCCCCGTCTTACACCGTTAGGTTACTTAACTAACGCCAGAGCTGAGGGCTGGACTAGCATAGATGCAAAACATAAGCAACGTCTATTATATAATATATATAATAATATCCATTCGTCTCACGCAATAATAGGCATTCCATATCACAGATGAATATATTGGATATACTAGTAATTTCGCGTTTCGTTTAAGCCTGTAACGAAAGACGGATTTCACGGTCGTGATGAATAGCCAAACACCACCCTAGACCCCTATGGGGGTGGCAAACTACCCACCAAATTCCCGAAGTGAAGCAACCTCCCTCAGTAAAATGAGTAGGCCACTTGGCACTTCAAAAAACCCGGTAGTTTGTGCACCCCGCCTTGGGTCTATCCTAGAAGCAAAAAACAGTAAATGAAATAATACAACGGTGCCTACAACGTCAACACGGATGTTCCCCGCAAAAAAAATATTACATCAAATTACAATTTACATTTGAATGAAAGAAACTCTCATCTCACAACCCTGGCTATTCATCCATGACAATCCAATAATGTTCATATACACAAACCAATCATCACAGATATGTGCAACCCAAAACTAACCGACATATAGCAATTAGCTGAAGTTTACAAACACATATATCACAACACAGATAAAACCCGATTAGCAAATAACTTAGAATTTTGATCGAAAACTATTTTCCGTGTCTACCCCAAGTGCAAACCAGCACACAAAACATATTGGGTAGAAACTAAATATACCAGAGAACAATACACCCAAAACTAGAACAACAGAAGAAGAACGAGTTGAATCGGCCCCAACTCGACCGCAGAACCACTGCGGAACGCACCGTTCCGCCGTGCTTCCACGGTCGTATTGGCAATTCACCGACTCGTTTTTCATGGGTGTTCTTATAATACCCTACATTGAATTTTCATTGCTCTGAAACTTGAGGGTGCGGGTGCTTTGTTTTCATGTTTTTCTGACGATCGAAATTCTAATAACTTACTAACTAGCTATTAAAGGTTTAGTAGGCTCTGATACCACTGTAATTCGATGTCACGCACCCCACGTGTTCGCGGGAAGGTAGAGTTTGCAAAAAACAATTTTTATATGCTTCGTAATATCGACTAAACTCCAGGATCATACTAAATCTTAACTAACATACAAACTATGATGTTTCACTACAATGTAAGAAAGTTATACCTCAAGCTACTAGTCCTTCTTCTTCTTGCTGTCCTTCTCCTCTTCGTGAGCTCCTTGGAGTGTGTATGGATCGCGCCTCCTCATCGGCTTCCTCGAGTCAAAGAAGATCCACCCGAGAGTGTCTACCTTGAGCTTCTACCTCTAAAATGAGGTAACTAGGATACTTGGTTTGCTAATCTAAGTAGCCTAAAGAAAGTAAAGCATGATTATGGATAGAATAGTCTCACTAATCCTAGGATTCTCAACACATGAGACAATTAGGATTTGAGAGGAAGAAGAAGAAAGCTTGAGGAAAGAGAAAGTGTTTGTGATAATGATATTAGAATATGGCTCTTGTTATGACTATAAGACAAACAAAATATCTCACACAAAAATATCTCACACAAAAATAACTAAGTCAAACTTTGCCTCAAAAGTCAACCATGAGTCACCAAGTAGCCATGTTTCAATTATTAATAAATAACACCTCATTTCCTCCACCTCATAATTGTTTTAATCAAAAAATAAAAACCATAATGAGATGTCTCCTTCTAGAAGAAATCTTGAGAGAATTATAAGAATTCCCCTCAACCGTATATACATACCGTATCCGTATTCCGAGGAACATGAATACAATAAGACGAAACTAATCTAATAATCTAATACTAGGATCTGGCTTAAACCAAAGCACACTAGTATAATCCGTCCAAACATCATACGTGCATAAGTACACGTATATGTTCGAACACTGTCGAAAAACCATACGACCTCTACATCGTTTCGCCCGAAGCAGGGAAACCCTCTGTGTGGGACTCTAAAGACTCGACACTACGCTGGTAGTGGGTTTAAACACAAGCCGTCAGCTGTACTAGCTGCATGTAACGGCTACCTAGGTATCTGTTGATAAGAAGGCCGATGAGAAAACTCATCTGAACTCCTATTGAGCCTATCTGTGACAATCTCCGTACAGTCCAGTCTGTTCGTCTAAGAGTAACGCATATCGGGCTTAGGGGGGCGGTAAACGGCAGACCCCTAATAGCGCAAAAAGTCATGTCGGAGTGTAGCCCAAAATACCCTAAGAAACTACCGGAGTACCTACCAGTAAATCTCGCTTGCCCTGGCTAGGGACTTTGTGTAATGGCTTTCCGAATCACAGCGCGACATTAACCCCCAACACTGGGAGAGACGAATCTTATCTAACCGCCACTGCCTCCATGTCACAACCGAATTTAGGAACGTGACCGACACTTAAACCACGTGACGTCAACAAGCGTAACGCAATTTAAGTTAGCCGAAAACCCAGAAATCTAAACCATAAAAAGAAGTAAGTGATAAAACATTGTTAAAACATTTGGAAATCTCAAGTAAAAATCTTAAAGCTTAAGTTTATTTTCTTAAAAAATTTGGCGGCACCTCCTTTGTAAAACTAGCCCCAAAGCGAGTACAAACACAGGATATAAATAAAGCATTCCCAAATGGGAGCAAATCACGTCCAAAGGTGGAAAACAATCACCACAAGTATATATACGACGCCGTAGCGAAGAAATAGACAATAAAAATGAAAACAGCATAAAAGAGATAAAGCAACATAAGAAAGGCCGGCTCAAATGAGTACGACACCCAGAGTCATATAATATACAATATCGATCCTCACAAACTCGTCTCTAAGTCAATACATGAAAGTGGTAGCTGGAGATTACTAGATACAATGAGATAGACAATAGATGTGTTCGGATAACCGCAAACCCACCTACACCAAAAAGGCTTCACTGCCAACCGTAGCGGTATCTGCAGAAATAGATACAATAAGATGTGCTACCGCGACTACTCTGAGGATCAAGCCTACAAAACACTATGGCACAACGGAGGTGAGTTGCCAACCCAAGAATAGTTAATAACATCACACAGATAATCGCAGTTATGCACGAACAACTATAATCTAAAATATGCAATCTGATAGCATAAGTATGGGAATATGGATATGCAACAATCATGATCAAGGTACACCATCAGGGTACTACAACTACATGAAACAATGCATATCAAATAAATCCTGAGTGTGGGATAAAACATAACATCATCAATTAATCATCATCGTGGAAAAACCGATATCCATCAACGACACCCCAAATCCCAATAGCTCAGGCCCCGTCACTCTGATCAGCCCTCATATCCGTAAATCTCACGGAACCTGAGTGCTCAACATCGACACTCGAAATATCATGAAAGCCCGTGTCCAACATCGACACGTAAATCCACATAACTCGGGCTCCGTCAGTCCGGATCGGCCTACGGGCTCCGTTAGTCTGGATCGGCACATATCCATCTCACGACTTCGGTCGGTATCCTCCGGATAACCGCCGGATCCAAACTATCACCGGTAGGTAGTAGTCCCTCTGCCAGGCTCATCGTTTACTACACAACATACCTTTCTTGCCCCGGCGTACCTACCGGGTCCACCATGAACCCGCAAACAGATTGTCCATCTCCTCGAATCGGGTTTCGAAAACCAATCTCAGAACCGAGAAAACTCATGGTGGACGCATCGAAATATCATATCAAGATAAACTAGGTTTTCAAAACAATGCATAATTTCTTGAAATATAACAACGGTTCTCAAATCCATAAATCACATGAAATCAGTATCTTAATGCGTAAATCCATGAAATACAATGTATGCAACATAAATTAGTAATATGAGCATATCAAAAAAAAAAGCCCTTTTAAATGAATCAAGTTTTTATAAATATCATGATGTTTCCAAATTCCCCGAAGTCAAATGAAACATCATATAAAGGTGTATATGTAGCTATAGCAAGGTATGTGTGTATGCATGTATGTATGCATGCATGATGCAATTCATATGCGCAATAGAACAAGAATCAACGTCTAACTATTGATAATAATGAATGCGGTACAATACATATTCCCTTAGTAAAGTGGTACAAGAACAACTGCCTCAATGTCACTAACGAATACAGTACCATATATATGTATATGTTGTGTGTGTCATGGTAATTACCAACGGTGTGTGTGTGGCATACAATTTAGTGCTCGTGCAACATGAACCATCAGTAATGGTGCAGTGTCCAATAGGTACTAAGTCAATGTACAACAAGTAGTGGTATGCAAATGATGCTCATGCACAATCAACACATATGCATATAAACATATGGCTAAAACACCGAAGCTAGCCCTCGACGCTTAACTCCATACAGGCGATTCCCCCGTAGATGTTAAATCTACTCATCGACGATCTCGAGCTAGGTAAATCCAACCACTTATTTTCCCCTCCTTGCAGCGTCCGAAGTCCCCGCCTGCGATCTTATTATCACACAATACAATAACGCGTGGATTTAGCAAACTACCCAATAATAAACAAACACAGCGCCAATTAACGAATCGGTTCCCTCAAGCTACAAAAGGGTTCGCTTAGCTACTAAACGCGTACAGCGGCATCATCAAAATAAATCCACGAATGCAAGCTACCAGAAACACTTAAACTACGTCGGATTAATCGTATCGTACTTTGCCGAAACACTAAAAACTAGCTAAGTGGTCTCAGATTTTTCAACTCAAACAATTAGTGAAAGTTGCAAGTTCCACGAGACTACAAACAACCCCAGAGACCCCACGACCAAGACTCGAGACCTCAGTCCCCAATCTGACTGCAATTTGCGGCCAGAAGCAATATATTTGCGGCCATGTTCAAATGGAATGGGTTCAGGTTTTTATGGTGGGTTCTAGGCCTCTAAACTATGTCTCTGTGATGGCAACTTCTCAAACAACAACCTGGTTCGATAGCAGATTCACCTGAGACACAACACTTTACCAAAATACAATATTTAAACAAAAACTATAACTTTAGTGTTCTAAACAGCAACTAATAAGCAGCACAACATCTTAAAAGTCTAGTTAACAGCTAAAGATCACTACCTTACCAAACTTGCTCAAAAACCCTAGCTTTCCATGCTCCAAGTTATCAAGATGGGGCTTAGCTAGACTTGTGAAGGGTTTTAGTGAGGTTTAGTGAATATTAGGCTTGGTTTTAGTGAAGAACAAGATAGGATTCAGTTTTGAGGAAGGGAATGAGAAGGAGAAATAATTGAGAATGAGAGAGTGAGATGAAAAGGAGGGAGTGTAGGAGTGAGGGATGAGGGAAATGAGGGTGTGAGGTTAGAAATGAGCCATGCTCAAGAATCTCAGACAAACGGGCATTGTCGGGCTGTGCCTCACGAATACGATAAAGTAGAAGTAGACAGGCGCGGACATGAGCAAGCTGTCCCCCAGTAAAGTGAACCCAAACTGTACTCTACTGCTGCACAAGTCTGCCAACCTGCAGAAGACTATCTCTGAACTGCGCTCAACTGGGACAAGCTACCCCCGGGCCTACGACTCAAAGCATCAGCTACTACATTCGCCTTACCTGGTTGATAAAGGATCTCACAATCATAATCCTTCACGAGCTCCATCCAACGGCACTGTCTCAAATTCAGATCCCGCTGCTAGAAGATGTACTTTAAGCTCTGGTGGTCTCTGAAAATCTAACACGACTCCCCGTACAAGTAGTGTCTCCAAATCTTAAGCGCAAAGACCACCGCGGCCATCTCAAGATCATGAGTGGGATAATTCTGCTCGTGCTTCTTCAGCTGCCGGGGAAGCATAACCGATAACTTGATCATGCTGCATCAATACACAACCGAGCCCCACTCAAGAAGCATCACAGTAAACGACGTAACCGTCCGATCCAGAAGGCAAAGATAAAACTGGTACAGTCGTCAACTGAGTCTTCAACTGCTGGAAACTCAGCTCGCATGCCTCAGTCCAATGAAAAATAACTCCTTTCCTGGTCAGTCCGGTCAGCGGTGCAGCGATACTCAAGAATTCCTGCACGAAACGGCGGTAATAACCGGCTAAGCCCAAAAAGCTGCAGACCTCTGTCACTGATATAGGTCTGGGCCAAAGCTGTACGGCCTCTATCTTCCTCGGGTCCACACGAATACCGTCTCCTGTAACCACATGACCCAGGAAGTCAACACTATCAAACCAGAAGGCACACTTCGAGAATTTAGCAAACAGCCGGGGCTCTCTGAATGTCTGTAAAGCAATCCTCAAGTGCTGTTCATGCTCCTCTCGACTCCTGGAATAAACCTGAATGTCATCAATAAACACAATAATGAACTGGTCGAGGAACGGCCTAAAAATCCGGTTCATCAAATCCATGAACGCTGCTGGGGCATTGGTGAGTCCGAACGACATCACCAAAAACTCATAATGCCCATAGCGCATACGAAAAGCAGTCTTCGGAATGTCATCATTCCGAACCCGCAACTGATGATAACCCGATCTCAAATCAATCTTAGAAAAATGTCCCGCACCCTGGAGCTGATCAAAAAAATCGTCAATGCAAGGTAATGGATACGTATTCCGCACTGTAACGCGGTTCAATTGACGATAATCAATGCACAACCTCAAATTGTCGTCCTTCTTCTTGACGAACAGAACAGGAGCTCCCCAAGGCGAAACACTCGGACGCAGAAGTCTCCTATCAAGCAACTCTTACAGCTGATCCTTAAGCTCTTTAAACTCCGCTGGGGCCATCCGATAAGGCGGTATAGAAATAGGCCCCGTGCCGGGGATCAAATCAATGCAAAACTCAAAATCGTGCTCTGGCAGCAATCCAGGTAACTCATCGGGAAATACGTCGGGAAACCTCTCACAATAGGAACCCGGTCCAACAAATCTACCGTGGCTCCGGTATCACAAATAAAAGCTAAGAATCCCCGACATCCTCTCCTCAAGAGCCGACTAGAGCAAAGGGCAGAAATCAAATTGTGAGGGGTGGCACTACGGTCCCCCTGCACAATAAGAACTGACTCGTCCAGAAAACAAAACCTGACTGTCTTCTCCCGGCAGTCCACAGACGCATAGCATATAGCTAACCAGTCCATGCCTAGGAGAACATCGAAGTCCAACATCTCAAGAAGGATCAAGTCAACGGACAAATCTCTATTTCCAATACGAACGGCACATGACCAAAACACATGTCATGCAACAAAAGACTCACCAACGGGAGTAGTCACGACAAGCGGCTGATCTAGCAAAGACGACTCTAGGCCCAACCTCGGCACGAAGTGTGTAGAAACACACGAGTGCGTAGATCCTGGATCAAATAAAATGTGTGCATCGAAAGAACATACTGAAAGAGTACCTGAAACTACTGCATTGGACGCCTGCGCGTCCTGATGAGTCAAAGAAAATACTCGAGCCTGCCCTCTACCAGCGACTGGCTGTCCTCCTCCTTTGCCACCCCGTCCTCTCTGAACAAAACCTCTGTGACCATAACCCCTCTGAGCATAAGTCTGACACGGAGCAACAACAGGCATAAGAGGCAACGCTCTCTGAGGTGGAGAAGGTGGTAAGGTAACATGTGGTATGGCTGCCTCGTCCTCACGTACCTCAGTACAATCTCTGACGCGATGATATAAACATCCATACCGAAAACATCCAGACGACGACTGCTGACCCTCCTGGGGATAAGAGCTAAATAACTGGCCTTGTCCCAAACCTCTGCTACCCCCATGACCTTAACGGAATCTGTCACAGTGTCTATACATCTGTATCCGGGCTGATACACCAGTACGAATCCTCTTCGGTCCCGGAACGACCGAAGTCTCGAAAAGACGCTCCTCAACCAGTAGGGCTGCATCCACTGTGGCTACATATGTGTCAAACTGCTGGGCGCCGATAGCGAGGAACAACTGGGTAATCAGGCCTCACACAAATCTCTTTATCCACATCTCCTCGGTGTCTACCAAATATGGAGCATACACAGATGTAAGTCCATGCTACCTCTCCCGGTACTTACGGGCTTGCGGAATTTAATGAAAAACAATTTTCTAGAGGCGGTAACATGGACTCAAACAGATCTTTGTTAAACTATTTACCTAACAACCTAATTAGGAGTTGTTAACTACTCGGTTAGGGGGTTATACCTTTCTTTCTTGAACTCCTTTGTCTTCAACTCGTGATGGTGTGCGGATCGGCTTCACCCCGTCGTCTCCTTGCGCCGAAGATCGATCCACCCGAAAGCTTCTACCTTTGGCTTCTTCTTCGAACTTTGAAGAAACTAGTTCACTCGGTTTGCTAAACCTTGTGAACTAGGGTGAGTAGAGGAGAGTGTGTTGGGATTTTTCTCTATGGTTCTTGCTTCTCAACACATTAGACAAGTGAACCATAGACTAGAGAGAGGGAGAGCAAGAGGAAGAGGATGGGAGCTCAAGCCAAGAGAGAGAACGGAAAATGAGAGAATGAGTAAGACTTTTCTCTCTTGGCTCTCATAATCCAAAGCCATCATAACAAATCATAGCAATCAAGTATTATGTGATGGTTTAAGTCAAAATAACCATATCATTTCATGCACTCATTTTGCACAAGATAAACAAGCAAGCAAAAGTCTTTGCCATGAAATGATAGCTATTGTCATGATGATGGTCAACTAGTCCAACCTAGTCAACCGGTCAACAAAGTCAACAAGTCAACAAAGTCAACCCCTCAACAACCATGTCACTATAATACTTAATTAATATTATTGTTAATCATATATCATATTCTCATTAGGGTTTAGCAAAAAGTCAATAGTCAACAGTCAACAGTCAACAACCCTAATGAGAATCCTTTACCTCTGTCTCTCCGTCAACTGTGCATACACACCTGCATCCGTGTTCCGAGGAACACGAATACATACGAGATAAAACCAATCCCAAAATGTACACTAGGATCTGGCTTAAACCAAAGCCCGCTAGTGTTAACTGTCCGGACACTAAACGTGCACAAGTGTACGGATGTGACCGAACCCTGTCGCAAAACCATGCGACCTGTCGCAAAACCATGCGACCTCTACTCTTTTGCCTAAAGGCGAATAGCTTTCTGTGTGGGACTCTAAAGACTCGACACTACGCTGGCAGTCGGTTTAACCACAGACCGCAAGCGGCACTAGCTGTGCGTAACGGTCCCCAGGTAGATGCCGACAAGAAGACAGACGAGGTGAAACCCATCTGAACTCCTACTGAGCCTGAATGTGACAGTCTCCGTACAGTCCGGTCTGTTCGTCTGATACATCGCATGGCGGGCCTAGGGGGCGGTAAACGTCAGTCCCCTAATAGCGGTACAAGTCGTGCCGGAGTGAAGCCCAAAACACCCTGAGATAACACTGGAAGCCTACCAGTATATCTCGCTTGCCCTGGCCAGGGACTACTCGTGTAATGGCTCTCCTAGACACAGCGCGATGTCAACGCCCAATACCGGGAGAGACGAATCCTGTCTAACCGTCACTGCCTCCAAGTGCTTCGGGACTGCACCCAACTACTACCTGTTTGCATGACTCCTTTGAGCCGTGGTAGGGTAGTAATCAAAGTACAGTGGGAACACACTCGAGGAGAAGTGACAGTGCCAAGTCAGCGGACTAAGCTGTACTCATGTCACCTGGGAACTGATAACTGACGATAGGTATAATACCAACCAATCAGTTCCCGACGAGTCCTGTCCAGTGTACTCGTAACCTAACGAGCACCCGCATACTATCTCAAGCACGACGTACTGACGACTGTGGGACAGACCGTCTCCCCTGCTGGGATGAGAAGCGCATACGCTAGTCTACTCCGGAGTATCGATGCCCTGTCTCGATAGTCCTGCGACTAGGGACCTGTATAAGGATGTGCTTATGGATTACCCAGCCCCCACGAGTGTGACTGCCATCACAACGCTGGTAATCAAGCAAAGATCCTAAAGGCTCCACTAATACGTATAGGTGATATAATAAAATAAACACATGTACACATTAAAGTAGAAACAAACAAGTAGCATACTACCATTTTGAGCAAGATTGTTTATACAACTGTGAATATCCCAAGCTTCCATTAAGTAATATACAAACTAGTATGATATAGTAATGGCCTCTAGAGCATATACACTAACAATCTCCCCCTTGCACTAAGGCCATGTACTGGCGTATCGAAGACCTATCATCTCGATCAGCTGCTCGAACTGAGTCTGGGGCAAGGCCTTGGTGAATGGATCTGCAGTGTTATCTTCTGAAGCAACCCTCCGAACCTCGATCTCCTGGCGATCCACGATCTCCTTGATCAGGTGATACCGCCTCAAGATGTGTCTAGATTTCTGATAAGACCTGGGTTCCTTCGCTAAAGCTATAGCCCCGTTGTTGTCGCAATACAGAGGTATTGGATCAACAATGGATGGAACCACCTGATGTTCTTTCAAGAACTTCCTCATCCAGACAGCTTCTTTTGCGGCATCAAATGCAGCGATGTATTCCACTTCCATAGTCGAGTCAGCAACGGTTTCCTGTTTGGAACTCTTCCAACACACCGTCCCTCCATTGAGGGTAAAGACAAAAACCGACATGGACTTGGAATCATCCTTGTCACTCTGGAAGCTGGAGTCGGCAAAGGCCTCGATCTGGAGGTCTTTTCCACCATACACCAAGAACATCTCCTTAGTCCTTCTCAGGTACTTGAGAATGTTCTTTACTGCTATCCAGTGTTTCTCCCCGGGGTTTGACTGATACCGGCTTACTACACTAAGTGCATAAGCTACATCCGGTCTGGTACACAACATCGCATACATTATAGAGCGTACCGCAGAAGCGTAGGGTATAATAGACATGCGATCCCTTTCCAAATCAGTCTTGGGAGACATCTCTTTGGAGAGGGTGATCCCGTGACAAGCCAATAGATTACCGCACTTGGAATCTTCCATACTGAATCTTTTCAGTATGGTGTCGATGTACCTAGACTGTGAAAGTCCTAATATCCTCTTGGATCTGTCACGATAGATCCGGATCCCCAGAATGTATGAGGCATCACCCAGGTCTTTCATGGAGAACCTGTGTGACAAGAACCCTTTGACAGATTGTAGCATAGGATTGTCATTTTCTATTAAGAGAATGTCATCCACATATAAAACGAGGAATACTACAGTTCTCGCTACAAATCTACTATAGATGCATGGTTCATCTGGATTTTTGATAAAGCCAAATTCTTTGACCGTCTCATCAAAGCAGATGTTCCAACTCCGCGATGCCTGCTTTAGTCCATAGATGGACTTAAGCAACTTGCACACCTTTCCGCTGCTCCCACTCTGAATGAAGCCTTCTGGCTGGTCCATATAGACACACTCCTCTAAATTTCCATTTAGAAAAGCGGTCTTTACGTCCATCTGCCAGATCTCATAATCGTGGAAGGAAGCAATGGCAAGAAGGATCCGAATGGATTTCAGCATAGCCACTGGAGAAAAGGTTTCATCATAGTCCAAACCAGGTCTTTGACGAAAACCCTTTGCAACAAGTCTAGCTTTATAGGTCTCAACCTGTCCATCTACACCAATCTTCCTTTTGAAGATCCACTTGCATCCTACGGGTTTTACCCCGTCTGGAGCAATGTCCAACGTCCATACTTTGTTGATGTACATGGACTCCTTTTCGGTCCGCATTGCATCCAGCCATTTGACCGAGTCAACGCTCTGAACGGCCTGCTGGAAGCTAGTAGGCTCATCATAATCAATGATGCAATCCTCTCTATCCCCGTCTATGAGAAAACCGTAGTATCTTTCGGGCGGATGAGACTGCCTACTACTCCTGCGGAGCGGCGTAGGAATGTCCTGTTCTTTTGAACCCTCTGGTTCTACTAAGCTTTCAGTAATAGTCTGTGGTTCTGGAATTTCTTCCAGTTCTACTGCGCTCCCACTAATTTCCTTTTCCAAGAACTGGTGTTCTAGAAAGTGGGCATTACGAGAAACAAAGACCTTTTGTTCCTCTGCGTGGTAGAAAAGATACTCCCTGGTGTTCTTTGGGTATCCCACAAACTTGCACAGTACTGAGCGTACCTCGAGTTTGTCCGCATGCTGCTTTTTGAAAAAAGCTGGACATCCCCAGATCTTCAGATATTGAAGATAGAGTTTCTTCCCACTCCATAACTCATATGGTGTGGTAGGCACAGTCTTAGTGGGAACTCGGTTCAAAAGGTATGCTGCTGATTCTAGCGCATATTCCCAGAATGATCGCGGTAACTCAGCGTCACTCATCATGGACCGTACCATACCCAATAGGGTGCAGTTCCGTCTCTCCGATACACCGTTATGTCGCGGAGTGTATGGAGGAGTAAGCTGAGAGAGAATTCCATTCTCTTTTAAGTAATCCAGGAACTCAGCACTCAAGTATTCACCACCTCGATCAGATCTTAGTGTCTTGATACTTTTGCCGGTTTGTTTTTCTACCTCATTCTTATATTCCTGGAATTTTCCAAAGGCTTCGGACTTATGTTTCATTAAGAAAACATGTCCGAACCTTGAAAAATCATCCGTAAAAGTAATGAAGTAAGAAAAACCTCTTCGCGCATGTGTAGACATTGGACCGCACACGTCGCTGTGTACGAGTCCTAAGAGCTCGCTCGCTCTTACTCCGTGTCCAGTGAACGGGGACTTTGTCATCTTTCCTTTGAGACAGGATTGACAAGTTGCATATGATTGATATTGGAATGGATCCAAATATCCTTATGTATGTAACTTAGTCAATCTTCTCTCATTGATGTGACCCAGTCTACAATGCCATAAAAAAGCCTGATTGATTTCTGGAGACTTTCTTTTGTGTGTATTCTGGACATTGAAAATCTGTGGTTGGTTTAATACGTATATACCATTGCTTAATGTACCTGACCCAATCAGAACTTGATTAAGGTGAATGTTCACAACATTACTTACAAACGCAAATTCATAACCTTCTTTAGAAACCAAAGATACAGAAATGATATTACAAGTTGCGTTGGGTACAAAATAGCAATTACGCAAAACCAAAACATGTCCATCTGACATTCCCAGGTGATAGTCCCCCACGGCCTTAGCATCCATGCTAGCTCCGTTTGCAACTTTGAGGGTCATGTCACCTGCCTTCAAAAACCTACGGTTTCTCAACGCCTGCAAAGAATTACAGGTATGAGATCCTGATCCGGTATCCAATACCCAGGAAGTAGAGTTTATTGATAGACAGTTTTCAATAACATACACACCTGAAGCTGAAGCCGCAACTTGCTTCAGATCCTGTGTTCTGGCCTTCCAAGCCCTGCAATCTTTCTTCCAGTGTCCACTCTTATGACAGTAGAAGCATTCTTCCTTATCCACAAGCTTCCCTACTTTCTTTGTTGCTTTTGCCTTTCCCTTCGTATCCACTTTACTAACACCGCCCCTTGGTTTGGCGGGGGCTTTCTTCTTCTTTCCCTTAGCTTTCGCCTTGGACCTAGAAGAGGAAGATCCTCCTATAAACAAAGTGAATGTTTCCCTACCTTTCTATAGGGTGCCCTCTGCGCTCCTCAGCATGTTAAAGAGTTCTGAAAGTTCAACTTCCTTTTCTTGTAAGTTGAAGTTCAGGATAAACTGGGCGTAAGTAGAAGGAAAGGACTGGAGAATCAAGTCCGTATGGAGCTCATTCTCCAACGTGGTCCCAAGGTCCGCGAGCTCCTCAATGTAGCCAATCATCTTAAGCACGTGTTCCGCTACCGATGATCCGACGGCCAATCTTGCCGAAAATAACTTCTTCGACACTTCGTATCTTGCGATACGAGATTGCTCTCCATACAGTTCTTTTGTATGGAGAAATATGGATTCGAGGTCCATATTCTCGTGCCTCCTCTATGTTCGTTGTCCATAGAGGCAAGCACAAGGCACTTGGCCTTCGCGCAGTCGATTTCCCAGGTCTTACGGATTTCCTTATCCGCGACGCTGGTTTTGGGACCTGGGACAGGGGAGCTTTGGTGGTAAGAAGATACCCCAGCTTGTCATAAGTGATTGCCATCTTGACATTCCTGAGCCAATCTTTGTAGTTTGGCCCTGTCGGTATGTTTTTATCTAGTAATAACTTAAGTCCGGTCATGTCGATTGGTCGCTGCAATTAGGAGAGAGAGAAGAAACACTGAGCATGATGCTCTTGCAAGTTTAGAGTGGTTTTTAGTTTGTCTAAACAGGATGGCTCCCACTGTATCTCGAATTCCTCCTCAAACCAAAAAGGAAGAATTAGTCAGAATCAATCTCACCGTACAATACTTGCTTAACCGTTCAGCCAGGCCAGTGTTGGTACTTCGAGGGAGGTTTTCCAACGCTTTCGCGAAGTTCCTTAATTAAATAACCTCTTTTCTCTGGGGACGTAGCCCCGCTAACACTTTTCTAGACACCTACTTGGTTTATTGCATTGATCGTTAAGTGAGAAATTTTCTGAGGAGTAGCATATACTCACAGTAGGATCGGGATCCAAATATCATCGCGTGAAGAAACTGAAGGAATCCTACCAGAATCATCACACTCCAAATGGTATGCAACTCTAGCAAGTTTCAGTACTTATGAAACTCCCGATGTGGATTTTTGCCCCATGCTCTTATGACCTTGGCGTGAGGTCAAAATGTCATAAGTCACATGTCAAGTTCTACCCATCATTATCCAGGTTGATTTGAACCCACCCATACCTACCCTTGACGTAGGCCAAAATGGCAGTACGGCTGTCCCAAACCAACGCATTCTATCTATGCAACAGATAAATATCCGGAAACTACCAATCACTATGCCTTGGCGTGAGGTCAAAATACACAGCTTGAATACTACCGAATATTTAACTGAAATGATGGAGGGCTACGAATGGTTTTGGCTAAATCGTGAACGTAGTGAACTTGATATAATCGATGGAACGAGATAGCTTTTAAAATGAGTGGCTCAAGCTCCGCATTTAAAAGTTGGTTTTGAAAAGAACCGAGTGGTTTTTCGAAAGTGTTCCAACGACTTTTACTTGGTTTATTTTCTTGCATTAGTTCTTTTAATGCGTCCCATCATTTAATCCTACCATTGCAGAAAACAACCAAAATATGACGTACGCTTATGCCATTCGCATTCGCCACGGGGCCCCGTCATTACCCGTTAGGTTACTTAACTAACGACAGAGCAAGGGCTGGGCTAGCGCGGCTGTAAAACATAAGCAACGCCTAAATAATATCATATATAGATATATATTGCAATGATAGCCATTTCAGATCACAGATGAACACATTGGATATACTAGGAATCCGCAATTCGTACGAGCCTGTAACGAAAAGCAGATTACACGGTCGCGGTGAATAGCCAATACCCCACCCAAGACCCCTACGGGTGCGGAAAACTACCCGCCAAGTACTCGAAGCGGAGCAACCTCCCTCAACACCGTGAGTAGGCCACTCGGCACTTCGAGATACCCGGTAGTTTGTGCACCCCCTCCATGGGTCTATCCTAGGAGCAAAAACAGTAAAAAGAAATTATACAATGACGGCTACAACCCCGACCCGGTTGTGCGGTCATACAAATAATTATTACATCAATTTACAAATTTACATGAATTGAAAGAAAAGAAAACACTCGTCTCACAACCCCCCGGCTATTCACCCGCGACAATCCAATGAATTCATATATACATACCAGCAACATTACAGATCACAGATTTGTACAACCCCCACTAATCGACATATAGCGATTAGCAGACGTTCAATACAAATATCACATCACAGATAAATACCCGTCAGCTTAAGTCTTTAGAAACTCGATCAAAATACGGTTTTTAAAGCCCGAAAAACAAAATTTTCTTTCTGGAAAATCTGGGTTGAAAAAACATATACCAAAAATCCCAAAATACCCCACTAAGTATTCTGCAGACAAAACGATCCACAGCCGAGTTAAATCGGACGCGGAACCGCGGCAATAGCAAGCTATTGCCGCGTTTCCGCGGCGGTTTGATAGGTTCTCTGGACCGTTTTTCTACAGTAGACTATAAAAACCCTGAATCGATTTTTAAAGCATGATTTATTATTTTTACAGCACTTTAAAAATTGACAGCAAGTTTGATTTCGGGGTGTATTTCGCGACTTTTTCTCCGATCGAATTTCTAGTTACTATGCTAACATGTTAGGTAGTGTTTATCTAGGCTCTGATACCACTGTAAGTCCATGCTACCTCTCCCGGTACTTACGGGCTTGCGGAATTTGATGAAAAATAATTTTCTAGAGGCGGTAACATGGACTCAAACGGATCTTTGTTAAACTATCTACCTAACAACCTAACTAGGAGTTCTTAACTACTCGGTTAGGGGGTTATACCTTTCTTTCTTGAACTCCTTCGTCTTCAACTCGTGATGGTGTGCGGATCGGCTTCACCCCGTCGTCTCCTTGCGCCGAAGATCGATCCACCCGAAAGCTTCTACCTTTGGCTTCTTCTTCGAACTTTGAAGAAACTAGTTCACTCGGTTTGCTAAACCTTGTGAACTAGGGTGAGTAGAGGAGAGTGTGTTGGGATT
Source organism: Agapanthus africanus (assembly GCA_030015575.1). Classification (NCBI taxonomy): domain Eukaryota; kingdom Viridiplantae; phylum Streptophyta; class Magnoliopsida; order Asparagales; family Amaryllidaceae; genus Agapanthus; species Agapanthus africanus. Next base: position 256,807,855 of record CM057349.1, on the reverse strand, counting down.
TTTCTCTATGGTTCTTGCTTCTCAACACATGAGACAAGTGAACCATAGACTAGAGAGAGGGAGAGCAAGAGAAAGAGGATGAGAGCTCAAGCCAAGGGAGAGAAAGGAAAATGAGAGAATGAGTAAGACTTTTCTCTCTTGGCTCTCATAATCCAAAGCCATCATAACAAATCATAGCAATCAAGTATTATGTGATGGTTTAAGTCAAAAAAGCCATATCATTTCATGCACTCATTTTGCACAAGATAAACAAGCAAGCAAAAGTCTTTGCCATGAAATGATAACTATTGTCATGATGATGGTCAACTAGTCCAACCTAGTCAACCGGTCAACAAAGTCAACAAGTCAACCCCTCAACAACCATGTCACTATAATACTTAATTAATATTATTGTTAATCATATATCATATTCTCATTAGGGTTTAGCAAAAAGTCAATAGTCAACAGTCAACAACACTAATGAGAATCATCTACCTCTGTCTCTCCGTCAACTGTGCATACACACCCGCATCCGTGTTCCGAGGAACACGAATACATACGAGATAAAACCAATCCCAAAACGTACACTAGAATCTGGCTTAAACCAAAGCCTGCTAGTGTTAACTGTCCGGACACCAAACGTGCACAAGTGTACGGATGTGACTAAACCCTGTCGCAAAACCATGCGACCTCTACTCTTTTGCCTAAAGGAGAATAGCTTTCTGTGTGGGACTCTAAAGACTCGACACTACGCTGACAGTGGGTTTAACCACAGACAGCAAGCGGCACTAAATGTGCGTAACGGTCCCCAGGTAGATGCCGACAAGAAGACTGACGAGGTGAAACCCATCTGAACTCCTACTGAGCCTGAATGTGACAGTCTCCGTACAGTCTGGTTTGTTCGTCTGATACATCGCATGGCGGGCCTAGGGGGGCAGTAAATGTCAGTCCCCTAATAGCCGTACAAGTCGTGCCGGAGTGAAGCCCATAACACCCTGAGATAACACTGGAAGCCTACCAGTATATCTAGCTTGCCCTGGCCAGGGACTACTCGTGTAATGGCTCTCCTAGACACAGCACGATGTCAACCCCCAATACCGGGAGAGACGAATCCTGTCTAACCGTCACTGCCTCTAAGTGCTTCGGGACTGCACCCAACTACTACCTGTTTGCACGACTCCTTTGAGCCTTGGTAGGGTAGTAATCAAAGTACAGTGGGAACACACTCGAGGCGAAGTGACAGTGTCAAGTCAACGGACTAAGCTGTACTCATGTCACCTGGGAACTGATAACTGACGATAGGTATAATACCAACCAATCAGTTCCCGACGAGTCATGTCTAGTGTACTCGTAACCTAACGAGCACCCGCATACTATCTCAAGCACGACGTACTGACGGCTGTGGGACAGACCGTCTCCCCTGCTGGGATGAGAAGCGCATACGCTAGTCTACTCCGTAGTATCGATGCCCTGTCTCGATAGTCCTGCGACTAGGGACCTGTATAAGGATGTGCTTATGGATTACCCAGCCCCCACGAGTGTGACTGCCATCACAACGCTGGTAATCAAGCAAAGATCCTAAGGGCTCCACTAATGCATATAGGTGATATAATAAAATAAACACATGTACACATTAAAGTAGAAACAAACCAAGTAGCATACTACTATTTTGAGCAAGATTGTTTATACAACTGTGAATATCCCAAGCTTCCATTAAGTAATATACAAACTAGTATGATACAGTAATGGCCTCTAGGGCATATACACTAACAACAGATAGCTAGGTAAACTGAACATCATACTCCGCCACTGTCATACCTGGAGTCTGGCATAACGACTCAAAACTGCGAGCTTAAGCATCCCTGACGCTCTGCGGAAGGAAACGAGCTAGAAAAACCATCACGAACTTGGCCCAGATCATAGGAGGAAGACCTGCAGCTCGGCCTCTCTCCAAAGACTCGCACCAAGTCTGGGCAAGACCCTCCAGACGGAAACTAGCGAACTCTACCCATCTCATATCGGAGCATCTCAGCGAACGACAGATCCTATCCATCCAATCGATAAAAGACTGCGGATCCTCAGCTGCGTCGGTGCCGGTGAAAACCGGAGGCTTCAGCCTCATGAACTCAGATAATGATACGGTGATAACCTCCATAGCTGCAGGTACGACTGTCTGAATAGTAAGCACCATCACGGTCCCCGTAATAGGTAGGGCAACCCCCTGTCTCTGCGCTCGACTGGCTTCAACGAACGACCCCATCATCTGGCGCAAATCCTGCATACCGGCCTCTAGCCTAGTAATACGATCTGGCGAAGGTGGATCAATCTGCTCCTGTAGAGTAGGCTACCGCCCTGGTCAGTCCTCATCTCTGACGAGCCTGCTCAGACCTCGGCTCTAGCTGTAGCTCTTTGCGCCCTCGTAGTCTTCGCTGCATAATGGTTGAAAATGAAAACAGGATTTGATAAGAACATAGAAATCAAATCATAAGGATACATGGGAATCAAGGAAGGAATTACAAGCAATGTGTCCTAAGGTCACTTAGGCAGAGTATCGTGTCGTAAGTATGTCGCGGAACATACACACGCTACGTCACTCTGCTTAAGCTACATACTCCATCATACCAAGGTCATCCTACACTTTGAAAGCTAAAACCTAGCGCTCTGATGCCAACTTTGTCACGACCTAATTTAGAAACGTAACCTGCACTTAAACCACATGACGTCAACAGGCGTAACGCAATTTAACTATGCCGAAAACCAATAAATCTAAACCATAAAAAAAGTAAGTGATAAAACATTGTTAAAACATTTGGAAATCTCAAGTAAAAATCTTAAAGCTTAAGTTTATTTTCTTAAAAATTTTGGCAGCACCTCCTTTGTAAAACTAGCCCCGGAGCAAGTACAAACACAGGATATAAATAAAGCATTCCCAAACGGGAGCAAATCATGCCCAAAGGTGGAAAACAATCACCACAAGCATATATACAATGCCGTAGCGAAGAAATAGACAATAAAAATGAAAACAAGATAAAAGAGATAAAGCAACATAAGAAAGGCCGGCTCACACGAGCACCCAGAGTCACATAATATACAATATCGATCCTCACAAACTCGTATCTAAGTCAATACATGAAAGTGTTAGATGGAGAGTACTAGATACAATGAGATAATCAATAGATGTGTTCGGATAACCGCAAACCCACCTATACCTAAAAGGCCTCATAACCAACCGTAGCGGTATCCGCAGAAATAGATACAATAAGGAGCCCTGCCGCGACTACTCTGAGGGTCAAGCCTGCAAAACACTGTGGCACAACGGGGGTGAGTTGCCAACTCATGAATAGTAAATAACACCATACAGATAATCGCAGGTATGCACGAACAGCGATAATCTAAAACATGCAATCTGATAGAATAAGTATGGCAATATGGATATGCAACAATCATGATCAAGGTACACCATCAGAGTACTACAACTACATGAAACAATGCATACAAAATAAATCGTTAGTGTGGGATAAAACATAACATCATCAATGAATCATCATCATGGAAAAACCGGTGTCCATCGACGACACCCTAAATCCCAATACCTCAGGCATCGTCACTCTGATCGGCCCTCATATCCGTAAACCTCATGGAACTTGAGTGCCCAATGTCGACACTCGAAACATCATGAAAACCCATGTCCAACATCGACACGTAAATCCACATAACTCAGGCTCCGTCAGTCCGGATCGGCCCATATCCATTGATCTCACGCTTTTGGCGTGTCGCGTATTCAAAATTCTAAAGTTAACCGCGATCAGGACGGTGTCGCTTTACAGCTAGCCGCGGTGAGCATGGGTCGATCCACAGGGAGATGGAACATTTTAAGTTCTTGTTCTTACGAGTTAATACGCGTGGCGGACTGTTCGTATCTATCCTATGTGTTATATGAAAAGTAACTGTTTGTTAGGATTAGATAGGATAGTGTAAGTTAAGGAAATTCTTATTCAAGTCCTTTGAGCCGAACTCAACCAATGAAGCTAGAGCAATCGGCAACAACGTGGATTAGGGTGCTTAAGCATGGTATTCGGGGAATCCGGCTTATTGACCCTTGTCCATCCGTTCTTTTCTCTTGCTTTCTCCTCCGACCAATCCGAACGCAACCGGTTGTGGTTAGGAATCACCAATACCTTGGTAGGGTAGGGTCCCTAACGGAGCGCTTACGTAAGGTTTGGGTGGAGTTTCAAATGGAAAAATATAGGAAAAGGAAATGGGAAACGAAACATTAACTTACAATATCTTTCTCTTTTCCTAACAACACATATTCACAAACCAAACAAAACAACAACAAAGAGAGCAAAAGAGAAGAGAAAAGAAAAGAAAGGAAAAAAGCATTACAAGTAAGTAAAGAGCATGGTAATAAATTGCAAGGTAAGTAAAGCAAGAATTAAAAGAGCATGTAATTAAAGCATGGAAAGAAAAGTGCAAGAAAGTAAAAAGAGCAAGAAATAAATATACTAAGAAGCAAAGAACACATAACAAACCATGGGTTCAATAACCAAATCTTAAACTTGCAAGCTCAATGAAGAGATTGCAAGATCAAGAAGAGGCAAAGAACACATGTGAAAATGAACTCACAAAAGAGAGCTTTATTGATTCCTTAAGTAATGATACAACCCCTTGAGATCAATGACCAAAGCTTAAACTTGTAAGCTCAATGAAGAGGTTGCAAGATCAAGTTAAGGTAGAGAGCTCAAGTGGGATTAGCTATGTACAAGAATGAAGAGAAACAAAAATGAAGTGTTGCAAAAAAGAATGACAAAATTAGACCCCTCTCCCTTGCTGCCTCATTCTGTATTTATAGGCTCAAAAGGAAATTAAACAAACAATAAAAATGAGTTAATGTGGCAACAAGGGATGCACTATACAAAACTGGGGCCTACTGTGCACTGTTTGCCCGGCCAAGGGGGTGATGTGCTCGGCCCAATTCCGAGCTCTCTGCCTTGTTTTTGGTGTGTGGTCATGTGTTGTCCCCAGTATCACTTTGGTACAGTTTGATTTGTCTATTTGAATTTGAGGTGCACTCAGGGATTGGAGGGAAACTTGGATCTTTATGTCAACACACATCTTGTAGCATTTCATGCACCATTAATGCACATCACACCATGCCCACTTGTGCCATGATTCATGGTTGCCCCATCCATGGTCCAAGCTCCAAAAAGTCTTGTGTACACACTTGTATTGTGTTGGTCCATTTAGATAAAAAGTGTGTACACAAGCATATTGCAAAAAGAAACTCTTGGACTATCGGTCTATTCGCAGTTCCGGTTGCAGTGTCGGCTCACAAATGATATATCCGTGATTTTAAGTGTATTTTCAGTATTTTGTCACGGATACCTGTAATCTGTATTACTGAGCAGACACTGCTTAATAGTACCGATAAATAACAAAATAGATAAAGAATGAGCGGTATTGAAATGCAGTTTTCTGTGATAAACAAATACCCCCAAACTTATCTTTTGCTCGTCCCGAGCAAAACAAAATCCTAGCCTCACTTTCATAGGGAATGCGATTGCACTGAGCTCGTGCAACAAGCCGTTAAACCTCTATGTGTCCCTAGTAGGAACAGTGTTGTCTCCTGAGGGTTTTGTTCATATCATAATATTGCAATTCATACGCCCCACTTTTATTCATTTTATAAGTAAACAGGTACTCTTGACGCACGTTTGTTGCATGTTACAGGATACAGGCTCTTAGAGCGAATACAGTGAAAAAGATGAAAGTTGATACAGAAAAAGGATTTTTGACCAACAAGTAGACGGATCCTAGTCAAGCCCAGACTAATCACAGTTCACATAAGTGCAAAGCAACGTAAGGTCTAAACATGTCAAGGTGAAACGGTTAAAAGACCAATACAAATCTTCACTGAAGATTTGGAGAAGAGTAAGAAACCAAACAGAGAAATGGGATGAATAAATAACAAGCCCACACAACCAAAATGAAGCCCAGAAAAGATGGTGGAGTGATCCCACCAAAGGGCCGCGGAACCGCGGCCCAAACCCCCCTTTGCCGCGGTTCCGCGGCCATATGGCGCCCGTGTCGGTGGAATTTTCTGCTGTCGGTGTGTCAGTGCAGGTGTTGGGATTTTCAGTGGGCAAATCTGTAATTGCACATGTGCGAGAGTCTGTAACCCTAGTTTCCCTGTTTTCCTATAAATTGTAATTACAGATCTGTAAAACTCATGCTTCTTTTCAATCAATTAAATTCAGAATTGTTGGGAGATCTAGAGCATCATTTTTGTAAGTTTTTTCTTTTAATTCCTGCCTTAGTTATAATTTAATTCTTACCCTAGCTATCTAGTATCATTCTTGCAGTAGAGTAATTTTATCACTTGCCTTAGTTAACTTAGTATAGCTCCTTTTAATCTGCAGTAAGTAAGTAATAATTTTAGATCTAAACAAAACACATTAAACATAAAAAAGATGTCATTTTTGGAAGATCCCCTAATGAGCGAGTAAAATCCTCGCTTGTTAGGGTTAGGAACAAGGGAGGGAGTGAGAGATGAATATCTCTCACCTCCTTCAATGCCCAAACATTTTCATAAGTAGAACTTCATGCACGCATGCATGATCCGCTCCCTACGGCACCCTACCTACGAGGTAACGATGAACCGTAGTATAAAGGGCCGGACATACATGACGTCCATGAAGGTTGTAGCAATTAATAGAAAAGGACGGACAAGGATCTAGAGGAAGAAACTTCGTTTCTTCCCAATCATCCTAATCCCCTTTACTAATAATTGTTATGATTTCTAAAAAGCTTTAATCAAACGGCATTGAAAGAGGTGACAATATTAATCTCATCAACCCTACCTTAGACCTAATCCTAACAAGTTCTTTAATATCGTATAAGTTAGTTTTTAAATCAATCAAACTAACCCACCATCGGAATCAACTCGTAAAAAAAACACAAATCAGGAAATTACCCATCTCTGTGGATCGACCCGTACTCACCGGCTAGCTGCAAAGCGACGCCGTTTCTGATTACGGTAAACATATTATTTTTGGACTAATCAGGTTTTCAGCGGATTACATCCACAAAATCCCGTCAAGCTAGTTTCATAAGTTAATAACGATTCTACTCCTACAGTTTAGTATCTAGGTAAGAAATTCTATCATCCTAAGTTAGAAATATCCAACCCTTATGTTTCACACCTCCTATCTATTTAACCTCAGATCTTATACATTTTACAGTTTAGAAAGATCTCGGTATCTCCTGAGTATTCCTTCTAAAGTGTGGTCTCCAATCAGGGATTTTTATCAGTTTTACGGAAAACATAAGTCTTATTCTTCATTTCTATCTTTCCTCCAAATATCGATTGTATACCCCTACGTGTGTGTAAATTTTTCACCCCTACACTTAAGAATTCAATTCAAGCTATAGTACCCTTGCCCTAATACCTAATACTACTTCTTTTCATTAAATGATGGACGGTGTTGCTCACACACCTTTCATGCGACTTTTAATGCTTCTTAAAGCTCTAACGGCCGATTACTATTTGTGCGAGCTTAAAGCGTAAATAGCAGTTTTCAGGACTTGACTTTATTTATTTTTCTTTTTCTTTACTTTTCTTTTTCAAGACCGGATATATTTTTCAATATGCTCTTTTGGTGTTTAGCTTTAAATACCGTTTTTTCTTTCATACTAGGCTTTCAGGTAAGAGTATTTCTAGGTATCCTCTACTACCCCAAGTTTCAAGGTGCGTGTATGTGCAGTTTGTAGGGTATATAATTTATAAATTTGGACTCAAGAATAGAAACTATTTTTAGACTTATCCTTCAATAAAGCTTCAATACTTTCCCTTCATCTTGACTTAACTCAAGAACTGAACTCAAGATTACCTACTTCTAAAAAAAAACTGTAAGGACGTATAATTACCAAAGTTAAACAGAAGGAGGGTTATTTTTAGGGTTTTCAATTTCTAAGCCTAGGATTTAGTTATTTCTAACGTATCAACTAAACTTTCGGAATGAAAATCTCAGTTACCCTATTAGCTAACTTGACGACAAAGTTTTTATATTTTTTGGAAAAAATTTCGATTTTTATGGGTTTTAAAATAAGAATGCAAATGCAGAATATACAAATGAATGTGAAGGTAGAAAGCTTACCGAGCACACCCCCAAACTTAAACTTGACAGTGCCCTCACTGTCAGGCTATACCAAGAGGGTCAAAATTGTCGGCGCTCCCCAAAAGAAAATTTTATACAAAACAGAAAGCAAAACAAAAATATATACACAAAATGGTCCCCCCAAACTTAAGTAAAATAGTGCTTCCACTGTTTAAGCTGTGAAGTTCAGGATTAGGGGAGAAGGACAGTATCAATTTATACAAGGCCTTACACAGGCCAAAAGTGAGCACCAACCATTCAAAAATTTTATCGGGATAAGGCCCGGGCTGGTGAAAGAATGCGGAGAGGTAAGAAATGGAGAATACGCGAGACCGTATGGGGGTAGAAGTGGTATACGGTCTCGGTATATGTGGAGAAGAATGGCGGTAGGGAAAAAGAAACAGAGTATGAACTTGAGGGCGAAAATGGAGTGAATAGATTAGCACAATTTGTGATGACCGATGTGTAACAAGTGATTGTACTAATCTATTAACCCATCAAGAAATGGGGTCAAATCCCTCAGGATTCATGAGAAAACATAGGTACACCGAACTTGGTAAACCAGACATAGTAAAAGAAAATGATACGGTGTCTTGCAAGGTCGGAACGATGGAAAGGATAGAGGGGAGTGATCGAGGAATGGTTAAAGGTTTAGGAGGGTGTACACAGTCAATGAAAGGGATAGGTTAAATTGGAAAATCCGACTCATCAACTAAAACTGGTTCATCCTCAAAATTTTCCTCAAAAATGAGCTCATCCATGCACTTATCATCAAAATCCAGACGCATATGAAGTTCGGGAAAAACAGTTAATGACTCGGGATGATGTATTGGAGAGAACAACTCATCCAAAATTGCGGGTTCATCATCGAAAATATTCCCTGTGTCGATATCCTCAATCAAGTGAAAATCAATATTCTTAGACACCTCATCAAAAGCATGGATTTCAATCAATTTTGGTTCTAAGATGAAGGTGTAGAGGTCAAAAGATTTGGGATTGGTTTCACTTGGCAAGGTCCCTTCACAATCAGGTAAATCAAACACTATAAAGTCGCACAACTCATTAAACATTCTATCTTCAATTGATAATTCATTTGGGACACATGATAGACATTCAAAAACGGAGTTGTGGGATTCAATTTGGGACTGGTAGGTTTGATTTGGAAGGGTGTACAGCTCACTCTCACCACTCAAATTCTTAACCTGTCCTACCGCCTCATCATACATTGGAAAATGTGGAGCTAGTTGAAAACTAGCTACTGGGTCACTAGGTTGTATGAGGGCAGCCATGGACGCATTCAAATCCATCATCTGTTGGTACGACGCTACCCGAAAGTCTTCCAACGACTGTTCCAGACTAGACATGGGTTGTGAAGGGGTTTCAGTAAAAGATTCAAACTTGTTTGGATACTGGAAACTCCCGAAAGGCTGTTCATAAGCAATGTCTAGGGAAGCTGTAAAAGTCAGGTAGGATTGGTAGGAATTGAATGGTTGGACAGGAGAAGGATCAACATACGGATAAGAAGGTGAATGGAATTGTTGATCCAAAGAATTCGCAGTGGTGAAAGGAGTGAAAGATTGGTTACGGGATTGTTCAATACGTTCAGCAAGAGACATGGGTCTTGGAGTTACAACTGGACTCGCAAAAGGGGTATCAACGTAAGAAGGTGGGGAAGGTTGAAATGGTTGATACAGAGTAGATTGCGGAGTCCAGTTGTTTGTCCTAGACGCGTCTATCCGATCTTTCAAAGAAATTTTTGGCATAGATAGATCGCTCGAAGTTCGACCAAAGCAAGACCCATAAGAAGTGATGTCTGGTTGTGGGTACCAAAGTTCGGCAAGAGTTTTGCGAGGTGGGGTACCCATAATATGAAGAGAAGGAGAGGAAGAGAGGAGAAAGAAGGGAAAAAGAATATGAATTATATATATATATATATATATAAGTTAGTTATCGACAAAAGAATGAAATATACACAAAAATAATATGGACAACAATAATCACGACACAAAAATACCACACACCTACTCGGTCTAGGGTTCACCTAGGTCAACTAGACCTGCTCAAGAACTTGATTGTCGAAGTAAAAACTGTGTCGAGAAACGGGCTCAAGATATACTGATCACGAGGCCAGGTAAGTGCAGAGATAAGGGGAGGTTTTCCGACGCTTTCGCAAAGATCCTTAATTAAATAACCCTTTCTCTTTTGGCGGTTTCGCCGTGAACACTTTTCTAGACACCCCGTAAACAATATACCGTTAAGCAGTGTTCTAAACACAGTTAACTTCTCCTAGTGAGCGTGAAGTCCTTAAGGCTTAAAGTCTAATATCTTTTAAATTTTTGTGCGGGTAAACGTTATACTCAAGTTCGTGATTTGTGGGCCACGGAAAAGGGGATCAAATCCTTTACCATATGTTGTGGGGTTCGCTTGCCCTTAAGTCCGTATTAATGGATGCAATGCGCAATTCAATAAAAAAAATTGTTCAAAACATCAAACGATATTTTTTTATGTTTAAGCTCGGCACTGCAAAAAATACGGGTTAGTCAAGTTTGGTGTTTGAAAGCGAACTTACAAAGAATCCTGCAAAGATATTATAGTGGATGTGTCGGATTTGAGAAGAAGGTGTTAATAAAATACGTACCGATAAATTTTCGGGTTAAGAAACCCCCATTGAAGTTAAATCCAAGTAGCTTGAAAGTTCACTTGCGCGGGTCAAACTATCCGGATCTTTGGCACTGCACTTCGTTATCACCTTAACTTGGAATGTACACTTTGCTCCCCACGATCGCAGTTCGCAAATCCGTAAAAATCTACAAATGTCGAAAAACGGATATTAGTGCGAAAAAGCGATACGGATGCCTAAATACCTGCACAATAAAAATTATAAAAAAACAAACAATAAAAATAGGACAGATGTAAGTTTATGTTACCCACCCCGGTGCTTAACGGGGAGGCGGAATAGGTAAAAATCAAATTTTTCTCAAAGGAAACATAGACAAGCCATGAAGGATCTTTGCTAAACGAAAACTAACAAACTAATACGGAGTTTTAACTACTAGGTTGGATAGTTATAACTAGTTCTTGAACTCCTTCTCTTCTTGTTGTGGTCCTCCTTGATGCGAGCTCCTTGGAGTGGTGTAGATGGCTCCTCCTCGTTGTCTTCTCTAGATTAATGAACGATCCACCCGAAGGCCTCTACCTTGAGCTCCTACCTTAACAATGAAGTAACTAGAGTGCTTGGCTTGCTACACTAAGAACCCTAGAGTGAGTAGAGAAGTATTTTGGTGGTTTAGTCTCAAAGCTTTGATTTTCAACACATGAAACGCTTAAGCCTTTTGAGAGAGGAAGAGGGAGAGCAAACCATGAGAGAGAAAAGTAATGAGAGAATGAGAGGATAAACTCTCATATGAGGAAAATATGATAATAATAATATTAATTAGGATAATTATGATGGTGTGCTGATTTTACCATTATCATATCACATTTAATACTAAGCATGCTCACAAAAATATCTAAGTCAACATGGGTCAACTTGGTCAAATGGTCAAACCAACATTATCCATGACACAATTAACTCTAATTAAAACTATTAATTAATTTCCTCCTTCTCATTATGGTTTTGATCAAGTCAATGCTCAAAACCCTAATAAGGTGTCTCCCTATCCGCCTCTGTCAACTGTACATACATACCCACATCCGTATTCCATAGAAACACGAATACAATGAGACTAGACCAATCCCAAAACAAATACTAGGATCTGGCTTAAACCAAAGCCCACTAGTATCAACTGCCCGAACACGAAACGTGCATAAGTGTGCGGATGTGAACGAACCCTGTCGTAAAACCATATGACCTCTACTCCGTTTCGCATAAAGGTGAACAACCCTCTGTGTAGGACTCTAAAGACTCGACATTACGCTGGCAGTGGGTTTAACCACAGTCCGCAAGCGGTACTAGCTGTATGTAACGATCCCCAGGTAAATGTCGATAAGAAGACCGATGAGGTGAACCCATCCGAACTCCTACTGAGCCTGAATGTGACAATCTCCATACAGTTCGGTCTGTTCGTCTAAGAGTATCGCATGTCGGGCCTAATGGGCGGTAAACGTCAGACCCCTAATAGCGGTACAAGTCGTGTCGGAGTGTAGCCCAGAACACCCTGAGAAACTACTGAAAACACTATCAGTAAATCTCGCTTGCCCTGGCCAGGGTCTTTGTGTAATGGCTCTCCTAGACACAACGCGATATCAACCCCCAATACCGGGAGAGACGAATCATGTCTAACTGTCACTGCCTCCAAGTGCTTCGGGACTGCACCCAACTACTACCTGTTTGCACGACTCAATAGAGCCATGGTAGGGTAGTAATCTAAGAACAGTAGGAACACACTCGAGGCGAAGTGACAGTGTCAAGTCAACGGACTAAGCTGTACTCATGTCACCTGGGAACTGCTAACTGACGATAGGTATAGTACCAACCAACAATTCCCGACGAGTCCTGTCCAGTGTACTCATAACCTAATGAGCACCTGCATACTATCTCCAGTACGACGTACTGATAGCTGTGGGACATACCATCTCCCCAGCTGGGATGAGAAGTGTACACACTAGTCTACTCTGGAGTATCGATGCCCTGTCTCGATAATCCTACGATTAGGGACCTGTATAAGGATGTGCTTGTAGACTACCCAACCCCCACAAGTGTGATTGCCATCACAACACTGGTAGTCAAGCAAAGATCCTAAGGGCTCTATCAATATGTATTAGCGATACGTCAAAAGAAACATATACACATATTAAGATAGATACAAACCAAGTAGCATACTACCATGTCGAGCAAGACTGTTATAAATCTGTGTATATATATCCCAAGCTTCCAAAATGTAATATACAAACTAGTACTATACAATAATGGCCTCTAGGACATATCACACTAACAACAGAAACAGAACAGTGGAGCACAGAGAAAAATATTGGAGCCAAAGGGGGAGCTCTGGCCGGCGACGCCGGATTTCTTGAGTGTGTCGCCGGTGTTCTTGGGGCAAATGGGCTTCAATTTTCTTCTGGTGCCTCAATGTTGTATTAGTGACTCAATGGTATTGTTTATCTTTTTAGTTTAGTTCCAGAGTGCAAGCAGGTAAGAATTCCAGAGAACAAAAAAGTTAGTTTAGTTAGTTTTTTGTTTTGGTTTTGAAATTTTAAATTTTTATGTTGTTTTGAAAATAGGGTTAGTTGTATAAATGAGATGTACAATGATTAACCCGATATAACAAGAATAAAAACGTTACCATCACCCCGGCAATGGCGCCATTTGATCGCACGCTTTTGGCGTGTCGTGTATTCAAAATTCTAAAGTTAACTGAGATCAGGACGGTGTCGCTTTGCAGCTAGCCGCGATGAGCACGGGTCGATCCACAGGGAAACGGAGCGTTTTAAGTTCTTGTTCTTACGAGTTAATGCACGTGGCGGATTGTTCGTATCTATCCTATATGTTATATGCAAAGTAACCGTTTGTCAGGATTAGATAGGATAGTGTAAGTTAAGAAAATCCGTATTCAAGACCATTGAGCCGAACTCAACCAATGAAGCTAGAGCAATCGGCAACAACGCGGATTAGGGTGCTTAAGCACGGTATTCGGGGAATCCGGCTTATTGACCCTTTTCCATCCGTTCTTGTCTCTTGCTTTCGCCTCCGGCCAATCTGAACGCAACCGGTCGCGATTAGGAATCACCAATACCTTGGTAGGGTAGAGTGCCTAACGGAACGCTTGCGTAAGGTTTGGGTGGAGTTTCAAATGGAAAATACGGGAAAAGGAAATGGGAAACGAAACCGTAACTTACAATATCTTTCTCTTTTCCTAACAACACATATTCACAAACCAAACAAAACAACAACAAAGAGAGCAAAAGAGAAGAGAAAAGAAAAGAAAGGAAAAAAGCATTACAAGTGAGTAAAGGGCATGGTAATAAATTGCAAGGTAAGTAAACCAAGAATTAAAAGTGTAGGGTTCCTAGGCACCCTAATGAGGTCTCACAAGGCATCAACCATGCCAATTTCAAATTTAAACGGTGCCGAGAAACCCTAGAACGGATCGTTGGCTAGATTTCTAGGCGAAAGATGCAACTAGTAAACTATTTTACTAAAGGAACGGAAATACAACCTTTGTAGATCCGGTGCTCCACCTCCATAGCTCCGCAACGAAGTCCCTTTGCTGTCCAAATGAATTCCCGGGCTCTAGCGTCGTCTTCGTCGGAGAAATGGCGAGCTAGGTCGTCGATGTCCATGCCGAAGATGATCTACGTCGAGGCGTCGCTAAATCAAGCTCCACCTTCACCAAGTCATGAAAACTTGTGAAGGAAACACACTCTACTACTTGGCAAGAGGTAGAGGATGAAGAAATAGAAAGTGGGTAGACTTTAGAATTGGATTTCTCACTCATTTCCATCAATCACCATTGATGGAGCTTGCTTTCTTCAAGTGAAGAAAGGAAGAAGAAGAAGAATTATGTTATGATAAGTTAATTAAAAAGGAAAAGAATAATCAATCCTTATCATAACATGACCATAGTTAAGTGTAGAGAACTAATCATGGTTTAATGCAATGGTTAGGGTTAAGCTAAAAACAAAATGGTCATCAAGTCAAAGCATTCATGAAGCTTCATGAATGAACAAAAGAAATGCCACCATTTTATCATTTCATTTCCTTTTTCCAATAAGAAAAAGATTAATAAATAAATGAATAAAATGAATAAGCAAATAGTAAACCCTAACCATTCCATTAACCAAGGTTTAATTCTATACACTTAATTAAAAAGGCATGTATCATCAAACATGATACAAGCATGTGCACAAAATCATATCGCATATGCAATGCGCACACCCGAGCGAGAAAATCCATTTAAAGTGAACCGATACTAGTTAATGCAAAGTAATATATCAAATATATAATTATGCATTAAATCATTAAATCAACACTTGATTTAACGATCCGGTCATATCGCATATAACCGACTAGTATCATTAGTAACAACTTATCGAATCAACACTTGATCTGATAACCCGGCTATATCGCATACAACCGATCAATGTCACATCGCGAGAATCGAATACAGTATCACATACTGGTATTATTCTCGGTCCCGCACATATCTCATATGCGCTCCTATTTCGTTTTGCTTGAGCCAGGAAACCTCTGTGTAGGACTCTAAAGACTCGTCAATACGCCGGCAGCAGATGATGATCATATCAAGCATCCACAAGCCGCAAGCGGTCTGCTAAACGTAACGGCCACCCGGGTATTGAGCGATCAGAAGATCGACGAGCAAGCCCGCTCACACTCCTGTGAATCCAACCAGTAACACTACCATACAGTCCGGTCTGATCGTCTGATATGTCGCATATCTCGCTTAGGGGTGGTAAACGTCAGACCCCAATAGCTCGATAAGTCGTGTCGATATGAGGTCTATAACAGTTCGAGAAACTACTGGTAACACTTACCAGTAAATCTCAGCAACCCTGGCCAGGGATTTCCGGTTATAGCCAATCGAACACAGCGCAACATCAACCCTCTATACCGGGAGAGACGAATCCCCTCCTATCGCTCATTGCCTCCATGTGACTCGGGACTGTACCCAAAAACCACCGTTTTGCACGCCCTCTTGGACGTGGTAAGATGGAAATCAAAGCACAGTGGGAACCACACAAGACTCTATGAGGATCTCGGGTCAACAGACTACTCTGTACCAGTGTCACCAGAGAACTGCCATCTGACGTAAGGTATAATACCATCTGGGAGTTCTCGGCGAGTCCGTCCAGTGTACCCAGTCTCTACTGAGCACCCGTATATCATCTCTGATGTCAAACACCGATAGATATGGGATCATCCATCGCCCATCTGTATGGGTCGAGAAGGTATACGCTAGTCTACTCTGGTATATCGATGCCCCGTCTCGATACACCCACGACTAGGGACTTTGAAGGATGTACTTATGGACTACCATGTCCCCACTAGTATGATCCGCATCATAGTCCAGGTGGTCAAGTACACATCCTAAGGGCTTTACCAACATGTAACAGAGAGACAATCAGTGTACAAGTTAAGGTAAAGATCAACCAGATAGCATACTATCATGTCAAGCAAGAAAGTCCTCCCTATATATGTCCAAGCATCCACTACAATATACATCCTATGTATAGTAATGGCCTCTAGGGCATACATATAACTAACAATCTCCCACTTGCACTAGGGCCATCTGATAGCAGTGGTTGTAGTATCTCATACTCAACCATCCCTTAAAAATCTCTCTCTGGGAACAGGCCTTTGTGAGTGGATCCGCTGTGTTGTCCTCTGAGTCTACTCTCCTAACCTCGATCTCCCTGGAGATCAACCATCTCCATGATCAGGTGACACTGCCTTAGAATATGTCTGGATCACTGATGGGATCGGCGTTCCTTGGCATAAGCCACAACTCCATTGTCACACAATGGGAGGAACTAAGTTCATCTCATGAACAAATATACACCCAAACAGCCTCTTTGGTAGCATCTTAAGTAGCGATGTATCCAGCCTTTATCGTCTAGTATGTCACGGTATCTAACTTGGAACTCTTCCAACATACCGTCCCTTTGCTTAGGGTAAAGACAATGCCTGTGACTGACATTCAGTCGTCTTTATCACCCTGGAACACTTCCAGTGATTCTCCCCAGGGTCGATTGATACCTTCTCACTACAACTAGTGAGTATGCTAATATCCAATTAGATCTATCTCATAGATCCAAATACCAGGATTTAGGAGGTATCATTTTGATCCTACACGGAGAATCTTTGTGATAAACGGAGATTGATCGAGCGTAGCATAAGAAACTCCTTTCTTATCAAGAGTATGTCATCCACGTACTCTACGAGGATCACCACCATACTCCCTACTACCTTTTTGTTTATACAAGGTTCATCTACCATTTTGATGATGTCAAACGCTTTGACTAATCCATCAAAACAGATGTTCCAACTCCGCGATGCCTGGTTTAATCCTATAAAGTATCTTGCACACGTTTCCGCTGCTCCCACTGTCTACGAGGCCCTCTGGCTGTGTACTTATAGACGCACTCTTCTAAAACATCATTTAGAAAAGCAGTCATGGCACCCAACCGCCAGATATCGTAGTCATGGTAAGTAGCCGTGGCAAGTAGGATCTGGATGGACTTAAGCATAGCCACTTGAAAAGGTTTCATCATTATCCACGCCTGGTCAATGACGAAAAGCTTTAACAAGTCTAGCTTTGAAAGTCTCAACTTTTCGATCTACACCAAGTAATCTTCTCAAGATATACTTGCTCCTGATGGGGATTTAACCCTTCAGATATTGCAACCAAAGTCCATACTTTGTTGGTGTATAAGGATTCCATCTCAGATCACTAAGCATCCAGCCATTCTTACAGAGTCCCACTCTTGATGGCCAGCTCGAAACTAGTTGGGTCATCATCTCATGATGCAATACTCGCTCCCACTGTCATAGAGTAACCGAAGTATCTCTCAGGCGGGTGAGGAACCTCACTAGATCCGCGGAGAGGCTGAAGTTCGTTGGTAACTATTGAATCCTTTGGTTCTATCAAATCATCTGCTGTAGTTTGTATAGCTGGAACCTTTCCAGTTGTACAGACCTTGCCTCGAGCTTGTCCGGATTATGCTTTTAGACATAGGCTGGACAACCCCAAATCTTAACTAACTTAAGATTTGGGCTCTTCCCTTTCCATATCACATATGAAGTGGTAGGCAACTGATTTGATTCGAACCCTATTCAATAGGTATGCAGCTTCTCAAGCACATAACTCCCAAAAAGGAAACAGGTAACTCAGTAGTACTCATCATAGAGCACACCTTATCATATAGGGTGTATCTGCTCCGCCCCGATATACCATCGTGCTATGGTGTATACGGAGGAGTAATGCTGAGAGAGAATCTCATTCTCCTTTAGAATAGTCCAGGATTTCCGTGCTCAAGTATTCTCCTCCTTGATCTCATCATAGGACATAATACATATACCCGTATTTTGGTTTTCCACTTCTATCTTATATTCTGTGAATATCTCAAAAGGTTCGGACTTGTGTTTCAACAGGAACATATGACTGAATCTTGAGAGATTATCAGAGAATATAATGAAGTATAAAGAACCAGTCCTGGCATATGTAGACAGGGGACCTTCATACATCAACATGTATCATCCTAAGAGTTTACTAACTCTTTTTCTGTTTCCAATAAACAGTGCTATGGTCATCTTATCTTTGTGACATGACTGGAAAATTTCACAAGATGTAAATTCAAACAGATTTAAATATGCATCTATGTGCAACTTAGCTAGTCGGGTCGCATTGATATGACCTAGTCTACAATACCTCAAGAAGGATTCGTTCATTTCTGAACTCTTCCTCTTGTGTGTGTTCCGTATACTAAAGAACTGTAGTTTGATTTAGAACATTAATGCTTTTAGATAACGTGCCTGAACCGATCAACTTTTGATATAGGAAATGTTCAAAACATTATCCAACTATACAAAATTTTACCGTTTCTTTACTAATAAAGAGACAGATATGATTTTGTATATCAGGTTCGGTATCTAATAACATTCGTTCAGAATCAATGTATTGTAATACAGGGTGACAGTGACCAACAGACTTGGCTGCAACTCTTGCCCCGTTTTCTGCCTCATGAAACTTATCACCCGTTCTCAGTTCTCTACCTATCTGTAGCCCTATGTAACAAATTACATATCTGGGATCCTGATCCGGTATCACATACCCAGGACGTAAAGGATACTGAGAAACAGTTCTCTGTAATGAACAAACCCGAAGATGATGCATCAGCATGCACTCTCTTCGTTTGGGCGGCACGGGAATTCTGGTAATCCCCAATTTCCTGCTCTGTCTTATAACAATTATAAGTTGGAGCGGGACCAACGTTCCCCAGCTCAGTATAACAAGCGGGTTCGGTCAATATTCCGTATTATTATCTTGATTAAGGCGTGATATGGTCGCTACCAGGAGAGAGAGAGAAGAAAACACTCAGCGTGCGCTCTTGCAAGAATAGATTGGTTATTATTTTATCTAATCAGGATGGCTCCCACTGCTTTTTATCAAATCTTCCTTCAAACCCTAAAAGGAAAGACTAGCCGGGATTAATTACACACTACAAGTTCGCCAATCTTTCAGCCAGGCCAGTGTCGGTACTTTGAGGGAGGTCCCCCGTGCTTTCGCACGAACCTAATTAATGTAAACCTCGTTTTCCCAGAGGCGTAACCTCGTTGACACCTTTCTAGACACCTACTTGATCGGCTAATTGTAATGTATAAAACTCTCCCAGGAGTAACCCTTACTCGCAGCGGGTATCGGGATCCAACTATCTCATAGAAGGTATGCAATCTCATTGCAAATTTCAACACTTGAAAT
The DNA here is from genome assembly GCA_030015575.1 of Agapanthus africanus. NCBI lineage: Eukaryota > Viridiplantae > Streptophyta > Magnoliopsida > Asparagales > Amaryllidaceae > Agapanthus > Agapanthus africanus. The sequence goes on along the minus strand of CM057349.1, from coordinate 256,788,282 downwards.
TCCCGATAATATTTTGCCCCTAACCTCCTATGACCTTGACAAAGGCCAACAAATCATAGGATGCTAGTCAAGTTCAACCCGTCATTTCCTGATTGAATCAAACCCACCCGCACGGCCCTTGACAAAGGCCAACAAGGTCGCACGACTACCCTAATCCAATCTGCATCATATGCATAAGCAGATAAGCACCAGTTAGCTACCGCACACTGCGCCTTGACAAAGGCCAACAAACGCAGCACGAATACTAACTACTACTTATCTGAAATGACGGAGGGCTACGACAGGTTTTTCTGAAAACCTATTGCGTAATGAACTTGATATCGTTGTAGAATCAAATGATTTTAAAATGGAGTGCTTTGGAGGCTTTTCTAGTTTTGCTAAAGGAGTCACTCCCGGTGAAGGGATCGTCGGTCCTTTCCTCGTCGAATGATGTGCGGGATATATCGTATATATCGCTGTGCAAAGCAAAAACACTTAAAAGCAATCAAAAAGACAAACCGAGTGTGTAGCATCTGCCAGTTATTGCTAAAGGAGTCACTCCCGGTGAAGGGATCTCGGTCTTTTCCTCATCGAATAAGGTGCAGGATATATCTCATATACCTCTGTGCAAAGCAAGAACTGTAGCTACCTGTTTTATTTTGAAATTCGATTCTACAACATCTTAGGTTTCTTTTATTTCATTAATCACATTAATGAAGTCCCATCATATAAGTATCTAAACATCACAGATAAATACGACGTACACTTATGCCATCCGCATTCGCCTCGATGTCCCCTCGTGCACCGTTAGGTTAGGTAACTAACGACAGAGCGGGGCAGGGCTAGCACGGGTGTAAAACATAAGTAACACCTATTTAATATATCATATATACTATATACTGTATCTATCATAGAACATCACATGATCACATCACAGATATCGCAGCAGAAGAAACATATGAAATATTGGATATACTAGGACGTCCGTGTTTTCAATACGAGCCAGTATAAAACACGGATTCCACGGTCGTGATGAATAGCCAAACCCACACCCCTAGACCCCTAGGAGAGCGGCAAGCAACCCTACCAATTCTAGAGTTAGGAGACCCGGACTCGACTCCTCGAGTTGGTCTCCCACTGGACTCCAGAACCCGGTTACTTATGCTCCCCTCCTTGGGTCTATCCTAGTGCGGAAAAGTAAATAATATACAAACGGTGACATCTTCCGCAACCTGGAAGTGCCCCAATAAAAGAATATTACATACAAGTTTTTACATGAATGAAAATGAAAAACACTCATCTCACATAAAAACCCCCGGCTATTCAAACACGACGATCCAATATAACATATCCAGCAACACATAACATCACATGTCATCAACGTAAGTAAATATGTCCATCCCAATTGTCGTTGACATATAGCAACGAAACCGGCGATATCACATATTACACTTACGGTCACAGAAAAGAAAGTGTAAAACTACAACAGTTGGAATCCGCAACCACCTCAGACATCGCATGCCTGACCAAATGAATTACTTAGACATCGCATGCCTAACAATTATAAACCCCGCATTTTAGTCTCAAAATCGAAAACACTTTTCAATATCAAGTCGGGCAATTCAACAAGATTCCCGACAACCTGATCGAATGCTCGTCGCAAACTTTAGTAGGCGGCTACACCCCCGATACCGTCGACGAAGTGCACCAAGGCGGAACACCGCTACCGCGAGCACCCGAACGGATGCTTTCGGCGACGGGGTTCTCCTACAGTCACTTGGTCGAGGCTATGGAGTGAAGCTGTCTATTAAGTTTACCCGGCGAGTATCCGCGTACGCTACGTGATTGCGACGGACTTTTGATCACATCAAAATTCCGTGGCAACCGATCAAGTGAGACTAAACTGCTATGTTTATAACATTCATTCAGTTATCTCATAACTTCTTGTGGATTCCAAGTATTGTATCCCATTCCAGATAAATAGAAAATGTTAAACTTTCCGATCGAACATTCAAACACCCAAGTTTTCCCGATACAGATCAACATATGAAATAAGTTCAAAGACATTCACTTCGTGCCTCAGAACCAACGGTCCAGCCGTAGAAGGGTCAAGCCAACGCCTCACATGTGGCACGCCGTACTGCCCCAAACCCGAAGGTTCAAAGGGCAGTTCAAGACGGTCACATAATCGAGTTAAGGTTTGTTGTCTTCTAGAGGGACCATCGCGTTACTTGCACTACTTAGAACGTGGTTAAACTACGGAAAAATCCAACACTTGGAAATTTCCCGACAGAGGAAAAATTGGGTATTTATATCCGGTCGAACTTTTTAACATATTCAAAAAATTATCCGGAAAGCCACTTAGACAAAATTTGATAATCCGATCAAAACACCGAATCCCCAAAACAACTCCAGAAAATTCAACTCTTGAATAAATTTTAAAAATACCCAGAGAACTCAGCACCTGAAACAATGAATTACTGTGCAAACAGGGGAAGCTGACGTCATCAATGTGCCGCGGAACCGCCGCAGAAGCTAAGCTTCTGCCGCGGTTCCACCGCAGTTTGGACTGTTCATGAGAAAATTTTTGCGCCGTAATTCTTAGATTTCCCTGCTGAATTTTTTAAGCATTTTTATTCTGGAAAAATCCCAGTTTTTGAAAAAAGGACAGAGAGCATGGAAATTTTTGGGGTTTCGGTTCGTTCGGACTTCAAATTCCATCTAGACTTCTCCTAAGGCTCTAGCTAGGCTCTGATACCACTGTAGGGTTCCTAGGCACCCTAATGAGGTCTCACAAGGCATCAACCATGCCAATTTCAAATTTAAACGGTGCCGAGAAACCCTAGAACGGATCGTTGGCTAGATTTCTAGGCGAAAGATGCAACTAGTAAACTATTTTACTAAAGGAACGGAAATACAACCTTTGTAGATCCGGTGCTCCACCTCCATAGCTCCGCAACGAAGTCCCTTTGCTGTCCAAATGAATTCCCGGGCTCTAGCGTCGGCTTCGTCGGAGAAATGGCGAGCTAGGTCGTCGATGTCCATGCCGAAGATGATCTACGTCGAGGCGTCGCTAAATCAAGCTCCACCTTCACCAAGTCATGAAAACTTGTGAAGGAAACACACTCTACTACTTGGCAAGAGGTAGAGGATGAAGAAATAGGAAGTGGGTAGACTTTAGAATTGGATTTCTCACTCATTTCCATCAATCACCATTGATGGAGCTTGCTTTCTTCAAGTGAAGAAAGGAAGAAGAAGAAGAATTATGTTATGATAAGTTAATTAAAAAGGAAAAGAATAATCAATCCTTATCATAACATGACCATAGTTAAGTGTAGAGAACTAATCATGGTTTAATGCAATGGTTAGGGTTAAGCTAAAAACAAAATGGTCATCAAGTCAAAGCATTCATGAAGCTTCATGAATGAACAAAAGAAATGCCACCATTTTATCATTTCATTTCCTTTTTCCAATAAGAAAAAGATTAATGAATAAAATGAATAAGCAAATAGTAAACCCTAACCATTCCATTAACCAAGGTTTAATTCTATACACTTAATTAAAAAGGCATGTATCATCAAACATGATACAAGCATGTGCACAAAATCATATCGCATATGCAATGCGCACACCCGAGCGAGAAAATCCATTTAAAGTGAACCGATACTAGTTAATGCAAAGTAATATATCAAATATATAATTATGCATTAAATCATTAAATCAACACTTGATTTAACGATCCGGTCATATCACATATAACCGACTAGTATCATTAGTAACAACTTATCGAATCAACACTTGATCCGATAACCCGGCTATATCGCATACAACCGATCAATGTCACATCGCGAGAATCGAATACAGTATCACATACTGGTATTATTCTCGGTCCCGCACATATCTCATATGCGCTCCTATTTCGTTTTGCTTGAGCCAGGAAACCTCTGTGTAGGACTCTAAAGACTCGTCAATACGCCGGCAGCAGATGATGATCATATCAAGCATCCACAAGCCGCAAGCGGTCTGCTAAACGTAACGGCCACCCGGGTATTGAGCGATCAGAAGATCGACGAGCAAGCCCGCTCACACTCCTGTGAATCCAACCAGTAACACTACCGTACAGTCCGGTCTGATCGTCTGATATGTCGCATATCTCGCCTAGGGGTGGTAAACGTCAGACCCCAATAGCTCGATAAGTCGTGTCGATATGAGGTCTATAACAGTTCGAGAAACTACTGGTAACACTTACCAGTAAATCTCAGCAACCCTGGCCAGGGATTTCCGGTTATAGCCAATCGAACACAGCGCAACATCAACCCCCTATACCGGGAGAGACGAATCCCCTCCTATCGCTCATTGCCTCCATGTGACTCGGGACTGTACCCAAAAACCACCGTTTTGCACGCCCTCTTGGACGTGGTAAGATGGAAATCAAAGCACAGTGGGAACCACACAAGACTCTATGACGATCTCGGGTCAACAGACTACTCTGTACCAGTGTCACCAGAGAACTGCCATCTGACGTAAGGTATAATACCATCTGGGAGTTCTCGGCGAGTCCGTCCAGTGTACCCAGTCTCTACTGAGCACCCGTATATCATCTCTGATGTCAAACACCGATAGATATGGGATCATCCATCGCCCATCTGTATGGGTCGAGAAGGTATACGCTAGTCTACTCTGGTATATCGATGCCCCGTCTCGATACACCCACGACTAGGGACTTTGAAGGATGTACTTATGGACTACCATGTCCCCACTAGTATGATCCGCATCATAGTCCAGGTAGTCAAGTACACATCCTAAGGGCTTTACCAACATGTAACAGAGAGACAATCAGTGTACAAGTTAAGGTAAAGATCAACCAGATAGCATACTATCATGTCAAGCAAGAAAGTCCTCCCTATATATGTCCAAGCATCCACTACAATATACATCCTATGTATAGTAATGGCCTCTAGGGCATACATATAACTAACAAAAATAGCATGTAATTAATGCATGGAAAGAAAAGTGCAAGAAAGTAAAAAGAGCAAGAAATAAATATACTAAGAACCAAAGAACACATAACAAACTATGGGTTCAATAACCAAATCTTAAACGTGCAAGCTCAATGAAGAGGTTGCAAGATCAAGAAGAGGCAAAGAACTCATGTGAAAATGAAGGCACAAAAAAGAGCTTTATTGATTCCTTAAGTAATGATACAACCCCTTGAGATCAATGACCAAAGTTTAAACTTGCAAGCTTAATGAAGAGGTTGCAAGATCAAATTAAGGTAGAGAGCTCAAGGGTGATTAACTATGTACAGGAATGAAGAGAAACAAAAATGAAGTGTTGCAAAAAAGAATGACAAAATTGGACCCCTCTCCCTTGCTGCCTCATTCTGTATTTATAAGCTCAAAAGGAAATTAAACAAACAATAAAAATGAGCTGATGTGGCAGCAAGGGATGCACTGTACAAAACTGGGGCCCACTATGCACTGTTTGGCCGGCTAAGGGGGTGATGTGCTCGGCCCAATTCCGAGCTCTCTGCCTCGTTTTTGGTGTGTGGTCATGTGTTGTCCCCAGTATCACTTTAGTGCAGTTTGATTTGTCTATTTGAATTTAAAGTGCACTCAGGGAATGGAGGGAAACTTGGATCTTTAAGCCAACACACATCTTGTAGCATTTAATGCACCATTAATGCACATCACACCATGCCCACTTGTGCCATGATTCATAGCTGCCCCATCCATGGTCCAAGCTCCAAAAAGTTTTGTGTACACACTTGTGTTGTGTTGGTCCATTTAGATAAAAAAAAAGTGTGTACACAAGCATGTTGCACAAAGAAACTCTTAGACTGTCGGTCTGTTCGCAGTTCCGGTTGTAGTGTCGGCTCACAAATGATATATCCATGATTTTAACTGTATTTTCAGTATTTTTTCACGGATACCTGTAATCTGTATTACTGAGCAGACAATGGTTAATAGTACCGATAAATAACAAAATAGAAAAAGAATGAGCGGTATTGAAATGCGGTTTTCTGTGATGAACATCCATCTCACGACTCCAGTCGGTATCCTACGGATAACCACCGGGTCCAAACTATCACCGGTAGGTAGTAGTCCCTCTACCAGGCTCACCATCTACAACACAACATACCTTTCTTGCCCTAGGGTACCATACCGGGTCCACCATGAACCCGCAAACGGATCGTCTATCTCCTCGAATCAGGTTTCGAAAACCAATCTCAGACAGAGAAAACTCATGGTGGATGCATCAAAATATCATATCAAGAGAAACCGGGTTTTCAAAACAATGCATACTTTCTTGAAATATAACCACGGTTCTCAAATGCATAAATCACATGAAATCAGTATCTCAATACGTAAATCCATGAAATACGATGTATGCAACATAGAACAGTAATATGAGCATATCCAGGAAAAACCACTCTTTTAAATGAATCAAGTTTTTAAAGATATCATGCGGTTCCCAAATTCCCCGAAGTCAAATGCAACATCATATAAAGGTGTATATGTAGCTATAGCAAGGTATGTGTGTATGCATGTATGTATGTATGCATGATGCAATTTATATGCGCAATAGAACAAGAATCAACGTCTAATTATTGATAATAATGAAAGTGGTACAATACATATTCCTTTAGTAAAGTGGTACAAGAACAACTGCATCAATGTCAATAATGAATGCAGAACCATATATATATATGTTATGCATGTCATGGTAATTACCAACGATGTGTGCGTAGCATACTATTTAGTGCTCGTGCAACATGAACCGTCAGTAATGGTGCAGTGTCCAATAGGTACTAAGTCAATGTACAATAAGTAATGGTATGCAAATGATGCTCATGCACAATCAACGCATATGCATATAAACATATGGCTACAACACCGAACCTAGCCCTAGACGCTTAACGCGATACGGGCGATTCCCCCGTAGATGTTAAATCTACTCACCGACGATCTCGAGCTAGGTAAATCCAAATACTTGTTTTCCCCTCCTTGCAGCGTTCGAAGTCTCCGCCTGCGATCCTATTATCACACGACACAATAACACGTGGATTTAGCAAACTACCCAATAATAAACGAACACAGCGCCAATTAACGAATCGGTTCTCTCAAGCTACAAAAGGGTTCGCTTAGCTGCTAAACGCGTACAGCGGCATCATCAAAATATATCCACGACTGCAAACTACCAGAAGCACTTAAACTACGTCGGATTAATCGTATCGCACTTTGCCGAAACACTAAAAACTAGCTAAGTGGTCCCAGATTTTGCTACTCAAACAATTAGTGAAAGTTGCAAGTTCCACGAGACTACAAACAACCCTAGAGACCCCACGACCAAGACTTGAGACCCCAGTCCCCAATCTGGCCGCAATTTGCGGCCAGAAGTAATATATTTGCGGCCAAGTTCAAATGGAATGGGTTCAGGTTTTTATAGTGGGTTCTAGGCCTCTAAACTACGTCTCTGTGATGGAAACTTCTCAAACAACAACCTAGTTCGATAGCAGATTCACCCGAGACACAACACTTTACCAAAATACGATATTGCACAAAAACTATAACTTTAGTGTTCTAAACAGTAACTAATAAGCAACACAACATTTTAAAAGCCTAGTTAACAGTTAGAGATCACTGCCTTACCAAACTAGCTCAAAAACCCTAGCTTTCCATGCTCCAAGTTATCAAGATGGGGCTTAGCTAGACTTGTGAAGGGTTTTAGTGAGGTTTAGTGAAGATTAGTCTTGGTTTTAGTGAAGTACAAGATAGGTTTTAGTTTTGAGGAAGGGAATGAGAAGGAGAAATAATTGAGAATGAGAGAATGAGGTGAGAAGGAGGGAGTGTAGGAGTGAGGGATGAGGGAAATGAAGGTGTGAGGTTAGAAATGAGCCATGCCCTTTCTCTCTCCTCATTAATGCTCCCATGCTTGACCCATGCCTCCTCAACCTTCATTGTCAACTCTCTCTCTCTCTCTCTCAATAAAAGATAAACTCTTTTAAAAAAAGTAAAGACAAGGAAGAGTTAACATGGCTTGAAATTGGTTTAGGGTGCCATGGCTACTTAAGCATGGTTAACACCTCCATAACCCCCAAGTTAACATGCACAAGTATGTGCAAGCCAAAACAAATAATAATAAAATATTAATTAATTTTTATTAAATATATGAAAACTATTTTGGTTAACTTTTTTATTAAAAATCCGCATTATCGTTAATTAACACTAATCGCATTCTAAGGTGTTACAATCTTCCCCCTTAAAAAAATTCGGTCCCCGAATTTAAAAATCTTACTATGCGTACCTTCAAAGAGATGAGGGAATTTCTTCCACATCTCACTCTCGGCTTCCCATGTGACATCTTCGCTATTCGGGCCACGCCAAAGAACCTTTACAGATGGCAAGACCTTTGACTGAAGTTTCTTCAGTTGCCGATCCAATATAACTACCGGCTGCTCGGTGAACGAAAGATCGCGCTCCGGCTGGACGGTCTGGTGCTGAATCATGTGAGAAGGGTCATGAAAGTACTTGCGAAGTATCGATTGATTGGCACGCTTTCGGCATGTCATGTATTTGAAGATCTAAAGTTAACCACAATCAGGACGGTGTCGCTTTGTAGCTAGCAGCGATGAGTACGGGTCGATCCACGGGAAGACAGAGCATTTTACGTTCTTGTTCTGACGAGCTAATGTGTGTGGCGGAATTGTTTGTATCTATCCTATATGTATATATGCACAATATAAATTGTTAAATTAGATAAGATAGTGTAAGTTAAGGAAATCCGTATTCAAGTCTTTTGAGCCGAGCTCGACCACTAAAGCTAGAGCAATCAGCAACAACACGGATTAGGGTACTTAAGCACAGTATTTGTGAAATCCGTCTTATTGACCCTTGTCCGTTCGTTCTTGTCGCTTACTTTTGCCTCCGGCCAATCCGAACGCAACCTGTCGCGGTTAGGAAACACCGATAACTTGGAAGGGTAGGGTGCCTAACGGAGCGCTTGCGTAAGGTTTGGGCGGAGTTTAATGGAAAAGATCGAGGAAAGGAAGTGAGAAATGAAAGCTTAACTTACAAAACCAATCTATTTTCTAACAACAATATTCACACCATTCAAACAACAAACAAAAAGAGCACAAGAAAAGATACAAAGAATAGAATAAAAACAACATTGCAAGAAAGTAAATGGCATGGAATTAAAGAGCAAGTAAGTAAAGCAAGAATATAAATGCAAGTAAGTAAAGCATGGAATAAAAGTGCAAGAAAGTAAAGCAAGAAATAAATATACTAGGAACCATAGAACCCAATACAAGCCATGGGTTCAATAACCTAATCTTAAACTTGCAAGCTCAATGAAGAGGTTGCAAGATCAAGAGGAGGCAAAGAACCCAAGGGAAAAGAAGACAAAGAAGAAAGCTTTATTAATCTTCATATAATGATACAACCCTTGAGATCAATAACCAACACTTAAACTTGCAAGCTCAATGAAGAGGTTGCAAGATCAAGTGAAGGCAAAGAGCTCAAAGGGACTAAGCTATGTACAAGAGAACAAAAAGAAAACAAAAGAGGCTTGGTGTAAAGAATGAGAAAAATGAAAGACAATCCAAGACCTCCCTCCCTTGCTCACTGGTTCTGCTTTTATAGGCTCAAAAGAAAATAAATGCAAGTAAGTAAAGTTGCAAGAAAGTAAATGGCATGGAATTAAAGAGCAAGTAAGTAAAGCAAGAATATAAATGCAAGTAAGTAAAGCATGGAATAAAAGTGCAAGAAAGTAAAGCAAGAAATAAATATACTAGGAACCATAGAACCCAATACAAGCCATGGGTTCAATAACCTAATCTTAAACTTGCAAGCTCAATGAAGAGGTTGCAAGATCAAGAGGAGGCAAAGAACCCAAGGGAAAAGAAGGCAAAGAAGAAAGCTTTATTAATCTTCATATAATGATACAACCCTTGAGATCAATAACCAACACTTAAACTTGCAAGCTCAATGAAGAGGTTGCAAGATCAAGTGAAGGCAAAGAGCTCAAGGGGACTAAGCTATGTACAAGAGAACAAAAAGAAAACAAAAGAGGCTTGGTGTAAAGAAAGAGAAAAATGAAAGACAATCCAAGACCTCCCTCCCTTGCTCACTGGTTCTGCTTTTATAGGCTCAAAAGAAAAGAAAACTAGCAATAAAAATATGATGAGGTGGCAACAAGGGAGGGCCTACAGAAAACTGGAGCTCACTGGCAATGTAGGGCCGGCCTGCTCGGCCAAAGAGAGAAAGTGCTCGGCCAAAATCCGAGGGAGCTAGCTCGTATTTGGTGAGTGATGTTGTGTGCTCCCATATATCACTCTGGTGCTGCTAGATTTTGTAACGTTTTGAAAATCGTTTTGGTGAAATTTCGGAAAATCGGTAAAATAAGGGGGTTTTCTGTAAAAAGTCAAAATACAAATATCTTTATTTTAAAATTAAATATACATATTCTAGCTATGTAATTGCTAGTATTTGGTGTTTATTGAGCCACTGGTGAAATTTCAAATTTTCTGAAAATTTTTCCGAAATTAATTATTTTTATATTATTTTAAGCCGTCATTAATACATTTAATTAGGGAAAATTACAAACTGGAATGAGTTGAAACAAATTTTGTGCATCATAACACATTAAGCAAAATTTTAACATGTGGTTTTTGAATTGAAATGAAGTTGTTAAACGGTGTTAGAAAATATCGAAGAAAAGACGCTTATTTGGTGAAATTAGTGTAAATGGTTATTGGGGTAATACCTTTATCTTTTTCCCTAACCCACACACCCACACCTCACCCTCTCTCCCTCTCCCCATGTGGCCGACCCCACTTGGACAGCCCCTCCCTCTCTCTCTCTCTCCAATCACCTCACTTTCAAAAGAAAAGAAAAGAAAAGAAAAGAAAAGAAATCAATGAAGACTTTGACTAGGTTGACTAGATATCATTTTTCCCACCTCTCTCTCTCTCCTCTTTTCCCCACCTGCAGCCGAGCCCTCCCCTTCTTGCTGTCCGGAAATTTCCCCCAAAACCCCACCTCATTTTCCCTCAAAAAAATGTCCAAATTCCATCAAAAATCAAGCTAAAATCCAAATCCGACTCCTACCCATTTTCCCTCATCTTCTTTAGCATGGATCTGGGTGCAAGGATTTCAAATTGGAGGTCTAGATATCATGTTTGATCATAGTTTGTGAGGTATAACTTTTGACCCATTATTCAATTGTTGGTTTAATTCCTTAAGGAGGCTTATTAGGTGCTAATTTATGGTTTAATTGAAAGATGTGGGTTTGCAAGAGAAGATTTAGATTAGGATTTGTTTTGGGTTGTGAGACTATGGTTGCGGGATATATTTGCCATATCAATGTTTTGCTAATCAAATTAAGTTGCTAGTTTGCATTTTTGTGGATTTAAATTGTGATAATCATATAAATTGAAAACTAGGTTTTTAAAATAATTATATTTTGGTGAGATAAAATTCTAATCAAGGTTACATGTCATTATAAATATTATATTGAGTGGTTTAATGCTTTTAGTTCACGAAAATCCAAGCTAAATTGTTGTTTGTGCATTTTTGCTATAAAATTGTTAAAATTGGGTATTTTGTAAACTAGAAATTTGGGGTTAATGGAATTTAATGAGATTAAAGTGTGGAAAATGTTTTTATGATTTATTTAAGATATTTAATAAGTATTATGGCCGCTAGATTTGTTTAAAAGTCGAGTTTTGTACTAAAACGGGTAATTTTTGCTTGCTAGATTTTCGGAAAAATGGCTTTTAAGGTGGATTTGGGGTTTTTGTGAATTTTAAACTATTTTATATTATAATTAATGTTCGTGAATGCGCAAATGAGAGTGTTTGGGTTTTTCTCGATGGTTGACATTTGTACATCGATATCGAGAGTTGGTTTGGCTATTCTTGCATGCGTAGGCGATAGGTTTTGACCTATGCGTGATACGCGTGCCGATTTGATTTTCGTATGCCGTTTCGATTTCGAATTTGATTTTAATGTGATACGGTGCGTTATGATATGTAAGTACCCCATGTGGACTTGGAGATGACAAGCAAGCGCGTGGCGACGTCGGCACCGGCGAGCGAGGACCAGGTGAGTAGATGTATATCTACGGGGGAAGTCGGATGGATGGCGTTTAGCACCCCCGCAAACGTAGAATAGGGATATTACTTATTGTCATTAAGAAGCCAGACGTGACCTTAGATTCTTGGTGAGTAGGACCCTAGTAATGACCTTAGGTTGGACTAGATTGATTTAGGAAGACCTTACCAGAGGATGAATGTCTTGGAGGAGATTCTTAGGATTCAGGTAGACACACACACACGCACACACAGAAACTGGACTTGGTGTATATGTGTATGCGTATATATATGTAGGAATGTGTGTAGATATATATATACACAACATGTATATGTGATATAGGGATGTTATATGATACATGGGGATGAAACGATATAACTGGGCTTAATGCCGTGATCTCTTGGCTACAGTCGTATTATGATTTTAGCGGATCGTTGGAAAATGAGATAATGGATATGTATACATATACGATAATAGGTGATGATGACATTGAGATATACGAGACTCTAGAATAGAACCCGGACTGTAACCTGTGACTTGAATATGATATGATGTATGTGTGACTTGGTTACGATATGCTATATGTGTGACCTGATTATGATATGATATATATATATTACATGATATCTCTGAGAAACATTTGATGATGTATATATACATAGACAATAATATATGATGATGATATTATAGGAATGATGATGTACGTAAGTGATACTTGACCCGTACACCGATATTGGGATGTCGTACGATGGATTTTACTGTACGAGGTATAGATGTGATGATTGATCCGCACTCTTGATTCGAGGAAGTTGTACTACGTACGTGACACTATTGAGGCTGGATCGCCGACTATTAGAGATATGGACTCAGACCTTAGGCGGACTCTTATTTCTTATCGACTAGTTTCTTAGGTTTAGTTCCTTAGGGGGTTAGATAGATACTAGTTTAGGCTCGAGTCATATAGTTGTAGTTAGACATGTATATTACAATGAGTCGTTAATACACATCCATCATTACATTTAGACCATAATCATCATGTTGCATGTTCGTACATATGTTTCTTTAATCAGTATGAAACTCTGCCTGTTAGGACACCAGCACCATTACCGATGATGCGCATATTCTACGCACACTTATTGCCGGCTCACACACATCATCATCGGTAATTGCTATGTCACGTACACTTTAGAACATATTGACTTTTATTGATAGAATCAGCTAGAGGCTAGATCAATATAATATTGTGATTACTCTCAGGTGTTAGTCTAGACATTGCATTTTTTACTTAGACATTTCATGCATTCACATTTTCATGTTATCATGCAGTATTGTGGGGTTTATGCCGACACTTATCATTTGCTTACTCATGATATTGGGATTTTGGATTTTTATGAGATTTCTGGATTTTTGGGGAAAACCGCAAGAATATATAAAAACTTCTCTCTCCTCCTCCTCTCTTTTTAAAAATATAAGTTGTTGTTTTCTCGTGATGTATGTGTCGTCCACCATGAGATTTCATATTTTCTGTTGGATTTCGAGACCCGATTCGAGGAGTGGATGAACCGTCTCGGGTACATGGTAGGCCCGGTATGGTACCCCGGGGCAAGAAGATCGAGTTGTAGACGATGAGCCTGGCAGGGGCAGACTACCTACTGGTGATGTCTGGCGCGGCGGATATCCGGAGGATACCGACCGTTGTGATGAGATTTGATGATATGGGCCGATCCGGACTGATGGAGCCCGAGATATTGAGACTATGAGATATTGAGACTATGAGGTATTGAGACTTGAGTTTTACTTGTTTTGTGTCGATGCTTGACATGGATTTTCATCGATGATACTTCAGATTTCTATACCCATTTACCATGATAAAAGTTAAAGATTTCTTATACTGAGATATCCAGATTCTAGGATTGGTTGTTTTACATACATGGTGCATGCATACTCTTTCACATGACATATTACTATTTGAGGCACTGACACGAGCTCGGAGCATTTGCACTTACATGTAGTTTATTACCTTGCCATTACTAGATGACTAGTAATATATTAGTATATTATTATGACCTAGGACAGCGTCGTGCATTCGATTTCTTTTCGCAGATATCTTCTACTCACGAGTTGGCAACTCACCCCCGTTGTGCCAAATTTTATTACAGGTTCGTTGTACAGGTTTCCTTGGCAGCTTGCTGGCACATCTTTTCGTTCAGGGTGATTTGCACGGTAGGTTGGTTCACTTGTATTAGGATCGCCGTTGTACTTTTATTATTTCACTTGTATCTAGTAAGCTCCATCAACCAAACTTGTATTACTTGATAAGTTTTAAGGACCAGTTATTTATTTCGACTTTAGAGTCGCGCATGTATTATTGTAGATTGGTGGATTTGTTTTCTTTTGAGTTTTGAGCCTCGCCCTTTGGCGTTGTATATTATTGTTCTTGGTGTGGTTGTTTCCGCCTGTTGGCGTAGAGCTAGCTCCCGCTTGGGGATGCCATTTTATCATTTGTTTATATTTTACTTATTTGTACCCATTTGGGGCCAGTTTTTACAAAGGAGACTCTGCCGAAATTTTTGAGAAAATTTGATCTTGTTTTTAAACTTGTTTTCCTATATGTTTTCCTTTACTTCTTCTTTTTATATGGTTTAGATTTCTAGGCTTCGGGTTTCTTTGATTACGTCGCGCCTCTAGACGCTTCGTAATTTAAGTGTCGGTCACGTTCCGTACTTTCGGGTCGTGACAAAGTTGGTATCAGAGCGCTAGGTTTAACCTTATATAAGTCTAGGGTGACCCTTGGTTGATGGAGTAGGTGACTTAGGTAGAGTGACGTACCGTGGGTATGATCCGCGGCATACTTGCGATACGCTACTCTGCTTAAGGAGCCTTAGGATGTACATTTCTTTGCACAGCATTTCATTCATTCCTTTGATCTATCTTCGTCGATATCGGATGGTGGTTTCTGTTACCACGGTCGCACGGGCAGAGGGAGCTGCGGCTCGAATGCGATAACCATTAGGGTATCGGTTATTCTTGAGGATTGAAGCATTGTTTAGCGTACGGACGAAGAGTATTCACATGCCGACCAGACGAAGTTAAAGGATTTGAACGATTGTCAGAAACCCATTTCCCAAGTTTAAGGTATTCGGAAGAACATGCAGGTATTTCTATGGACCCTCTAGAAGAATGAAACCCTAACTCGACATAATGACCACGAGAATGCCCTTGAACTTTAGGGGTTTACGGCAGTTCCGCGGTGCCATTAGTGAGGCTTGGGTTTGCCCTTCTACGGCTGGACCATCGATGCTGGGGTATGTACTAGATATTTTTAAACTGTGCTTGAGTGTTGAGCTCTCGGGGAATTATGGGATTTTGATGAATCGATCGAAAGTTTAATGTAGTCTGGATATCAGGTGAAGGGATAGATTACGTGGGAGACTCTAGATATGAGTATTGCCGTTGGTAGCGCAGTCAGCGCAGCTACGAAGAGACGAGTTCGAAGCAGTTGACATCAGAGGGAAGAGGCGCACATTGACGATAGTGTTTACGATTGTGATTTGGTGATTTGAATTTCATATTTCCGTTGTTTGGATTTTGGTTTTTTGATGATTTTGTTCTACGATTGGTATTTCTTATGTGTACATTCATTATATTCTATGTGTGTTTCATATATCGGTTGTATTGATGTTGTTTTGTACATACCCAGTGCACTCGATTTGGTTTTATACATTTTGAGATATTGATTTGATTTCATGCATATGGGTTGCACATGATTTTGACGTATACTTCGACATAGTTTTCATGCATTTTTCGTACCGTGATTTCGATTTTGATATTCGGTGTATGTTTTCCATACGCCATGTGCACTTGATTGAGATTCTTGCGCACACTTGACGCACTTGATGCGATTTTATGCACACCAGATGCACTAAATCGAGATTCTTCGTGTGTGTCAGACGCACCTGTCCTTGCTGTCAGGCACACACGTTGTCTATGACAGATGTTGTGTACACACCCGATGCACTCAGATGTTGTTTCTGTGTGCATGTATGGCACATATATGGATTTTGATTTCCGTGCGCACCAGACGCACGTAGTATTCATATGCGTATTTTGGGATTGATTTCTTATAGAGCAGTATGTTTTTATGATATTTGCTATGTGTTTTCGTACTGAGCAGGACTAGTCAGAGGACAGTACCTGAATATATTTTGCATGCATTGATAGCTATCGAAGGGAATTCCAAAAATAAAAAACCGAGCTATAGTCTCAGTATTTACCTACGTGTCTGATATGACACGAAACGTTTAAAACCAGGAAACCCTTCTAAATTGTTTCCAAAACGGCGGAACGTACATTTTAAACAAAAGGTATATATGTATATGGTTATTTTCTTATGATAGACGTCCGCCACTGTGCAGTGTTATACGCATTGCACACCGACTTTAAAAGATTTGGCATGCATTTCCTTCGGATATTTACATATATAGATTTGATGTTTACGTGTATAGTTTCGAGTTATATCATACTGGCTTTGTATTGGATTTGACATTTGTGTCTTTACTATGACTCCGATGATTGCGGGATGCTTGACGGAGTTTTGATTTTGAGTTATATGCTCATTTTTCATGCGCATGCGCTGCGCTACGATTTGTTTTATGTATTTACGATTTCGGAGCCCCGACGACTTGATGGTTTTGCTTAGATGTTTTAGTGTTTGGGGGGGGTTTTAATTTAAATTCGGGGACTGAATTTCTTTAAGGGGGAAGATTGTAACGTTTTGAAAATCGTTTTGGTGAAATTTCGGAAAATCGGTAAAATAAGAGGGGTTTCTGTAAAAAGTCAAAATACAAATATCTTTATTTTAAAATTAAATATACATATTCGAGCTATGTAATTGCTAGTATTTGGTGTTTATTGAGCCACTGGTGAAATTTCAAATTTTCTGAAAATTTTTCCGAAATTTATTATTTTAATATTATTTTAAGCCGTCACTAATACATTTAATTAGGGAAAATTACAAACTGGAATGAGTTGAAACAAATTTTGTGTATCATAACACATTAAGCAAAATTTTAACATGTGGTTTTTGAATTGAAATGAAGTTGTTAAACGGTGTTAGAAAATATCGAAGAAAAGAGGCTTATTTGGTGAAATTAGTGTAAATGGTTATTGGGGTAATACATTTATCTTTTCTTCTAACCCACACACCCACACCTCACCCTCTCTCCCTCTCCCCATGTGGTCGGCCCCACTTGGACAGCCCTTCCCTCTCTCTCTCTCCAATCACCTCACTTTCAAAAGAAAAGAAAAGAAAAGAAAAGAAATCAATATAGACTTTGACTAGGTTGACTAGATATCATTTTCCCCACCTCTCTCTCTCTCCTCTTTTCCCCACCTGCAGCCGAGCCCTCCCCCTTCTTGCTGTCCAGAAATTTCCCCCAAAACCCCACCTCATTTTCCCTCAAAAAAATGTCCAAATTCCATCAAAAATCAAGCTAAAATCCAAATCCGACTCCTACCCATTTTCCCTTATCTTCTTTAGCATGGATCTGGGTGCAAGGATTTCAAATTGGAGGTCTAGATTTCATGTTTGATCATGGTTTGTGAGGTATAACTTTTGACCCATTGTTCAATTGTTGGTTTAATTCCTTAAGGAGGCTTATTAGGTGCTAATTTATGGTTTAATTGAAAGATGTGGGTTTGCAAGAGAAGAATTAGATTAGGGTTTATGAAAATCTAGTTAGGGTTTTGGGTTGTGAGACTATGGTTGTGGGATGTATTTGCCATATCAATGTTTTGCTAATCAAATTAAGTTGCTAGTTTGCATTTTTGTGGATTTAAATTGTGATAATCATATAAATTGTAAACTAGATTTTTAAAATATTTATATTTTGGTGAGATAAAATTCTAATTAAGGTCACATGTCATTATAAATATTATATTGAGTGGTTTAATGCTTTTAGTTCATGAAAATCCAAGCTAAATTGTTGTTTGTGCATTTTTGCAATAAAATTGTTAAAATTGGGTATTTTGTAAACTAGAAATTTCGGGTTAATGGAATTTAATGAGATTAAAGTGTGGAAATTGTTTTTATGACTTATTTAAGATATTTAATAAGTATTATGGCCGCTAGTTTTGTTTAAACGTCGAGTTTTGGACTAAAACGGGTAATTTTTGGTTGCTAGATTTTCGGAAAAATGGCTTTTAAGGTGAATTTGGGGTTTTTGTGAATTTTAACCTATTTTATATTATAATTAGTGTTTGTGAATGCGCAAATGAGAGTGTTTGGGTTTTTCTCGATGGTTGACGTTTGTACATCGACATCGAGAGTTGGTTTGGCTATTCTTGCATGCGTAGGCGATAGGTTTTGACCTATGCGTGCCGATTTGATTTTCGTATGCCGTTTCGATTTCGAATTTGATTTTAATGCGATACGGTGCATTATGATATGTAGGTACCCTATATGGACTTGGAGATGACAAGCAAGCGCATGGCGACGTCGGCACCAGCGAGCGAGGACTAGGTGAATAGATGTATATCTACGGGGGAAGTCGGGTGGATGGCGTTTAGCACCCCCGCAAACGTAGAATAGGGATATTACTTATTGTCATTAAGAAGCCAGACGTGACCTTAGATTCTTGGTGAGTAGGACCCTAGTAATGACCTTAGGTTGGACTAGACTGATTTAGGAAGACCTTACTAGAGGATGAATGTCTTGGAGGAGATTCTTAGGATTCAGGTAGACACACACACACGCACACACAGAAACTGGACTTGGTGTATATGTGTATGCCTATATATATGTAGGAATGTGTGTAGGTATATATATACACAACATGTATATGTGATATAGGGATGTTATATGATATATGGGGATGAAACGATATAACTGGGCTTAATGCCGTGATCTCTTGGCTACAGTCGTATTATGATTTTAGCAGATCGTTGGAAAATGAGAGAATGGATATGTATACATATACGATAATAGGTGATGATGACATTGAGATATACGAGACTCTAGAATAGAACCCGGACTGTAACCTGTGACTTGAATATGATATGATGTATGTGTGACTTGGTTACGATATGCTATATGTGTGACCTGATTACGATATGATATATATATGACATGATATCTCTGAGGAAAATTTAACGATGTATATATACATAGACAATAATATATGATGATGATATTATAGAAATGATGATGTACGTAAATGATACTTGACCCGTACACCGATATTGTGATGCCGTACGATGGATTTTACCATACGAGGCATAGATGTGATGATTGATCCGCACTCTTGATTCGAGGAAGCCGTACTACGTACGTGATGCTATTGAGGCTGGATCGCCGACTATTAGAGACATGGACTCAGACCTTAGGTGGACTCTTATTTCTTATCGACTAGTTTCATAGGTTTAGTTCCTTAGGGTGTTAGATAGATACTAGTTTAGGCTCGAGTCATATAGTTGTAGTTAGACATGTATATTACAATGAGTGGTTAATACACATCCATCTTTACATTTAGACCGTAATCATCATGTTGCATGTCCGTACATATGTTTCTTTAATCAGTATGAAACTCTGCCTGTTAGGACATCAGCACCATTATCGATGATGCGCATATTCCACGCACACTTATTGCCGGCTGACATACATCATCATCGGTAATTGCTATGTCACGTACACTTTAGAACATATTGCCTTTTATTGATAGAATCAGCTAGAGGCTAGATCAATATAATATTGTGATTACTCTCAGGTGTTAGTCTAGACATTGCATTTATTACTTAGACATTTCATGCATTCACATTTTCATGTTATCATGCAGTATTGTGGGGTTTATGCCGACACTTATCATTTGCTTACTCATGATATTGGGATTTTGGATTTCTATGAGATTTCTGGAATTTTAGGGAAAACCACAAGAATATATAAAAACTTCTCTCTCTCCTCCTCTCTTTTTAAAAATATAAGTTTCGGTTTTCTCGTGATGTATGTGTCGTCCACCATGAGATTTCATGTTTTCTGTTGGATTTCGAGACCCGATTCGAGGAGTGGATGAACCGTCTCGGGTACATGGTGGGCCCGGTATGGTACCTCGGGGCAAGAAGATCGAGTTGTAAACGATGACCCTGGCAGGGGCAGACTACCTAGTGATGTCTGGCGCGGCGGATATCCGGAGGATACCGACCGTTGTCGTGAGATTTGATGATATGGGCCGATCCGGACTGACGGAGCCCGAGATATTGAGACTATGAGATATTGAGACTATGAGGTATTGAGACTTGAGTTTTACTTGTTTTGTGTCGATGCTTGACACGGATTTTCATGGATTTCATCGATGATACTTCAGATTTCTATACCCATTTACCATGATAAAAGTTAAAGATTTCTTATACTGAGATATCCAGATTCCATGATTGGTTGTTTTACATACATGGTGCATGCATACTCATTCACATGACATATTACTTTTTGAGGCACTGACACGAGCTCGGAGCATTTGCACTTACACGTAGTTTATTACCTTGCCATTACTAGATGACTAGTAATATATTAGTATATTATTATGACCTAGAACAGCGTCGTGCATTCGATTTCTTTTCGCAGATATTTTTTACTCACGAGTTGGCAACTCACCCCCGTTGTGCCAAATTTTATTACAGGTTCGTTGTACAGGTTTCCTTGGTAGCTTGCTGGCACATCTTTTCGTTCAGGGTGATTTGTACGGTAAGTTGGTTCACTTGTATCAGGACCGCCGTTGTACTTTTATTATTTCACTTATATCTAGTAAGCTCCATCAACCAAACTTGTATTAATTTATAAGTTTTAAGGACCAGTTATTTATTTCGACCTTAGATTCGCGCATGTATTATTGTGGGTTGGTGGATTTGTTTTCTTTTGAGTTTTGAGCCTCGCCCTTTGGCGTTGTATATTATTGTTCTTGGTGTGGTTGTTTCTGCCTGTTGGCGTAGAGCTAGCTCCCGCTTGGGGATGCCATTTTATCGTTTGTATATATTTTACTTGTTTGTACCCGTTTGGGGCCAGTTTTTACAAAGGAGACTCTGCCAAAATTTTTGAGAAAAATTGATCTTGTTTTTAAACTTGTTTTCCTATATGTTTTCCTTTACTTCTTCTTTTTATATGGTTTAGATTTTTGGGCTTCGGCTTACTTAGATTACGTCGCGCCTCTAGACGCTTCGTAATTTAAGTGCCGGTCACGTTCCGTACTTTCGGGTCATGACAGATTTCTCTAATTTAAAATGGTCTGAACTCTTGGAATTGGAGGGAAACTTGATGCAACACATCAGATCATATCTTTTTGCATTAATTTCACATCACTTCTCATGCCCACTTGTGCCACGATTCATGGTAGCCCCATCATGGTCCATGTGCCAAAGAGCATGTGTGCACTTGCATTGTGTTGGACCAAAATATTGTACACACATTTTATTTGCAAAATCTCTTTGGATATCGGTCGATTTCTAGTTCCGGTTGCAGTGTCGGCTCATAAATGATATATCAGTGATTTTAAGTGTATTTCCAGTATTTTGTTACGGATACCTGTAAACTGTATTACTGAGCAGACTCTGGTTAATAGTACCGATATATAACAAAATAGATAAAGAATGAGCGGTATTGAAATGCAGTTTTCTGTGATGAAAAAATACCCCCAAACTTATCTTTTGCTCGTCCCGAGCAAAACAAAATCCTAGCCTCACTTTCGCAGGGAACGCGATTGCACTGATCTTATGCAACAAGCCGTTAAACCTCTAGGTTTCCCTAATAGGAGGAGTGTTGTCTCCTGAGGGTTTTCAGCGGATTACACCCACAAAATCCCATCAAGCTAGTTTCATAAGTTAACATCGATTCTACTCTTACAGTTTAGTATCTAGGTTAGAAATTCTATTATCTTAAGTTAGAAATATCCAACCCTTATGTTTCACACCTTCTATTTATTCAACCCCAGATTCTATACGTTTTACAGTTTAGAAAGATCTCGGTATCTCCTGAGTTTTCCTTCTAAAGTGCGGTCTCCAATCAGGGATTTTTATCAACTTTACGGAAAACATAAGTCTTATTCTTTATTCATATCTTTCCTCCAAACATCGATTGTATACCCCTACGTGTGAATAAATTTTTCACCCCTACACTCAAGAATTCAATTCAAGCTATAGTACCCTTGCCCTAGTACCTAATGCTACTTCTTTTCGTTAATGATGGACGGTGTTACTCGCACACCTTTCATGTGACTATTAATGCTTCTTGAGGCACGGACTGCCGATTACTGCATTTGTGAGCTTTAAAGCGTAAATAGCAGTTTCCAGGTCTTGACTTTATTTATTTATTTTTCTTTTCTTTATTTCTTTTTCAAGACCAGATATATTTTTTTCAATGATGCTCTTTAGGTGGTTAGCTTTAAATACCGTTTTTTCTTTCTTTCATACTAGGTTTTCATGCAAGAGTATTTCTAAGTATCCTCTACTATCCCAAGTTTCAAGGTGCGTGTATGTGCAGTTTGTAGGGTATATACTTTCTAAGTTTGAACTTAAGAATAGAAACTATTTTTCAGACTTATCTTTCAGTAAAGCTTTAATACTTTCCCTTCATCTTGACTTAACTCAAGAACTGAACTCAAGATTGCCTACTTCTATAAAAAAAACTGCAAGGACGTATAATTACCAAGGTTAAACAGAATGAGGGTTATTTTTAGGGTTTTCAATTCCTAAGCCTAAGATTTAGTTATTTCTAACGTATCAACTAAACTTTCGAAATAAAATCTAAGTTGCCCTATTAGCTAACTTGACGACAAAGTTTTTATATTTTTGTAAAAAATTTCGATTTTTATGGATTTTTTGTAAGTATGCAAATGCAGAATAAACAAATGAATGCGAAGGTAGAAAGCTTACCGAGCACACCCCCAAACTTAAACTTGACAGTGCCCTCACTGTCAGACTACACCAAGAGGGTCAAAATTGCCGGCGCTCCCCAAAATTTTTTATACAAAACAAAGCAAAAAAAACAAAAATATATACACAAAAATGTTCCCCCCAAACTTAAGTGAAACAGTGTTTCCAATTTTTAAGCGTTAAAGTTCAGAGTTAGGGGGGAGAAAACAGTATCAAACTATACAAGTCCTTACACAGGCCAAAAGTTAACACCAACCACTCAAAAATCTTATCGGGATAAGGCCCGGGTTGGTGAAAGAATACGGTGAGGAAAGAAATGGAGAATACGCGAGACCGTATGGGGATAGAAGTGGTATACGGTCCCGGTATATGAGAAGAAGAATGGCGGAAGGGAAAAAGAAATGGAGTACGAACTTGAGGGTAAAAATGGAGTGAATAAAGTAGTATAATTTGTGATGACCAACATGTAAAAAGCGATTATACTAATCTATTAACCCATCGAGAAATGGGGTCAAATCCCTCAAGATTCGTGAGAAACCATGGGTAAACCGAACTTGGTAAACCAGACATATGAAATGAAAGTAATACGGTGTCTTGTAAGGTCGGAACGATGATGGAGGGAAGTGATTGTGGAAGGGTATCAGGTAAGGGTTCAGAAGGGTGTACACAGTTAATGAAAGGGATAGGATGAATTGGAAAATCCGACTCATCAAGTAGAACTGTTTCATCCTCAATGCTATCCTCAAAATTCTCCTCAAAAATTAGCTCATCCATGCATTTATCATCAACATCAAGACGCATATGGAGTTCGGGAAAGACAGTAAATGACTCGGGATGATGTCCACACAGAAGTGAAAGGATATGATGAATTGGTGAGAAAAACCCATCCAAAGTTGTGGGTTCATCATCCTAAATATTCCCAGCGTCAATATCCTCAATAAAGTGAAAATCAATATACTCAGACGCCTCATCAAAAGAATGGATATTAATCAATTTAGGTCCTAGAGTGGAGGTGTATAGGTCAAAAGGATTGGGCATGGTTTCACTCGAAAGGGACCCTTCACAATCGGGCAAATCAAACACTACAAGGTCGCACAACTCATCAAACGTTCTATCTTCAATTGGCGAATCATTCGGGACACTAGATAGACATTCAAAACCGGAGCTGTGGGATTCAATTTGCAATGGGTAGGTTTGATTTGGAAGGGTGTATCGCTCACTCTCACGACTCAATTCCTCAATTTGTCCTACCGCCTCATCATACATTGGAAAATTTGGAGCTAGTTAGAAACTAGCTACCGGTTCACTAGGTTGTATGAGGACGGCCATGGACGCATTCAAATCCATCATCTGTTGGTACGACGCTACCTGAAAGTCTTCTAACGACTGTTCCAGACTAGACATGGGTTGTGGAGGGGTTTCAGTAAAAGATTCAAAGTTGTTTTGATACTGAAAACTCCCAAATGGCTCTTCAGAAGCAATGTCTAGGGAAGGTGTAAAAGTTAGGTAGGACTGGTAGGAATTGAATGGTTGGACAAAGTTATGATCAGCATTTGGATAAGAAGGTGAATGGAATTATTGATCTAAAGAATTGGCAGTGGTGAAAGGAGTGAAAGATCGGCTACGGGATTGTTCAATACGTTCAGCAATAGACATAGGTCTTGGAGTTACAACAGGACTCTCAAAAGGGGTATCAAAGTACGAAGGTGGAGAAGGTTGAAACGATTGATACAGAGTGGATTGCGGAGTCCAATTGTTTGTCCTAGACGCATCTATCCGATCTTTCAAAGAAAGTTTAGGCATGGAGGGATCGTTCGAAGTTCGACCAAAGCAAGAACCGTATGAAGTAATGTCTGGTTATGGGTACCAAAGTTCGGCAAGAGTTTTTCTGGGTGGGTACCCATGATATGAAGAGAAGAAGAAAAAGGAGAGAGAAGGAGGGGAAAAAGAATGTGGTTTTTTAAAAAAAAAATTAGTTATTAACAAAAGAATGAAATATACACACAAAAATAATCTGGACAAAAATAATCACGATACACGATACCACACACCTAATCGGTCTAAGGTTCACCTAGGTTAACTAGACTTGCTCAAGAACTTGATTGTTGAAGTAAAACTGTGTCGAGAAATGGGCTCAAGATATACTGATCACGAGGCCAGGTAAGTGCAGAGATAAGGGGGTTTTCCGATGCTTTCGCGAAGGTCCTTAATTAGATAACCCTTTGTCTTTTGGCAGTCTCGCCATGAACACTTTCCTAGACACCCGATAAACGATATACTGTTAAGCGGTGTTCTAAATACATTTAACTTCTCCTAGTGAGCGCGAAGTCCTTAAGGCTTAAAGTCTAGTTTCTTTTAAACTTTGTGTGGGTAAACGTTATGCTTATTTTCGTGATTTGTGGGCCACGGAAAAGGTGATGAAATCCTTTACCGTATGTTGTGGGGTTCGCTTACCCTTAAGTCCGTATTAATGTATGCAATGTGCAAATCAATAAAAAAAATTATTCGAAGAATCAAACAATCGTTTTTATGTTAAGCATTGTACTGCAACAAATACGGGTTAGTCAATTTTTGTGTTTGCTAGCGAACTTGCAAAGAATCCTGCAAAGAAATTATAGTGGATGCGTTGGATTTGAGAAGAAGGTGTTGGAAATACGTACTGATAAGATTTTGGTTAAGAAACCCCCGTTGAAGTGAATCCAAATAGGTTGGAAAGTTCGCTTGCGCGGGTCAAACTACCCGGATTTTTGGCACTATACTTCGTAATCACCTTATCTTTAAATGTACACTTTGCTCCCCACGATCGCAATTTGCAAATCCGCAAAAATTTGAAAATGTCGGAAAAATGGATTTTTAGTGCGAAAAAGCGATATGAATGCCCAAACACCTACACACTCAAAATTATAAAAAACAAGCAATAAAAATGGGACAAAACAGAACACTAAAGCACGGAGAAAATTTTTGGAGCAAATTGAAGAGCTTGGTCCGGCGAGCTCAGGAATTGTAGGGATGTCGCCGGGCTTCTGGTGGAATTTAGGCTACAAATTTCTTCAGGTGTCTAAGTCTTCTACTAGTGTCTTACTGGTATTGTTTATTCTTTCTATTTAGATCCAGATTGTGAGTAGGTCCAATTTCCAGAGAGAAAAATGTTAGCAATGTTAATTTTTGTTTTGATTTTGAAATTTTGAAATTTTTAGTTTTTTTTTTTAAAATGGTGTTAGATGGATATTAACAAAATTAACCCGAAATAACAAGAATAAAAACGTTACCGTCTCCCAGGCAACGGCGCCATTTGATTGGCACGCTTTCGGCGTGTCGTGTATTTGAAGTTCTAAAGTTAACCGCAATCAGGACGGTGTCGCTTTGCAGCTAGCCGCGATGAGTATGGGTCGATCCACAGGGAGAAGGAGCGTTTTACGTTCTTGTTCTGAC
This sequence comes from Agapanthus africanus, assembly GCA_030015575.1. Classification (NCBI taxonomy): domain Eukaryota; kingdom Viridiplantae; phylum Streptophyta; class Magnoliopsida; order Asparagales; family Amaryllidaceae; genus Agapanthus; species Agapanthus africanus. The sequence continues at coordinate 256,761,862 of CM057349.1, read as the reverse complement.
GAGTTAATGCGCGTAGCGGAATTGTTCGTATCTATCCTATGTGTATATATGCACAATATAAATTGTTAGGATTAGATAGGATAGTCTAAGTTAAGGAAATACGTATTCAAGTCCTTTGAGCCGAGCTCGACCACTAAAGCTAGAGAAATCGGCAACAACATGGATTAGAGTACTTAAGCACGGTATTTGTGAAATCTGGCTTATTGACCCTTGTCTGTTCGTTCTTGTCGCTTGCTTTCGCCTCCGGCCAATCCGAACGCAACTGGCCGCGGTTAGGAAACACCGATACCTTAGTAGGGTAGGGTGCCTAACGGAACGCTTGCGTAAACTTTGGGCGGAGTTTAATAGAAAAGATCGGAAAAAGAAAGTGAGAAACGAAAGCTTAACTTACAAAACCAATCTTTTTCCTAACAACATATTCACACCATTCAAACAACAAACAAAAAGAGCACAAGAAAAGATACAAAGAATAGAATAAAAACAACATTGCAAGAAAGTAAATGGCATGGAATTAAAGAGCAAGTAAGTAAAGCAAGAATATAAATGCAAGTTAGTAAAGCATGGAATAAAAGTGCAAGAAAGTAAAGCAATAAATAAATATACTAGGAACCATAGAACCCAATACAAGCCATGGGTTCAATAAACTAATCTTAAACTTGCAAGCTCAATGAAGAGGTTGCAAGATCAAGAGGAGGCAAAGAACCCAAGGGAAATGAAGGCAAAAAAGAAAGCTTTATTAATCTTCATATAATGATACAAGCCTTGAGATCAATAACCAACACTTAAACTTGCAAGCTCAATGAAGAGGTTTCAAGATCAAGTGAAGGCAAAGAGCTCAAGGGGACTAGGCTATGTACAAGAGAACAAAAAGAAAACAAAAGTGGCTTGGTGTAAAGAATGAGAAAAATGCAAGACAATCCAAGACCTCCCTCCCTTGCTCACTGGTTCTGCTTTTATAGGCTCAAAATAAAAGAAAACTAGTAATAAAAGTATGATGAGGTGGCAGCAAGGGAGGGCCTACAGAAAACTGGAGCTCATCTGGCAATGTAGGGCCGGCCTGCTCGGCCAAAATCCGAGGGAGCTGGCTCGTATTTGGTGAGTGATGTTGTGTGCTCCCATATATCACTCTGGTGCTGCTAGATTTCTCTAATTTAACCTGGTCTGCACTCTTGGATTTAGAGGGAAACTTGATGCAACACATCAGATCATATCTTTTTGCATTAACTCCACATCACTTCTCATGCCCACTTGTGCCATGATTCATGGCAGCCCCATCATGGTCCATGTGGCAAAGAGCATGTGTGCACTTGCATTGTGTTGGACCAAAATATAGTGCACACATTTTATTTGCAAAATCTCTTTGAATATCGGTCGGTTTCCAGTTCCGGTTGCAGTGTCAGCTCATAAATGTTATATCCGTGATTTTAAGTGTATTTCCAGTATTTTGTCATGGATACCTGTAAGCTGTATTACTGAGCAGACACAGGTTAATAGTACCGATATATAACAAAATAGATAAAGAATGGGCGGTATTGAAATGCAGTTTTCTGGGATGAACTCGATACATGGAACACGAGGTAAACATCCGGAAAACTGGACGGAAGTGCCAAACGATAGGCAACGGTACCAACTTGCTCAAGGATCTCAAAAGGACCCACAAACCTGGGACTAAGCTTCCCTTTCTTCCCAAATCTCATCACGCCCTTCATCGGAGAAATCCGTAGGAATATATGATCCCCCACTGTGAACTCAAGCCTGAGACGACGATGGTCGGCATAAGAATTCTGTATTTACTGGGCTGCTCTCATCCTATCCTGAATCAACTGGATCTTCTCCGTAGTCTCTTAAACAAGCTGGGGTCCCAATATCCTGCACTCGCTGAGTTCGGTCAAACAGACAGGCGATCGACACTTTCTACCATACAAAGCTTAAAAAGGCGCCATCTGAATCGTTTCTTGATAACTGTTATTGTAGGAGAACTCTATCAATAGCAAGTGACGATCCCAACTGCCACCAAAATCAAGCACGCACGCATGAAGCATATCCTCCAGGGTCTGTATAGTCCGCTCTGAATGACCATCGGTCTGCGGATGGAAAGCGGTTCTAAAACTCAATCGGGTATCTGAAGCTTCCTGAAGCTTCTGCCAAAGATGGCTAGTGAACTGGGTGCCCCTATCGGATACGATGCATATGGGAATGCCGTGCAAATGCAAAATCTCATTAATGTACAACTGAGCATACTGAGCATAACCGAAAGTGGTCTTCACTAGAAAGAAGTGAGCCGCTTTTTTCAACCGGTCAACAATCACCCAAATGGAGTCATACCTTCGACTGGACCTGGGTAGACCCACAACGAAATCCATGGAGATATGTTCCCATTTCCACTCCGGAACGGGTAAAGGCTGAAACTCTCCTGCCGGTCTCAGATGCTCAGCCTTGACTTGCTGACAAGTCAGGCACCTCGAAACGAAATCTGAAACATCACGCTTCATCCCTACCCACCAGTAGATATCTCTTAGGTCACGATACATCTTGGTGGAACCTGGATGAACACTATAAGTTGACTGATGTGCTTACTCTAGGATCTCGCGTCTCAACCCACCAATATCAGGTACACACAAACGAGTCCCAAAACGTAGCACACCCTGGTCATCAATCTCAAACTCCGAATCTCTACCCTGCCTAACATGCTCAAGAATCTCAGACAAATGGGCATCGTCGGGCTGTGCCTCACCAATACGATCAAGTAGAAGTAGACGGGCACGGACATGAGCAAGCTGTACCCCAGTGGAAGTGAACTCAAACTGTACTCTACTGTCGCATAAGATCCTCCAATCTGCAGAAGACTGTCTCTGAACTGAGCCCAACTGGGACAAGCTACCCCCAAGCCTATGACTCAAAGCATCAGCTACCACATTTGCCTTGCCTGGGTGATAATAGATCTCACAATCATAATCCTTCATGAGCTCCATCCAACGGCGCTGTCTCAAATTCATATCCCGCTACTGGAAGATGTACTTTAAGCTCTGGTGGTCTATGAAAATCTGATACGACTCCCCGTACAAGTAGTGTCTCCAAATCTTAAGTGCAAAGACCACCGCGGCCATCTCAAGATCATGAGTGGGATAATTATGCTCGTTCTTCTTCAGCTGCCGGGAAGTATAAGCGATAACTCTATCATGCTGCATCAATACACAACCGAGCCCCACTCGAGAAGCATCACAGTAAACGACGTAACCGCCCGATCCAGAAGGCAAAGATAAAACTGGTGCAGTCATCAACCGAGTCTTCAATTGCTGGAAAATCAGCTCGCATGCTTCAGTCCAAAGAAAAGGAACTCCCTTCCTGGTCATTCCGGTCAGCGGTACAGCGATACTCAAGAAGTCATGCACGAAACGGCTGTAATAACCGGTTAAGCCCAAAAAGCTGCGGACCTCTGTCACTGATACAGGTCTGGGCCAAAGCGGTACGGCCTCGATCTTCCTCTGGTCTACACGAATACCGTCTCCCATAACCACATGACCCAGGAAGTCAACACTATCAAGCCAGAAGACACACTTTGGGAATTTAGCAAACAGCTGGTGCTCTCTCGATGTCTGTAAAACAACCCTCAAGTCTGCTCATGCTCCTCTCGACTCATGGAATAAACCAGAATGTCATCAATAAACACAGTAATGAACAGGTCGAGGAACGGCCTGAAAATCCGGTTCATCAAATCCATGAACGCTGCTGGGGTATTGGTGAGTCCGAACGACATCACCAAAAACTCATAATGCCCGTAGCGCGTATGAAAAGCAGTCTTCGGAATGTCATCATTCCGAACCCGCAACTGATGATAACCCGATCTCAAATCAATCTTAGAAAAATATCCCGCATCCTGGAGCTGATCAAACAAATTGTCAATGCGAGGTAATGGATACCTATTCCGCACCGTAATGTGGTTCAATTGACGATAATCAATGCACAACCTCAAACTGCTGTCCTTCTTCATGATGAACAGAATAGGAGCTCCCCAAGACGAAACACTCGGACGCATAAGTCCCCTATCAAGCAACTCTTGCAGCTGCTCCTTAAGCTCCGCCGGGGCCATCCGGTAAGGCGGTATAGAAATAGGCCCCGTGCCGGGGATCAAATCAATGCAAAACTCAATATCGCGCTCTGGCGGCAATCCAGGTAACTCATCGAGAAATACGTCGGGAAACTCTTTCATAATAGGAACTCGGTCCAACAAATCTACCATGGCTCCATTATCACGAATAAAAGCTATGAATCCCCGACATCCTCTCCTCAAGAGCCGACTAGCGCAAAGGGCAGAAATCAAATTGTGAGGGGCGGCACCACGGTCCCCCAGCACAACAAGAACCGACTCGCCCGGAAAACAAAACCTGACTGTCTTCTCACAGCAGTCCACAGACACATAGCAAGTAGCTAGCCAGTCCATGCCCAAGAGAACGTCGAAGTCCAACATTTCAAGAAGGATCAAGTCGACGGACGAATCTCTATCTTCAATACGAATGGCACACGACCGAAACACATGTCGCGCAACAAAAGACTCACCAATGGGAGTAGTCAGGAAAAGCGGCTTATCTAGCAAAGATGAATCTAGGCCCAACCTCGGCACGAAGTGTGTAGAAACACATGAGTGTGTAGATCCCGGATCAAATAAAATGTGTGCATCGAAAGAACATACTGAAAGAGTACCTGAAACTACTGCATTGGATGCCTGTGCGTCCTGATGAGTCAAAGAAAATACTCGAGCCTGCCCTCTACTGGCGATGGGCTATCCTCCGCCTCTGCCACCCCATCCTCTCTGAACAAAACCTCCGTGACCATGACCCTTCTGAGCATAAGTCTGACGCGGAGCAACAACAAGCGTAAGAGGCAACGCTCTCTAAGGTGGAGAAGGTGGTAAGGTAACATGTGGTACGGCTACCTCATCCTCACGTGCCTCAGTACAATCTTTGACGCGATGATATAAACTTCTGCACCAGAAACATCCAGACGACGACTGCTGACCATCCTAGGGCTAAGAGCTAAATAACCGGCCTTGTCCCAAGCCTCTACTACCCTCATGACCTGAACGGAATCTGTCGCGGCGTCTATACATCTATCTCTAAGATGATACACCAGTACGAATCCTCTTCGGTCCCGGAACGACCGAAGTCTTGGAAAGACGCCCCTCAACCAGTAGGGCCGCGTCCATTGTGGCTGCATATGTGTCAAACTGTTGGGCGCCGATAGAAAGGAACAACTGGGTAATCAGGCCTCGCATAAATCTCTTTATCTGCATCTCCTCAGTGTCCACCAAATATGGAGCATACACAAATAGCTAGGTAAACTGAACATCATACTCTGCCACCGTCATACCCAGAGTCTGGCGTAATGACTCAAAACTGCGAGCTCGAGCATCCCTGACGCTCTGCAGAAGGAAATGAGCTAGAAAAACCATTACGAACTCGACCCATGTCATAGGAGGAAGACCTGCGGCTCGGTTTCTCTCCAAAGACTCGCACCAAGTCTGGGCAAGACCCTCCAGACGAAAACTAGCGAACTCTACCCATCTCGTATCGGAGCATCTCAGGGAACGACAGATCCTGGCCATCCAATCGAAAAACGACTGTGGATCCTCAGCTGCGTCGGTGCCGGTGAAAACCGAAGGCTTCAGCCTCATGAACTCAGATAATGATACGGTGATAACCTCTGTAGCTGCAGGTATGACTGCCTGAATAGTAGGCAACATCACAGTCCCCATAACAGGTGAGATAACCCCTATCTCTGTGCTCGACTGGCCTCAACCAAAGACTCCATCATCTGGCGCAAATCCTGCACACCGCCCTCTAGCCTAGTAATACGATCCGGTGAAGGTGGATCAATCTGCTCCTGTAGAGTAGGCGTACCGCCCTGGTCGGTCCTCGTCTCTGACGAGCCTGCTCTGACCTCAGCTCTAGCTGTAGCTCTCTGCGCCCTCGTAGTCTTCGACGGCATAATGGCTGGATATGAAAACAGGATTCGATAAGAACATAAAAATCGAATCATAAGGATACATGGGAATCAAGGAAGGAATTACAAGCAATGTGTCCTAAGGTCACTTAGGTGGAGTATTGCATCGTAAGTATACCGCGGAGCATACACACACAACGTCACTCTACTTAAGCTACATACTCCATCATACCAAGGTCATCCTACACTTTGAAAAGTAAAACCTAGCGCTCTGATACCAACTTTGTCACGAACCAATTTAGGAACGTGACCGGCACTTAAACCACGTGACGTCAACAGGCGTAACGCAATTTAAGTTAGCCGAAAACCCAGAAATCTAAACCATAAAAAGAAGTAAATGATAAAACATTGTTAAAAAATTTGGAAATCTCAAGTAAAAATCTTAAAGCTTAAGTTTATTTTCTTAAAAATTTTGGCAACACCTCCTTTTTCAAACTAGCCCCGAAGCGGGTACAAACACAGGATATAAATAAAGCATTCCCAAACGGGAGCAAATCACGTCCAAAGGTGGAAAACAATCACCACAAGCATATATACGACGCCATAGCGAAGAAATAGACAATAAAAATGAAAAAACAACATAAAAGAGATAAAGCAACATAAGAAAGGCTGGTTCATACGAGCATGACACCCAGAGTCGAATAATATACAATATCGATCCTCACAAACTCGTCTCTAAGTAAATACATGAAAGTGGTAAATGGAGAGTACTAGATACAATGAGATATACAATAGATGTGTTCGGATAACCGCAAACCCACATACACCAAAAAGGCCTCACGGCCAACCGTAGCGGTATCCGCAGAAATAGATACAATAAGGAGCCCTGCCGCGACAACTTTGAGGGTCTAGCCTGCAAAACACTGTGGCACAACGGGGTGAGTTGCCAACTCGTGAATAGTAAATAACACCATATGGATAATCGCAGGTATGCATGAATAACGATAATCTAAAACATGAAATCTGATAGCATAAGTATGGCAATATGGATATGCAACAATCATGATCAAGGTACACCATTAGGGTACTACAACTACATGAAACAATGCATATCAAATAAATCCTGAGTGTGGGATAAAACATAACATCATCAATGAATCATCATCGTGGAAAAACCGGTGTCCGTCAACGACACCCCAAATCCCAATACCTCAGGCGTCATCACTCTGATCGGCCCTCATATCCGTAAATCTCATGGAACCTGAGTGCCCAACATTGACACTCGAAACATCATGAAAACCCATGTCCAACATCGACACGTAAATCCACATAACTCGGGCTCCGTCTGTCTAGATCGGCCCATATCTATCTCATGACTCCGATCGGTATCCTCCAGATAATCACCGGGTCCAAACTATCACCGGTAGGTAGTAGTCCCTTGTTAGTGTTTATGCCCTAGAAGGCCATTACTGTATCATACTAGTTTGTATATTACTTAATGGAAGCTTGGGATATTCACATGTATATAACAGTCTTGCTAAACATGGTAGTATGCTACTTGGTTTTTCTATCTTAATATGTGAGTGTACGTATTGATAGAGCTCTTAGGATCTTGCTTGTCTACCAGCGTTGTGATGGCAGTCACACTAGTGGGGGCTGGGTAGTCTACAAGCACATCCTTATTCAGGTCCCTGGTCGTTGGATTATCGAGACAGACCATCGATACTCCGGAGTAGACTGGTGTGTACGCTTCTCATCCCAGTTGGGGAGATTGTCTGTCCCACAGCCGTCAGTACGTCGTACTGGAGATAGTATGCAGGTGCTCATTAGGTTACGAGTACACCGGACAGGACTCACAGGTAACTGTTGGTTGGTTTGATACCAGTCGTCAGTGAGCAGTTCCCAGGTGACATGAGTACAGCATAGTCCGCAGACTTGACACTGCTACTTCGCCTCGAGTGTGTCCCACTGTTCTTAGATTGCTACCCTACCACGGCTCAAATGAGTCGTGCAAACAGGTAGCAGTTGGGTGCAGTCTCGAGCACTTGGAGGCAGTGGCGGTTAGACAGGATTCGTCCCTCCCGGTATTGGGAGTAGATATCGCGCTGTGTCAGAGAGCCATTACGCAAAGTCTCTGGCCAGGGCAAGCGAGATTTGCTGGTAGGTTCCAGTAGTTTCTCAGGGTGTAATGGGCTTCGCTCCGACACGACTTATACCGCTATTAGGGGACTGACGCTTGCCGCCCCCTAGGCCCGATATGCGATAGTCTTGGACGAACGGACCGGACTGTATGGAGATTGTCACATCAGACTCAGTAGGAGTTCGGATGGGTTTCCTCATCGGCCTTCTTATCGATAACTACCTGGGGACCGTTACGTACAGCTAGTGCCGCTTGCGGTCTGTGGTTAAACCCACTGCCAGCGTAGTAGTCGAGTCTCTAGAGTCCCACACAGAGAGTTTCCTATTCCAGGCGAAACGATATAGAGGTCGTATGGTTTTACGACAAGGGTTCGGACGCATACGTGCGTTTACACGCATACGACTTTCGGACAGTTTTTACCAGTCGGCTTTGGTTTAAGCCAGTTACTGGTATCCGGTTATTGGATTTTTACAGTCTAAGGTTTTTCCGTATTTTTGCGGATTGGGGGGGCGTTCTCGTAATTGTACGAGAAGCTTCTAGAAGATGGTGACTAAGGAGGGTTATGTGTCATATACATTGAATGAGTTATATGAGTCATGAGGGTGATTCATTCATCTCATTAATGCACATTTATTGCTTAATGACTCATGCTAATGAATCACCACTTGATATTTTATGAAGCATGATTATTCATCACTCTTTATTCTTTTCTTCTTATTAGAAAATGCTTCATATATATTATGATACTCATAACTTTATTCAATTATCATTCTCACATTCTCTCTCCTCAAGCTCTCCATCTTCAAAGACTAATCCTCCCTTCTCATGAGTTGAGTACAAGGGTTAGTAAGACTAATCAATCCATAACCATCACTCTATTTCATCCTAGCTTCTTTGATTAGCAATCCAAGAAGGTTAGTTTCCTCAAGTTTAGAGGTTTAGCTTGGAGTTTTGCTCTCGGGTGGATCGTCTACTACCTAGAGAAGGCCGAGGAGGACAAGGAGATCGTAAAGACGAAGGAGTTGGTTCATTAGGTATAATCCCTAAACACAGTAGTTTAGAAATACTTTGTGTTTGGTTATTTATAGTTTAGCTTCGATTCAAGCGGTTAGTCGATGTTCGTTGACTAAACAAGTTCGTTTTTGAAAATTCCGCCTCCCCACAAATATTTGGGTGTAGTACATCGACTTACAGTGGTATCAGAGCCTCGCTAAACAATAAATAACTTAATTGCAAATTTGTACGAATTTCGAACGGAAAAACGAAGCCGGAAAACCCTAAAACTGTCAAGTTTCTGTCGAGTTTAAAATGAAGTCCAAAAATTTTTCAGGGAAGTTCAGAGAGCTTGAAAAGACACCAGAGGAACACACAAAAAATTTGGTGCCCTGAATCGTCTACGGAGCCGCGGATCCGCGGCGCATAGCACTGTTGCCGCCGCGGATCCGCCGCCGTTTGGACGATTCAGGGACCCATTTTTATTGTGGTGGTTCTCTGTGTTATTTGGGATTTTCTGGGATATTTAATATTTGCTCAGGTTTCAGTTTTACAGAGCAGTTTTTGGAGCAATATTAAAGATATTTAGTCGATCGAAATTGTTCAGTATTTGCATGTTGGATTATATCTGTGATTGATAAATGTGTTCGTAAACCTCCCCTAACTGCTAGTATGTCGGTTGGCAGGGGGTTGCATATTTCTGTAATGGTTATATCTGTTTGTGCATATGAACTGTATTGGACTGTTGTGGTGTATAGCCGAGGTTTAGCAATGGGTTATTGTTTAATTCATTTGTTGTAAATGTAATTTGTTGTAATATTATTTTTGCGGGGCACATCCAGGTTGCGGTTGTAGCCACCGTTGTATTATTTCATTTTACTGTTTTTGCTCCTAGGACTGACCCAAGGTGGGGTACACAAACTGCCGGGCGGGTAGTTTGCCGTACCCGTAGGGGTCGAGGGTGGGGTAACGGCTATTCATCACAACTGTGTAATCTGTCTTTTCTTGCAGGCTCAAAAGAAATACAGATTGCTTGCAAATCCAATATTGTTTATCTGTGTTCTGGAATGTATATCATTCGTCAGACAAATGTAAAATATCTATATATATGATAGCTATTTAGACGTCACTTATGTTTTACACCCGCGCTAGCCCAGCCCCCGCTCTGTCGTTAGTTAAGTAACCTAACGGGTGATGACGGGACCCCGTGGCGAATGCGGATGGCATAAGAGGACGTTGTATTTTCGTTGTTTCTGCAATGATAGGTTAATGATGGGACGCATTATCTATAATGCAAAGAAAAACAAACCAAAGTTTAAATCGTTGGAACAGTTTAAAAGAAACCACTCGGTTAATTTTAAAAACAGATATTTTTAAATGCGGAGCTTTAACCACTCCTTTTAAAAGCTATCAGGTTCCTTCGGTTATATCAAGTTCACTACGTTCACGGTTTTGCCAAAACCATTCGTAGCCCTCCGTCATTTCATTTGGGTATTCAGTAGTATTCAAGCTATGCATTTTGGCCAAAGTCAAGGCATAGTGTTTGGTAGCTGCTGGGTTTTCATTTGTTGCATAAGATAGATGAGTTAGTTTGGGACAGTCGTATTATCATTTGACCAAAGTCAGGGGTATATACGGATGGGTTCAAATTGACAAGATAATGACGGGTAGAACTTGACATGTGACTTATGATATTTTGACCAAAGCCAAGGTCATAAGAGCATGGGGCAAAAACATATATCGGGAATTTCTAAAGAAACTGAAATTTGCAAAGAGATGCATACCATTTGGAGTTTGATGAATGTTGGTAGGATTCCTTCAACATTATCATACGATGATATTTGGATCCCGATCCTACTGTGAGTATATGCTACTTATCAGGATATTCGTCACTTAACGATCAATGCTATAAACCTAGTAGGTGTCCAGAAAGGTGTCAGCGGGGTTACGCCCCCAGAGAAAAGAGGTTATTTAATTAAGGAACTTCGCGAAAGCGTTGGAAAACCTCCCTCGAAGTATCGACACTGGCCTGGCTGAACGGTTAAGCAAGTATTGTACGGTGAGAATAGTCCTGGCTAATTCTTCTTTTATGGTTTGAGGAAGGATTCGAGAAACAGTGGGAGCCATCCAGTTTAGATAAACTAAAAACCACTCTAAACTTGCAAGAGCATCATGCTAAAGAGTTTTCTTCTCTCTCTCCTAATTGCAGCGACCCTGAAAATGACTGGACTTAAGTTACTTTTAGAGAAAAATATACTGACAGGGCCAAACTATAAAGATTGGCTGCGGAATGTCAAAATGGCTTTGACCTATGACAAATTGGGGTACATCCTCACCGCTACGGCACCTGCTGTCCCTGGTCCCAAATCCAGCAATGCGGATAAGGAAATCCGCAAAACCTGGGATTTAGATTGCGCGAAAGCCAAGTGCATCGTGCTTGCCTCAATGAACAATGAACATTAGAGGAGGCACGAGGATATGTCCCTAGATGGCATATTTCTCCATACAAAGGAACTTTATGGAGAGCAATCTCGTATAGCAAGATACGAGACCTCTAAGAACTTGTTTCGAGCGAGGTTGGCTGTCGGGTCATCGGTAGGTGAACATGTCCTAAAGATGATCGGCTATATTGAAGAGCTCGCAGACCTTGGGACGACTTTGGATAATGAGCTCTATACAGACCTCATTCTCCAGTCCCTTCCTCCCACCTACGCCCAGTTTATCCTCAACTTCAACCTTCAAGGAAAAGAAGTTGAACTTGCGGAACTCCTGAACAGGTTAAGGAGTGCAGAGGGCACCTTGCAGAAAGTTAGGGAAACACCCGCTATGTTTGTTGGCGGTGCATCTTCTTCCGGGTCCAAGGCTAGGGCCAAAGGAAGGAAGAAGAAGGCCGCACCCAAACCTAGAGGAGGTGTTAGTAAGGTGGGAGGGAAGGGAAAGAAAAAGTTTGCAGTACCGGTAGTTGGCCAGGATGAGTGCTTCCATTGTCACAGGAAAGGGCACTGGAAGAAGGATTGCAAGGCGTGGAACGCCAAGAACCAGGAACCGAAGCAAGCTGTGGCTTCGACTTCAGGTGTGTTTGTAATTGAGAATTGTCTGTCGATCAACTCTACTTCCTGGGTATTGGATACCGGATCAGGATCTCATATTTGCAATTCATTGCAGGCACTGAGAAACCGTAGAGTGCTGAAGGAAGGTGATATGACCCTAAAGGTTGCTAACGGAGCTAGCGTGGGAGCTGCGTCCGTCGGGGATTATCACCTAGGATTGACGAGTGGACATATTTTGGTTTTGCATAACTGTTATTTTGTACCAAGCTTAACGTGTAATATCATATCAGTTTCCTTGTTATCAAATAAAGGTTATGATTTCACGTTTGTAAGAGATGTTGTTAACATCCACCTTAATCATGGTTTGATTGGGTCCGGTACTCTAAATAACGGCATATATGTTTTAAACCAACTCCAAATTTTCAATGTCCAGAACACACTAAAAAGAAAGTCTCCAGATTTAAATAAAGCTTTCTTATGGCATTGTAGACTGGGTCACATCAATGAGAGAAGGTTGACTAAGTTGCATAGAGAAGGATATTTGGACACATTCGAATATCAAACTTATGACACTTGTCAATCCTGTCTCAAAGGAAAGATGACAAAGACTCCATTTACTGGACAAGGAGTAAGAGCGAGCGAGCTCTTAGGACTCATACACAGCGATGTGTGCGGTCCAATGTCTATACATGCGAGAGGTGGTTTTTCCTATTTCATTACTTTCACGGATGATTACTCAAGATACGGATTCATTTATCAGATGAAACATAAATCCGAGGCTTTTGAGAAATTCCAAGAGTATAAGAATGAAGTAGAAAACCAAACCGGCAAAAGTATTAAGACACTAAGATCTGATCGATGTGGAGAATACTTAAGTGCCGAGTTCCTAGGTTACCTAAAAGAGAAAGGAATTCACTCTCAGCTTACTCCTCCATACACTCCACAGCATAACGGTGTATCGGAGAGACGGAATCGAACCCTATTGGATATGGTACGATCCATGATGAGTAATGCTGAGTTACCGCGATCTTTCTGGGGTTATGCGCTAGAATCAGCGGCATATCTTTTGAACAGGGCTCCTACCAAGACTGTGCCTACCACTCCATATCAGATGTGGACTGGGAAGAAACCCCATCTTCAACATATAAAGATTTGGGGATGTCCAGCTTTTGTTAAAAAGCAGTATGTGGACAAGCTCGAGGCACGATCAGTAAAATGTATGTTTGTGGGATATCCAAAGAACTCCAAGGGATATTATTTCTATTACGCAGAGGAACAAAAGGTTTTTGTTTCTCGTAATGCCCATTTTCTGGAAAATCAGTTTTTAGAAAAGGAAATAAGTGGGAGCGAAATAGAACTGGAAGAAATTCCAGAACCACAAACTGCTACTGAAAGTTTGGTAGAACCAGGAGTTCAAGAAGAACAGGACATTCCCGCACCTCTCCGCAGGAGTAGTAGGCCGTCTCATCCGCCTGAGAGATACTACGGTTTTCTCATAGATAGGGATAGAGAGGATTGCATCATAGATGATGATGAACCTACTGACTTCCAGCAGGCCATCCAGAGCGGCGACTCGGTACGATGGCTAGATGCAATGCGGACCGAGATGGAGTCCATGTACACCAACAAAGTATGGACTTTGGACTTTGCTCCAGATGGGGTAAAACCCATAGGATGCAAATGGATCTTCAAGAAAAAGATTGGTGTAGATGGACAGGTGGAAACCTATAAGGCTAGACTTGTTGCAAAGGGTTTTCTTCAAAGACCTGGTTTGGACTATGACGAAACCTTTTCTCCAGTGGCTATGCTCAAATCCATTCGGGTCCTTCTTGCTATTGCTGCCTTCCATGATTATGAAATCTGGCAGATGGACGTAAAGACGGCTTTTCTGAATGGAAATTTAGAAGAGAGCGTCTATATGGATCAGCCAGAGGGTTTCAATCAGAGTGGGAGCAGCGGGAAAGTATGCAAGCTGCTTAAGTCCATTTATGGACTAAAGCAGGCATCGCGGAGTTGGAACATCTGTTTTGATGAGACAGTCAAAGAATATGACTTTATCAAAAATCCAGATGAACCGTGCATATATAGTAAAGTTGTAGCCAGAAGTGTCGTATTCCTCGTCTTGTACGTGGATGACATTCTATTGATAGGAAATGACATTCCTATGCTACAATCTGTCAAAGGATTCTTGTCACACAGGTTCTCCATGAAAGACCTGGGTGATGCCTCGTACATTCTGGGGATCCGGATCTATCGTGATAGATCCAAGAGGATGTTGGGACTTTCGCAGTCCAGGTATATCGACACTGTACTGAAAAGATTCAGTATGGAAGATTCTAAGCGCGGTAATTTACCGGCTTGTCACGGAATCACCCTCTCCAAAGAGATGTCTCCCAAGACTGATTTGGAAAGGGAACGCATGTCTATTATACCCTACGCTTCTGCGGTAGGCTCTATAATGTATGCGATGTTGTGCACCAGACCAGATGTAGCTTACGCACTGAGCGTGGTAAGCCGGTATCAGTCAGACCCAGGGGAGAAACACTGGATAGCAGTAAAGAACATTCTCAAGTACCTGAGGAGGACTAAGGAGATGTTCTTGGTTTACGGCGGAAAAGACCTCAGGTGGGAGGCCTTTGCTGATTCCGGCTTCCAGAGTGATAAGGACGATTCCAAGTCCATGTCAGGTTATGTCTTTACCCTCAATGGAGGGGCGGTGTGCTGGAAGAGCTCCAAGCAGGACACCGTTGCTGACTCGACGATGGAAGCGGAGTATATAGCTGCTTGCGATGCCGCAAAAGAAACAGTCTGGATGAAGAAGTTCCTAACAGAACTTCAGGTGGTTCCTACCATAGTTGATCCAATACCTCTGTATTGCGACAACAACAGAGCTATAGCTTTAGCGAAGGAACCAAGGTCCCATCAGAAGTCCAGACACATCTTAAGGCGGTATCACCTGATCAGGGAGATCATTGATCGTCAGGAGATCGAGGTTCGGAGAGTTGCTTCTGAAGAGAACATTGCTGATCCATTCACGAAGGCCCTACCTCAGATTCAGTTCGAGAGGCTACTCGAGATCATCGGTCTACGATATGCCAGTACATGGCCCTAGTGCAAGTGGGAGATTGTTAGTGTTTATGCCCTAGAAGGCCATTACTGTATCATACTAGTTTGTATATTACTTAATGGAAGCTTGGGATATTCACATGTATATAACAGTCTTGCTAAACATGGTAGTATGCTACTTGGTTTTTCTATCTTAATATGTGAGTGTACGTATTGATAGAGCTCTTAGGATCTTGCTTGTCTACCAGCGTTGTGATGGCAGTCACACTAGTGGGGGCTGGGTAGTCTACAAGCACATCCTTATTCAGGTCCCTGGTCGTTGGATTATCGAGACAGAGCATCGATACTCCGGAGTAGACTGGTGTGTACGCTTCTCATCCCAGTTGGGGAGATGGTCTGTCCCACAGCCGTCAGTACGTCGTACTGGAGATAGTATGCAGGTGCTCGTTAGGTTACGAGTACACTGGACAGGACTCACAGGGAACTGTTGGTTGGTTTGATACCAGTCGTCAGTGAGCAGTTCCCAGGTGACATGAGTACAGCATAGTCCGCAGACTTGACACTGCTACTTCGCCTCGAGTGTGTCCCACTGTTCTTAGATTGCTACCCTACCACGGCTCAAATGAGTCGTGCAAACAGGTAGTAGTTGGGTGCAGTCCCGAGCACTTGGAGGCAGTGGCGGTTAGACAGGATTCGTCCCTCCCGGTATTGGGAGTAGATATCGCGCTGTGTCAGAGAGCCATTACGCAAAGTCCCTGGCCAGGGCAAGCGAGATTTGCTGGTAGGTTCCAGTAGTTTCTCAGGGTGTAATGGGCTTCGCTCCGACACGACTTATACCGCTATTAGGGGACTGACGCTTGCCGCCCCCCTAGGCCCGATATGCGATAGTCTTGGACGAACGGACCGGACTGTATGGAGATTGTCACATCAGACTCAGTAGGAGTTCGGATGGGTTTCCTCATCGGCCTTCTTATCGACAACTACCTGGGGACCGTTACGTACAGCTAGTGCCGCTTGCGGTCTGTGGTTAAACCCACTGCCAGCGTAGTAGTCGAGTCTCTAGAGTCCCACACAGAGAGTTTCCTATTCCAGGCGAAACGATATAGAGGTCGTATGGTTTTACAACAAGGGTTCGGACGCATACGTGCGTTTACGCGCATACGACTTTCGGACAGTTTTTACCAGTCGGCTTTGGTTTAAGCCAGTTACTGGTATCCGGTTATTGGATTTTTACAGTCTAAAGTTTTTCCGTATTTTTGCGGATTGGAGGGGCGTTCTCGTAATTGTACGAGAAGCTTCTAGAAGATGGTGACTAAGGAGGGTTATGTGTCATATACATTGAATGAGTTATATGAGTCATGAGGGTGATTCATTCATCTCATTAATGCACATTTATTGCTTAATGACTCATGCTAATGAATCACCACTTGATATTTTATGAAGCATGATTATTCATCACTCTTTATTCTTTTCTTCTTATTAGAAAATGCTTCATATATATTATGATACTCATAACTTTATTCAATTATCATTCTGACATTCTCTCTCCTCAAGCTCTCCATCTTCAAAGACTAATCCTCCCTTCTCATGAGTTGAGTACAAGGGTTAGTAAGACTAATCAATCCATAACCATCACTCTATTTCATCCTAGCTTCTTTGATTAGCAATCCAAGAAGGTTAGTTGCCTCAAGTTTAGAGGTTTAGCTTGGAGTTTTGCTCTCGGGTGGATCGTCTGCTACCTAGAGAAGGCCGAGGAGGACAAGGAGATCGTAAAGACGAAGGAGTTGGTTCATTAGGTATAATCCCTAAACACAGTAGTTTAGAAACACTTTGTGTTTGGTTATTTATAGTTTAGCTTCGATTCAAGCGGTTAGTCGATGTTCGTTCACTAAACAAGATCGTTTTTGAAAATTCCGCCTCCCCACAAATATTGGGGTGTAGTACATCGACTTACATCCCTCTGCCAGGCTCATCGTCTACTACACAACATACCTTTCTTACCCCGGGGTACCATACCGGGTCCACCATGAACCCGCAAATGGATCGTCCATCTCCTTGAATCGGGTTTCGAAAACCAATCTCAGAACTGAGAAAACTCATGGTGGACGCATCGAAATATCATATCAAGAGAAACCGGGTTTTCAAAACAATGCATACTTTCTTAAAATATAATCACGGTTCTCAAATCCATAAATCACATGAAATCATTATCTCAATGCGTAAATCCATGAAATACGATGTATGCAATATAGAACAGTAATATGAGCATATCAAGGGAAAACCGCTCTTTTAAATGAATCAAGTTTTTAAAAATATCATGCGGTTCCTAAATTCCCCAAAGTCAAATGCAACATCATATAAAGGTGTATATGTAGCTATAGCAAGGTATGTGTGTATGCATGTATGTAGGTATGCATGATGCAATTCAAATGCGCAATAGAACAAGAATCAACGTCTAACTATTGATAATAATGAAAGCGGTACAATACATATTCCCTTAGTAAAGTGGTACAAGAACAACTACCTCATTGTCAATAACGAATGCAGTACCATATAAATGTATATGTTGTACATGTCATGGTAATTACCAACGATGTGTTTGTGGCATACAATTTAGTGCTCGTGCAACATGAACCGTCAGTAATGGTGCAGTGTCCAATAGGTACTAAGTCAATGTACAACAAGTAAAGGTATGCAAATGATGCTCATGCACAATCAACGCATATGCATATAAACATGTGGCTACAACACCGAATCTAGCCCTCGACGCTTAATGCCATACGGGTGATTCCCCCGTAGATGTTAAATCTACTCACCGACGATCTCGAGCTAGGTAAATCCAACCACTTGTTTTCCCCTCCTTGCAGCGTCCGAAGTCCCCGCCTGCGATCCTATTATCACACAATACAATAACGTGTGGATTTAGCAAACTACCCAATAATAAATGAACACAGCGCCAATTAACGAATTGGTTCCCTCAAGCTACAAAAGGGTTCGCTTAGCTGCTAAACGCATACAACAGCATCATCAAAATATATCCACGACTGCAAGCTACAAGAAACACTTAAACTATGTCGTATTAATTGTATCGCACTTTGCCGAAATACTAAAAACTAGCTAAGTGGTCCCAGATTTTGCTACTCAAACAATTAGTGAAAGTTGCAAGTTCCATGAGACTACAAACAACCTCAGAGACCCCACGACCAAGACTCGAGACCCCAGTCTCCAATCTGGCCGCAATTTACGGCCAGAAGCAATATATTTGCAGCCAAGTTCAAATGGAATGGGTTCAGGTTTTTATGGTGGGCTCTAGGCCTCTAAACTAGGCCTTTGTGATGGCAACTTCTCAAACAACAACCTGGTTCGATAGCTGATTCACCCGAGACAAAACACTTTACCAAAATTCGATATTTGCACAAAATTATAACTTTAGTGTTCTAAACAACAACTAATAAGCAACACAACATCTTAAAAGCCTAGTTAACAGTTAGAGATCACTACCTTACCAAACTTGCTCAAAAACGCTAGCTTTCCATGCTCCAAGTTATCAAGATGGGGCTTAGTGTTCACATCATAATATTGCATTATTATATTCCCCATTCTTACTCTTTTTATAAATAAACAGGTACTTTTGACGCATGTCTGCTACATGTTACAGGTTACAGGTTCTGAAACAGAAAACAGTGAAAACGATGTAAAGACGATGAAACTATGGACTTTGGACCAACAAATGGGAGGATCTTAGTCAAGCCTATATCGAAAGACAGTTCACAATTAACAAGGCAACGCAAGATCCCAAAATGTCAAGGCAAACGGTTAAAAAGCCATTGCAGATTGTTCACTGAAGATCTGGAACCAACCTAGAAGCCCAAATGGAAAAAGACATATATAACAGGAAGACAAAGTCACCAGAAGGCAACACAGAATTTTTCACAGCCCAAATCATCAGGATGGCCGCGGAACCGCGGCCAAACCCTGGCTGCGGCCGCGGTTCCGCGGCGGGCTTAAGGGAACAGTGAATTAATTTTTACCAAATTGTGAGGCGGCTTTGACTAGATCTTTTCTTAGGGGTATTTTTTGAAAGCGCAAGCACGCTAAATCATCCAAATCAAATGGCGCCGTTGCCGGGGATGGCGTAGAACTTTCCTTTTCGCAATTTCGGGTTAATCACAAAATTAAAAAATCATAAAAATCTGAAAAAAATCAAAAAATCAAAAAATATATATAATTTGTTATTTTTGGAAGGGGTATTTGTGGTTGAATTTTTGCAGGATATACAAATTCGGATCTAGAAATTTCCAGAAAGCGAAACGGAAAAAGAGATATCGCAACAGAAGGGATTTTAAAAAACAGAGAAGCACTAAAATTTTGGAGACCCAACTCCCCCAACCCGCCGCGATTTCGCGGCCAAAACCCACCTTAGGCCGCGGAACCGCGGCCTTCTAGTGGAATCAGAGCGGCAGATTTTTTTTGGGGACTCGAGCCAACGATCTCGCCGCGAAAACGCGGCACAAACGCGTTTTTACCGCGGAATGGCGGCGGTACAGTGACAACATCTTATGCAAATTTTTCTGTAAGCCCCACTGTCTCTTTTCTGTATATTTTGAAATATATTTTCTGGAAATGCCTGCAGGATTTTGTGCGCTTTAAAAATATATTTCTCTTCCATATAACAAGTCTTGTGCGGGATTTTTGGGCCCCACTTGAAATAAAATAGATTGCAAGTAATATTTTGCTGTTCCATATCTTTTCTCTAAAAATCTTTTTGCAACAAAATTTTTCCAAATAAAGAGAAAGAAAAAATCAACGAAAAATGAAAATAAAAAGAACAAATATTTTATAGAACTTGCAAAATTTTTTAGCCCCAAATAAATCCTTGCACCATCCAACCTTCCCTCTTGTCACCTTTCTTCTTCTAACATGGGTACCCCACACAATAAATCATTAGCCGAACTTTGGTATCCCGAACCTAATGTTGCGTCATATATTAATTTGTTCGGTCAATTTAAAAACGATCCCTCCATGCCTAAAAAATCTTTGAAATATCACATAGAGGCGTTTAGGAGAAATAGTTTGACTTTTCAACCTACTTTGTGTCAACCGAGTCAACCTTTACCACCTACATATGTTGATACAACTTCTTCAAGTCCTTCTGTCACTCCTAGGCCGATGTCCATTGCTGAGCATATTGCTCAATCTCGCAGTCGATCTTTCCCCCCTCTCCACTCGTCTAGTTCTAGGGATCAACACGACTATTCACCTTTTTATCCATATGTTGACCCTACCCCTGCCCAACCACCCACTTCCTACCAGTCATACCCAACCTTCCCACCTTCACTAGACACCATTTCTACACAGCCTGTTGGGAGTTTTGCATATCCACGCCATTTTGAATCTTTTACCGAAACCCCCTCACCACCTAAGTCTAGTTTGGAAGAGTCGTTGGAGGCATATATTGCAGCAACGAATAAAATGACTAGGAATGTGGAAGCGTCTTTAGCCGCCCTTATGCAACCTACCGAACCTGTAGCTAGTTTCCCGCTAGCTCAAAATTTTTTTATGTATAAGGAGGCGGTTGGACAGAGTGAGAATGAGAGAGGATTTTCAAATCAAACCTACCCTTACCCAATTGAAGCCCACAACTCCGGTTTTCCATCGATTGTTCCAAATGATTCACCAGTTGAAAATAAAAACGAGTTGTGTGATTTTGTAGTGTTTGATTTGTCAGATTGTGAGGAACCCCTTTCGAGTGAAACCGCACCTAATCCTTTCGATCTTTATACCTCCACTCTAGAACCTAAATCGATAGATATCCATGCTTTTGATGAGGTGTCTAAAGAAATTGATTTTCACTTGATTGAGGATATAGACGCCGGGAATATTTCGGATGATGAACCTGTCGATTTGCTTGAAATTTTATGTTCAAATCATCATCCTGAGTTATTAAATGTTTCTCCCGAATCTCATATGCGTCTAGATTTTGATGATAATGGCATGGATGAGTTGAATATTGAGGATAGTATTGAGAAAAGTTTTGAGGATAATATTGAGGTTGAATCATTTTTGTTTGATGTGTCTGATTTTCCAATTCATCCTCCTGAACCTTTGACTGTTATATCACCCTCCCTCCTTCCCATCGTTCCGACCCCGCTTGAAGACTGTGAGCTTGAAATATTTTCCTTTGAATCCGATACTGTTCTCACAGACGATGACACCTACGAGTGTTTCACTTTTTCGGACGATGTTGATGACTCACCGCCCGAGTTTGAGTCCTTTACATTTTCAGATGAGCCATCAGACTCGGTTGATTATAGTACTTTCGAACCATTAATGGAATCTTTCAAGTTCGAAACAGTTTACTACGGTGAGAAAGATACTATCCCTAATTCACTCCCTTTCGTCTTTCCTATTGTTCTGATCGGGCAAATGACCGTTACGCTTTCATCTCCTATACCAAGTTCGGCGTACCCATGTTTTCTTGAGAATCTTGAGGGATTTGATCCCATTTCTCAACGAGTAGATAGGTTAGCGCAATCGCTTATAACATATCGGTCATCACATATTGCGCTAATTTATTCACTCAATTTACACCCTCAAGATCGTACTCCACTTCCTTTTTATTTTCGCCATTCTTCTCCCCCACCGAGACCATATTCTACCATTCTTCTTTCCACACGGTCTCGCGTGCTTCTCATTTTCTTGCACCAACTATACCATTTCCACGATAAGATTTTTGAATGGTTGGTGCTAACTTTTGGCTTGTGCAAGGCCAAGCTTAAGTTTGGGGGAATCTTTGTATATATGTATATATTTTTTTGTTTTCTTTTCTATAAAAAAATAAAATAAAAAATTTCAAAACATTAAAAATATAAAAAAAAATTATAAATAAATAAACAGGGGAGTGCCGGTATTTTGACCCTCTTGGTTTAGCATGACAGTGAGGACACTGTCAAGTTCAAGTTTGGGGGTATGCTCGGTACATCTTCTTCCTTCGCAATCATTTGTACATATTTTTGCATTTGCATTATTATTTGAAAACCCATAAAAATTGAAAATTTTCAAAAATTATAAAAATTATTGTATTCAATTTTGGCTAATTGACTTGAGTTTGACAAATAGGTTAACTGGTTAGGAACAACTAGATCTTAGACTTAGTAAATTAAAAACCCTAAAGATAACCTTCTTTAAAAGTTTAACGGTAGAAAGTATATGCCTTGTAGTTTATTTAGAAATAGGCAAATTTTGGGTTCACTTCTTGAGCTAGGTCGAAACGAAGGAAAAATATTGAAGCTTTTATTAGAGTATAAGTTTGAAAAATAGTTCCTAGCTTAAGTCTAGATTCTGAAAATGTATACCTTACAACTTGCACAATCACGCACCTTGAAACTTGGGATAGTAGAAGAGACCTTGGAATACTCTTGTCTAAAGTCCTTAGTACGAAGAAAATGAAAAAAAAATGAAAAAAAAGTGAATAAAGAAAAAAAAATGGACACTGGTTTTTGTGATTACTTAAGGCTGTAAAAATAGAAAAATATTTAGCGAGGGTGCTTCATCACCTAGTGCCTTAGACCAACTGGTTTGGGAGTCACTGCTAAAGCCTTGGGTATTGCAAAACTAGGAAGTACGCTTTAAAGTGCTAACGCATCTTGTAATCGGTTGTTGGTACCTCAAGAAGTATTAACGGTCGCATGAAGGATGTGTAAGCAAATTTCATTTAAAAATTCACTAATTAATAAGTGCTTTGGACAACGGACAAGGGTATGATTGCTTGATTTGAATTTCTAAGTGTAGGGGTGATCTTTACACACACGTAGGGATGTGTGATTAGAGTTTAGATAAGTGAAAAGGATGAAGAATAGAACTTGTATCTTTAGTAGAGTTGATAGAAATTCCTAAGTAGAGATAGAACTTTAAAAGGAAAACTTAAGAGATGCCGAAAGCTAAGTAGGTCTACATAACATATATAATCTTAAGTTAAATAATGAGGAAGTGTGAAGAATATGGGTGGATAATTTACGGGTAAAAGATAATAGAATTCCTTATTAGAAAACCTAATTGGAGAACAAAAGTCAATGGGCCGAATTGATAGGATTTTGTGGGTGTAATCCGCTGAAAACCTTCAGGAGACAACACTCCTCCTACTAGGGACACCTAGAGGTTTAACGGCTTGTTGCACGTGCTCAGTGCAATCGCGTTTCCCTGCGAAAGTGCGGTTAGGATTTTAGTGAATAAAAATAAGTTTGCTCGAGGACGAGCAAAAGATAAGTTTGGGGGTATTTGTTCACATCATAATATTGCATTATTATATTCCCCATTCTTACTCTTTTTATAAATAAACAGGTACTTTTGACGCATGTCTGCTACATGTTACAGGTTACAGGTTCTGAAACAGAAAACAGTGAAAACGATGTAAAGACGATGAAACTATGGACTTTGGACCAACAAATGGGAGGATCTTAGTCAAGCCTATATCGAAAGACAGTTCACAATTAACAAGGCAACGCAAGATCCCAAAATGTCAAGGCAAACGGTTAAAAAGCCATTGCAGATTGTTCACTGAAGATCTGGAACCAACCTAGAAGCCCAAATGGAAAAAGACATATATAAACAGGAAGACAAAGTCACCAGAAGGCAACACAGAATTTTTCACAGCCCAAATCATCAGGATGGCCGCGGAACCGCGGCCAAACCCTGGCTGCGGCCGCGGTTCCGCGGTGGGGTCAGGGAATCAGGGACTAAAAATTTTACCAAAATATGGCGGCGGCTTTGACTAGTCAACTTAGGGCTATTTTTGTAAATGTAGACATGCGGTTCAAGATGTAACCTAGGGTTTCCTATCTTCTATAAATAGGAACTCTAATCATTGTAACTCTTTATGCCTCCTTTTAATAAAAATTCAGAAATCCTTTTGGAGAGCATCGGTGACTTTCTTTAATTCAGAAATTCAGATCTGACAACCCTGCTTTGATGTTTGGAGAGAGCCATCTGTAAGTAATTTAATTTCTTGCCCTAGTGTAGATTTCAATTCCTTACCCTAGGTAGATTTAATTTCATGCCCTAGGAACTTGTTTAGGGTTTAGCTTTGAGGAAGGATTTTGAGAGATGAGATCTCTCATCCCTTTCTTACCCACCAATTATTTACAATAGGACTCCATGCATACATGCACATACCGCTCCCTACGGCACTTTATCCCTCGAGGTAGCGGTGATACCGTAGTATAAAGGCCCGGGTGTGATGTTTTCCATGGAGGTTAGGGTAAGGATCTCTAAAGGAAGGACAAGAACCTAGAGGAAGGAACACCTTCCCGAACGGATCTAATCCACTTTATTGATAATTACCATAACTCCTCATAGATCTTCATTCGGGTATTGAAAGCGGTGAGATTTAATTACATTTCCAAACCATCCCTAAACCTAGCCCTAGCAAGAGTAGATCTAGATAATTGCCCTAGGTTAATTCAGTTTTTAGATTTAATAATTAATCCGAACACCCTTCGGAATTAACTCGTAAGCGCGAATCGGAGATTCACAACATCCCTGTGGACCGACCCGTACTCACCGGCTAGCTTCATGCGACGCCGTTCTTGATTGCGGTTACAAATATTTTTGATCTATCTTTTAGAAAGCGCAAGCACGCTAAATCTCTTCAATCACTTAGCTAGACTTGTGAAGGGTTTTAGTGAGGTTTAGTGAAGATTAGGCTTGGTTTTAGTGAAGAACAAGATAGGTTTCAGTTTTGAGGAAGGGAATGAGAAGGAGAAATAATTGAGAATGAGAGAGTAAGGTGAGAAGGAGGGAGTGTAGGAGTGAGGGATGAGGGAAATGAGGGTGTGAGGTTAGAAATGAGCCATGCATTTTCTCTTTCCTCATTAATGCTCCCATGCTTGCCCCATGCCTCCTCAACCTTCATTGTCAACTCTCTCTCTCTCTCTTTCTCAATAAAAGATAAACTCTTTTTAAAAAAAGTAAAGACAAGGAAGAGTTAACATGGCTTGATATTGGTTTAGGGTGCCGTGGCTACTTAAGCATGGTTAACACCTCCATAACCCCCAAGTTAATATGCACAAGTGTGTACAAGCCAAAACAAATAATAATAAAATATTAATTAATTTTTATAAAATATGTGAAAACTATTTTGGTTAACTTTTTATTAAAAACCTGCATTATCGTTAATTAACACTAATCGCATTCTAAGGTGTTACACTCCAAGTGCTTCGGGACTGCACCCAACTACTATCTGTTTGCATGACTCATCAAAGCTATGGTAGGGTAGTAATTAAAGAACAGTGGGAACACACTCGAGGCGTAGTAGCAGTGTCAAGTCAACGGACTATGTTGTACTCATGTTACCTGGGAACTGCTACCTGACGATAGGTATATTACCAACCAGCAGTTCCCCACGAGTCCTTCCAGTGTAACTCATAACCTAATGAGCACATGCATACTATCTCCAGTACGACATACTAATGGCTGCGGGATAGACCTTCTCCCCTGCTGGGATGAGAAGTGTATACACTAGTCTACTCTGGAGTATCGATACGCTTTCTCGATAATCCTACGACTAGGGACCTGTATAAGGATGTGCTTATAGACTACCCAGCCCCTACTAGTATGACTGCCATCACAACGCTGGTAGTCAAGCAAAGATCATAATGGCTCTATCAATATGTATTAGCGATACGTTAAAAGAAACATATACACATATTTAGATAGAAACAAATCAAGTAGCATACTACCATATTGAGCAAGACTGTCATAAAATCCGTGTATATATCCCAAGCTTCCAAAATGTAATATACAAACTAGTACTATACAATAATGGCTTCTAGGGCATATAACACTAATAGTCCGGTCTCTTCGTCTGAGAGTATCGTATACCGGGTCTATGGGGTAGTAAACGTCAGACCCTAATAACCCGATAATTCGTCCTGGTGTGGCTCAGGACCAATCCGGGAAACTACTGATCTATCTATTAGTAAATCCCAACTGCCTTGGCCAAGGTCTTATGGTGCTGTCCAATCGAACACAGTGCGATATCGACTCCCTATACCAGGAGAGACAAATCCCCAACAATCTTACTGCCTCCATGTGGCTCGGGACTGTACCCAACTAAAACCTGTTTGCACGACTCAGCAGAGCCGTGGTAGAGTAGTAATCAAAGTACAGTGGGAACTCACACGAGACAAATGACGATCTCAGGTCTGCAGACTAACCTGTACTCATGTCACTTGAGAACTGCTATCTGAGGATAAGTATAGTACCATCTAGAAGTTCTCGGCGAGTCCGTCCAGTGTACTTACCCCCAGTGAACACCTGTATACGATCTTAGGTGTGAAAGACCAATGGCTGTGGGACCAACCATCACCCATCGTCGGGGTCTAGAAGCGTATACACTAGTCTACTTCGGAATATCGATGCCCTCTCTCGATACTCCCATGACTAGGGACACTTTAAGGATGTGATTATCGACTACCCAGCTCCCATAAGTATGATCGCCATCACAACACAGGTAGTCAAGTTATGATCCTACGGGCTTTATCAACATGTATAAATGTCACGACCCGAAATAGCACGTGACTGACACTTGAATCATGTGAAATTTATAGGACCCTACCCAATTCAAGTAAGCCAAAAGCCCAGAAATCTAAACCATTTGAAAAGAGTGAGAAGGAAAACTTATTTAAAAGTTAACATATAAATTCACTTTGAAAGTCGAAGTAAGCATTTTTAAAACATCAAGTCTTTTCCAAAATTTCGGCAGAGTTTCCTTTGTATATACTGACCCCAAATGGGTACAAACACGAATATACATAAATAATGAATAAAGACATCCCTAAGCGAGAGCTAGCTCTTTGCCAATTAGCGGAAACAACCATGCAAGAAATATAATATACAACGCCGAAGGGCGAAAATCAAAACTCAAGGAAAAACCAACATCCTCAAGAAAAAACCAGAGAAGAACCATAAAAATACAAGCGCGCGACTCTAAAGTCGAAAGAATATACAACTAGTCTTCTAAGTCTGATAAATATACAAGTCTGGTTGATAGAGTTTACTAGATACAACTGAAAATAAATAAAAGTACAATGGTGGTCATGATGCAAGTGAACCCACATACCAAAGCAATCACCTAGAAGGAAGCAGTGTGTCAGCAAGCCTAACGAAACTTGTATGGCCAAATCTGCAAGAAACTGTGGCACAATGGGGGTGAGTTGCCAACTCGTGAGTAGAAAACATCACCGAGAAGAAATCGCATGTATGACTCTCTCCTAGGTCATACAATAATATTCTCAATATATAACCTGAAACATCTAATAATGGCAAGGGTAATCATTTAAACATAAGTGTAATACCAAGTGCTCGTGTTAATGCCTCAGATAGCAACATGTCACATATATGATGTATGAATGCATTAAGAATGAAAAAATGATACGTCTTGTACGATAAAACTGTTTTCTTATTTCAGTAAGATTTTGTATAAAAACCCGAAGTATCATCAATGAAATCAACAGGGAATCTGTGTCAAGTATCGACACAAAACATGTATCCAAATATCTCAATGTCTCAATATCTCAATGCCTCAATATCTCGGGCTCCGACAATCCGGACTGGCTCATATCATCAAATCTCAATATCTCGGGCTTCGGCAATCCGGACTGGCCCATATCATCAAATCTCAAGACTACGTCAGTATCCTCCGGATACCTACCGTGTCATAAATAACCGGTCGGTAGTGCTTCCCTGCCAGGCTCAACGCCATCATCTGCGACCATCTTGCCCCGGGGTACCGCACCGGGTCCACCAAGCACCCGCAGACGGTTCATCCTCCTCCTCGAATCGGGTGTATGATACCTCTCAAGAACCGAGAAAACTCATGGTGGACACCTCTCACATCATCTCACGAGAAAACCGCAAATTTCTATCTTTTGAAATGAAAATGAGTTTATAAAATCCTTTTGGTTTCTCCAAATTCAGAAATCTCATAGAAAATCTGAAATCCCAAACTCGAGAGTGAATGAACAGTGAATTACCGGCATAAAGCCCCATAATATTGCATGACAAATGAATACATATACTTGCATGGATGTCTAAGTAAAGAATGCAATATCTAAACTAGCATAGTAATGATATATCGGAACTATCAGCTACCAAGTTATATCAATGAAATAATAATTCTAAAGTGTACATGATATGGCAATTACCGATGATGATGTGTATGAGCCGAACCATAATAATACAAGCCAAAAGCCCAGACTCGAACCAAGGTTAAACCTAGCACTCTGATACCAACTTTGTCACGACCCGAAATAGCACGTGACTGACACTTGAATCATGTGAAGTCTATAGGACCCCACCTAATTCAAGTAAGCCAAAAGCCCAGAAATCTAAACCATTTGAAAAGAGTGAGAAGGAAAACTTATTTAAAAAATATAAATTCACTTTGAAAGTCGTAGTAAGCGTTTTTAAAACATCAAGTCTTTTCTAAAAATTTCGGCAGAGTTTCCTTTGTATATACTGACCCCAAACGGGTACAAACAGGAATATACATAAATAATGAATAAAGGCATCCCCAAGCGGGAGCTAGCTCTTCACCAATTGGCGGAAACAACCACGCAAGAAATATAATATACAATGCCGAAGGGCAAGGATCAAACTCAAGGAAAAACCAACATCCTCAAGGAAACCAGAGAAGATCCATAATAATACAAGCGCGCGACTCTAAGATCGAAAGAATATACAACTGGTCTTCTAAGTCTGATAAATATACAAGTCTGGTTGATGGAGTTTACTAGATACAACTGAAAATAAATAAAAGTACAACGGTGGTCACGATGCAAGTGAACCCACCTAGCAAAGCAATCACCCAGAAGGAAGCAGTGTGCCAGCAAGCCGCAACGAAACCTGTACGGCCAAACCTGCAAGAAACTATAGCACAACAGGGGTGAGTTGCCAACTCGTGAGTAGAAAACATCACCGAGAAGAAATCGCATGTATGACTCTCTTCTAGGTTATACAATAATATCCTCAATATATAACCTGAAATATCTAATAATAGCAAGGGTAATCATTTAAACATAAGTGTAATACCAAGTGCTCGTGTTAATGCCTTAGGTAGCAACATGTCATATATATGATGTACGAATGCATTAAAAATGAAAGAAGGATACTTCTTGTATGAGAAAACTGTTTTCTTATCTCAGTAAGATTTTTTATAAAAACCCGAAGTATCATCAATGAAATCAACAAAGAATCCGTGTCAAGCATCGACACAAAACATGTATCCCAATATCTCAATGTCTCAATATCTCAATGCCTCAATATCTCAGGCTCCGGCAATCCGGACTGGCCCATATTATCAAATCTCAATATCTCAGGCTCCGGCAATTCGGACTGGCCCATATCATCAAATCTCACGACTACGTCGGTATCCTCTGGATACCCGCTGATTAGTCCAAAAATATGAGTTTACCGCAATCAGAAACGGCGTCGCTTCGCAGCTAGCCGGTGAGTGCGGGTCGATCCACAGAGACGGGTAAATTTCTTCAAAGTGTTTTAACGAGTTGATTCTATTTGTAGTTTTGGTAGGTTTATAAAAATCTAAAGACTGGATCTAATTAATCTAATTAAGAATCTTGCTAGGGTTAGGATTAGGGGAAGTTTTGGAAATTAATATTTTTCCTCACCGCTTTCAATACCTTCCTTTTTTAGATCTATTAGGTGTTAAGTTAATTATCAATAAAGTGGATACAAATCTTTTGGGAAGATGTTTCTTCCTCTAGATTTGTACCCTACCTTTGTTGATAATTATCCTAACCCTCACGGAAAACGTGCGGAACCGGCCCTTTATACTACGGTTCATCGTTACCTCGAAGGGTAGGATGCCGCAGGGAGCGGTTGTGCTCGTATGCGTGAAGTTCTAATTCATTAGGTGAAGGTGGCATTGAAAGGGGCGAGAGATTTCATCTCTCAACCCTTTCCCTAAGGCTAACCCTAACAAGCGAGGAGTGCTCATTAGGGGATGAGAAGACATTATAATTAAAAGAAATAAAAGACTTACTAGGTTGACGGCTCCCTCCAAACAAGAAGAACAGATCTGAAATTTATTCCCAGAATTTCTGAATTTTATTGATTGAAAAGAGGCATAGGGAGGCATAAGAAATTACAATCTTTAGAGTTCCTATTTATAGGAGATAGGAAACCCTAGGTTACATTTGTTTCGCATGTCTGAAATTACAAAATTAGCCCTTAAGAAGACTAGTCAGCGCCGTCTATTTATTTTGGTAAAAAATTTACAAACCCCGGGCAATACACGGCCGCGGAACCGCGGCCGCAGCCAGGGTTTGGCCGCGGTTCCGCGGCCATCTTGGAAGCTTGGGCTTTGAGTTTTATTGTATTGTCTCTTCTTGACTTGGTCTTCCTGTTTCTGCAGGTTGTTTCTCAAATTGGCTTCTAGGTTCTTTCCAGATCTCCCAGTGAATACTTGTAGTGGACTTTTAACCGTTCGCATCGTAATCTTGGACCTTGCGTTGCCTTGTACATTATGAACTGTTCTTCGTATAGGCTTGACTAGGATCCTTCTACTTGTTGGTCAAAAGTCTCTCTTTTGTATCATCTTTTGTCTTTTTCACTGTTTTCTGTCTAAGAACCTGTAACCTGTAATATGTAGCAGACATGCGTCAAAAGTACCTGTTTATTTATAAAAAGAGTAAGAATAGGGAATATAATAATGCAATATTATGGTGTGAACAAATACCTCCAAACTTATCTTTTGCTCGTCCTCGAGCAAACTTATTTTTATTCACTAAAATTATAACCACACTTTCGCAGGGAAACGCGATTGCACTGAGCACGTGCAACAAGCCGTTAAACCTCTAGGTGTCCCTAGTAGGAGGAGTGTTGTCTCCTAAGGGTTTTCAGCGGATTACACCCACAAAATCCTATCAACTTGGCTTTTTCGACTTTTGTTCTCCAATTAGGTTTTCTAACAAGGAATTCTATTATCGTTGACCCGCAAATTATCCACCCACATTCTTCACACTTCCTTATCATCTAACTTAAGATTATATATGTTCTATAGAATTACTTAGCTTTCGGCATCTCCTAAGTTTTCCTTCTAGGGTTACATCTCCACTCAGGAATTTCTATCAACCCTACTAAAGATACAAGTTTTATTCTTCATTCCTTTCTCTCATCTAAACTCTAATCACATATCCCCACGTGTGTGTAAATATCACCCCTACACTTGGAAATTCAAATCAAGCAATCGTACTCTCGTCCATTGTCCAAAGCACTAATTAATTAGTGAATTTTTAAATGAAATTTGCTTACACATCCTTCATGCGACCGTTAATACTTCTTGAGGTACCAACAACCGATTACAAGATGCGTTAGCACTTTAAAGCGTACTTCCTAGTTTAGCAACACCCAAGGCTTTAGCAGTGACTCCCAAACCAGTTGGTCTAAGGCACTAGGTGATAAGGCACCCTCGCTAAATTTTTTTTTTCTATTAATGCAGCCTTAAGTAATCACAAAAACCAGTGTTCATTTTTTCTCATTCATTATTCACACTTATATATATTTTTTTCATTTTCATTGCACTAAGGACTTTAGACAAGAGCATTTCAAGGTCTCTTCTACTATTCCAAGTTTCAAGGTGCGTGATTATGCAAATTGTAGGGTATACGTTTTCAGAATCTAGACTTAAGCTAGGAACTATTTTTCAAACTTATACTCTAATAAGAACACCAATACTCTTCCTTCGTTTCGACTTAACCCAAGAACTGAACCCAAAATTTGCCTATTTCTAAATAAACTACAAAAGCATATACTTTCTACCGTTAAATTTTAAGGAAGGTTATCTTTAGAGTTTTTAATTTACTAAGTCTAAGATCTAGTTGTTCCTAGGCAGTTAACCTATTTGTCAAACTCAAATCAAATCAAGCTAAAATTGAATACAATGATTTTTATAATTTTTGAATTTTTTTTTCAAATTTTTATGGGTTTTCAAATAAGTATGCAAATGCAAAAATATGTACAAATGAATGCGAAGGAAGAAGACGTACCGAGCATACCCCCAAACTTGAACTTGACAGTGTCCTCACTGTCATACTGAACCAAGAGGGTAAAAATGTCGGCACTCCCCTGTTTATTTATTTACAATTTTTTTTGTTTTTATATATATATATTTTTTATTATTATAAAAAGAAAACAAGAAAAATAGATGTACATATATACAAAGGTCCCCCCCAAACTTAAGCTTGGTCTTACACAAGCCAAAGGTTAGCACCAACCATTCAAAAATCTTATCGTGGTAATGGTATAGTTGGTGAAATAATGGAGTGTAGACGAAAGAAATGAGAAACACGCGAGACCGTATGGAAAGAAGAATGGTAGAATATGGTCTCGGTGGGGGGAAAGAAGGGCGGAAAGGAGAAAGAAGGATCGCGCGAACTTGAGAGTGTAAATCGAGTGAATAAATTAGCGCAATTTGTGATGATCGATATGTTATAAGCGATTGCGCTAACCTATCAACCCGTCGGGAAATGGGGTCAAATCCCTCAAGATTCGCAAGAAAACATGGGTACGCCGAACTTGGTATAGGAGATGAAAGCATAACGGTCTCTTGTTCGGTCGGAACAATGGGAAAGACGAAAGGGAGTGAATTAGGGATAGTCTCTTTCTCACCGTAGTAAACTGTTTCGAACTCAAAAGTTTCCATCAATGGTTCGAAACTACTATAATCCACCGAGTCTGAGGGTTCAACTAACTCATCTGAAAATGTAAAGGACTCAAACTCGGGCAGGGAGACATCAACATCGTCCGAAAAAGTGAAACACTCGTCTGTGAGAACTGTGTCAGATTCAAAGGAAAATTTTTCAAGCTCACAGTCTTCAAGCGTGATATTAGGCGTGGTCGGAACGATAGAAAGGAGGGAGGGTGATATAATAGTTAAAGGTTCAAGAGGATGAATTGGAAAATCCGACACATCAAACAAAAATGGTTCAACCTCAATATGATCCTCAAAACTCTCCTCAATACCATCATCATAATTCTCCTCAAGATTCAACTCATCCATGCCATTATCATCAAAATCAAGACGCATATGAAGTTCGGGAGAAACATCTAATGACTCGGGATGATGAATTGGACATAAAATCTCAATCAAATCGACAGGTTCATCATCCGAAATATTCCCGGCGTCTATATCCTCAATCAAGTGAAAATCAATTTCTTTAGACACCTCATCAAAAGCATGGATATTTATCAATTTAGATTCTAGAGTGGAGGTGTAAAGGTCAAACGGATTAGGTGTGGTTTCACTCGAAAGGGGTTCTTCACAAGTTGGCAAATCAAACACTACAAAGTCGCACAACTCATCATTTTGGACACATGTTTGAAAATTGGAGTTGTCGGATTCAATTGGGTAGGGGTAGGTTTGATTTTGAAATCCTCTCACATTCTCACTCTGTCCAACCGCCTCCTTATATATTGAAAAATTTGGAGCTAGCGGAAAACTAGCTACCGGTTCACCAGGTTGCATAAGGGCCGTAATGGATGCTTCCACATTCCTAACCATTTTGTTTGTTGCTGAAATATAAGCCTCCAACGACTCTTCCAAACTAGACTTGGGTGTTGAGGGGGTTTCGGTAAAAGATTCGAAATTGTTTGGATATGTGAAACTCCCAAAAGGCTGTGTAGAAACAGTGTCTAGTGAAAGTGGGAAGGTCGGGTAGGATTGGTAGGAAGTGGGTGGTTGGTCAGGTGTAGGGTCAACATGTGGATAAAAAGGTGAATAGTCTTGTTGATCCCTAGAACTAGATAAGTGGAGAGGGGTGAAAGATCGGCTGCAAGATTGAGCAATATGCTCAGCAATGGACATCGGCTTAGGAGTGACAGAAGGACTTGAAAAAGTGGTATCAACATATTGAAGTGGTAAAGGTTGACTTGGTTGACACGAAGTGGGTTGAAAAGTCAAACTGTTTCTCCTAGACGCCTCTATTTGATCTTTCAAAGATATTTTAGGCAAGGAAGGATCGTCTTTAAATTGACCGAACAAATTGACGTACGACGCAAAATTAGGTTCGGGATACCAAAGTTCGGCCAGTGATTTATTATGTGGGGTACCCATGTTAGAAGAAAGGTGAGAAGAAGGAAGGTTGGGTGGTGCAAGGATTTATTTGCGGCAAAAGTTAGCAAGTTTTGTAATAAAATTTTCCTTTTTCTTTTTATCTATATTTGGAAAAATTGTTGCAAAAAGATATTCGAGAAAATATATGCAACAAAAAAGATTACTTGCAATCAATTTCTAGTTTAAACGAGGCGCAAAATTCCTGCACAAGATTGTTATTCGGAAAGAGAAAGATTTTTAAAGCGAAAGAAATCCTGCAGAAGATTTGACAAAAGATATATGGGTATTTCCATAGGAGAGAAATAGGAAACAAACCGTGCAAAATTTTCGCGATGATGATGCAAGAGGGCTGCGGAAAGGCGGCAGGAGCGCGCTTAGGCCGCGGTTTAGCGGTGGGATGGAGGCTTTAGGTCTCTAAAAAGTTTCTGATGTTCTGTCCTTGCAATACCTCTCTGTTTTGATGTATCTTTTTCTTTTTAGAACTCTAAATTTTTCCAGATCCGTCAATCCTGCAAAGATTCACAAAAAAAAAGTACCCTTTCCAAAAAATTAACAAATGATATATTTTTTATATTTTTTTGGATTTTTTTGGATTTTTATGATTTTTAAAATTTAGATTAACCCGAAATTGCAAAAAGGAAAATTCTACGCCATCCCCGGCAACGGCGCCATTTGATTAGTCAAAAAATATGAGTTTACCGCAATCAGAAACGGCGTCGCTTCGCAGCTAGCCGGTGAGTGCGGGTCGATCCACAGAGACGGGTAAATTTCTTCAAAGTGTTTTAACGAGTTGATTCTATAGGGCATGAAATTAAATCTACCTAGGGCAAAGAATTGAAATCTAAACTAGGGCGAGAAATTAAATATATTTACAGATGCATCCTTCCAATCATCCATGCAGGTTTGTCAGATCTGAATTTCTGAATGGAAAAGAAACACCGATGCTCTCCAAAAGAATTTGTATTTTTATTGATAAAAAGAGGCACAGGGAGGCATAAGAAATTACAATCTTTAGAGTTCCTATTTATAGGAGATAGGAAACCCTAGGTTACATTTGTTTCGCATGTCTGAAATTACAAAATTAGCCCTTAAGAAGACTAGTCAGCACCGTCTATTTATTTTGGTAAAAAATTTACAAACCCCGGGCAATACACGGCCGCGGAACCGCGGCCGCAGCCAGGGTTTGGCCGCGGTTCCGCGGCCATCTTGGAAGCTTGGGCTTTGAGTTTTATTGTATTGTCTCTTCTTGACTTGGTCTTCCTGTTTCTGCAGGTTGTTTCTCAAATTGGCTTCTAGGTTCTTTCCAGATCTCCTAGTGAATACTTGTAGTGGACTTTTAACCGTTCGCATCGTAATCTTGGACCTTGTGTTGCCTTGTACATTATGAACTGTTCTTCGTATAGGCTTGACTAGGATCCTTCTACTTGTTGGTCAAAAGTCTCTCTTTTGTATCATCTTTTGTCTTTTTCACTGTTTTCTGTCTGAGAACCTGTAACCTGTAATATGTAGCAGACATGCGTCAAAAGTACCTGTTTATTTATAAAAAGAGTAAGAATAGGGAATATAATAATGCAATATTATGGTGTGAACACCCGCCGCGTCATAAATAACCGGTCGGTAGTGCTCCCCTGCCAGGCTCAACGCCATCATCTGCGACCATCTTGCCCCGGGGTACCGCACCGGGTCCACCATGCACCCGTAGACGGTTCATCCTCCTCCTCGAATCGGGTGTCAAGAACCGAAAAAACTCATGGTGGACACCTCTCACATCATATCACGAGAAAACCGCAAATTTTTATCTTTTGAAATGAAAATGAGTTTATAAAATCCTTACAGTTTCTCTAAATCCAGAAATCTCATGGAAAATCCGAAATCCCAAACTCGAGAGTAAATGAACAGTGAATTACCGGCATAAAGCCCCATAATATTGCATGACAAATGAATACATATACTTGCATGGATGTCTAAGCAAAGAATGCAATATCTAAACTAGCATAGTAATGATATATCGGAACTATCAGCTACCAAGTTATATCAATGAAATAATAATTCTAAAGTGTACGTGACATGGCAATTACCGATGATGATGTGTGTGAGCCGGCAAGCAAGTTCGTGGACATACGCATCATCGGTAATGGTGCTGGTGTCCTGACAACATGGGTTCATAATAGAAAAAGGAAACATATGTATAAGCATGCAATGCGATGAGAACAACATGAGTATATGGAAAAAGATGTAGTAACAGCAACATATAAGAATATACGTTTACATATACGAGTCATACAGTTTTGGCATTTGAAATAGCAAGAATCGTGGTTTTTAGAAAATAGGGGATACGGTGTTTTTAAGAAAAGGTGCGTCCTTTGAAAAATCCGTAATATCCCTCGGATTTTCTTTTGGAAATACTCATGATTTGTTAGTTTCTGAAAATAAGCATGACTCAAGCCCAGTCTAACATCTGCCTAATAAACTACAGGACTAAACTAAGAGACTAATCGAAAGGGTAAGGAAATCCACCTAAAGTCCGAGTCGATATATCTAGTAGTCGGCGATCCCACCTCAATAGCATCATGTACGGTAAAATATATAATACGACATCCTCGAATCAAGAGTGTGGATCAATCATCATATTTATACCTCGTAAGGTAAAATCCATCGTACGGCATCCCGAAAATCGAGGTATGGGTCAAATATCACATATATCTCATTATTCATATGGTATCTTCATCATAAAATCATGAATTAGGGGTATCGTACTAAAGTCTAGTACATTCCAATATCATCAAACATATATATGTATATATATATATATACATATATCCTCATGTGTATGAAAACACATCGCCCATCAATCCACAATAATATCATGTCGTATATCATATCACGACCCAATCACATATCACAATCTCACGGCATCATGCCCGATCATATCGACTCACTTCCAAGTATCATGTACTATCCTTATCACCCGTGTATACGTATATGTATGTATGTATGTGTGTGTGTGTGTGGATGCGTTGGTGTGTGTGTATATATATATATACATATATATATATATATATATACATATACATACATACATACATACATACATACATACATACATATGTGTGTATGTATGTATGTGTATATATATATATGTGTGTGTGTGTGTGTATGTGTGTGTGTGTATGTATATATATATATATGTACCAACACATCCACATATATATATATACACATATAAACATATACACCCATAATCATGTCACGTGTGTGTGTGTGTCAACATTTACTCTAGGGTTTCGCAACTAAGAAACTAAAGTGAAAACGCTTTCATCCAATTACGCAAAGACTAACCCATGATCTCCTAAAGCTTTTCTTACTAATTATCCACGTCTCACAATACACATAATTATATATATATATAATATATTCGCATGCTACACTACGAAACTGCGGGGGTGCTATACGCCATCCACCCGACTTCCCCTGTAAATATACATCTACTCACCAGATCCTTACTTGCCGAAGTCGATGACGCCACGCTCATCCTTGTTGTTCAAAGTCCACATGAGGGTGCCTATATATACAAACACACAGTATCGTAAATAGAATCGCGTACGAAAACCAAAATGGCACACGAATCGCATATAGGTTAAAACCTATGGTTTACGCATGCATGAATAACCAAACAACTTCCGATATCGACATACAAACGTCAAGTGACCGAGACAAACAATATCCAAAGTTCAAGTCATTAAAAGTCAAAAAATCAAAACAGCAACTCAAGAAAATGGTTCCATATTTAGTCTCAGGTAAAATTAAGCTAAACAAGCAATGCAGAAGGTTATTCTATGAAGTAAGTGAGCTACAAAACCAATTCCAACACCAATACCCACAAAAGACCTGGCGACATCCACCCAGAATCCGAGCTCACCGGTTTTAAGTGCTTGGTTTGGGTCCGTATTCACAGGGTGGTCTCCTAGTGTCCAATCTAGGTCAATGGAGTTGCTAGTTTTTCTAGTAAAGATCTCAGGTCACTCCAGATTCCCTGTAGGCACAAAATATTCACAAAACCGACACGAAAAGTTTCTAAAGTCCAAGTCTTGCGTTCTAAAATTCACTTGGTGTACGATCTTAACACTAAAGGGGGTTGTAGTCACTAATTACACTCACTTGCACCATTACAACTCAAGAATCCCCTAACTTCATCTTGGAATTGTATGGTTCCTAGGCACTCAAGTGAGGTCTCACAAGGCATCAACCATGCCAATTTCAAAAATTACGGTGCCGATAAACCCTAAACTACGGATCGGTGGCTAGAAATCTAGGCGAAAAGTAAACTAGTTAACACTTAACTAAGAGATACGGAAATACAACCTTTGTAGATCCGGTTCTCCACCTCCATAGCTCCGCAACGAAGTCCTCTCCGCTGTCCAAAAAGAATCCGGGCTCTAGCGTCGACTTCATCGGAGAATAAGCGAGCTAGGTCGTCGATGTCCATGCCGAAGATGATCTACGTCGAGGCATCGCTAGATCAAGCTCCACCTTCACCAAGCCTTGAAAACTAGTGAAGGAAACACACTCTACTACTTGGCAAGAGGTAGAGGATGAAGAAATAGGAAGTGGGTAGACTTTAGAATTGGATTTCTCACTCATTTCCAACAATCACCATTGATGGAGCTTAGTTTCTCTTCTTGAAGAAGAAGAAGAAGAAGAATGTTATTATGATAAGAATAATAAAAATGAGAAAAGAAATTCATTCTTATCATAATTGAACCATAGTTAGGTGTAGAGAATCAATCATGGTTTAGTGGAATGGTTAGGTTAAGCATGAGACAAAAATGGTGACAAAGTCAAAGTGTTCATGAAACTTCATGAACAAAACAAAAATTGCCACCATTTTCTCATTTGCTTATTCTTTTTCCAAAAAGAAAAAGATTAATATATAAATAAGGAAATCAAAAACCCTAATCATCCACTTAACTATAGTTTGATACTTTACACTTAACCAAAAAGCATGTATCATCAAACATGATACAATCAGGCGCACAAAATCATATCGCATATGGAATGCGCACACCCGAGTGAGAAAATCCATTCAAAGTGAACCGATACTAGTTAATGCAAAGTAATATATCAAATATATAATTATGCATTAAATCACTAAATCAACACTTGATTCAATGATCCGGTCATGTCGCACATAACCGACTGGTATCATCAGTAACAACTTATCGAATCAACACTTGATCCGATAACCCGGCTATATCGCATATAACCGATCAATGTCACATCGCGAGAATGAAATACGGTATCACATACACGCATCATTCTCGGACCCGCACATATCTCATATGCGCTCCTATTTCGTTTCGCTTGAGCCAGGAAACCTCTGTGTAGGACTCTAAAGACTCGTCAATACGCCGGCAGCAGATGATGATCATATCAAACACCCACAAGCCGCAAGCGGTCTGCTAAACGTAACGGCCACCCGGGTATTGAACGATCAGAAGATCGACGAGCAAGCCCGCTCACACTCCTGTGAATCCAACCGGTAACACTACCGTACAGTCCGGTCTGATCGTCTGATATGTCGCATATCTCGCCTATGGGTGGTAAACGTCAGACCCCAATAGCTCGATAAGTCGCGTCGATATGAGGTCTATAACTATTCGAGAAACTACTGGTAACACTTACCAGTAAATCTCAGCAACCCTGGCCAGGGATTTCCTGTTATAGCCAATCGAACACAGCACAACATCAACCCCCTATACCAGGAGAGACGAATCCCCTCCTATCGCTCATTGCCTCCATGTGACTCGGGACTGTACCCAAAAACCACCGTTTTGCACGCCCTCTTGGACGTGGTAAGATGGAAATCAAACCACAGTAGGAACCACACAGGACTCTATGACGATCTCGGGTCAACAGACTACTCTGTACCAGTGTCACCAGAGAACTGCCATCTGACGTGAGGTATAATACCATCTGGGAGTTCTCGGCGAGTCCGTCCAGTGTACCCAGTCTCTTCTGAGCACCCGTATATCATCTCTGATGTCAAACACCAATGGATATGGGATCATCCATCGCCCATCTGTATGGGTCGAGAAGGTACACGCTAGTCTACTCTGGTATATCGATGCCCCGTCTCGATACACCCACGACTAGGGACTTTGAAGGATGTACTTATGGACTACCATGTCCCCACTAGTATGATCCGCATCATAGTCCAGGTAGTCAAGCACACATCCTAAGGGCTTTACCAACATGTAACAGAGAGACAATCAGTATACACGTTAAGGTAAAGTTCAACCAGATAGCATACTATCATGTCGAGCAAGAAAGTCCTTCCTATATACGTCCCAACATCTACTACAATATACATCCTATGTACAGTAATGGCCTCTAGGGCATACATATAACTAACAATCTCCCACTTGCACTAGGGCCATCTGATAGCAGTGGTTGCAGTATCTCATACTCAACCATCCCATAAAAGTCTCTCTCTGGGAACAGGCCTTTGTGAGTGGATCCGCTGTGTTGTCCTCTGAGTCTACTCTCCAAACCTCGATCACCCTGGAGATCAACCATCTCCATGATCAAGTGATACTGCCTTAGAATATGTCTGGATCACTGATGGGACCTGCGTTCCTTGGCATAAGCCACAACTCCACTGTCACACAATGGGAGGAACATAGTTCATCTCATGAACCAATATACACCCAGGCTGCCTCTTTGGTAGCATCTTAAGTAGCGATGTATCCTGCCTTTATCGTCTAGTATGTCACGGTATCTAGCTTGGAACTCTTCCAACATACTGTCCCTTTACTTAGGGTAAAGACTATGCCTGTGACTGACATTCAGTCGTCTTTATCACCCTGGAACACTT
Source organism: Agapanthus africanus (assembly GCA_030015575.1). Classification (NCBI taxonomy): domain Eukaryota; kingdom Viridiplantae; phylum Streptophyta; class Magnoliopsida; order Asparagales; family Amaryllidaceae; genus Agapanthus; species Agapanthus africanus. The sequence goes on along the minus strand of CM057349.1, from coordinate 256,720,670 downwards.
CCAGTGATTCTCCCCAGGATCAATTGATACTATCTCACTACAACTAGTAAGAATGCTAACATCCAATTAGATCTATCTCATAGATCCAAAATCCAGGATTTAGTAGGTATCACTTTGATCCTATGCGGAGAATCTTTGTGATAAACGGAGATTGATCGAGCGTAGCATAAGAAACTCCTTTCTTATCAAGAGTATGTCAGCCACGTACTCTACGAGGATCACCACCATACTCCCTACTACCTTTTTGTTTATACAAGGTTCATCTACCATTTTGATGATGTCAAACTCTTTGACTAATCCATCAAAACAGATGTTCCAACTCCGCGATGCCTGCTTTAATCTTATAAAGCATCTTGCACACGTTTTCGCTGCTCCCACTGTCTACGAAGCCCTCTGGCTGTGTACTTATAGACGCTCTCTTCTAAATCATCATTTAGAAAAGCAGTCAAGACACCCAACCACCAGATATCGCAGTCATGGTATGTAGCCGTGACAAGTAGGATCTGGATGGACTTAAGCATAGCTACTTGAAAAGGTTTCATCATTATCCACACCTGGTCAATGATGCAAACTTTAACAAGTCTAGCTTTGAAAGTCTCAACTTTTCCATCTACACCAAGTAATCTTCTCAAGGTATACTTGCTCCTGATGGGGATTTAACCCTTCAGATATAGCAACCAAAGTCCATACTTTGTTGGTGTATAAGGATTCCATCTCAGATCGATAAACATCCAGCCATTCTTACAGAGTCTTACTCTCGATGGCCTGCTCGAAGCTAGTTTGGTCATCATCTCATGATGCAATCCTCGCTCCCACTGTCATAGAGGAACCGAAGTATCTCTCAGGTGGGTGAGGAACCCTACTAGATCGGCGGAGAGGCCGAGGTTCGTTGGTAACTATTGAATCCTTTGGTTCCATCAAATCATCTTCTGTAGTTTGCATAGCTGGAACCTTTCCAGTTCTACATAACTAACCTTGCCTCGAGTTTGTCCGGATTTTGCTTTTAGACATAGGCCGGACAACCCCAAATCTTAACTAACTTAAGACATGGGCTCTTCCCTTTCCATATCACATATGAAGTGGTAGGCATTGATTTGATTCGAACCCTATTCAATAGGTATGCAACTTCTCAAGTGCATAACACCCAAAAGGAAACAGGTAACTCAGTAGTACTCATCATAGAGCACACCTTATCATATAGGGTGTGATTGCTCCGCCCTGATATACCATCGTGCTATGGTGTATACAGAGGAGTAATGCTGAGAGAGAATCTCATTCTCCTTTAGAAAAGTCCAGGAATTCCATGCTCAAGTATTCTCCTCCTTGATCACATCAAAGGACATAATACTTATACCCGTATTTTGGTTCTCTACTTCTTACTTATATTCTGTGAATATCTCAAAAGGTTCGGACTCATGTTTCAACAGGAACATATGTCTGAATCTTGAGAGATTATCAGAGAATGTAATGAAGTACAAAGAACCTTTCCTGGCATGTGTAGACAGGGGACCTTACATACATCAACTGTTGGAGATAGTGCCCTCAGAGTCAATTATTGGATCACAGGCACGAGATTGCAATGATTGAGGGAGGACCTATCCCGGTAGGACAGTCTTACTCGAGATGATAGTATGCTATCTGGTTTATCTTTATCATCGTGTACTGCTTTAGGTGACCTGACATGTCGCTATTACACGTTGATAGAGCCCCTAGGATTCTTGCTTGACGACCAGCAGTATGATGGCGATCATATACGTGGGAGCTGGGGTCTATAAGCACATCCTTAAAAGGTCCCTAGTCGTGGGAGTTTCGAGACTGGGTATCGATACTCCATTAGTAGACTAGTGTATACAATCGAGACCCCGATGAGGGGCGGTGGCCGGTCTCACAAGCCACTGGTGTCAGTTGGTTCACCTAAGATGTATACAGGTGCTCATTGGGTTATGAGTACACCGGACAGGACTCGCCGGGAACCTGCCAGTTGGTCTTATACCTGACGTCAGATAGCAGTTCCCTGGTGACATGTGTACAGGTTAGTTCATCGACCTGAGGATCGTCATTTGTCTCGTGTGAGTTCCCACTGTGCTTTGATTACTACCCTACCACGGCTCAAAGGAGTCGTGCAAACAGGTTTTAGTTGGGTACAGTCCCGAGCCACATGGAGGCAGTGAGCGGATCTTCAGGGGTTCGTCTCTCCCGGTATTGGGGGTGAGGTCGCGCTGTGTCTAGGAGAGCCATTACGCAAAGCCCTCGGCCGAGGCAGGAGATTTACTGGTAGGTATTCCAGTAGTATCTCAGGGCGTTCTGGGCTACGCTCCGACACGACTTGTACCGCTTTTGGGGGTCTGACTTCCACCAACCCCCTAGGCCCGCCATGCGATACTCATAGACGAACGGACCGGACTGTACGGATATTGTCACTGACAGGCTCAGTTGGGTGTCGGGGTGAGCTTCCTCATCGACGTCCCTTTTGGTCAATAGCTGGTGGCCCGTCACGTATTGGCTTATACCTCTGACGTGCCAGTGGTTAAATCCACAGCCATAGTATTGACGAGTCTTTAGAGTCCACCACACTTCCAGTTACTCAGCTTACGGGCGAAACGCTGTAGAGGCCGTATGGAGATATGGCAGGGTCCGATCAGATACGTGCGGTATTGCACGGATCAGGATCGGACGGTTTTGTACTAGTAGCCGTATAGTTATATGGCAGGGTTCGATCAGATACGTGCGGTATTGCACGGATCAGGATCGAACGGATATTACTAGCCGGCTTTGGTTTAAGCCGGATCCTAGTTTAGTACAGTGTAGATTTTGTCTCATTGCATTTGTATCCGGTCGGAATACAGATGCGGGTGTGTATGCACAGTATCGGGGTTTTCCTGTAATTTATTACGGGACCAGTTTTCTGGAGTTGCCAGTTTGCATTCCGTTCCGGCCGGTTTTTCCTTTGTTCTTTCCCGGCCGGACTTTACCGTTGGAGGGGGTTATTTGCAGTTTTGCAAATAACTCTTTGTGGAGGGTTTTCTTGCATAAAGATCTATTATGATAGCTTTCTTTTCTTGCACCATGACTTTCTTTAATTGTGATTTGAAAAGGGTATGGGTTTGATGTGAGATGAAGCATGCTTGCATGTTTCTTTGTCTAGGTTGTGGTCACCTCCTCTCTTGCTCCTACACTCACCTCCCTTCATGTGATTGGTTTTATCCCTCCACCATTTCCTATATAGAATGGCCGACCACTTTAGAGGAGGGAGAGAGAATGGTTCATTTGATTTGGGTGTTGGGAATTTATCATTGATCTCATTTTTCTTGCCACCAAAAACCCTCTCCAAAGTTCATATTTTCTTTTCCCCTCCAAGGCAACTTCACCACCCCATAGAGACTATGATTCTACACCACTTTCTACAGCAATTCTTGGGCATGTCGAGTTGCCGGCTTCATGCCCGAGTTGCCTCGGTATTGAGGCGGGAGCCCGTAAAAGACGAAGGCGATGTGGTGCCCTTTCCGGCGAGGAGGCGACGATATGGAGACTACACTTTCCGCGGGAGATCGGGACGATGACGAGAAGACCGGAGGACTCGGATCACTCGGTATACATCTCTTCCCTATCTCTTGTTAGCTAGCGTAGGTTAATGGTTAACGATCCGGGTTTTTCTTTGTCCGCGGTAGCGCCGGTTTCCGAGTAAGGAAAAAATTTTAATTCCGCATTTTGGCCTCGAGTAAGACGGCCGGGGCGCTGCCGTGGCGCAACATGGTATCAGAGCCACGCCATTAACCTTATCTAGCTTGTTCTAATGCGTTTTACTTATCCGATCGACCAAAATCTCAAAAACCGTATTTTAGTTCACATCAGTTTCTGTTGAAATTTTTTGGTGTCTAAAAATTTTTCAGGTGGTCTCAGAAAGATGTGCAGGGTATTCTAAGAACTCTGGAAAAAAACGACAAAGTGAACCCTTACTTGGAGCGCGGAAGCGCGGCAATACCCCCATTTCTGCCGCTCTTCCGCCGCACTATGGTGGGCCCACTTGGTCATTTTTCTTCAGTTGTCTTATGGGCTGAAAATAGGGCTTTTGGGATATTAAAATTGGGCCAGTTATTTCTGTGAGTGCTACAGTTTTCTTTTGGGGCCCGCTTGTTAATTATTTGATCGATCGGATATTTTAAACACATTATTTCACAGTATTTACATTATATCTGCGACCGTGAATGTCACTCGATCGGTAAATCCGGTCTAACTGCTATAGCCCGGTTAGACGGATTTGCGAACGTGACTTTCACGTTGATGTTTTATGTTTTTGCTGTGATGTTGCGGATCGGTCGTGGGGGATAGCCTGGATGCAATGCTAGTGCAGTTTTGTTGTATTATGTACATTTGATATTGCGGGGCGAGCGTCCGACATGTGGACTGCCGTCACTGCCTGTTTGTATTATTCTTTTGGGGCACGACCTGGTTGCGGTCGATGTACCCGGTGTATGTATATTTTACTTTCTGTACTAGGGTTACCCCGCGGAGGGGTGCACGGATAGCCGGATTCTGGAGGGCAGCAAGCCCGCATCTCATGGCATTGGGACGGAGGGGGCTTCAGTCTGGAATTGGCGGGCTGTTCGACGCACTCGTAGGGGGTACAGGTTGACCCAGGTGGGGTGCCCAAGTTACCGGATTCCGTGAAGTGCTGGGTGGTCCATTCACGGTGCTGAAGGGGGCTGCCTCGCTTCAGGATTTGGCGGGTGACTTGCCGCGCCCGTAGGGGTCTAGGATTTCATTGCACAGGCTATCCACACGACCAGGGGAACGTCGGGTTTCAGCAGCGGCTCTGTGAAACCCGGGGCTTCCAGATATCTGTATTGTTCTGTGATGCTGTACATTTCTGTGATGTTGCTTTTTTATTCACGCCTTGAGCGAAATACTATATATTAGTAGATGTTGTATATGCTTTTCATCCGCGCTAGTCCAGTCCCCGCTCTGCCGTTAGTTAGCTAACCTAACGGGTGATGACGGGACCCAGTGGCGAATGCGGATGGCATATACATACGTCAGTATATTTTCGTTCTTTGTGGTATGATCAATTGATGGGACTGCGTTGATTCGGATCAATGCAAGATAAACAAACCTAATCTGATGTTGTTGGAACACTTTTCAAAAAGCTGTTATTGCAAGGACGTTCGCTTTTGTTTTGCATCGTGGTATTCATTTGGAATATCCTGCTCCTCAGTCGACGAGGCAAGGGCCGAGATCCCTTCACCGGGAGTGACCCCTTGGACAGAAGTTTGCGTCAGGGCATTAACTTCACTATAGCCGATTACTTTTGCTTTGCATCGTGGTATTCAGTTGGAATATCCTGCACCTCATTCTACGGGGAAAAAGCCGAGATCCCTTCACCGGGAGTGACCTCTTTAGTAAAGGTTTTTGTCACTATATTTTATAAAAAAGTTGTGCAGTTCCTTCAACGATATCAAGTTCATTACGTTAAAGGTTTTTCGCCAAAAACCAGTCGTAGCCCTCCGTCATTTCAGATTAGTATTACTTAGTATTCGTGCTGCGTATGTCGTGCTCAGCCGAGGCGTAGTGTTCGGTAGCTATGTAGTGCTTTTCTGTTGCATGGATATGTGATTGGTTAGGACAGTCGTACGGTCATTTTGGCTCAGTCAAGGACTCGTGCGGGTGGGTCTAATGCAATCAAGATAATGACGGGTTGAACTTGACTAGGATCCTTTGATATGTTGGCTCAGTCAAGGTCACTTGGGTCCTAGGGGTAAAAACACACATCGGGAGTTTCAAAAGAACTGAAACTTGCCAGGCATGCGCATACCTTCTGGAGTGTGGTGACGTGAGTGGATTCCGTCACGTTATCATGCGATGAGAGTTGGATCCCGATTCCCACTGATGAGTTGGTTTACTCCTCGGGTGATCCCGACTAATTCTTCTTTCAGGTTTGGAGGAGAATTTGAGGTACAGTGGGAGGTTTCCAGATTAGACAAAGTGATAACCATTCTGATCTAGGTTAGAGTGCACGCTGAGTGTTTCTTTTCTCTCTCTTTGGCAGCGACCATTGACCCGACCCTTGACTATGACTCAGTGACCAAGTTGACCGAACCTTCTTAACACTGGCTTTTGGATTGTCAGAGTTGCAGACCTCTTTGCCACTCCTACTTTTACCCTTTTCTCCAGGACACCCCGTATTACTACGAACGTCCACTTCCATTGGACAAAACCATCGTATGGTTAGATACGAACTCGAAGGACTTCGAGGATGGTTTCTGGTTCTGGAGAAAACGGATAGGATTATTCAGTTGTCTTTTCTTTTCACCTTCTCTCAGGTTGCGAGTACTCCTTGGTTTAGGAGCAGTACACCTATTACGCAAATTGGATAGTCTTCTTCCAAACCATAGGCTGGTGCCGACCGGTAGGGAATGAAGAAAACCAGTTAGCCTAAAACAGGTGTACAGAAGGTATTAAGTTAAGACAAAGCAAGGGATTAGTAGGAGGGCAAAGTAAATTGCGACTGATATTCACGACCAAACCAAGTATTTCTTCGCCAATCCTAAATCACCTTTGTATTTCTCCAGGACACTCCGTATCACTACGAAGATCCAAAGTTTATTGGATACTCCATCGTATGGTTATATACGAACTCGAAAGGAACTTGTTCCAGTTCGGGGATGGATTCTGGTTCAGGAGAAATAGGAATAAAGTACATTCAGGTGTCTTTTATCGTCACCTTCTCTCGCGATGCGAGTGCTCCTAGGATTAGGACAGTACACCCTTTATGCTTTTTGGATAGTCTTCTTCCAAACCATAGGCTGGTGCCGAACGGTAGGGAAGGAAGAAAACCATTTGGCCTAAAGGGGTGTACAGAAGGTAATGACTAAAGACAGATAAAGGGTTTTGGAGAAGTGGCAAAGAGTTATACGGTTACAGTTGTGAATCTGGATAATGGAAGAGGCATTACTAGGAATACCAGAATACCCCATCGGAACATTTCAATGTTTCGGTTTCACTGTGTACTATTAAAAGAAAACTGATTTCCCGATTAGACACTTACTCCAGGGTATGTATTTACCAGGTACGATTCTCACATCTGTATGGTTTTACAGATGATGAGTGGGAGTAGGTTATGGGGAATTGGGTGATCATCCTCATTATATCGGGATTCGTTGTAATCGGTGATATTTGAGGAAATCACCTGGGCTGTTTGCCGGTCGGCAAATATTTGGTTTTGAATATCCGCAGTTATGCACCAATTTCAAATTGATATATCTGTACGTCTATTTTCATAGAGTGAGATATACCTTTCTGAAATTATGTCTACGACATTTACCTATATCAGTGGATGGTTAGGTAAGGAGCATTAAACAGCGGTGTAATTCTTCTTAACCATAAGTACAGTTTTCAACCTACGACACACAGTAAATGAGTTATCAGACTCAAGGGACTTATGCAGAGTATTGTATGTTGTCCAGGGTCCATCAGGACAGAGGGGTTGGTCCTCGTACTATATTCGATTTACTTATGACTTCTCTAGTTTTTAGACAGGTGTTTCGCGGAAACACAGGGTCTGAATTTTGAGAAGTTATTGGTATTTGAATAGAGTAGAGAACCAGGTGTAGCAAGTATCGGGATTCTTCAAAGAGATCGAAGATGTAGATACTTATGTATGGTATTCAGTTGATAGTAATGATGAAGACAGATTGCTTCTCTTTCAGGTTACTCATAATTGGAAACATTCCTAAGTTGAGTAACGCTGATCGACCTCCTTCCATATAGTTTACATGCACTGGAGATAGTTGCATGATTTGAATCTGGTTCAATTGAATCAGTGCCTCTGGTTCTATATTGGATATAGAACAGTTCATATCTTAACGATATTAAGGTACGGGGAGTTGTCCAGCTTATGATTAAAACCAGACACTGGACAACTCAAGGCACGTTTCTGTAATGGCTGTTTGTGGGTTGACCCAGGCTATGACGAGGGTTGACTTTCTACCATCTGGATGAACAATAGCAATATTGTTCTAGACTCGCCACAGTTTTTATTAAAAATGGATTTTTTCAGAAAAAGTAGTGGGAGTATGGTAGAACTGGAAGTGATTCCAGAACCACAAACGATTACTGAAGATTTGATAAGGAACCTAAAGATTCAATCTGATTTGACATTCCATTGGCCACTCCGCAAATAAGGTGGGTAACTTCAGGCACCCGAGAGGTACTCCGGTAGCCTCAAGGACAGTGACAGGGAAGTTCTTGTTTACCCACACTTGCCATTGTTGTTGTTCCAGGCTGCGAGACCCGGCAGGAGGATGAGTATAGCGTCGTTCTAAACTAGCTTTAGAAGTGCACGTCTATATGACTCTAGCAGAGGGTTGTCGTAATCAGTGGGAGCAGCGGAAGCATTGGTGGACTTCATGCTTATGTCTATTTATAGACTAAAGCAGATATAGCGGAGTTAGATCATCTGTTTCTGATGTGACAGTCATGGGTTTGACGTCATCAGAATAGGGGATGGATCTGTTGAGAAGGTAGTAGGAAGTGATATTCCTATACTACGATCGGTTATACTTTGGTCGTCACACAGTGGTTTCTCCATAAGGGACTTGGATATTATATCAGACATACTGGTTACTAGATCTATGGTTTTAGATCTAGATTTGGGTGGTTTCCCAATCTGGGTACCTTGACAGCATTCTATGAGTATTTAGAATGGACGACTCCTGACACGGTAGTGCACCTGCAGTTGATGGAGTCACCCTCTCTAAAGGTGTCTTATAGACTAAAGGGGAGAGGGATACTCATGATTGGCATATCACTTGCTTAGGCAATTGAGTCAATCATGAGATGTCAAGTACCACACCAGATGTTGTTCTTGCACTAGATGCAATAAGTTGATATTGATCCAATCCTGGAAAAACAGTCGGAAGCAGTTTTAGAACATAAGTGAATGTTCTAGGGATATGATAACGGCAGCCTCCTTTAGGAGACAGTTATCATTCCATGCTTCCAAGGTGACATGGACGACAAGGAGGTTGTCAGAGTTATAGTTTTCCTTCTGACGAGGGGCAGTATTTTGGACAGGTGGTCCAAGGCAATACTGAGGGTGGCATGGCGCAGGATACTGATTAAGTTCAGTTGACGATACAGTCTAAGAAGTTTGGATTTGAAGTTCATTTATGAGCTAGGTCCCATCAGTCATCCAGACGTTCTAAGACAGGTATTGCTCATTTCGGGAGATGGCTTTCTCCGCGAACTTGAGATATAGAGAGACATAGAAAGAAACATCACAGCGGATCCACTCACTGAGGCTATTCCTCGAATGCAATAGTTTCACAAACGAGCTTTGTGAGACTGACTAGTAGAGGAGTTGGGTGTTCGGTATCACACGGGCTGTGAGTATGCGACATCGCAATAATTAGCCTTGAGTGCAAGTGGGAGATTGTTGGAGATAGTGCCCTCAGAGTCAATTATTGGATCACAGGCACGAGATTGCAATGATTGAGGGAGGACCTATCCCGGTAGGACAGTCTTACTCGAGATGATAGTATGCTATCTGGTTTATCTTTATCATCGTGTACTGCTTTAGGTGACCTGACATGTCGCTATTACACGTTGATAGAGCCCCTAGGATTCTTGCTTGACGACCAGCAGTATGATGGCGATCATATACGTGGGAGCTGGGGTCTATAAGCACATCCTTAAAAGGTCCCTAGTCGTGGGAGTTTCGAGACTGGACATCGATACTCCATTAGTAGACTAGTGTATACAGTCGAGACCCCGATGAGGGACGGTGGCCGGTCTCACAAGCCACTGGTGTCAGTTGGTTCACCTAAGATGTATACAGGTGCTCATTGGGTTATGAGTACACCGGACAGGACTCGCCGGGAACCTGCCAGTTGGTCTTATACCTGACGTCAGATAGCAGTTCCTTGGTGACATGTGTACAGGTTAGTTCATCGACCTGAGGATCGTCATTTGTCTCGTGTGAGTTCCCACTGTGCTTTGATTACTACCCTACCATGGCTCAAAGGAGTCGTGCAAACAGGTTTTAGTTGGGTACAGTCCCGAGCCACATGGAGGCAGTGAGCGGATCTTCAGGGGTTCGTCTCTCCCGGTATTGGGGGTGAGGTCGCGCTGTGTCTAGGAGAGCCATTACGCAAAGCCCTCGGCCGAGGCAGGAGATTTACTGGTAGGTATTCCAGTAGTATCTCAGGGCGTTCTGGGCTACGCTCCGACACGACTTGTACCGCTTTTGGGGGTCTGACTTCCACCAACCCCCTAGGCCCGCCATGCGATACTCATAGACGAACGGACCGGACTGTACGGATATTGTCACTGACAGGCTCAGTTGGGTGTCGGGGTGAGCTTCCTCATCGACGTCCCTTTTGGTCAATAGCTGGTGGCCCGTCACGTATTGGCTTATACCTCTGACGTGCCAGTGGTTAAATCCACAGCCATAGTATTGACGAGTCTTTAGAGTCCACCACACTTTCAGTTACTCAGCTTACGGGCGAAACGCTGTAGAGGCCGTATGGAGATATGGCAGGGTCCGATCAGATACGTGCGGTATTGCACGGATCAGGATCGGACGGTTTTGTACTAGTAGCCGTATAGTTATATGGCAGGGTTCGATCAGATACGTGCGGTATTGCACGGATCAGGATCGAACGGATATTACTAGCCGGCTTTGGTTTAAGCCGGATCCTAGTTTAGTACAGTGTAGATTTTGTCTCATTGCATTTGTATCCGGTCGGAATACAGATGCGGGTGTGTATGCACAGTATCGGGGTTTTCCTGTAATTTATTACGGGACCAGTTTTCTGGAGTTGCCAGTTTGCATTCCGTTCCGGCCGGTTTTTCCTTTGTTCTTTCCCGGCCGGACTTTACCGTTGGAGGGGGTTATTTGCAGTTTTGCAAATAACTCTTTGTGGAGGGTTTTCTTGCATAAAGATCTATTATGATAGCTTTCTTTTCTTGCACCATGACTTTCTTTAATTGTGATTTGAAAAGGGTATGGGTTTGATGTGAGATGAAGCATGCTTGCATGTTTCTTTGTCTAGGTTGTGGTCACCTCCTCTCTTGCTCCTACACTCACCTCCCTTCATGTGATTGGTTTTATCCCTCCACCATTTCCTATATAGAATGGCCGGCCACTTTAGAGGAGGGAGAGAGAATGGTTCATTTGATTTGGGTGTTGGGAATTTATCATTGATCTCATTTTTCTTGCCACCAAAAACCCTCTCCAAAGTTCATATTTTCTTTTCCCCTCCAAGGCAACTTCACCACCCCATAGAGACTATGATTCTACACCACTTTCTACAGCAATTCTTGGGCATGTCGAGTTGCCGGCTTCATGCCCGAGTTGCCTCGGTATTGAGGCGGGAGCCCGTAAAAGACGAAGGCGATGTGGTGCCCTTTCCGGCGAGGAGGCGACGATATGGAGACTACACTTTCCGCGGGAGATCGGGACGATGACGAGAAGACCGGAGGACTCGGATCACTCGGTATACATCTCTTCCCTATCTCTTGTTAGCTAGCGTAGGTTAATGGTTAACGATCCGGGTTTTTCTTTGTCCGCGGTAGCGCCGGTTTCCGAGTAAGGAAAAAATTTTGATTCCGCATTTTGGCCTCGAGTAAGACGGCCGGGGCGCTGCCGGGGCGCAACATGCCAACATGTATCATCCCAAGAGTTTACTAACTCTTTCTCTGTTTCCAATAAACAGAGCTAGTGTCATTATATCTTTGTGACATGACTGGCAAGTTTCACAAGATGTAGATTCAAACTGATTTAAATATGCACCTACATGTAACTTCAGCTAGTCCGGTCACATTGATCTGACCTAGTCTACAATACCTTAAGAAGGATCCGTTCATTTCTGAACTCTTCCTCTTATGTGTGTTCCGTATACTAAGAACTGTAGTTTGATTTAGAACATTAATGCTTTTAGACAACGTGCCTGAACCGATCAACTTTTGATATAGGAAATGTTCAAAACATTATCCAACAATACAAAATTTTATCATTTCTTTACTAATAAAGAGAGTGATATGATTTTGTATATCAGGTTCGGTATCTAATAACATTCGTTCAGAATCAATGTATTGATAATACAGGGTGACAGTGACCAACAGACTTGGCTGCAACACTTGCCCCGTTTTCTGCCTCATGAAACTTATCACCCGTTCTCAGTTCTCTACCTATCTGTAGCCCTATGTAACAGATTACATACATGGGATCCTGATCTGGTATCACATACCCAGGACGTAGAGGATACTGAGAAACAGTTCTCTGTAATGAACACACCCGAAGATGATGCATCATCATGCACTCTCTTCGTTTGGGCGGCACGGGAATTCTGGTAATCCCCTATTTCCTGCTCTGTCTTATAACAATTATAAGTTGGAGCGGGACCAACATTCCCCAGCACAGTATAACAAGCGGGTTCGGTCAATATTCCGTATTATTATCTTGATTAAGGCGTGATATGGTCGCTACCAGGAGAGAGAGAGAAGAAAACACTCAGCGTGCGCTCTTGCAAGAATAGATTGGTTATTATTTTATCTAATCAGGATGGCTCCCACTGCTTTTTATCAAATCTTCCTTCAAACCCTAAAAGGAAAGACTAGCCGGGATTAATTACACACTACAAGTTCGCCAATCTTTCAGCCAGGCCAGTGTCGGTACTTTGAGGGAGGTCCCCCGTGCTTTCGCACGAACCTAATTAATGTAAACCTCGTTTTCCCAGAGGCGTAACCCCGTTGACACCTTTCTAGACACCTACTTGATTGGCTAATTGTAATGTATAAAACTCTCCCAGGAGTAACAATTACTCGCAGCGGGTATCGGGATCCAACTATCTCATAGAAGGTATGCAATTTCATTACAAATTTCAACACTTGAAATTCCCGATAATATTTTGCCCCATGCGATCTATGACCTTGACTGAGTCAACAAACCATAGACCGCAAGTAAAGTTCAACCCGTCATTTCCTGATTGAATTAAACCCACCCGCACGACCCTTGACTGAGTCAACAAGGCCGCACGACTACCCTAATCCAATCGCATCATATGCTTTGCAGATAAGCAATAATCAGCTACCGCACACTACGCCTTGACTGAGTCAACAAACGCAGCACGAATACTAACTATTACCTATCTGAAATGACGAAGGGCTACGACAGGTTTTTTTAAGAAAACCTTTTGCGTAATGAACTTTATATCGTTGTAGAATCAAATGATTTTGAAATGGAGTGCTTTTGAGGCTTTTCTAGTTTTGCTAAAGGAGTCACTCCCGGTGAAGGGATCGTCGGTCCTTTCCTCGTCGAATGAGGTGCGGGATATATCATATATATCACTGTGCAAAGCAAAAACTCTTAAAAGCAATCAAAAGACAAACCGAGTGTGTAGCATCTGCCAGTTATTGCAAAAGGAGTCACTCCCGGTGAAGGGATCTCGGTCCTTTCCTCATCGAATAAGGTGCAGGATATATCACATATACCTCTGTGCAAAGCAAGAACTGTAGCTACCTGTTTTATTTTGAAATTAGATTCTACAACATCTTAGGTTTCTTTTATTTTCATTAATCACATTAATGAAGTCCCATCAATTATGTACCTAAACATCACAGATAAATACGACGTACACTTATGCCATCCGCATTCGCCTCGATGTCCCCTCGTGCACCGTTAGGTTAGGTAACTAACGGCAGAGCGGGGCAGGGCTAGCGCGGGTGTAAAACATAAGTAACGCCTATATAATATATCATATATACTATATACTGTATCTATCACAGAACATCACATGATCACATCACAGATATCGCAGCAGAAGAGTCATATGAAATATTGGATATACTAGTACGTCCGTGTTTTCAATGTAGGGTTCCTAGGCATCCTAATGAGGTCTCACAAGGCATCAACCATGCCAATTTCAAAAAATCTAGGTGCCGAGAAACCCGACTACGGATCGTTGGCTAGAAATCAAGGCGAAACAGTAAACTAGTTAACACTTAACTAAGAGATACGGAAATACAACCTTTGTAGATCCGGTTCTCCACCTCCATAGCTCCGCAATGAAGTCTCCTCGCTGTCCATAACAAGTCCCGGGCTCTAGCGTCGGCTTCATCGGAGAATGGACGGGCTAGGTCATCGACGACGATGCCGAAGATGATCTACGTCGAGGCATCGCTAGATCAAGCTCCAACTTCACCAAGTCCAAAAACTTGTGAAGAGAACACACTCTACTACTTGGCAAGAGGTAGAGGATGAAGAAATAGGAAGTAGGTAGACTTTAGAATTGGATTTCTCACTCATTTCCATCAATCACCATTGATGAAGCTTGCTTTCTTCACTTGAAGAAAGGAAGAAGAAGATAGAAATTGTTATGATAAGTTAATTAAAATAGAAAAGAAATATAATACTTATCATACCATTAACTATAGTCAAGTGTAGAGATTTAACCAAGGTTAGTTAAATGGTTTGGGTTAGGAGAAGAAGACAAGAATGGTAGCTTTGGTCAAACCTTCATGAAGTTTCAACTAGAAACAAAGAAAGCCACCATTCTTCTCTTTAATCTTTTCCTTAATAAATAAATAAATAAATAAGATAAGGAAAACCCTAATCATTAACTTAACTATGGTTTAAACTTTACACTTAACCAAGTTAACATGCATCATCAAACATGATACAATCAAGTGCACAAAAATATATCGCATATACAATGCGCACATCCGAGTGAGAAAATCCATCTTAAGTGAACCGATACTAGTTAATGCAAAGTAATATATCAAATATATAATTATGCATTAAATCAGTAAATCAACACTTGATTCAATGATCCGGCCATATCGAACATGACCGACTAATATCTACAGTAACAACTTATCGAATCAACACTTGATCCGATATGCCGGCTATATCGCATATAACCGATCAATGTCACATATTGCGAGAATCGAATACAGTATCACATACTGGTATCATTCTCGGTCCCGCACATATCTCATATGCGCTCCTATTTCGTTTCGCTTGAGCCAGGAAACCTCTGTGTAGGACTCTAAAGACTCGTCAATACGCCGGCAGCAGATGATGATCATTTCAAACACCCACAAGCCGCAAGCGGTCTGCTAAACGTAACGGCCATCCGGGTATTGAGCGATCAGAAGATCGACGAGCAAGCCCGCTCACACTCCTGTGAATCCAACCAGTAACACTACCGTACAGTCCGGTCTGATCGTCTGATATGTCGCATATCTTGCCTAGGGGTGGTAAACGTCAGACCCCAATAGCTCGATAAGTCGTGTCGATATGAGGTCTATAACATTTCGAGAAACTACTGGTAACACTTACCAGTAAATCTCAGCAACCCTGGCCAGGGATTTCCTGTTATAGCCAATCGAGCACAGCGCAACATCAACTCCCTATACCGGGAGAGACGAATCCCCTCCTATCGCTCATTGTCTCCATGTGACTCAGGACTGTACCCAAAAACCACCGTTTTGCACGCCCTCTTGGACGTGGTAAAATGGAAATCAAAGCACAGTGGGAACCACACAAGACTCTATGACGATCTCGGGTCAACAGACTACTCTGTACCAGTGTCACCAGAGAACTGCCATCTGACGTGAGGTATAATACCATCTGGGAGTTCTCGGCGAGTCCGTCCAGTGTACCCAGTCTCTACTGAGCACCCGTATATCATCTCTGATGTCAAACACCAATGGATATGGGATCATCCATCGCCCATCTGTATGGGTCGAGAAGGTACACGCTAGTCTACTCTGGTATATCGATGCCCCGTCTCGATACACCCTCGACTAGGGACTTTGAAGGATGTACTTATGGACTACCATGTCCCCACTAGTATGATCCGCATCATAGTCCAGGTAGTCAAGCACACATCCTAAGGGCTTTACCAACATGTAGCAGAGAGACAATCAGTATACACGTTAAGGTAATGTTCAACCAGATAGCATACTATCATGTCGAGCAAGAAAGTCCTCCCTATATATGTCCCAGCATCCACTACAATATACATCCTATGTACAGTAATGGCCTCTAGGGCATACATATAACTAACAATCTCCTACTTGCACTAGGGCCATCTGTAGCAGTGGTTGTAGTATCTCATACTCAACCATCCCATAAAAGTCTCTCTCTGGGAATAGGCCTTTCGTGAGTGGATCCGCTGTGTTTTTCTTCTGAGTCTACTCTCCTAACCTCGATCCCTTGGAGATCAACCATCTCCATGATCAGGTGATACTGCCTTAGAATATGTCTGGATCACTGATGGGACGGACGTTCCTTGGCATAAGCCACAACTCCATTGTCACACAATGGGAGGAACTAAGTTCATCTCATGAACCAATATACACCCAGACTGCCTCTTTGGTAGCATCTTAAGTAGCGATGTATCCAGCCTTTATCGTCTAGTATGTCACGGTATCTAGCTTGGAACTCTTCCAACATACCGTCCCTTTACTGAGGGTAAATACAATGCCTGCGACTGACATTCAGTCGTCTTTATCACCCTGGAACACTTCCAGTGATTCTCCCCAGGATCAACTGATACCATCTCACTATAGCTAGTGAGTATCCTAACATCCAATTAGATCTATCTCATAGATCCAAAGTCCAGGATTTAGTAGGTATCACTTTGATCCTATATGGAGAATCATTATGATAAACGGAGATTGATCGATCGTAGCATAGGAAACTCCTTCCCTATCAAGAGTATGTCATCCACGTACTCTACGAGGATCACCAGCATACTCCCTACTACCTTTTTGTTTATACAAGGTCATCTACCATTTTGATGATGTCAACTTTTTTGACTAATCCATCAAAACAGATGTTCCAACTCCGCGATGCCTGCTTTATCTTATAAAGCATCTTGCATACGTTTCCGCTGCTCCCACTGTCTACGAAGCCCTCTGGCTGTGTACTTATAGACGCACTCTTCTAAAACATCATTTAGAAAAGCTGTCATGACACCCAACCACCAGATATCGTAGTCATGGTATGTAGCCGTGGCAAGTAGGATCTGAATGGACTTAAGCATAGCCACTGGAAAAGGTTTCATCATTATCCACGCCTGGTCAATGACGAAAACCTTTAACAAGTCTAGCTTTGAAAGTCTCAACTTTTCCATCTACACCAAGTAATCTTCTCAAGATATACTTGCTCCTGATGGGGATTTAACCCTTCAGATATAGCAACTAAAGTCCATACTTTGTTGGTGTATAAGGATTCCATCTCAGATCGCTAAACATCCAGCCATTCTTACAGAGTCCCACTCCTGATGGCCAGCTTGAAACTAGTTGGGTCATCATCTCATGATGCAATCCTCGCTCCCACTGTCATAGAGAAACCGAAGTATCTCTCAGGTGGGTGAGGAACCCTACTAGATCGGCGGAGAGGCTGAGGTTCATTGGAATCTACTGAATCCTTTGGCTCTATCAAATCATCTGCTGTAGTTTGTATAGCTGGAACCTTTCCAGTTCTACATTACAGACCTTGCCTTGAGCTTGTCCGGATTTTGCTTTTAGACAAAGGCCGGACAACCCCAAATCTTAACTAGCTTAAGACATGGGCTCTTGCCTTTCCATATCACATATGAAGTGGTAGGCATCTGATTTGATTCGAACCCTATTCAATAGGTATGCAACTTCTCAAGTGCATAACACCCAAAAGGAAATAGGTAGCTCAGTATTACTCATCATAGAGCACACCTTATCACATAGGGTGTAATTGCTCCACCCCGATATACCATCGTGCTATGGTGTATGCGGAGGAGTAATGCTGAGAGAGAATCTCATTCTCCTTTAGAAAAGTCCAGGATTTCCGTGCTCAAGTATTCTCCTCCTCGATCACATCAAAGGACATAATACTTATACCCTTATTGGTTCTCTACTTCTTACTTATATTCTGTGAATATCTCAAAAGGTTCGGACTCATGTTTCAACAGGAACATATGACTGAATCTTGAGAGATTATCAGAGAATATAATGAAGTATAAAGAACCGGTCTTGGCTTGTGTAGACAGGGGACCTACATACATCAACATGTATCATCCCAAAAGTTCACTAACTCTTTCTCTGTTTCCAATAAACAAAGCTGGTGTCATTTTATCTTTGTGACATGACTGGCGAGTTTCACAAGATGTAAATTCAAACTGATTTAAATATACATCTAAATGTAACTTCAGCTAGTCGGGTCACATTGATCTGACCTAGTCTACAATACCTCAAGAAGAATCCGTTCATTTCTGAACTCTTCCTCTTGAGTGTGTTCCATATACTAAGAACTGTAGTTTGATTTAGAACATCAATGCTTTTAGATAACGTGCCTGAACCGATCAACTTTTGATATAGGAAATGTTCAAAACATTATCCAACAATACAAAATTTTATCATTTCTTTACTAATAAAGAGAGTGATATGATTTTGTATATCAGGTTCGGTATCTAATAACATTCGTTCAGAATCAATGTATTGATAATACAGGGTGACAGTGACCAACAGACTTGGCTGCAACACTTGCCCCGTTTTCTGCCTCATGAAACTTATCACCCGTTCTCAGTTCTCTACCTATCTGTAGCCCTATGTAACAGATTACATACATGGGATCCTGATCTGGTATCATATACCCAGGACGTAGAGGATACTGAGAAACAGTTCTCTGTAATGAACACACCCGAAAATGATGCATCATCATGCACTCTCTTCGTTTGGGCGGCACGGGAATTCTGGTAATCCCCTATTTCCTGCTCTGTCTTATAACAATTATAAGTTGGAGCGGGACCAACGTTCCCCAGCACAGTATAACAAGCGGGTTCGGTCAATATTCCGTATTATTATCTTGATTAAGGCGTGATATGGTCGCTACCAGGAGAGAGAGAGAAGAAAACACTCAGCGTGCGCTCTTGCAAGAATAGATTGGTTATTATTTTATCTAATCAGGATGGCTCCCACTGCTTTTTATCAAATCTTCCTTCAAACCCTAAAAGGAAAGACTAGCCGGGATTAATTACACACTACAAGTTCGCCAATCTTTCAGCCAGGCCAGTGTCGGTACTTTGAGGGAGGTCCCCCGTGCTTTCGCACGAACCTAATTACAGTAAACCTCGTTTTCCCAGAGGCGTAACCCCGTTGACACCTTTCTAGACACCTACTTGATCGGCTAATTGTAATGTATAAAACTCTCCCAGGAGTAACTCTTACTCGCAGCGGGTATCGGGATCCAACTATCTCATAGAAGGTATGCAATCTCATTGCAAATTTCAACACTTGAAATTCCCGATAATATTTTGCCCCTAACCTCCTATGACCTTGACAAAGGCCAACAAACCATAGGATGCTAGTCAAGTTCAACCCGTCATTTCATGATCGAAATAAACCCACCCGCACGGCCCTTGACAAAGGCCAACAAGGTCGCACGACTACCCTAATCCAATCTGCCTCATATGCATAAGCAGATAAGCACCAGTTAGCTACCGCACACTGCGCCTTGACAAAGGCCAACAAACGCAGCACGAATACTAACTAATACTTATCTGAAATGACGGAGGGCTACGACAGGTTTTTCTGAAAACCTATTGCGTAATGAACTTGATATCGTTGTAGGATCGAATGAATTTTGAAATGGAGTGCTTTTGAGGCTTTTCTAGTTTTGCTAAAGGAGTCACTCCCGGTGAAGGGATCGTCGGTCCTTTCCTCGTCGAATGAGGTGCGGGATATATCATATATATCACTGTGCAAAGCAAAAACTCTTAAAAGCAATCAAAAGACAAACCGAGTGTGTAGCATCTGCCAGTTATTGCTAAAGGAGTCACTCCCGGTGAAGGGATCTCGGTCCTTTCCTTATCGAATAAGGTGCAGGATATATCACATATACCGCTGTGCAAAGCAAGAACTGTAGCTACCTGTTTTATTTTGAAATTCGATTCTACAACATCTTAGGTTTCTTTTATTTTCATTAATCACATTAATGAAGTCCCATCATTTAAATTACCTAAACATCACAGATAAATACGACGTACACTTATGCCATCCGCATTCGCCTCGATGTCCCCTCGTGCACCGTTAGGTTAGGTAACTAACGGCAGAGCAGGGCAGGGCTAGCGCGGGTGTAAAACATAAGTAACGCCTATATAATATATCATATATACTATATACTGTATCTGTTACAGAACATCACATGATCACATCATAGATATCGCAGCAGAAGAATCATATGAAATATTGGATATACTAGGACGTCCGTGTTTTCAATACGAGCCAGTATAAAACACGGATTCCACGGTTGTGATGAATAGCCAAACCCACACCCCTAGACCCCTACGAGAGCGGCAAGCAACCCTACCAATTCTGGAGTTAGGAGACCCAGACCCGACTCCTCGAGTAGGTCTCCCACTGGACTCCAGAACCCGGTTACTTGTGCCCTCCTCCTTGGGTCTATCCTAGTGCAGAAAAGTAAATAATATACAAACGGTGACAACTTCCGCAACCTGGAAGTGCCCCAATAAAAGAATATTACATACAAGTTTTTACATGAATGAAAATGAAAAACACTCATCTCACATAAAAAACCCCGGCTATTCAAACACGACGATCCAATATAACATATCCAGCAACACATAACATCACATGTCATCAACGTAAGTAAATATGCGCATCCCAATTGTCGTTGACATATAGCAACGAAACCGGCGATATCACATATTACACTTACGGTCACAGAAAAGAAAGTGTAAAACTACAACAGTTGGAATCCGCAACCACCTCAGACATCGCATGCCTGACCATATGAATTCCTTAGACATCACATGCCTAACAATTATAAACCCCGCATTTCAGTCTCATTATCGAAAACACTTTTCAATATCTAGTCGGGCAATTCAACAAGATTCCCGACAGTCTGATCGAATACTCGTCGCAAACTTTAGTAGGCGGCCGCACCCCCGATACCATCGACGAAGTGCACCAAGGCGGAACACCGCTGCCGCGAGCACCCGAAGGGATGCTTTCGGTGACGGGGTTCTCCTACAGTCACTTGGTCGGGGCTATGGAGTGAGGCTGTCTATTAAGTTTACCCGGCGAGTATCCGCGTACGCTACGTGATTGCGACGGACTTTTGATCGCATCAAAATTCCGTGGCAACCGATCAAGTGAGACTAAACTGCTATGTTTATAACATTCATTCAGTTATCTCATAACTTCTTGTGAATTCCAATTATTGTATCCCATTCCAGATAATTAGAAAATGTTAAACTTTCTGATTGAACATTCGAACACCCAAGTTTTCCCGATACAGATCAACACATGAAATAAGTCTAACAACATTCAGTTCGTGCCTCAGTACCGACGGTTCAGCCGTAGAAGGGTCAAGCCAACGCCTCACATGTGGCACGCCGTACTGCCCCAAACCCGAAGGTTCAAAGGGCAGTTCAAGACGGTCACATAATCGAGTTAAGGTTTGTTGTCTTCTAGAGGGACCATCGCGTTACTTGCACTACTTAGAACGTCGTTAAACTACGGAAAAATCCAACACATGGAAATTTCCCGACAGGGGAAAAATTGGGTATTTATATCCGGTCGAACTTTTTAACATATTCTAAAATTTATCCGGAAAGCCACACAGACAAAATTTGATACTCCGATCGAAACACCGAATCCCCAAAAACACAGCAGAAAAATTCAACTCTTGAATCAATTTAAAAATTCCCAGAAAACTCAGCATAATTTATCAGGAATTACTGTGCAAAACATAAGGGCTGACGTCACCATAAGGCCGCGGAACCGCCGCAGAAGCCAGGCTTCTGCCGCGGTTCCGCCGCACAAATCACTGTTCACCAGAAACTTTTTGCACCGTAATTCTTATTTTTCCCTGCTGAATTTTTTAGCAATTTTTAATTTGGAAAAATCCCAGTTTTTGAAAAAAGGACAGAGAGCTATTTTGGGTTTGGGTTTTCGGGTCGTTCGGACTTCAAACTCCGTCTAGACATCGCCTAAGGCTCTAGCTAGGCTCTGATACCACTGTAGGGTTCCTAGGCATCCTAATGAGGTCTCACAAGGCATCAACCATGCCAATTTCAAAAAATCTAGGTGCCGAGAAACCCGACTACGGATCGTTGGCTAGAAATCTAGGCGAAACAGTAAACTAGTTAACACTTAACTAAGAGATACGGAAATACAACCTTTGTAGATCCAGTTCTCCACCTCCATAGCTCCGCAATGAAGTCTCCTCGCTGTCCATAACAAGTCCCGGGCTCTAGCGTCGGCTTCATCGGAGAATGGACGGGCTAGGTCATCGACGACGATGCCGAAGATGATCTACGTCGAGGCATCGCTAGATCAAGCTCCAACTTCACCAAGTCCAAAAACTTGTGAAGAGAACACACTCTACTACTTGGCAAGAGGTAGAGGATGAAGAAATAGGAAGTGGGTAGACTTTAGAATTGGATTTCTCACTCATTTCCATCAATCACCATTGATGAAGCTTGCTTTCTTCACTTGAAGAAAGGAAGAAGAAGATAGAAATTGTTATGATAAGTTAATTAAAATATAAAAGAAATATAATACTTATCATACCATTAACTATAGTCAAGTGTAGAGATTTAACCAAGGTTAGTTAAATGGTTTGGGTTAGGAGAAGAAGACAAGAATGGTAGCTTTGGTCAAACCTTCATGAAGTTTCAACTAGAAACAAAGAAAGCCACCATTCTTCTCTTTAATCTTTTCCTTAATAAATAAATAAATAAATAAGATAAGGAAAACCCTAATCATTAACTTAACTATGGTTTAAACTTTACACTTAACCAAGTTAACATGCATCATCAAACATGATACAATCAAGTGCACAAAAATATATCGCATATACAATGCGCACATCCGAGTGAGAAAATCCATCTTAAGTGAACCGATACTAATTAATGCAAAGTAATATATCAAATATATAATTATGCATTAAATCAATAAATCAACACTTGATTCAATGATCCGGCCATGTCGAACATGACCGACTAATATCTACAGTAACAACTTATCGAATCAACACTTTATCCGATATGCCGGCTATATCGCATATAACCGATCAATGTCACATATCGCGAGAATCGAATACAGTATCACATACTGGTATCATTCTCGGTCCCGCACATATCTCATATGCGCTCCTATTTCGTTTCGCTTGAGCCAGGAAACCTCTGTGTAGGACTCTAAAGACTCGTCAATACGCCGGCAGCAGATGATGATCATATCAAACACCCACAAGCCGCAAGCGGTCTGCTAAACGTAACGGCCACCCGGGTATTGAGCGATCAGAAGATCGACAAGCAAGCCCGCTCACACTCCTGTGAATCCAACCAGTAACACTACCGTACAGTCCGGTCTGATCGTCTGATATGTCGCATATCTTGCCTAGGGGTGGTAAACGTCAGACCCCAATAGCTCGATAAGTCGTGTCGATATGAGGTCTATAACATTTCGAGAAACTACTGGTAACACTTACCATTAAATCTCAGCAACCCTGGCCAGGGATTTCCTGTTATAGCCAATCGAGCACAGCGCAACATCAACTCCCTATACCGGGAGAGACGAATCCCCTCCTATCGCTCATTGTCTCCATGTGACTCGGGACTGTACCCAAAAATCACTGTTTTGCACGCCCTCTTGGACGTGGTAAGATGGAAATCAAAGCACAGTGGGAACCACACAAGACTCTATGACGATCTCGGGTCAACAGACTACTCTGTACCAGTGTCACCAGAGAACTGCCATCTGACGTGAGGTATAATACCATCTGGGAGTTCTCGGCGAGTCCGTCCAGTGTACTCAGTCTCTACTGAGCACCCGTATATCATCTCTGATGTCAAACACCAATGGATATGGGATCATCCATCGCCCATCTGTATGGGTCGAGAAGGTACACGCTAGTCTACTCTGGTATATCGATGCCCCGTCTCGATACACCCTCGACTAGGGACTTTAAAGGATGTACTTATGGACTACCATGTCCCCACTAGTATGATCCGCATCATAGTCCAGGTAGTCAAGCACACATCCTAAGGGCTTTACCAACATGTAGCAGAGAGACAATCAGTATACACGTTAAGGTAAAGTTCAACCAGATAGCATACTATCATGTCGAGCAAGAAAGTCCTCCCTATATATGTCCCAGCATCCACTACAATATACATCCTATGTACAGTAATGGCCTCTAGGGCATACATATAACTAACATTCAATACGAGCCAGTATAAAACACGGATTCCACGGTCGTGATGAATAGCCAAACCCACACCCCTAGACCCCTACGAGAGCGGCAAGCAACCCTACCAATTCTAGAGTTAGGAGACCCGGACTCGACTCCTCGAGTTGGTCTCCCACTGGACTCCAGAACCCGGTTACTTGTGCTCCCCTCCTTGGGTCTATCCTAGTGCGGAAAAGTAAATAATATACAAAGGGTGACAACTTCCGCAACCTGGAAGTGCCCCAATAAAAGAATATTACATACAAGTTTTTACATGAATGAAAATGAAAAACACTCATCTCACATAAAAACCCCCGGCTATTCAAACACGACGATCCAATATAACATATCCAGCAACACATAACATCACATGTCATCAACATAAGTAAACATGCGCATCCCAATTGTCGTTGATATATAGCAACGAAACCGGCGATATCACATATTACACTTACGGTCACAGAAAAGAAAGTGTAAAAGTACAACAGTTGGAATCCGCAATCTCTTTAGACATCGCATGCCTAATCAAATGAATTCTTTAGACATCGCATGCCTAACAATTATAAACCCCGCATTTTAGTCCCATTATCGAAAACACTTTTCAATATCAAGTCGGGCAATTCAACAAGATTCCCGACATCCTGATCGAATGCTCGTCGCAAACTTCAGTAGACGGCCGCACCCCCGTTACCGTCGACGAAGTGCACCAAGGCGGAACACCGCTACCGCGAGCACCCGAACGGATGCTTTCGGCGACGGGGTTCTCCTACAGTCACTTGGTCGAGGCTATGGAGTGAAGCTGTCTATTAAGTTTACCCGGCGAGTATCCGCGTACGCTACGTGATTGCGACGGACTTTTGATCACATCAAAATTCCGTGGCAACCGATCAAGTGAGACTAAACTGCTATGTTCATAACATTCATTCAGTTATCTCATAACTTTTGTGAATTCCAATTATTGTATCCCATTCCAGATAATTAGAAAATGTTAAACTTTCCGATTGAACATTCGAACACCCAAGTTTTCCCGATACAGATCAACACATGAAATAAGTCTAACAACATTCAGTTCGTGCCTCAGTACCAACGGTCCAGCCGTAGAAGGGTCAAGCCAATGCCTCACATGTGGCACGCCGTACTGCCCCAAACCCGAAGGTTCAAAGGGCAGTTCAAGACGGTCACATAATCGAGTTAAGGTTTGTTGTCTTCTAGAGGGACCATCGCGTTACTTGCACTACTTAGAACGTCGTTAAACTACGGAAAAATCCAACACTTGGAAATTTCCCGACAGGGGAAAAATTGGGTATTTATATCCGGTCGAACTTTTTAACATATTCTAAAAATTATCCGGAAAGCCACACAGACAAAATTTGATACTCCGATCGAAACACCGAATCCCCAAAACAACCCCTGAAAATTCAACTCTTGAATAAAAATTAAAAATTCCCAGAAAATCCAGCATAATAAAATAGGAGTTACTGTGCAAACAGGAATTGATGATGTCACCTTTTTGCCGCGGAACCGCCGCAGAAGCCAAGCTTCTGCCGCGGTTCCGCCGCAATATGTACTGTTCATCAGAAACTTTTTGCGCCGTAATTCTTAGATTTCCCTGCTGAATTTTTTAAGCATTTTTAATGTTGAAAAAACCACGTTTTTGAAAAAAGGACAGAGAGCATTTTTGGTTTGGGGTTTCGGGTTCGTTCGGACTTCAAATTCCGTCTAGACTTCGCCTAAGGCTCTAGCTAGGCTCTGATACCACTGTAGGGTTCCTAGGCACTCAAGTGAGGTCTCACAAGGCATCAACCATGCCAATTTCAAAAATTACGGTGCCGAGAAACCCTAAACTACGGATCGTTGGCTAGAAATCTAGGCGAAAAGTAAACTAGTTAACACTTAACTAAGAGATACGGAAATACAACCTTTGTAGATCCGGTTCTCCACCTCCATAGATCCGCAACGAAGTCCTCTCCGCTGTCCAAAAAGAATCCGGGCTCTACCGTCGACTTCATCGGAGAATAAGTGAGCTAGGTCGTCGATGTCCATGCCGAAGATGATCTACGTCGAGGCATCGCTAGATCAAGCTCCACCTTCACCAAGCCTTGAAAACTTGTGAAGAAAACACACTCTACTACTTGGCAAGAGGTAGAGGATGAAGAAATAGGAAGTGGGTAGACTTTAGAATTGGATTTCTCACTCATTTCCAACAATCACCATTGATGGAGCTTAGTTTCTCTTCTTGAAGAAGAAGAAGAAGAAGAATGTTATTATGATAAGAATAATAAAAATGAGAAAAGAAATTCATTCTTATCATAATTGAACCATAGTTAGGTGTAGAGAATCAATCATGGTTTAGTGGAATGGTTAGGTTAAGCATGAGACAAAAATGGTGACAAAGTCAAAGTGTTCATGAAACTTCATGAACAAAACAAAAATTGCCACCATTTTCTCATTTGCTTATTCTTTTTCCAAAAAGAAAAAGATTAATATATAAATAAGGAAATCAAAAACCCTAATCATCCACTTAACTATAGTTTGATACTTTACACTTAACCAAAAAGCATGTATCATCAAACATGATACAATCAAGTGCACAAAATCATATCGCATATGGAATGCGCACACCCGAGTGAGAAAATCCATTCAAAGTGAACCGATACTAGTTAATGCAAAGTAATATATCAAATATATAATTATGCATTAAATCACTAAATCAACACTTGATTCAATGATCCGGTCATGTCGCACATAACCGACTGGTATCATCAGTAACAACTTATCGAATCAACACTTGATCCGATAACCCGGCTATATCGCATATAACCGATCAATGTCACATCGCGAGAATGAAATACGGTATCACATACACGCATCATTCTCGGTCCCGCACATATCTCATATGCGCTCCTATTTCGTTTCGCTTGAGCCAGGAAACCTCTGTGTAGGACTCTAAAGACTCGTCAATACGCCGGCAGCAGATGATGATCATATCAAACACCCACAAGCCGCAAGCGGTCTGCTAAACGTAACGGCCACCCGGGTATTGAGAGATCAGAAGATCGACGAGCAAGCCCGATCACACTCCTGTGAATCCAACCGGTAACACTACCGTACAGTCCGGTCTGATCGTCTGATATGTCGCATATCTCGCCTAGGGGTGGTAAACGTCAGACCCCAATAGCTCGATAAGTCGCGTCGATATGAGGTCTATAACTATTCGAGAAACTACTGGTAACACTTACCAGTAAATCTCAGCAACCCTGGCCAGGAATTTCCTGTTATAGCCAATCGAACACAGCACAACATCAACCCCCTATACCGGGAGAGACGAATCCCCTCCTATCGCTTATTGCCTCCATGTGACTCGGGACTGTACCCAAAAACCACCGTTTTGCACGCCCTCTTGGACGTGGTAAGATGGAAATCAAAGCACAGTGGGAACCACACAAGACTCTATGACGATCTCGGGTCAACAGACTACTCTGTACCAGTGTCACCAGAGAACTGCCATCTGACGTGAGGTATAATACCATCTGGGAGTTCTCGGCGAGTCCGTCCAGTGTACCCAGTCTCTACTGAGCACCCGTATATCATCTCTGATGTCAAACACCAATGGATATGGGATCATCCATCGCCCATCTGTATGGGTCGAGAAGGTACACGCTAGTCTACTCTGGTATATCGATGCCCCGTCTCGATACACCCACGACTAGGGACTTTGAAGGATGTACTTATGGACTACCATGTCCCCACTAGTATGATCCGCATCATAGTCCAGGTAGTCAAGCACACATCCTAAGGGCTTTACCAACATGTAACAGAGAGACAATCAGTATTCACGTTAAGGTAAAGTTCAACCAGATAGCATACTATCATGTCGAGCAAGAAAGTCCTCCCTATATACGTCCCAGCATCCACTACAATATACATCCTATGTACAGTAATGGCCTCTAGGGCATACATATAACTAACAGGAATTTTCCAAGATCACTAAACCTCACTAAATGGATTCTAAACTAATCTTGAGGCTATAGAAACTCAATTACTAAGCTAAGGGTAAAAGAATTACCTCATTTGGCAACTCAAGAAAATTCTTGAGTTGCCCCAAGTGCTCAAAATCCTAACTTTCTTGATCCACCATGCTTGTAGTGAGCTTGTGCACAAAATTAGTGAAGGGAATGCAAGGTTTTGATGTATATTTGAGGGTGTAGTGAGGAGGTGGAGGAGGTGGAGGAGAGAGGGCAACCATAGGAGAAAAGGAGAAGAAAAATGAGGAAGAGAATGGAGTGAAGAACAATTAGCCAAGTCAACAAAAGACCCCTCACCCTCTCTCTCTCTCTCTCTCTTTCCTAAGCCCATGCTTCCTTCTCTCATGGTCTCCCATTTTCCAAAATATCTCTAATTAAAACCCCATTTTCTTTTCCTTTTTAAAGAAACACAAAACATAAAAACCATACATAAAAGAAACAATGAATAATTAAGACATGGTCAATAGAAATGTAACAAGTGTGTAACATGGTATGGTGCATGTCACATGCATAATCAAGCTTAATGCATAATTAGTAGTTATTAATTTAGTTAAGTCGTAAACTTGTATTTAATTAATTATATAATAATTCATAAATTGTCTAAATCTCATAAATCCTTTCAAAATCAAAATTCATATTAGTTCCCCAAATATCTTCCAATCTATCGGTATGCGATCATACCATAACATTAAAACTAATCTCATACATTAAAATATTCATAATATTTATTATTTAAATTGTTTAACTTCCCAAAAATAACATTTTTTCTGAAATGTTGCAATCTTCCCCTCTTAAAAAAATTCGGTCCCCGAATTTAAATTAAAACTCTCCCAAATACTAAAACATTTCAGCAAAATACTCAAGTCGTCGGGGCTCCAATATCATAAATACTTAAAACATATCTTAGCGCAATGCATGCGCATGAAAAATGGGTATATAACTCAAATTCAAAACTCCGTCAAGCATCACGCAATCATTGGAGTTATGGTGAAGATACCAATGTCAAAGTCCAATACAAAAACCAACATGATGTACTCAAAACTGTAATATGTACATAGTATGCATCGTTGTAAATTCGTCAAAACATTTCAAAAGAAATACGTGCTAAATCTTTTTCAAGTCGCTGTGCGATGTGCGTATCACGGCACAAGTAGCGGACGTTTATTGTAAGGAAATATATATATATATATATATATCCTTCGTTTAACATACACATCCCGCCGTTTTGAAAATAATTTAGAAGGGTTTCCCTTGTAAAATGTTTCGTGTCATCTCGGACACATAGGAAAAATATTGAGACTGTAGCTCCTTTTAGGAAATCCCTTCAAAAACTATCGATGCATGCAAAAACATCTAAGTACTATTCTCGGAACAGTCCTGCTCAGGTACTAAACCAAAAAGTAAATATCATAAAAACGTACTGCTAAAAAAAAATCATACTCAATAGTACATGTAATAATGCCACGTACGTCTGGTGCGCACAGAAATCGAAATCAATGAATGTGCCATACATGTGCACAGAAACAAAATATAAGTGCAACGGGTGTGCACGAAAACAGCTATCAACGGCAACGAGTGTACCTGACAACAATATCAGGTGCATCGGATATGCATAAAGAATCCCGATTTAGTGCATCTGGTATACACCAAAATCGCATCAAGCGCGCCAAGTATGAGCAAGAATCCAACTCAAGTGTTCAAGGTGCACGAAAACAAATATCGAATACCACAATCGAAACCGACGGTATACAACATACCTCAATCCAAATCAGGTATACCGTGGTATATAATCTCATAACCACATGCATCAGTGTGCATAAAATCGAATCAAGTACTAAAGTGCATGAAAACTACACCGAAGGCACAAGTCAAATCACATACATACCATAGGCATGAAATCAAAATCAAACATCTCAAACGGCATCAAATCGAAATCGAGTGCAACTGTGGTGCACGAAAACTCAATCATGCAATAAATCGCCCAAAACACCGAAATCCAAAATGACGAACACGTGATATTCGAATCACCAAATCGCAAATCGTAAACAGTGTCATCGATATGTCCTTCCTTCAAAGTCGAGAAGGTGTCGGTGTATCCAAAGCTAGCAAAGCAAGATATCTACTTGCCTCCTGTTCATGGTCTGGCGCCTTGTGCCCTCAGGCTCTCGTCTCTCACTACGAATTGCCAATTACATAACTCCTCGGCTCAACGGCCCAATATTGTATGATGACGGAAACAGTTCCGCTCTGGCACATCCTCTAAAGATCTCTGGTGGTCACTCATAACATGTCTCGTCAATGATGCCGAACTCTGGCCTACAGGGTATGCGTAATATGACCGATCCTGGGTCCAAATCTTCTCGTATAGTATTCCAGAAAGATTCTGTCGGGGTCTCTCCCAAATCTTGTTTCTGCCGAACTGCCCGGAAGCTATCACCCTTTACTAAATCCATTTCTTGTTCCGGAACAGCTGCATACTCATCGCAACTTCTTCCAAAAGATATATCCATGTTCAACGTCTCTGCATGCGTATCACATCTCTGATGTCAATGGAATGGAACGTCATCTCGTCAAGATCTCGTACGAACCTCTTACTCCACTTTTCTCTAATGTCGAATGATTTGGACTCGTCTCTTCGTAGCTGTATGGACTGCGCTACAAACGGCTATACACATATCTAGAGTCTCCCTTCTGAAACTACGAACATCGATAGCTCAATATCTTGTGGTAGGTATCTGGCCAACTACACCCTCGGAAACTCTTCAAATTCGTCGGAGGAATACTCTTCATTCGTCCTTTTTCTATCGACTCTCAATGTGCATGTGTGAAGTCTTCTCTAGCTGAATCAATCAATCTGATGACCTCGCATCGGGGTATGCAAACAAACCACATGTCCTAGTCATTCCTCCATGGGTGACTAGCGATCTTCTATCAAATCCCTAAGTATAAACTCGCGTTGCAATAGTTTCAAACATCTGGGGCGATATCTTGTCAGTCGTAGCAACAACTGGTTCATTCGTACGCATGCCAAACAATGCCTCAATCCTCAAGAATAGACGATATATTAACGGTCATCACATTCTAACCGTCCTCTAATGGTGGCCCAATCCTCTGGTGCTGATCTGAACGTTCGAGAAATCTTAGTAAAAACAATCCATCACAACACTCATATCACGAAAAACACAATAAACGACATATCTATGCAATCGTGTGTCACCGGAATTTCACCCTGGTCAGTCCTCGTCCAAGACGTACTCATGCTGACCGCAACTCTATCCGCAGCTCTCTCTACCCGTGTAACCGTGGTAACAGAAACTACAAACTGATATGGATGAGGATAGATCAAATGAACGAATAGAATACGATGCAAAGAAATGTACATCCTAAGGATTCTTAAGCGGAGTAGCGTATCGTAATTATGCCGCGGAACGTACACACAGTATGTCACTCTATTTAAGTCACCTACTCTATCAACCAAGGTCAACCTATGCGACGAAAGTTCGGGTCAAATACCCCTTCGACCAAGTCTAAGTTCCGTAAGGTCTGGCCTAGGTTCCGAATATATATATATATATATATATATATATATATATATATATATATATATATATATATATATATACGCCCTAGACTCCGTGTCAAACCTAGACTCGAACCAAGGTTAAACCTAGCGCTCTGATACCAACTTTTTCACGACCCGAAATAGCACGTGACTGGCACTTGAATCATGTGAAGTCTATAGGACCCCACCTAATTCAAGTAAGCCAAAATCCCAGAAATCTAAACCATTTGAAAAGAGTGAGAAGGAAAACTTATTTAAAAGATATAAATTCACTTTGAAAGTCGTAGTAAGCGTTTTTAAAACATCAAGTCTTTTCCAAAAATTTCGGCAGAGTTTCCTTTGTAAATACTGACCCCAAACGGGTACAAACAGGAATATACATAAATAATGAATAAAGGAATCCCCAAGCGGGAGCTAGCACTTCGCCAAATGGCGGAAACAACCACGCAAGCAATATAATATACAACGCCGAAGGTCAAGGATCAAAACTCAAGGAAAAACCAACATCCTCAAGAAAACCAGAGAAGAACCATAATAATACAAGCGCGCGACTCTAAGGTCGAAAGAATATACAACTAGTCTTGTAAGTCTGATAAATATACAAGTCTGGTTGATGGAGTTTACTAGATACAACTGAAAATAAATAAAAGTACAACGATGGTCACGATGCAAGTGAACCCACCTACCAAAGAAATCACCCAGAAGGAAGCAGTGTGCCAGCAAGCCGCAACGAAACCTGTACGGCCAAACCTGCAAGAAACTATAGCACAACGGAGGTGAGTTGCCAACTCGTGAGTAGAAAACATCACCGAGAAGAAATTGCATGTATGACTCTCTCCTAGGTCATACAATAATATCCTCAATATATAACCTGAAATATCTAATAATGGCAAGGGTAATCATTTAAACATAAGTGTAATACCAAGTGCTCGTGTTAATACCTTAGGTAGCAACATGTCACATATATGATGTACGAATGCATTAAGAATGAAAGAAGGATACATCTTGTATGAGAAAACTGTTTTCTTATCTCAGTAAGATTTTTTTATAAAAACCCGAAGTATCATCAATGAAATCAACAGAGAATCCGTGTCAAACATCGACACAAAAAATGTATCCCAATATCTCAATGTCTCAATATCTCAATGCCTCAATATCTCGGGCTCCGGCAATCCAGACTGGCCCATATCATCAAATCTCAATATCTCAGGCTCCGGCAATCCGGACTGGCCCATATCATCAAATCTCATGACTACGTCGGTATCCTCTGGATACCCGCCGCGTCATAAATAATCGGTCGGTAGTGCTCCCCTGCCAGGCTCAACGCCATCATCTGTGACCATCTTGCCCTGGGGTACCGCACCGGGTCCACCATGCACCCGCAGACGGTTCATCCTCCTCCTCGAATCGGGTGTCAAGAACCGAAAAAACTCATGGTGGACACCTCTCACATCATATCAGGAGAAAACCGCAAATTTCTATCTTTTGAAATGAAAATGAGTTTATAAAATCCTTGTTGTTTCTCCAAATCCAGAAATCTCATGGAAAATCCGAAATCCCAAACTCGAGAGTAAATGAACAGTGAATTACCGGCATAAAGCCCCATAATATTGCATGACAAATGTGTTGCACCACGGCAGCGCCCCGGCCTTCTATTCGAGGCCAAAATGCGGAATCAAAAATTTTCTTAACTTTAAACCGGCGCTACCGCGGACAATAAACCCGGATCATAACCATTAACCTAATCCTAGATACCAAGAGAAGGGGTGAGAGATATACCGAGTGATCCGTGTCCTCCGGTCTTCTCGTCGTCGTCCCGATCTCCCGCGGAATCTCCGGTCTTCATCTCCTCTCCAGAAAGAGCACCACGTAGCCGGATTCTTTTACGGGCTCCCACCTCTGGACCGAGGCAACTCGGGCGCGAAGTTGGCTAGCCGACGCGTCCAAGGGTACTGTAGGTTGTAGTGTAGAATCGTTGTCTCATTTGGGGTAGTGAAGTTGCCATTTATGTGTAGGAGGAGAAAAAGACTTTTGAGGAAGAAGAATGGTGCTCTCATTTTTTACAAGGAATGAGATGATAAAAAATCACCCACCAAATGAACCTCTCATTCTCACTCAAAATAGTGGCCGGCCCCCTTCAAGGAAATGGTGGAAAAAAAGCATATTACATGAGGGAGGTGAGTGTAGGAAACTCCAAGAGGTGACCACACCCAAAAACCATGATCACAATATCAAATCAAAATCAAATCCTTTCTCATCTCAAAAAGCAAAGGAAAAGACTAATACAGAATCTCATCATGATGAAGCTACAAAATCAAGAAACCCCCTCCACAAATGTTATTTGCAAACTTGCAAATAACCCCCTCCACCGAAAAGTCCGGCCGTGAAGGAACAAAGGAAAACCGGCCGGAACGGAATGCAAACTGGCAACTTCAGAAAACTGATCCCGTAATAAATCACAGGAAAACCCCGCTACTGCATATACATGCCCGCATATGTATTCCCACTGAACACAAATGCAAAGAGACAAAATCTACACTGTCTAATACTAGGATCCGGCTTAAACTAAAGCCGGCCAGTAAAATCCGTCCGATCACGATCCGTGCAATACCGCACGTATCTGATGGAACCCTGCCATATCTCCATACGGCCTCTACAGCGTTTCGCCTGAAACTTGAGTAACTGAGTGTGGTGGACTCTAAAGACTCGTCAATACTATGGCTGTGGATTTAACCACTAGCACGTCAGAGGTATTAGCCATACGTGACGGGCCACCAGCTATTGACAAAAAGGGACGTCAATGAGCGAACTCATCCTGACACCCTACTGAGCCTGTCAGTGACAATATCCGTACAGTCCGGTCCGTTCGTCTATGAGTATCGCATGGCGGGCCTAGGGGGTTGGTAAAAGTCAGACCCCCAAAAGCAGTACAAGTCGTGTCGGAGTGTAGCCCAGAACACCCTGAGATACTACTGGAATACCTACCAGTAAATGTCCTGCCTCGGCCGAGGGCTTTATGTAATGGCTCTCCTAGACACAGCGCGACCTCATCCCCAATACCGGGAGAGACGAACCCCTGCAGATCCGCTCACTGCCTCCATGTGGCTCGGGACTGTACCCAACTAAAACCTGTTTGCACGACTCCTTTGAGCCGTGGTAGGGTAGTAATCAAAGCACAGTGGGAACTCACACGAGACAAATGACGATCTCAGGTCGATGAACTAACCTGTACACATGTCACCAGGGAACTGCTATCTGACGTCTGGTATAATCCCAACTAGCAGGTTCCCAGCGAGTCCTGTCCGGTGTACTCATAACCCAATGAGCACCTGTATACATCTTAGGCGAACCAACTGACACCAATGGCTTGTGAGACCGGCCACCGCCTCTCGTCGGGGTCTCGACTGTATACACTAGTCTACTAATGGAGTATCGATGCCCAGTCTCGAAACTCCCACGACTAGGGACCTTTTAAAGATGTGCTTATAGACTCCAGCTCTCACGTATATGATCGCCCTCATACTGCTGGTAGTCAAGCAAGAATCCTAGGGGCTTTATCAACGTGTAATAGCGACTCGTAAGGTCACCTAAAGCAGTACACGATGATAAAGATAAACCAGATAGCATACTATCATCTTGAGTAAGACTATCCAACTGGGACAGGTCCTCCCTCAATCATTGCAATCACGTGCCTGTAATCCAATAATTGACTCTGAGGGCACTATCTCCAACAATGAAAACATATACTTGCATGGATGTCTAAGCAAAGAATGCAATATCTAAACTAGCATAGTAATTATATATCGGAACTATCAGCTACCAAGTTATATCAATGAAATAATAATTCTAAAGTGTACGTGATATGGAAATTACCGATGATGATGTGTGTGAGCCGGCAAGCAAGTGTATACGCATCATCGGTAATGGTGCTGGTGTCCTGACAACATGGGTTCATAATAGAAAAAGAAAACAAATGTATAAGCATGCAATGCGATGAGAACAACATGAGTATATAGAAAAAGATGTAGTAACCGCAACATATAAGAATATACGTTTACATATACGAGTCATACAGTTTTGGCATTTGAAATAGCACGAATCATGGATTTTAGAAAATAGGGGCTACGGTGTTTTTAAGAAAAGGAACGTCCTTTGAAAAATCCGTAATATCTCTCGGGTTGTCTTTTAAAAATACTCACGATTCGTTAGTTTCTGAAAATAAGTATGACTTGAGCCCAGTCTAACATCTACCTAATAAACTACAGGACTAAACTAAGAGACTAATCGAAAGGGTAAGGAAATCCACCTAAAGTCCGTTTCGATATATCTAGTAGTCGGCGATCCCGCCTCAATAGCGTCACGTACGGTAAAATATATAATATGACATTCTCGAATTAAGAGTGCGGATCAATCATCATATTTATACCTTATACGGTAAAATCCATCGTACGACATCCCGGAAATTGGGGTACGGGTCAAATATCATATATACCTCATTATTCATATGGTATCATCATCATAAAATCATGAATTAGGGGTATCGTACTAAAGTCTAGTACATTCCAATATCATCAAACATATATATATATATATATATATATATTCTCGTGTGAATGAAAATGCATTGCCCATCGCTCCACTATAATATCATGTCGTATATCATATCACGACGCAATCACATATCACAATCTCACGGCATCATGCCCAATCATATCGACTCACCTCCAAGTATCATGTACTATCCTCATCACCCGTGTATACGTATGTGTATGTGTGTGTGTGTGTGTACCAACGCATCCACACACACACACACAAACACACACACACACACACATATATATATAAACATATACACCCATATCATGTCACGTGTGTGCGTGTTTGTGTGTGTCAACATTTACTCTAGGGTTTCGCAACTAAGAAACTAAAGTAAAAACGCTTTCATCCAATTACGCAAAGACTAACCCATGATCTCCTAAAGCTTTTCTTACTAATTATCCACGTCTCACAATACACATAATTATATATATAATATATTCGCATGCTACACTAGAAACTGCGGGGGTGCTAGACGCCATCCACCCGACTTCCACCGTAAATATACATCTACTCACCTGATCCTTGCTTGCCGAAGTCGATGATGCCATGCTCATCCTTGTTGTTCAAAGTCCACATGAGAGTACCTATATATACAAACACACAGTATCATAAATAGAATCGCATACGAAAACCAAAATGGCACACGAATCGCACATTTGTTAAAACCTATGGTTTACGCATGCAAGAATAACCAAACAACTCCCAATATCGACGTACAAACGTCAAGTGACCGAGACAAAACACAATATCCAAAGTTCAAGTCATTAAAAGTCACAAAATCAAAACAGCAACTCAAGAAAATGGTTCCAGATTTAGTCTCAGGTAAAATTAGGCTAAACAAGCAATGCATAGGGTTAGTCTATGAGGTAAGTGAGATACAGAACCAATTCCAACACCAATACCCACAAAAGACCCGGCGACATCCACCCAGAATCCGAGCTCACCGGTTTTAACTGCTTGGTTTGGGTCCGTCTTCACTGGGTGGTCTCCTAGTGTCCAATCTAGGTCAATAGAGTTGCTAGTTTTTCTAGTAAAGATCTCAGGTCACTCCAGATTCCCTGTAGGGACAAAATATTCATAAAACCGACACAGAAAGTTTCTAAAGTCCAAGTCTTGCATTCTAAAATTCACTTGGTGCAGGATCTTAACACTAAAGCGGGTTGTAGTCACTAACTACACCCACTTGCACCATTACAACTCAAGAATCCCCTAACTTCATCTTTGAATTTTCCAAGATCACTAAACCTCACTAAATGGATTCTAAACTAATCTAGAGGCTATAGAAACTCAATTACTAAGTTAAGGGTGAAAGAATTATCTCATTTGGCAACTCAGGAAAATTCTTGAGTTGCCCCAAGTGCTCAAAATCCTAACTTTCTTGATCCACCATGCTTGTAGTGAGCTTGTGCACAAACTTAGTGAAGGGAATGCTAGGTTTTAATGTATATTTGAGGGTATAGTGAGGAGGTAGAGGAGGTGGAGGAGAGAGGGCAGCCATGGGAGAAAAGGAGAAGAAAAATGAGGAAGAGAATGGAGTGAAGAACAATTAGCCAAGTCAACAAAAGACCCCTCACCCTCTCTCTCCCTCTCTCTCTCTCTCTCTCTTTCCTTGTCTCATTGTATCCCTTGTCTCATGGTCTCCCATTTTCCAAAATATCTCTAATTAAAACCCTATTTTCTTTTCCTTTTTAAAGAAACACAAAACATAAAAACCATACATAAAAGAAACAGTGAAGAATTAAGACATAGTCAATAGAAATGTAACAAGTGTGTAACATGATATGGTTCATGTCGCATGCATAATCAAGCTTAATGCATAATTAGTAGTTATTAATTTAGTTAAGCTGTAAACTCATATTTAATTAATTATATAATAATTCATAAAATATCTAAATCTCATAAATCCTTTCAAAATCAATATTCATATTAGTTCCCCAAATATCTTCCAATCTATCGGTATGTGATCATACTATAACATTAAAACTAATCTCATACATTAAAATATTCATAATATTTATTATTTAAATTATTTAACTTCCCAAAAATAATATTGTATTTTTCTGAAATGTTACAATAAATGATACGTAATAACAAGTAAAATATATGCACATGTTAAGATAAAGACAAACCAGATAGCATACTATCATATCGAGCAAGATTGTCCTGTACATACATATGTCCAAACATCCATATGTATATATATACAATAATGGCCTCTAGGGCATACATATCCAACAATACTATCTTAGATGACCCAATGGCTTATGAGACCTACCGGCCACCGCCCAACGTCGGGGTCTTGAAAAGTATACACCAGTCTCCTCCGGAGTATCGATGCCCAGTCTCG
Organism: Agapanthus africanus; assembly: GCA_030015575.1. Classification (NCBI taxonomy): domain Eukaryota; kingdom Viridiplantae; phylum Streptophyta; class Magnoliopsida; order Asparagales; family Amaryllidaceae; genus Agapanthus; species Agapanthus africanus. The sequence goes on along the minus strand of CM057349.1, from coordinate 256,681,899 downwards.
ATGCTCTCTCGACTAGAGACATTTAAGGATGTGCTTATATGATCATCCAGCTCCTACGTATATGATCGCCATCATAATGTTGGTAGTCAAGCAAGAATTCTATGGGCTCTATCAATATGTAACAGTGATCTGTAATACCACATAATGCATGTACATGATTGTCACGACCCGAAATGGCACGTGACTGACACTTGAATCATATGAGGTCTATAGGACCCCATCTAATTCAAGTAAGCCAAAAATCCCAGAAATCTAAACCATTTAAAAGAAGAAAGAAGGAAAAGTTTAGTTTTAAAGAAAATTGTTTAACAACATAAGCAGAAATATGCAATTTTAAAACATCAAGTCTTTTCTGAAAATTTCGACAGAGTTTCCTTTGTAAATACTGGCCCCAAAAGGGTACAACATGCATAATATGAATAAAGGCATCCCCAGGCGGGAGCTAGTTTTTCGCCAATTGGCGGTCACAACCACGCAAGCAATATAATATACAATGCCGAAGGGCGAGAATCAAAACTCAAAAGGAAACTCAAAATCATCAAGAAAACCATAATAATACAACTCGCGACTCTAAGGTCGAAAGAATATATATCTAGTCTTCTAAGGTTGTAAAATATACAAGTCTGCTTGATGGAGTTACTAGATACAATTGAAATAATAAAGTACAATGGTGGTCACGATGTGAGTGAACCCACCTACCAAAGCAATCACCCGAAAAGAAGCAGTGTGCCAGCAAAGCCGCCAAGGAAACCTGTACGGCAAAACCTGCAAGAAACTGTGGCACAATGGGGATGAGTTGCCAACTCGTTAGTAGAAAACATCACAGAGTAGAAATCGCATGTATGACTCAATCCTAGGTCATACGATCATAATATATATTCTCAAAATGATAAAGCCTGAAGCATCTAATAATGGCATGGGTAAACATCTATACATAAGTGTAATACCAAGTGCTCGTGTCAGTGCCTCAGGTAGCAACATATCATAAATATGAGGTATGAATGCATTAAATAAAAACAGAATACATCATGAATGAGAAAATTGTTTTCTTTATATAATGAGATTTCTGTATATATAAATCGAGGATCATCAATGAAATCAACAGAAAATTAGTATCAAGAATCGACACAAAATATATATCTCAATATCTCAATATCTCAGGTTCCGGCTATCCGGACTGGTCTGTATCATCAAATCTCAATATCTCAGGCTCCGGCTATCCGGACTGGCCAATACTACGATCGGTATCCTCCGGATATCCGTCGAGTCAAAATAAAATCACCGGTCGGTAGTGCTCCCCTGCTAGGCTCAACGCCATCATCTGCGACCATCTTGTCCCGGGGTACCGCACCGGGTCCACCATGCACCCACAGATGGTTCCTCCTCCTCCTCGAATTGGGTGTATCATATCGCTCAAAAGCCGAGAAAACTCATGGTGGACTCCTCTCAAACCATATCATGAGAAAACCGCAACTTTCATTTTAAAACGATAATCAGTTTATAAAATCCTTGCGGTTTCTCCAAATCCCGAAATCTCATGGAAATCCGAAATCCCAATCTCAAGGGTGAATAAACAATGAATTCCATAATATTGGGCTCCGACAATCCGGACTGGCCCATAATATCATGGCAAATGAATATATAAATATACATGAAAATCACAGTAATAAAGGCAATGTCTAAGCTATCATATAAAAGTAAGCGCACTAGTACCATGTCGAACTATCAGCTAACAATTTATACTCATGAATAGTATTTTCTAAAGTGTACATGACATGGCAATTACCGATGATGATGTGTGTGAGCTGGCAAGCAGGTGTACGTGGAGCATACGCATCATCGGTAATGGTGCTGACGTCCTGACAGCATGGGTTTCAAAATAATTACAAAAACACAAATAAGCATGCAATGCGATGCAAATAATAAGAATATGTAGAAAATGAATGGTAAATGCAGCAATAAAGAATATACATTTATATAATCGAGTCATACTGTTTTGGCATTTGAAATAACACGAATCGTAGTGTTTAGAAAATAGGGCTACGGTGTTTTTAAGAAAATGTACGTCCTTTGAAATATCCGTAGTATCCATTGGCCTGTCTTTAAAATACTCATGATTCGTTAGATTTGGAAATAAGTATGACTCGAGCCAAGTCTAACATCTACTAAGTACACTACAGGTCTAAACTAACAGACTAGTCGAAAAGGGTAAGGAAAACCACCTAAGTCTGAGTCGATATATATATATATATATATAATAGTCGGTGATCCCGCCACAATAGTATCACGTACGATACAATATATAATATGACATTCTCGAATCAAGAGTGTGGATCTATCATCATAATTATATCTCGTACGGTAAATCCATCGTACGGCATCCCAAATCTGGGTACGTGTAATACCCAGTTCCTTTAAAAGTAATTTTCGGATTTATAAATAAATATTTTCTATTTTTCCCAATTAAAATATTTCTAATTTCTATTTTTCTTTTCCTAACACTACCCAAACCCAGACCCCAACCCAATCCCTTCTCTCTTTCATTTCCTTTATTTTTCCTCAACTCGTTTTCCCAATTCCCTCGGCCCAAACCCCAACTCCCTTTTTTGTTTTTCCTTCTCCCCGAGCAGGCCCGGGCCATGAAATCGTTCCCTTCGCCTTCCCCGAACCCGACCTAAACTCCCCTCTCCCTTCTTCTTCCTCCCTCGTCTCCCTTCTTCCAGCTCATTTCCTCTGTCTCGCATCCGCGTCTCGTGCCAATGCTCACGCTCGCGCCCATGCCTACGCTTGCACCCACGCCCAAGCAACCCGCTCCACCCCAGCGACTATGTCCTCGCCTCCCTCAACAACCCCAACGACTCTCCCCCGCTTCTCTCGCTCACTCTCCCACGACCCGTGCCCACGCCCCAACGGCCACGCCCGCTTCCCATGACCTCTTCTCAACCCACTGACCCCTCTCTCGTTCTCATTATTTCACTCGCATTCTCCTCCTCTCTCCTCTCAATCCTCCTCACTCACTGCCTCACCTCTCTCCTCTACTTTCCTGCATCACCACCATCATCAACTCATAACCCGACCCATGACAACCCTACACTCACCTACAGCCCACATCTGACGCCGGAAAGCCACCGTGACTGTAGGGTGTTTTTCGTCACCCTATTGAGATGGGAACACGCGCGCACTTGTCAGGCGTACTACAGATTCCCCCTACCTAGGGTAGACCGGGGTTTAATGATTATGGGGATCCGAATCTCCGGCAGCCGCGGACTAAGCTGTCATTAATTACCCCTCTCCTTTGGAGCGAGGGAACCTCCGATTGACGGGTTAAACTGGTCATGCGAACTCAATATGCAGTGTACGTGTGTTTTGTTTTGGAGGGGGCTTAGGTATATCGGAAGCCACGCAGAGTTTTTACGGGGGTCCCGCTACTCGGATAGCGGGCTGGGGGTCAAGGGGGCTAGCAGCCCCCTTGCGGGGTGCGGGGCAGCGCCCCGTTAGAATTTTTTTCTAACGGAGGACAGTGTCGTGGAGTATGTGTGTGTGTATATATGTATACATATGTGTGTGTGTATATATATATATGTATATATATATATATATATAAAAGGGGGGAAAGGCATCCAAAGGATGCGTGGGGCCAGCGCCAGCACTTAAGCACTAGCGCACCACGTGTCAGCACGTGGGCGCTCGGGCGCTAGCGCTTTGGGCGCTAGCACTCTGAGCGCAAGAGCGCTAGCGCACTGAGCGCTAGCAATCCACGTGTCAGCACGTGGACACTTGGGTGCTAGCGCTCTGAGCGCTAGTGCACCACGTGTCAACACGTGGGCGCTCGAGCGCTAGCGCTCCACGCGTCAGCACGTGGGCGTTCGAGCGCTAGCGCTCTGAGCGCTAGCACTCCACGTGTCGGCACGTGGGCGCTCGGGCGCTAGCGCTTTGAGCGATGGCGCTCTGAGCGCAAGAGCGCTAGCGCTCCACATGTCGGCACGTGGGCGCTCGGGCGCTAGCGCCCTGAGCGCAAGAGCGTTAGCGCTCCATGTGTCAGCACGTGGGCGCTCGGGCGCAAAAAGGGACTTGGTCCCTGCAATAGGAGTTGTACTCCCAGAAAGGAGCACTTATTATTTTTTTTTTGTGTGTGTGTGTGTGTATATGAGGAGTTAAACTCCAAGGATGTTTTGAAGCTGATGAAGGGCCTTCTCCCCTTGAGCCCTAGTTCTTCCCCAAAGTGGGGTTTCTGGAGATGGGTCTCCTTCTTCTTCCTGTCGTTTGGCCGGATCTTGAAAATCAAGAGATGTGAGATTTTAAAAATCTATTCTTTTTGAGATCTAATGACAGATCCAAGTTCCCCATTGTGGGTTTTGTGGTGAAAAACTATTTAGTTTTGGAAAAGGAAGAGTAAAACTCTTGATTTAATTCAAAAGAAAGAAGAAGGTTTGGAACCTTTGATTTGTAGAGATTCTGCGTGTTCAAGTTTAGTTAATTACCGCAATCAAAACGGTTTCGCTTGTAGCTAGCCGGTTGAGTACGGGTCGTCCGCAGGGAGATGGGAATCTTTTTCTATGTGCTTTAACGAGTTAAGTCCGAAAGTCCAGATTTGTTTGTGATTATCTAAGTGTTAGAATGATATGTAAAGAGAGCTCGTTAGGGTTAGGATTAGGTTAGTTTGAGTTAGGAGTCGCTCACTTCTTTCGTTGCCACTCTTAATATCGGTGTTACGGTTATCGGCAACAACGGAGATTAGCACGACTAGGAAGGAACTTGCGAGTATAAGCTAGGCTTTCCAACGCTTAAGTCCTTCCTTTTGGTGCTTGTCCGTCCGTTCTTGGCTCTTAGCCATAACCTCCGGTTAATTCAACCACAACCGGTCTCACTACGGAATCACCGCTATCATGTAGGATAGGGTGCCGTAAGGAGCGGATTGTGGTTCAATTAACGGGAGTTGATTTAAGATGTTGGGCAAGGAAAGAGTGAGAGAGATTTCCTTCTCTCAAACTTCCCTTATCCTACCCTAACAAGTATGGAAACTACTCACACATCATAATGAAAAGAAAATAAAACAAAAGAGGAAGATAGAAAAAAAGAGATTAGAAGATAACAACTAGCTATTTGCGACCTCACCTTGGCAAGGATCAAGCGTAAGCATCATGGTTGTTTAAGGATAAAGGAAAAGAGAAAAGAAAGAAACAATAAGAAATAACAACAACTAAGTTAACAAATGAAAATTACAAGCATTTAACATAAGAGCAAGACAAGTATGATAATAAAATGAACTTCTTTATTCATCATTCTTCACTCACAAAAGCCCACTACAAGTTTTTCAATGGAGAAGAGATGAGAAGAGGAAGAAGAACAAGTATTCTAAAACCTAGAAAAAAAATACAAGATTAAGCCCCCTTGGCTTCACAAGGTTCTGGGCTATTTATAGGCAGGGAACTGGAAATCTAGGGCAAAATTCTGCCTCTACATGAAAAGACCAAAATACCCCTGAAACTTCGTCAACTGAGGAGGCCGTACGGCCGCGGTTCCGCGGCTTAAGCATGCTAATGCCGCGGAACCGCGGCGCTTTAGAGGGATTGGATGCTCGGATTTTCTGTGGTTCTTAGTGTTGATGTTTGGATCATTTTGGTACACTTTGTTTCTCAGAATCTCTCCACATTTCTTCCAGATTTGCAGCATGTCAAAAGGTGATTTGATGTGGATCTTTTTGTCATGATTTTCTCGAGCTCCGCGTAGATTTCTTGGATCTTGTGTTGCCATTGAGCCTTGTGCATGAAAACGACATTGATTTGCCATTTTGTCTCTTAAACTGGTGTGTGGCAACAGACGGATAAAGAGCGGAGATCCGTGTTTTATCTGTGGTTGGCAGGAACCCGGATTTTGTCATGTTTTTCCATGAATTTCATCGTTTAGAGCCGAGAACCTGTATCCTGCAATTGACTAGCAAACACGGCTCAAGAGTACCTACCGATATGCAATGTGATAAAAATTGGGCGGTATAAAAATGCAAAAATCTGATATGAACAAATACCCCCAAACTTATCATTTGCTCGTCCCGAGCAAAACCAATTTATTCACAAAAAATTTCCTAACCTCACTTTCGCAGGGAACGCGATTGCACTGAGCATGTGCAACAAGCCGTTAAACCTCTAGGTGTCCCTAGTAGGAGGAGTGTTGTCTCCTGAGGGTTTTCAGCGGATACTACCCACAAAATCCGGTCAAGCTAGTTTTGCAAAATAACTATGATTCAAACCCTAAAGTTTTGTTTCAGAAAATAACAATTCTATTATCCTAAGTCTAGACTATTGAACTTTTATTTTTCACACCTCGCTTCTTATTTAACTACAGATTTTATATGTCTTTACGTGCAGTGCAAATAGGGTCGTTAAATTTCCAAAAGGATCGATTTAGTCATCATATCATACAATAAGTCCAGATAAATTTTTTTAAAAAAGATCACATAAGTTTTATAAAGAGTTAAGCATTTTTCAAGTTTCGTTTTCCCGTAAAGTTTCAACTTCAGAATTTCAATCTTCCCTAACAGGAAACTAGGTCTTATTTTTCACTCCACCTTTTTCTTGTTTTCATTTCATACACACCTCTGTGAACGTGCAATAGTCTTTATCATAGAATAAAACCTTCATATCTCCGTTAATTTTTTTTTATAAAAGCCTGTCTTTTATCAAGATTATTCTCATACAAAGAACCGTTTGGAATTTTAACTCAGAGAGAACACTTGCTTGACTTTGTTTTAAACTGGACTTTCTAGGCTTCTTAGCGAGCTTTGGGCCAATGCACCTAAACCAATTGGTTTTAGGGCATTAGGTGTAGAAACACCCCAGCGGACTTAATTACTCAAGTTACCTAGGTCCAAAAACAAAAGACAATTTGGCGTGAAAATCATGATAATTCAATACGAACGGAGACATAACCGGCAGTTCAATTATTTTTTGGATAAAAGACGTGTTTAGTGGGTTCGGTGTGTAATCATTCCAATCAAGTTTCAGATGGGTTATTTTTCAGACTTAGTTCCAATTAAGGCATCAATAACATTCCTTCATATTCACTTACTTCATAAACTATTCTTGATATTACTTATTTCAGAACAAACCTATTTGATTCTCAGAAAATCATTTATCCATTTAAAAGTTTTTCGACATAAAAGACTTGTCATCTAATTCCCAAAAACTCACGACAGGTGTAGTGTGATGTAAAGACGTATATCAGCTATAGTTAACTTCAAAGGAGAGTTATCTTTGAGGTTTTCAAAATCTAAAAATAAGATTTAGTTATTTTTATTTTATCAAACAAAACTGTCGAAATGTTGAATCAGAGTCCTCCCACTAGCTAACTTGACAGAAAAGTTTTTATGTTTTTAGAAAATTTTCAGATTTTTATGGATTTTATGGATTTAGTATGCAGATGCAAAATATACATATGAATGCGAATGTTAGAAATGCGTACCGAGCATACCCCCAAACTTAAACTGGACAGTGTCCTCACTGTCATTGCATGAAGAGATCAATTGAAGGGTCAAAATTGTCGGTTAGATATACACAATTTTTTTTTTTTTTGTGTTTTTGGTTTTAAGAAAAAGAAAAAGAAAAAGAATATCCACAAAAAATGTACAAAATGGTATATACATACCCCCAAACTTATTTGGAACAGTGTCCACTTGTTCTTGGCTGGATAACCGAAGTTTGGAGGTAGGCAGAGGAAGATTATGCAGGGTAAACCGGCTCCTGTAAGAACAGGAGCTCCTCTGTTGGTTCGGCGCTAAGGTACGGTTTTAGTCGGTGTCCGTTCACTTTGAAAAATGAACCGTCCTTTGGATTCTCCAAATCCACAGCGCCATGCGGATACACATTCCGCACAAAATACGGCCCTTTCCAGCGAGATCTGAGCTTTCCTGGATGGAAGTGTAGTCGGGTGTCGTAAAGCAGTACCTGCTGACCAGGTACGAAGGTTTTGCGCAAAAGGTGTTTATCGTGAAACACCTTCGTTCGGTTCTTAACGACAACCGCGTTATCGTAAGCCGCATCCCTAAGCTCGCTCAATTCGTTCAACTGCAGCTTCCGATGGCTGCCCGCATCTTCGAGAAACAGATTCAGCTCCTTTATCGCCCAAAATGCGCGATGCTCTATTTCGATAGGTAGGTGGCAAGCTTTTCCGTACACAAGCCGATAGGGAGACATGCCAAGGTCGGTCTTATAAGCGGTTCGAAATGCCCAAAGGGCATCAGTGAGTTTCAGCGACCAATCTTTTCGGTTCTTGGAAACCGTCTTCTCCAGTATCTGCTTGATTTGCCGATTTGAAACTTCGGCCTGCCCGCGGGTTTGGGGGTGGTAGGGCGTAGAGAGCTTATGATTAATGGAATATTTCCGCATCAAGGCCTCGAAAGTTTTGTTGCAGAAATGACTTCCATTGTCGCTAATGATCGCTCGGGGGTGCCCAAAACGGGAGAAAATGTTTTCTTTAAGAAACCTAACGACAACTTTGTTGTCGTTAGTCCGGCTGGGCACAGCCTCGACCCATTTAGAGACGTAATCAACAGCGAGAAGGATGTACAAGTTCCCGAAAGAGCTGGGAAACGGCCCCATGAAATCTATCCCCCAAACATCAAAAATCTCCACAACCAAGATCGGTTGGAGCGGCATCTCGTTCCTCCGGGATATCCGGCCCAAGTGTTGGCACGGGAGCAAGTCTTGCAATAATCATGAGCGTCTTTGAAGAGTTGCGGCCAGTAGAAACCACATTGCAAGATCTTCTCAGCTGTCTTTCTGGGGCCAAAATGCCCGCCACATGCTTGATCGTGGCAAAATGACAGCACAGTCTTGAATTCCTCGTCAGGGACACACCGACGAATAATCTGGTCAGGACAGTACTTGAACAGATAGGGTTCGTCCCAGTAAAAGTGTTTTACTTGGGATAAGAAGCGAAGTCTGTCCTGACTTGACCATTCAGTCGGTAGTAATCCTGTAGCCAAATAGTTCACAATATCTGCGAACCAGGGTTCGCAAGACACTGTCAAGAGCTGTTCATCCGGGAAAACGTCGTTGATCGGAATTGGAAGCGAAGGCGACGAAGGAAGTCGTGAGAGATGGTCGGCAACTACGTTTTCACATCCTCGTTTGTCCTTAATGAAAACTCTTGAAGCAAGAGGATCCAACTTATTAACCGAGATTTTGCATCTTTCTTCGCAAAAAGATGGCGCAAAGCAGAATGGTCTGTGTAGACAATGACTGGAGAGCCAATGAGGTAGGGCCTGAAATTTTCTAAAGCAAATACAACAGCCAAGAATTCCTTCTCGGTTGTTGTATAATTGAGTTGGGCGTCGTTCATGGTTCGGCTTGCATAATAGATTACGTACGGCATCCTGTTGATGTGTTGTCCAAGGACAGGACCAATGGCAAAGTCGAATGCATCGCACATAATCTCAAATGGGTGCGTCCAGTCAGGCGAAGAAAGAACAGGAGCAGAAGTGAGTGAGCTTTTTAATGACTCGAATGCAGTCACACAGCTCGAGTTGAAGTCGAATGGCGTATCCTTGGCCAGCAAAACAGTCAAGGGCCTAGCAATCTTGCTAAAGTCCTTGATGAACCATCTATAGAAACCGGCATGGCCAAGGAAGGCTCGAATATCTCTGACGCATCGGGGAGGAGGGAGATTGGAAATGACCTCAATCTTCGCTTTGTCAACCTCTATGCCATTTTGCGAGATGATATGTCCTAAGACAATACCTTCGCGCACCATGAAGTGGCACTTCTCCCAATTCAAAGTGAGATTCTTGTCCTTACATCGGGTAAGGACAGCGTCAAGATGCAGCAAACACTCGTTGAAGGAATCGCCGAAGATGGAGAAATCATCCATGAAGATCTCCAGAAATTTTTCCACCATGTCTGAGAAGATTCCCATCATACACCGCTGGAAGGTAGCGGGCGCATTGCATAACCCAAAGGGCATGCGACGATATGCAAACGTGCCGAAAGGACAAGTGCATGTGGTCTTGTCCTGGTTTTTTTCGGCGATGGGAATCTGATTATAGCCTGAGTAGCCATCAAGAAAGAAGTAGTACTCGTGTCCGGCCAATCGTTCAAGCATTTGGTCAATGAAAGGTAGCGGAAAGTGGTCCTTCCGCGTTGCGGCGTTGAGTTTTCTGTAATCGATGCATACTCGCCACCCAGTTTGGGTGCGTGTAGGGATTAACTCGTTCGCCTCATTAGTGATGACCGTTATACCTGATTTCTAGGGGACAACGTGAATGGGGCTAACCCACTGGCTATCAGAGATAGGGTAAATGATACCACTATCCAGACATTTTACGATCTCCTTCTTCACAGCCTCTTTCATGACTGGATTGAGACGTCTTTGTGGATCCCGGGATGGTTTGGCATCATCCATCAGATGAATGTGATGTTCAACGATCAGGGGACTAATCCCCTTGATGTCCGCCATGGACCAGCCAAAAGCTTGCTTGTTGCTGTGCAAGACCGCGAGAAGGGCTTTCTCTTGCTCTGGAGCTAGAGAAGCCGAGATGATGACAGGGAGGGTCTCGTTCTCACCTAAGTAAGCATACTTAAGGTGAGACGGCAAAGGCTTGAGTTCGAGCGTCGGAGGTGAAATGATTGAAGGCAAGATTGGTGCAGAGGTCTCGAACTCAAAAGACTCCAGCAAAGGTTCAAATCGAGTGTAAGCGACCGAGTCGGATGGTTCGGGTAACTCATCCGGAAATTCGAAGGATTCAAACTCGGGTTGCGAGCGGCTAAGATCGTTCAAGAACGTGAAACACTCGTAGTCGTTGTCGGGCGCAGAAACAGCAGCAGGTTCGAGGAGGAACGCACTAGTGGCGTTAAGGTTAGCATGATCGAACAGAAACTCCTCGAATTCACACTCTTCTAGGGTGATCTCCTGGATCGAGCAGACGTCCAGTATATGAGCATTAGGTTCGGAGGGCTAATTCCCCAACCTAAAAATGTTGAGTTCAATTGTCATGTTTCCAAAAGAGAGGTTCATCGAACCATTACGACAATTGATCACAGCATTTGAGGTTGCAAGGAATGGGCGACCGAGTATCACCGGAATTTGATTCCGGGGGTTAGCTACAGGCTGTGTGTCTAATACAATGAAGTCAACGGGGAATATGAAGTCCCCGACTTTGATTAACACATCCTCTAGCTCACCCCTAGGATGGATGATCGATCGGTCGGCCATTTGGAGAGTACAGTGTGTGGGTTTCAGCTCTCCTACGCCTAATTGCTCGTATACTGAGTACGGAAGCAGGTTAACACTGGCACCAAGATCTAATAGTGCGCGGTTGATGTTCTTATCCCCAATGGTAATAGAAATCGTAGGACAGCCAGGGTCCTTCCGTTTTTGTGGTAAAGATTGGGTAAGAGCATCACTCACAGCACTAGCCAAGAAAACTTTCTTTGGTACCTGAGACTTCCTCTTTTTCGTGCACAAGTCCTTTAAGATTTTCGCGTAGGATGGGACTTGTTGGACGACATCTAAAAGAGGAATGTTAATGTTAACCTGCTTAAATAACTCCAGAATCTTCTCCATTTGAGTATTTTGTTTATTAGACCTCAACCGTTTTGGAAATGGGACGTTTTTAAAATTGGTTGAGTCTAATGCTTGTGGAGGAGATTGTGGAGTTGGAACGGATCCTAGAACAGGTGTTTTCGTGGAGTGAGAAGTGGGTCCGTTCAGAGCAGAAGAAGAAGAAGAAGAAGGAGAGCCTTTTGAAGAATGGAGAATAGGCTCAGAAGACGAAGAAGCAGGAGAAGAAGAAGAAGAAGAAGAAGCGGCCGGGGTGTCATCGTTGATCCGTGTGCCAATGTTGTTTTGCAGCATCCTTCCCGATCTCAATGTGGTCACGGCACTCACATTATGGTTCTGTTGTTCAAGAGCAACATGTACATTCTGTGGGTGACCGGGATTTGGGAGTGGCTGGGATGGGAGCTTCCCCTTCTCTCGCTCGCTTAAGGCCGCATTCAGCTGTGCAATCTGGGCCTCGATGGTCTTGATGCTTTGCCCATGAGCGGCAGTGTGTTGCACTAAGGACTGAATGGAAGACTGGATGTTGGCGGTGGACTGAGTCGATTGTTTAACGAACGCCTCCAGACTTCGTTCGAGCGAGGAAAACTTATCGTTGTTTGACGGAACAAAGTTGTTTTAGGGAAAAGAATTGTTGGGTGCAAAGTTGTTCGTCTGATTTTGAAAAGGTTGGGGTTGGAAGGGCTGCTGAAACTGATGTTGAGTTTGTTGTTGCGCTTGTTGTTGCGGTGGAGGGGGCCTTTGGAAATTGTTGTCTTGGAATTGATTCTGATTCTGATTCTGATTCCAGGCGAAATTGGGGTGGTTCCTCCAACCGGGATTGTAGGCGGAAGAGTATGGATCATTCCTCGGTCTTTGCTGGAATGCAGCATTAACCTGATCCTGTCCTTGCGATGGTGGATTGTAAGGACACTCTTCGGTTAAGTGAGAAGGATCGGAAAAACAAGCGCAAATGGTGCGAAGGGGGAGAACAGGGGTAGGAGCAGGAGAAGAAAATTTGCTCTCTATCGCTTCAAGCTTTCTCGTTATCGCAGCCATTTCAGCTTTCATCGCAATAGAGACGTCAAGTTGGTGAATTCCTACCCTAGACTGACCGGTAGAAGTGGAGGTAGAAGAAGAAGAAGTCGGTCTGGTGCTCTCCCATTGTAGCGTTTGCTCCGCAAGGTCGTCAAAGAATTGCCACGCTTCCTCGTCAGATTTCGATAGGAAGTGGCCCTGACAGATGGTTTCCAACAACTACTTCGTTGCTGGGTTCACGCCCTCGTATAAGGTTTGGCAAAGTTTCCATTTCTCTATACCGTGGTGAGGACACTGAACAAGAAGGTCTTTGTACCGGTCAAAGCACTTCCAGAAGGGTTCAGAAGGAAGCTGAGAGAATTGGTTGATTTCATTACGGATCCTTGCGGTTTTATGATTCGGATAGAATTTTTTTAGAAACGCTTTAACAAACTCGTCCCAACTGGTTATGGAGTGGGAAGCGGTGCTATACAGCCATTTTTCATCAAGATCGCATAAAGTGAACGGAATGACCCGTAGACGTATAGCATCGTCCGACAGTTGGGTAGTTTTCATCATGGCACAAACGTTTTGAAATTTATTGATGAAGATATAGGCATCTTCAGATTCAAGCCCATGAAATCGGGGAAGCATGTTGATGAAGTGGGGCTTAATTTCAAAATTATCCCCATTGGCCGGTGGAAGAGAAAGGCAGGTGGGAAGTGCAGAACGGGTGGGATAGAACGATCCTGGAGCGCGATTCGCTGCGGCGCTACAACAGGCGGTGGTGGTGGTGGGTTATTGGTCTCCGTAGGAGGTGGAGCCAATCCAGGGGTAGTCAAAGAGATGTTCGAATTAAATCCTGACATCGCGGAAGAAGTGGTTGGTGATGGTGAAGGTGAAGATGTATGAACAGAATTCCGGTCAACGTCGGAGTTGGCCGGCAAAGGTAAAGGTGAAAGAGGAGTGGACGGAGTTTCGACGTCTGAGTCGATCGCGTAGTCGGTAGCGACTAACGTAACGCGGACTAGGCGGGCGCTAGTGTCCCGAGTCCAAGCGGACATACACTAAACGAGTTTAGTATAGTCAAAGCGGAGAAGGTGAGGGTAAGAAAACGTCAATGGAGAAAGGCGATGGGTGGTGGGTGAAAAATGGATTTTGGCGACAAAGGGCAAGTTTTTATAAAAGTTTTTGATTTTTTCCTTTTTTTTTCCTTTTTATTTTATTTTTAGAAAGAGCTTTACAGAAATATGTACGGACTTATGGCTTTAAGCAATCACAAACAAGATATGCACAATCATACCTAGATCTAGGGTCACCTAGGTCTGCTAGACAGCTCCTAACTGTTCCAGAGGGCTAGAAATAGGACCTCAAACCGCCTCTTCTCCGTCAGTTGCGACCAGGTAAGTGACAGGTAAGTGGGAGGTTGTCCAACGCTTTCGCGAAGTTCCTTAATTAAATAACCACTTGCCTTCGACACACTTGCCTAGACACCGCAAAAGTCAGATAGGATAAACGGCCGATGCCTGTAACTAGTCCTCTGTCCTATTGAGCGTGAAGTCCTTAGGGCTGAGTCTAGTATTTTTTAATTTAACAATGGTCAATGCATATGCTTTTTGTGATTTCTGGGGTCCTGGGAAGGGTGATGAAATCCCCACCCAATCTGAATTGGTTTCAAGCCCCTTAAGTCCGTATTAATGAATGCAAAGCGGTAACAAATCAACTGCAAACAATTTTTATTTTTTTAGCGCGGCGCAAAGAATCCTGCACAAGAACAGTTTATTGGAAGGGGGAAGACAATTTGCGCAAAGAATGCTGCAGAAAACACAGTTTATTGGAGTCCAGAGGAGTGTGGAGAGGAAAGAAAGACTCACAGAAAAAATGGCAGCCAGAAGGCTCCAAATGGCCGCGGTTCCACGGCTGAACAGAGAGATTGGGCTTCCAATTTTTTTCTGTGTGCTGGCCTGGGATTCCTCTGCTTGTCTGGATTTGCTGAATCTTGATTTGATCACTGTATCTGCTCCAGATTTTTACAGTAGACTGTTTGCTTCGTTTTGATCCGTCGCGGTGTAGCCGCGAAATATGGGTCTATCTTCCCACGTCTTTGGCACTGAACTTGAACTTCGAATATCCCACGTCTTTGGCACTGAACTCGAATTCCGTAATATCCGGCACACTTGCACAAAAACTAATCAAAAATAACAAGATGGTTTTTTTTTAACAATGTATATTTTTTTTGTTTTGTTTTTCGGTTAGCTTTATATTCACAAATTAACCCGAAATTACACAAAGAAATAAACTACCGTCTCCCCGGCAACGGCGCCATTTGATTTGTAGAGATTCTGCGAGTTCAAGTTTAGTTAATTACCGCAATCAAAACGGTTTCGCTTGTAGCTAGCCGGTTGAGTACGGGTCGTCCGCAGGGAGATAGGAATCTTTTTCTATGTGCTTTAACGAGTTAAGTCCGAAAGTCCAGATTTGTTTGTGATTATCTAAGTGTTAGAATGATATGTAAAGAGAGCTTGTTAGGGTTAGGATTAGGTTAGTTTGAGTTAGGAGTCGCTCACTTCTTTCGTTGTCACTCTTAATATCGGTGTTACGGTAATCGGCAACAACGGGGATTAGCACGACTAGGAAGGAACTTGCGAGTATAAGCTAGGCTTTCCAACGCTTAAGTCCTTCTTTTTGGTGCTTGTCCGTCCGTTCTTGGCTCTTAGCCATAACCTCCGGTTAATTCAACCACAACCAGTCTCACTACGGAATCACCGCTATCATGTAGGATAGGGTGTCGTAAGGAGCGGATTGTGGTTCAATTAATGGGAGTTGATTTAAGATGTTGGGCAAGGAAAGAGTGAGAGAGATTTCTTTCTCTCAAACTTCCCCTATCCTACCCTAACAAGTATGGAAACTACTCACACATCATAATGAAAAGAAAATAAAACAAAAGAGGAAGATAGAAAGAAAGAGATTAGAAGATAACAACTAGCTATTTACGACCTCACCTTGGCAAGGATCAAGCGTAAGCATCATGGTTGTTTAAGGATAAAGGAAAAGAGAAAAGAAAGAAACAACAAGAAATAACAACAACTAAGTTAACAAATGAAAATTACAAGCATTTAACATAAGAGCAAGACAAGTATGATAATAAAATGAACTTCTTTATTCATCATTCTTCACTCACAAAAGCTCACTACAAGTTTTTCAATGGAGAAGAGATGAGAAGAGGAAGAAGAACAAGTATTCTAAAACCTAGAAAAAAATACAAGATTAAGCCCCCTTGGCTTCACAAGGTTCTGGGCTATTTATAGGCAGGGAACTAGAAATCTAGGGCAAAATTCTGCCTCTACATGAAAAGACCAAAATACCCCTGAAACTTCGTCAACTGAGGAGGCCGTACGGCCGTGGTTCCGCGGCCTAAGCATGCAAATGCCGCGGAACCGCGGCGCTTTAGAGGGATTGGATGCTCGGATTTTCTGTGGTTCTTAGTGTTGATGTTTGGATCATTTTGGTACACTTTGTTTCTCAGAATCTCTCCACATTTCTTCCAGATTTGCAGCATGTCAAAAGGTGATTTGATGTGGATCTTTTTGTCATGATTTCCTCGAGCTCCGCGTAGATTTCTTGGATCTTGTGTTGCCATTGAGCCTTGTGCATGAAAACGACATTGATTTGCCATTTTGTCTCTTAAACTGGCGGCAACAGATGGATAAAGAGCGGAGATCCGTGTTTTATCTGTGGTTGGCAGGAACCCGGATTTTGTCGTGTTTTTCCATGAATTTCATCGTTTAGAGCCGAGAACCTGTATCCTGCAATTGACTAGCAAACACGGCTCAAGAGTACCTACCGATATGCAATGTGATAAAAATTGGGCGGTATAAAAATGCAAAAATCTGATATGAACAAATACCCCCAAACTTATCATTTGCTCGTCCCGAGCAAAACCAATTTATTCACAAAAAATTTCCTAACCTCACTTTCGCAGGGAACGCGATTGCACTGAGCATGTGCAACAAGCCGTTAAACCTCTAGGTGTCCCTAGTAGGAGGAGTGTTGTCTCCTGAGGGTTTTCAGCGGATACTACCCACAAAATCCGGTCAAGCTAGTTTTGCAAAATAACTATGATTCAAACCCTAAAGTTTTGTTTCAGAAAATAACAATTCTATTATCCTAAGTCTAGACTATTGAACTTTTATTTTTCACACCTCGCTTCTTATTTAACTACAGATTTTATATGTCTTTACGTGCAGTGCAAATAGGGTCGTTAAATTTCCAAAAGGATCGATTTAGTCATCATATCATACAATAAGTCCAGATAAAATTTTTTAAAAAGGATCACATAAGTTTTATAAAGAGTTAAGCATTTTTCAAGTTTCGTTTTCCAGTAAAGTTTCAACTTCAGAATTTCAATCTTCCCTAACAGGAAACTAGGTCTTATTTTTCACTCCACCTTTTTCTTGTTTTCATTTCATACACACCTCTGTGAACGTGCAATAGTCTTTATCATAGAATAAAACCTTCATATCTCCGTTAAATTTTTTTTATAAAAGCCTGTCTTTTATCAAGATTATTCTCATACAAAGAACCGTTTGGAATTTTAACTCAGAGAGAACACTTGCTTGACTTTGTTTTAAACTGGACTTTCTAGGCTTCTTAGCGAGCTTTGGGCCAATGCACCTAAACCAATTGGTTTTAGGGCATTAGGTGTAGAAACACCCCGGCGGACTTAATTACTCAAGTTACCTAGGTCCAAAAACAAAAGACAATTTGGCGTGAAAATCATGATAATTCAATACGAACGGAGACATAACCGGCAGTTCAATTATTTTTTGGATAAAAGACGTGTTTAGTGGGTTCGGTGTGTAATCATTCCAATCAAGTTTCAGATGGGTTATTTTTCAGACTTAGTTCCAATTAAGGCATCAATAACATTCCTTCATATTCACTTACTTCATAAACTATTCTTGATATTACTTATTTCAGAACAAACCTATTTGATTCTCAGAAAATCATTTATCCATTTAAAAGTTTTTCGACATAAAAGACTTGTCATCTAATTCCCAAAAACTCACGACAGGTGTAGTGTGATGTAAAGACGTATATCAGCTATAGTTAACTTCAAAGGAGAGTTATCTTTGAGGTTTTCAAAATCTAAAAATAAGATTTAGTTATTTTTATTTTATCAAACAAAACTGTCGAAATGTTGAATCAGAGTCCTCCCACTAGCTAACTTGACAGAAAAGTTTTTATGTTTTTAGAAAATTTTCAGATTTTTATGGATTTTATGGATTTAGTATGCAGATGCAAAATATACATATGAATGCGAAGGTTAGAAATGCGTACCGAGCATACCCCCAAACTTAAACTGGACAGTGTCCTCACTGTCATTGCATGAAGAGATCAATTGAAGGGTCAAAATTGTCGGTTAGATATACACAATTTTTTTTTTTTGTGTTTTTGGTTTTAAGAAAAAGAAAAAGAAAAAGAATATCCACAAAAAATGTACAAAATGGTATATACATACCCCCAAACTTATTTGGAACAGTGTCCACTTGTTCTTGGCTGGATAACCGAAGTTTGGAGGTAGGCAGAGGAAGATTATGCAGGGTAAACCGGCTCCTGTAAGAACAGGAGCTCCTCTGTTGGTTCGGCGCTAAGGTACGGTTTTAGTCGGTGTCCGTTCACTTTGAAAAATGAACCGTCCTTTGGATTCTCCAAATCCACAGCGCCATGCGGATACACATTCCGCACAAAATACGGCCCTTTCCAGCGAGATCTGAGCTTTCCTGGATGGAAGTGTAGTCGGGTGTCGTAAAGCAGTACCTGCTGACCAGGTACGAAGGTTTTGCGCAAAAGGTGTTTATCATGAAACACCTTCGTTCGGTTCTTAACGACAACCGCGTTATCGTAAGCCGCATCCCTAAGCTCGCTCAATTCGTTCAACTGCAACTTCCGATGGCTGCCCGCATCTTCGAGAAACAGATTCAGCTCCTTTATCGCCCAAAATGCGCGATGCTCTATTTCGATAGGTAGGTGGCAAGCTTTTCCGTACACAAGCCGATAGGGAGACATGCCAAGGTCGGTCTTATAAGCGGTTCGAAATGCCCAAAGGGCATCAGTGAGTTTCAGCGACCAATCTTTTCGGTTCTTGGAAACCGTCTTCTCCAGTATCTGCTTGATTTGCCGATTTGAAACTTCGGCCTGCCCGCGGGTTTGGGGGTGGTAGGGCGTAGAGAGCTTATGATTAATGGAATATTTCCGCATCAAGGCCTCGAAAGTTTTGTTGCAGAAATGACTTCCATTGTCGCTAATGATCGCTCGGGGGTGCCCAAAACGGGAGAAAATGTTTTCTTTAAGAAACCTAACGACAACTTTGTTGTCGTTAGTCCGGCTGGGCACAGCCTCGACCCATTTAGAGACGTAATCAACAGCGAGAAGGATGTACAAGTTCCCGAAAGAGCTGGGAAACGGCCCCATGAAATCTATCCCCCAAACATCAAAAATCTCCACAACCAAGATCGGTTGGAGCGGCATCTCGTTCCTCCGGGATATCCGGCCCAAGTGTTGGCACGGGAGCAAGTCTTGCAATAATCATGAGCGTCTTTGAAGAGTTGCGGCCAGTAGAAACCACATTGCAAGATCTTCTCAGCTGTCTTTCTGGGGCCAAAATGCCCGCCACATGCTTGATCGTGGCAAAATGACAGCACAGTCTTGAATTCCTCGTCAGGGACACACCGACGAATAATCTGGTCAGGACAGTACTTGAACAGATAGGGTTCGTCCCAGTAAAAGTGTTTTACTTGGGATAAGAAGCGAAGTCTGTCCTGACTTGACCATTCAGTCGGTAGTAATCCTGTAGCCAAATAGTTCACAATATCTGCGAACCAGGGTTCGCAAGACACTGTCAAGAGCTGTTCATCCGGGAAAACGTCGTTGATCGGAATTGGAAGCGAAGGCGACGAAGGAAGTCGTGAGAGATGGTCGGCAACTACGTTTTCACATCCTCGTTTGTCCTTAATGAAAACTCTTGAAGCAAGAGGATCCAACGTATTAACCGAGATTTTGCATCTTTCTTCGCAAAAAGATGGCGCAAAGCAGAATGGTCTGTGTAGACAATGACTGGAGAGCCAATGAGGTAGGGCCTGAAATTTTCTAAAGCAAATACAACAGCCAAGAATTCCTTCTCGGTTGTTGTATAATTGAGTTGGGCGTCGTTCATGGTTCGGCTTGCATAATAGATTACGTACGGCATCCTGTTGATGTGTTGTCCAAGGACAGGACCAATGGCAAAGTCGAATGCATCGCACATAATCTCAAATGGGTGCGTCCAGTCAGGCGAAGAAAGAACAGGAGCAGAAGTGAGTGAGCTTTTTAATGACTCGAATGCAGTCACACAGCTCGAGTTGAAGTCGAATGGCGTATCCTTGGCCAGCAAAACAGTCAAGGGCCTAGCAATCTTGCTAAAGTCCTTGATGAACCATCTATAGAAACCGGCATGGCCAAGGAAGGCTCGAATATCTCTGACGCATCGGGGAGGAGGGAGATTGGAAATGACCTCAATCTTCGCTTTGTCAACCTCTATGCCATTTTGCGAGATGATATGTCCTAAGACAATACCTTCGCGCACCATGAAGTGGCACTTCTCCCAATTCAAAGTGAGATTCTTGTCCTTACATCGGGTAAGGACAGCGTCAAGATGCAGCAAACACTCGTTGAAGGAATCGCCGAAGATGGAGAAATCATCCATGAAGATCTCCAGAAATTTTTCCACCATGTCTGAGAAGATTCCCATCATACACCGCTGGAAGGTAGCGGGCGCATTGCATAACCCAAAGGGCATGCGACGATATGCAAACGTGCCGAAAGGACAAGTGCATGTGGTCTTGTCCTGGTTTTTTTCGGCGATGGGAATCTGATTATAGCCTGAGTAGCCATCAAGAAAGAAGTAGTACTCGTGTCCGGCCAATCGTTCAAGCATTTGGTCAATGAAAGGTAGCGGAAAGTGGTCCTTCCGCGTTGCGGCGTTGAGTTTTCTGTAATCGATGCATACTCGCCACCCAGTTTGGGTGCGTGTAGGGATTAACTCGTTCGCCTCATTAGTGATGACCGTTATACCTGATTTCTAGGGGACAACATGAATGGGGCTAACCCACTGGCTATCAGAGATAGGGTAAATGATACCACTATCCAGACATTTTACGATCTCCTTCTTCACAGCCTCTTTCATGACTGGATTGAGACGTCTTTGTGGATCCCGGGATGGTTTGGCATCATCCATCAGATGAATGTGATGTTCAACGATCAGGGGACTAATCCCCTTGATGTCCGCCATGGACCAGCCAAAAGCTTGCTTGTTGCTGTGCAAGACCGCGAGAAGGGCTTTCTCTTGCTCTGGAGCTAGAGAAGCCGAGATGATGACAGGGAGGGTCTCGTTCTCACCTAAGTAAGCATACTTAAGGTGAGACGGCAAAGGCTTGAGTTCGAGCGTCGGAGGTGAAATGATTGAAGGCAAGATTGGTGCAGAGGTCTCGAACTCAAAAGACTCCAGCAAAGGTTCAAATCGAGTGTAAGCGACCGAGTCGGATGGTTCGGGTAACTCATCCGGAAATTCGAAGGATTCAAACTCGGGTTGCGAGCGGCTAAGATCGTTCAAGAACGTGAAACACTCGTAGTCGTTGTCGGGCGCAGAAACAGCAGCAGGTTCGAGGAGGAACGCACTAGTGGCGTTAAGGTTAGCATAATCGAACAGAAATTCCTCGAATTCACACTCTTCTAGGGTGATCTCCTGGATCGAGCAGACGTCCAGTATATGAGCATTAGGTTCGGAGGGCTAATTCCCCAACCTAAAAATGTTGAGTTCAATTGTCATGTTTCCAAAAGAGAGGTTCATCGAACCATTACGACAATTGATCACAGCATTTGAGGTTGCAAGGAATGGGCGACCGAGTATCACCGGAATTTGATTCCGGGGGTTAGCTACAGGCTGTGTGTCTAATACAATGAAGTCAACGGGGAATATGAAGTCCCCGACTTTGATTAACACATCCTTTAGCTCACCCCTAGGATGGGTGATCGATCGGTCGGCCATTTGGAGAGTACAGTGTGTGGGTTTCAGCTCTCCTACGCCTAATTGCTCGTATACTGAGTACGGAAGCAGGTTAACACTGGCACCAAGATCTAATAGTGCGCGGTTGATGTTCTTATCCCCAATGGTAATAGAAATCGTAGGACAGCCAGGGTCCTTCCGTTTTTGTGGTAAAGATTGGGTAAGAGCATCACTCACAGCACTAGCCAAGAAAACTTTCTTTGGTACCTGAGACTTCCTCTTTTTCGTGCACAAGTCCTTTAAGATTTTCGCGTAGGATGGGACTTGTTGGACGACATCTAAAAGAGGAATGTTAATGTTAACCTGCTTAAATAACTCCAGAATCTTCTCCATTTGAGGATTTTGTTTATTAGACCTCAACCGTTTTGGAAATGGGACGTTTTTAAAATTGGTTGAGTCTAATGCTTGTGGAGGAGATTGTGGAGTTGGAACGGATCCTAGAACAGGTGTTTTCGTGGAGTGAGAAGTGGGTCCGTTCAGAGCAGAAGAAGAAGAAGAAGAAGGAGAGCCTTTTGAAGAATGGAGAATAGGCTCAGAAGACGAAGAAGCAGGAGAAGAAGAAGAAGAAGAAGAAGAAGCGGCCGGGGTATCATCGTTGATCCGTGTGCCAATGTTGTTTTGCAGCATCCTTCCCGATCTCAATGTGGTCACGGCACTCACATTATGGTTCTGTTGTTCAAGAGCAACATGTACATTCTGTGGGTGACCGGGATTTGGGAGCGGCTGGGACGGGAGCTTCCCCTTCTCTCGCTCGCTTAAGGCCGCATTCAGCTGTGCAATCTGGGCCTCGATGGTCTTGATGCTTTGCCCATGAGCGGCAGTGTGTTGCACTAAGGACTGAATGGAAGACTGGATGTTGGCGGTGGACTGAGTCGATTGTTTAACGAACGCCTCCAGACTTCGTTCGAGCGAGGAAACCTTATCGTTGTTTGACGGAACAAAGTTGTTTTGGGGAAAAGAATTGTTGGGTGCAAAGTTGTTCGTCTGATTTTGAAAAGGTTGGGGTTGGAAGGGCTGCTGAAACTGATGTTGAGTTTGTTGTTGCGCTTGTTGTTGCGGTGGAGGGGGCCTTTGGAAATTGTTGCCTTGGAATTGATTCTGATTCTGATTCTGATTCCAGGCGAAATTGGGGTGGTTCCCCAACCGGGATTGTAGGCGGAAGAGTATGGATCATTCCTCGGTCTTTGCTGGAATGCAGCATTAACCTGATCCTGTCCTTGCGATGGTGGATTGTAAGGACACTCTTCGGTTAAGTGAGAAGGATCGGAAAAACAAGCGCAAATGGTGCGAAGGGGGAGAACAGGGGTAGGAGCAGGAGAAGAAAATTTGCTCTCTATCGCTTCAAGCTTTCTCGTTATCGCAGCCATTTCAGCTTTCATCGCAATAGAGACGTCAAGTTGGTGAATTCCTACCCTAGACTGACCGGTAGAAGTGGAGGTAGAAGAAGAAGAAGTCGGTCTGGTGCTCTCCCATTGTAGCGTTTGCTCCGCAAGGTCGTCAAAGAATTGCCACGCTTCCTCGTCAGATTTCGATAGGAAGTGGCCCTGACAGATGGTTTCCAACAACTACTTCGTTGCTGGGTTCACGCCCTCGTATAAGGTTTGGCAAAGTTTCCATTTCTCTATACCGTGGTGAGGACACTGAACAAGAAGGTCTTTGTACCGGTCAAAGCACTTCCAGAAGGGTTCAGAAGGAAGCTGAGAGAATTGGTTGATTTCATTACGGATCCTTGCGGTTTTATGATTCGGATAGAATTTTTTTAGAAACGCTTTAACAAACTCGTCCCAACTGGTTATGGAGTGGGAAGCGGTGCTATACAGCCATTTTTCAGCAAGATCGCATAAAGTGAACGGAATGACCCGTAGACGTATAGCATCGTCCGACAGTTGGGTAGTTTTCATCATGGCACAAACGTTTTGAAATTTATTGATGAAGATATAGGCATCTTCAGATTCAAGCCCATGAAATCGGGGAAGCATGTTGATGAAGTGGGGCTTAATTTCAAAATTATCCCCATTGGCCGGTGGAAGAGAAAGGCAGGTGGGAAGTGCAGAACGGGTGGGATAGAACGATCCTGGAGCGCGATTCGCTGCGGCGCTACAACAGGCGGTGGTGGTGGTGGGTTATTGGTCTCCGTAGGAGGTGGAGCCAATCCAGGGGTAGTCAAAGAGATGTTCGAATTAAATCCTGACATCGCGGAAGAAGTGGTTGGTGATGGTGAAGGTGAAGATGTATGAACAGAATTCCGGTCAACGTCGGAGTTGGCCGGCAAAGGTAAAGGTGAAAGAGGAGTGGACGGAGTTTCGACGTCTGAGTCGATCGCGTAGTCGGTAGCGACTAACGTAACGCGGACTAGGCGGGCGCTAGTGTCCCGAGTCCAAGCGGACATACACTAAACGAGTTTAGTATAGTCAAAGCGGAGAAGGTGAGGGTAAGAAAACGTCAATGGAGAAAGGCGATGGGTGGTGGGTGAAAAATGGATTTTGGCGACAAAGGGCAAGTTTTTATAAAAGTTTTTGATTTTTTCCTTTTTTTTTCCTTTTTATTTTATTTTTAGAAAGAGCTTTACAGAAATATGTACGGACTTATGGCTTTAAGCAATCACAAACAAGATATGCACAATCACACCTAGATCTAGGGTCACCTAGGTCTGCTAGACAGCTCCTAACTGTTCCAGAGGGCTAGAAATAGGACCTCAAACCGCCTCTTCTCCGTCAATTGCGACCAGGTAAGTGACAGGTAAGTGGGAGGTTGTCCAACGCTTTCGCGAAGTTCCTTAATTAAATAACCACTTGCCTTCGACACACTTGCCTAGACACCGCAAAAGTCAGATAGGATAAACGGCCGATGCCTGTAACTAGTCCTCTGTCCTATTGAGCGTGAAGTCCTTAGGGCTGAGTCTAGTATTTTTTAATTTAACAATGGTCAATGCATATGCTTTTTGTGATTTCTGGGGTCCTGGGAAGGGTGATGAAATCCCCACCCAATCTGAATTGGTTTCAAGCCCCTTAAGTCCGTATTAATGAATGCAAAGCGGTAACAAATCAACTGCAAACAATTTTTATTTTTTTAGCGCGGCGCAAAGAATCCTGCACAAGAACAGTTTATTGGAAGGGGGAAGACAATTTGCGCAAAGAATGCTGCAGAAAACACAGTTTATTGGAGTCCAGAGGAGTGGGGAGAGGAAAGAAAGACTCACAGAAAAAATGGCAGCCAGAAGGCTCCAAATGGCCGCGGTTCCACGGCTGAACAGAGAGATTGGGCTTCCAATTTTTTTCTGTGTGCTGGCCTGGGATTCCTCTGCTTGTCTGGATTTGCTGAATCTTGATTTGATCACTGTATCTGCTCCAGATTTTTACAGTAGACTGTTTGCTTCGTTTTGATCCGTCGCGGTGTAGCCGCGAAATATGGGTCTATCTTCCCACGTCTTTGGCACTGAACTTGAACTTCGAATATCCCACGTCTTTGGCACTGAACTCGAATTCCGTAATATCCGGCACACTTGCACAAAAACTAATCAAAAATAACAAGATGGTTTTTTTTTTAACAATGTATATTTTTTTTGTTTTGTTTTTCGGTTAGCTTTATATTCACAAATTAACCCGAAATTACACAAAGAAATAAACTACCGTCTCCCCGGCAACGGCGCCATTTGATTTGTAGAGATTCTGCGTGTTCAAGTTTAGTTAATTACCGCAATCAAAACGGTTTCGCTTGTAGCTAGCCGGTTGAGTACGGGTCGTCCGCAGGGAGATAGGAATCTTTTTCTATGTGCTTTAACGAGTTAAGTCCGAAAGTCCAGATTTGTTTGTGATTATCTAAGTGTTAGAATGATATGTAAAGAGAGCTTGTTAGGGTTAGGATTAGGTTAGTTTGAGTTAGGAGTCGCTCACTTCTTTCGTTGCCACTCTTAATATCGGTGTTACGGTAATCGGCAACAACGGGGATTAGCACGACTAGGAAGGAACTTGCGAGTATAAGCTAGGCTTTCCAACGCTTAAGTCCTTCTTTTTGGTGCTTGTCCGTCCGTTCTTGGCTCTTAGCCATAACCTCCGGTTAATTCAACCACAACCAGTCTCACTACGGAATCACCACTATCATGTAGGATAGGGTGTCGTAAGGAGCGGATTGTGGTTCAATTAACGGGAGTTGATTTAAGATGTTGGGCAAGGAAAGAGTGAGAGAGATTTCTTTCTCTCAAACTTCCCTTATCCTACCCTAACAAGTATGGAAACTACTCACACATCATAATGAAAAGAAAATAAAACAAAAGAGGAAGATAGAAAGAAAGAGATTAGAAGATAACAACTAGCTATTTACGACCTCACCTTGGCAAGGATCAAGCGTAAGCATCATGGTTGTTTAAGGATAAAGGAAAAGAGAAAAGAAAGAAACAACAAGAAATAACAACAACTAAGTTAACAAATGAAAATTACAAGCATTTAACATAAGAGCAAGACAAGTATGATAATAAAATGAACTTCTTTATTCATCATTCTTCACTCACAAAAGCTCACTACAAGTTTTTCAATGGAGAAGAGATGAGAAGAGGAAGAAGAACAAGTATTCTAAAACCTAGAAAAAAAATACAAGATTAAGCCCCCTTGGCTTCACAAGGTTCTGGGCTATTTATAGGCAGGGAACTAGAAATCTAGGGCAAAATTCTGCCTCTACATGAAAAGACCAAAATACCCCTGAAACTTCGTCAACTGAGGAGGCCGTACGGCCGTGGTTCCGCGGCCTAAGCATGCAAATGCCGCGGAACCGCGGCGCTTTAGAGGGATTGGATGCTCGGATTTTCTGTGGTTCTTAGTGTTGATGTTTGGATCATTTTGGTACACTTTGTTTCTCAGAATCTCTCCACATTTCTTCCAGATTTGCAGCATGTCAAAAGGTGATTTGATGTGGATCTTTTTGTCATGATTTCCTCGAGCTCCGCGTAGATTTCTTGGATCTTGTGTTGCCATTGAGCCTTGTGCATGAAAACGACATTGATTTGCCATTTTGTCTCTTAAACTGGTGTGTGGCAACAGACGGATAAAGAGCGGAGATCCGTGTTTTATCTGTGGTTGGCAGGAACCCGGATTTTGTCGTGTTTTTCCATGAATTTCATCGTTTAGAGCCGAGAACCTGTATCCTGCAATTTACTAGCAAACACGGCTCAAGAGTACCTACCGATATGCAATGTGATAAAAATTGGGCGGTATAAAAATGCAAAAATCTGATATGAACAACCTTCAGAAAGGGGAAAGAGGCACAAACCCTAGGTTTTTTGAGAGAATGAAAAGTGTATTGCTTTATTCATCATCATGTTGCCTTATATAGGCTTACATATTTGCATATAGCCCCTTGGGCTTTACAAAATGGCATTTCGCCCATCCCATGTCTCATGTGCTATTTCTTTTTGCACATAAGCCATGGGCTTACAAAAATTTGGCTTTATGCCCATTTTGTTTACATTCATGCATAAAAAATTACATAAAAATTATTTATTACATGATTTCATTTTGGCATGGGGGAGGGTCGGCCGCTTCATGTTCGGACTCGACCTGGGCATGGGCCCACCTGGCTTGGGGTTGACCTTGACTTTGACTTGGTCAACCGGGGTGCAAATTCTGACTTCAACAAAGTGCCCCCATCAATAAATGCACACCACATATATGAGTCGTATACATGAAATTGATGGATCTTCTTTCACGTGGAGGCGACTTGCCTTGGTTCCCACTTTTTAGGATGCACTGCTCTTTTTACGACGTGGACGGTCGACGCTTGATGCGTCTCCGAGACGGAGTGTCCGTGGTAGACGTTTCCCTGGCCCGGAGTGATCTGGTTCCTGCTTTGTAGGAAGTCTGCACTGCCCTTTTTGCGACATGGACGGTCGACGCTCTGATCCGGAGCGATTTGGTTCCCGATTTGTGGGAAGCCTGCACTGCCCGTTTTGCGACATGGACGGTCGACGCTCTGATCCGGAGCGATTTGGTTCTCGATTTGTGGGAAGCCTACACTGCCCGTTCTGCGACATGGACGGTCGACGCTCTGATCCGGAGCGATTTAGTTCCCGATTTGTGGGAAGCCTACACTGCCCGTTTTGCGATATGGACGGTCGACGCTCTGACCTGGAGCGATTTGGTTCCCGATTTGTGGGAAGCCTGCACTGCCCGTTTTGGGACATGGACGGTCGACGCTCTGACCCGGAGCGATTTGGTTCCCGATTTGTGGGAAGCCTGCACTGCCCGTTTTGCGACATGGACGGTCGACGCTCTGCACTGCCCGTTTTGCGACATGGATGGTCGACGCTCTGATCCGGAGCGATTTGGTTCCCGATTTGTGGGAAGCCTGCACTGCCCTTTTTACGACATGGACAGTCGACGCTTGACGCGTCTCCGAGACGGAGTGTCCGTAGTAGACGTTTCCTTAGACCGGAGTGATTTGGTTCCTGCTTTGTAGGAAGCTTGCACTGCCCTTTTTACGACATGGACGGTCGACGCTCTGATCTGGAGCGATTTGGTTCCCGATTTGTAGGAAGCCCACACTGCCCTTTTTACGACATGGACGGTCGGCGCTCTGATCCGGAGCGATTTGGTTCCCGATTTGTGGGAAGCCTGCACTACCCTTTTTTACGATATGGACGGTCGACGCTTGACACGTCTCCGAGACGGAGTGTCCGTGGTAGACGTTTCCCTGGCCCGGAGTGATCTGGTTCCTGCTTTGTAGGAAGCCTGCATTGCCCTTTTTACGACATGGACGGTCGACGCTCTATTTGACTTGCTCTGCTTCCTGCAGTGTCAGGGGTGAACTTGACTTGCTCCGCTTCTTGCTGTGTCGAGATTGGATTCGGACTTGCTCCGCTTTTTGCGATGTCGGAGTTGAAGTTGACTTGTTGATTGTGATTTGGGTTGACATCAGCATCGCTACACTGGAATATGGTACCAGGAGCGAATCATCATCTGTCTTTGAGAGGATTTGGAGATTGGTTTTGGTTTGGCATCTGCATTGCTGCACTGGAATAATGCCAGGAGCAACTCATCATTTGCCCCGAGAGAATTTAAGAATTGGTTTTTGCTTGGCATCAGTATCGCTACACTAGAATATGGTACCAGGAGAGAATCATCATTTGCGCTTTCTTATCAGGAAGCGATGGCTTAGGAGATAGGTTTTAGGTCCCTATCACCTAAGACTTTTCAATTTTGTGAGCCGTAAGGGTCTCACAAAGCATTTTCTGCCTACGGGTCGTAAGGATCCCGTAGGTGTATTTTCTCCCTAGGAGTCGTGGGGAATCCTAAGTGTGTTGCTCCTTTGTGAGTCGTAAGGATCTCACGCGGGAATTTTCTCCTCACAAAGTCGCGAGGACTTTGCGAGTGCATTTCATCTTTTTTTTACAAGTTTGCGCCCTTTCGGGTTTTCACAAACTCGGCGGCAGTCCTGCTGTTTTTTACTCACGGAGCCCTTTCGGGTTTTCATCCGTGCCCATTTTGCTTGTGGACATACCTTCTTTTTTTTGGGGAAGTACTTTGAATGTGGTCTCACCAGTAGGACTT